>JAPQWV010000061.1:3975000-4602000 GCA_027422505.1 Craterostigma plantagineum | reverse complement strand
ATCGAGTTCGTTCTGAGGAACAACGTGTCGTGGTATGCGTTTGGGGCGAATTCGATCGTCTTTTTGAACAATTTTCAGGTGGGTTGCCTGGCGTTCTTGGACGGCGGAAAAAATCCGAGGGCTTCGATCGTCGTCGGCGGATTTCAGCTTGAGAATAACCTATTGGAGTTTGATCTTGAGAAGTCGAGGCTTGGGATTAGCAACACTTTGCTGGGATTCAAACTACTTGTGGAAATTTCAACTTCACCTTGAACGCTTGAGTCTTGATTTTCTTTTTTTCTTTTTGTGTACTATTTTTCCATGGAATAATAATGTTGCTTCTTACTTATTGGCTGTAAAATGGGTTGTTTAGGTCGTCTTACGGGTCGACCCGTTTTGTTTTGCCCCAGAGCCAAAACATGTCTAAAAGTCCAAAGGGCCTAATGGATCGACCCTTTTGTATAATTGATTCTTACACCTTGGGTAAACTAAAGGTTACCAAATGTTAAACATGTAAACTACCTTTACCTTAGTTTAAATAAAGATTAATGTCACTTTTAGAGTTGTATTAATCTAATAAGGTAAAGGAGAACATCGGTTTCAGCTTAGTCATAACATCCTTAATTATTGGAAAAAATTCCATGGAGCACTTGTCCTCTTGAATAAACAAAAAATGTCTCTTAATCCAATAACAAGGGGGCTTATTGACGTATGCTATTATGTCATCTCGGCTAAATTTTAATTAATAAAAAGAAGGGGGGGGAGAAGATAATGCGACAAACCAGGGGCCATGGTTTATTACAATACAATGGGCTTCGATCACCGCCTTGTAATTAAAATAATTTATCGATACATATGCTATCTTCAAAAGAATATCCTAGCTTTTAAATATTTTTATTTGGTATTAACCTAAAGTCCAATGTTTGGTAAGGCTTTGTCGTCAACAGTTTTCTGAAGTACATGAAAATTTATACGCAATGGGATGGAGTGGCACTGTTGAGATTATAATTACTTGTTAAGTAACTCGAACTTATCTTTTAATTTTTTCTTTATGTAAATTTAATAATCTTGTCACCCTCAAGTGGTATCTAAGATAAATGAAGTTTATGGTTTCCACACGATTGATCACATGGAATGATTCTTATTAAGGAATCGTACTAGTAGTGTATAAATTTATTGAGTGACATTATTCAATTTAAGGGACGATTTTAGTTCAGGCCATTGTCAGTAATTCCTACACCACTCAAGCCCTGTTAGAATTTATATTAGTTTTAAGGACCTATTTTCCGTAAATGGCAGAGTTAAGACTTAACAATATGAATTGACGAAAATACCCTTATTAACGTAGTGTAGAGTTATTTTATGGCCACTTTCAGTTACGCAGTTAGATTATATTGTTATACTCGTAAAGTGAACGGTTATTTTCCATCCATTATCTGTTACATTATGCAATAAAATGTATCGATAGAGAATCTTATTTTATGAATATCGTTTTTACAGTGAATCGAGCTCCGAAATTTCGAATGCCCATCAACCAACCCATTTCAGAGTGTAAGGTAGGATGTATAGTGGTATTGACGACACAAGATGTAAGATTTGTAATGGAATTTTTATCTTTATATTTTGGGTTCTAATTCGCGAAAATAAGATGAAATGAAAGCTGTTTGTGGCAACGATTACAACTCACATGTATAAATTCGAAGTACCTATAGTATGGGCAGCTCGGTGCGGCACCTTGTTTGCTCGTTCGTCCGATATTCATCATTTAATTTCGCGAAAATACAATCGACCCCAATAATTTGGTATATTTTTACTACGCCACTAGATTCGAAATTATGTGTCAATTGTTAACTTCCAAATCGTAAGTGGTGTAATGCATGTGGTATGAAAGACATCGAAATCAAGTAGAAACCCAGATGTTCGTGAATTGATCCAGATGTTCGTGGATTGAGGTGATGAACAACTGTTACTAAATTAAAAATATTTGTTACTATGTCTTGCATTGACGGTACTAGCTGACTATAGTTTGATAGATTGTGGTATATTGATAATAAATTGGTATTATTACAACGATCAACCGTTACTTGGAGTATAAAAACGTTACTAAATTATAATTAAATGAAGAAGGAATATGCTGAAAGAGGGAAGTGGGGTGTATTTTTTTTTTGTTTTGGCGGGATTTGTAAAATTCCAGGATCTGTTACTAGCTTATGCTTTTCTGTTACTATTTTGCGTATGTATGTTGCTAAATGGTAATGAAATTCCGGGCGGGAAAACCAGAATGAGATGAATTTTGGGCGGGAGACTCCAAATAAAATCAAACATAGATAATTGTTAGCTATGTGTGTGTCTGTTACTAATTATAGGTTTATGTGTTAGCAGAATTATTATAGTTTGTGGATTATAGAATATGTGTATATCTGTTACTAATTACAGGTTTATGTGTGTATTGTTACTACTTTGCCTCGATATGTTGCGTAAACTAATATATTTTTATTTAGAACATTGTAAATTCATATATTTTAGTGGATGTAGCGTGTTTACAATATAAAACTGGAAAATCATAACATAAACTAATTATATATTAAATTGTTAGTGTGACTATGTATTGTGTTAATCGTCGTGTAGTGCCTTGTTACCTACATATCAATGTGTGTTTTTCTCTGTGCTTCATGTGTTACGGATCATTATTAAACTATTACTTCAGGATATTAATAGACTTAGGGTTTATGTTTAAGATTAATTGAAGATGTCATTTATTTTGTTGAATCATTGATATTAGCTCGACCATCTAGATTGTAGTCAAGAACTAATAGTTCGTATCCACAATGTTTGAGTAAGTAGAATCAATTTCGTAGAAGCATTGATAAACGTATTTCAATGTGTGTAGTATTTAATTGGGTTATGATAGAGCTCTAGCAATCATTTATGCACTTATTCGCCTCATTTCCACTTCTTTTGATGTTGAAGGACCTTAGGATGGCTCTCGGGCGAAAATGAGAGAAAACGAGGCAAAACGGAGCAAGTATGAAGAAACCAGTTCAGTGTCACGGCCCTGACACACCTTGCACCAGGCTGTGACTGGAGGCAGAAACTGAATCCGAAGACACTGGTGAGGGTCACGGCCGTGACTAATCATGTCACAGGCCGTGAATCAAGGCATAGAGCAACGTCAAGATCCTCAAGTCAATGTCACGGCTGCGAATGGGAGCGCACAAGGCCGTGAACCAGGACAGAGAGTCGAAGCAGTGAGGTTCACGGCAGTGAAGCCTAGTGCGCTTGGCCATGACACAAGACAGAGAGCGCGCGAAGCAAACGATGAAAGTCACGGCAATGAAGGCCCATGTCCCACGCCGTGTCACTAGAGAAAATCAGTATAATAGCCCAAATTCGATTCAAAAGAAGGGACACCTATCATATCACAACCCTAACACCTCAGAGACGAAAAAGAGACGCTATGAACAGAGAATTCCACCCGAGAAGCGCAAGAGACGAATCAACGACGAAATCACACCGAATTGAACGAGGAACGAAGATTCATCCACGCTACCGTCCCAGATCCATCAGTACATCAAGATCATGAGTCTTTCATCCTTGTTCTTCAATTCTTTCGTTGTTTTCCTTTCAATTACGAGTAGCGAATTCCCTTATCTGTTTGGGAGTAGATGAGCGCTAGATTAATTCGTATTTAAGACATATGTTTATCGTGACTCGTATGTTTTGATTATTTATCGATCTATGAAATTGTTTGTCTCTCGTTTTAATATGCCTATGTGTTAAAGTGAATGTGTGGAAGATCGTTTAGGGCGATTGCTAAACAACGATTAGGCTGTTCGTAGAAGATATGATTCGAGTATAGGGCGAAAGCAAATAATCGATCCTTGCCGTTAGTAATTACTGAATTTTAGATCCCTGCGAGCGTTTAGGGCGACAGCAAATTCATGAGTGGGTAGGAAATTACTACGATCTAGTCAAGAATCACATTAGGAACGATATTTCATTTAGGGCTGTTAAAATCCGACCCGACCCGACCCGCCAACCCGACACGAAACCGCACTCGAAAATAGCAGGTTCGGGTTAACATTTTGACCTGTTTACGTAAATGGGTAAACCCGAACCCAACCCAATTATGAAGTGGATTAGGTTAGGGTTCGGATTTTCAACTCGAAATTAACCCGAAATCAACCCGCAATCAACCCATTTAACCCGAATAATATATATTACTAATATAAATAAAATAAAAGGGTTAACTCTACTTGTCTATCCACTCTCACGCTCAAACATGATGTTTTTAGAAAAAAATTGCATTAGTTCTCCTTTTTTTGTTTAATTTGGGTTATAATTCTGTAAATTGTTTTTTTCTTTTTTCTTTTTAATTTTGAACGGGTTGACGGGTTGGTGGGTTGGGTTAGGGTTAAAGCAGGTTAGGTTTGGATTTTATTTTTCAACCTGTTTAAGTAAACAGGTCAGGTCAGGGTTGAGTTTTCAACCCGTTTATTAAACGGGTTGACCCGAAGGTGACCCAACCCGACCTGTTTACCACCCCTAATTTCATTGTCTTAGTCGATAATACCTAGCGGGATTCGAATCCCGAGTAAATCTTTATCATTTGAAAGTACTCTATCAATTTAGGCATATTCTCTTAATCTCTCGTTGATTTTGGAGTGATCTATTAGGATAGTTCATAAAATAATCTACGCACTTTATTTAGGTTAGATATCGAGTCGATAGGTTATTTCTAGTAATCAGTTTATTCCTCGCGCTCGATACTCGTTTACTCACTTTACTGCACTACAAACGATAGGTCCACTGCCTATCGCACGTTGATGATAGCAATTAAGTATTCGTTTTATTTATCACTTGTCGAACTTGCAATTTATATTAGCACACACGTGTCGATCAAGCATGATCATCATCATTTCATGAAGAGTGCTACTTTTTTTTCATACTATATACTTCAACTTCTTCAATTCCAACATAACCTCCACGTAAATCATAACCTAAATAATACATTTTTATCTAGAAACTTCGTAAATTCATATATTTTAGTGAATGTAGCGTGTTTACAATATAAACTTTGAAATCATAAACTAAAACAATTACATATAATTGTTATTGTGACTATGTATTCTGTTACTCGTATTATATTGCCTTGTTACCTACATATCGACTTCAGTTTTTTATCCTCTTCAACTGTTACTGATTATTGTTAAACTGTTACTGCAGGAAATCAGTAAACAACATAGAGTATAGGTATAAGATTAATCGAAGATGTCATTTGTTTTGTTGAATCATTTATGTTAGGTCGACCATCTGGATTGTAATAAACAACTTATAGTTCATATCCACAACGTTTTGATTAAGTAGAATCAATTTCGTAGAAGCGTGATCATCCTTTCAAGAAGAGTACTACTTGTTTTCATACTATATACTTCAACTTCTTCAAGTCCAACATAAATCAACGTAAATCATAACCTAACTAATACATTTTATTGAGGTCAATGGACTTCGAATAAGAAAGAACTTAAAGAATAAAAGTAATACATAATTAAGTTGGCTAATCAATGGAGCTTGAATCAAGGTCATTTGAATTTTAGATAAAAAAAAATTATACTCCCTCCGTCCCAAAAGTTTTTATACATTTTACTAAATCGGGTGTCCCACTTCTTTTGTACATTTCCATATTTAGCAAACAATCTATCACAAACAATCAATATAATAATATTAAATATTCTTAAAAGACGTGCCAAAAATATACACTTTACCTTTCCAAACACACTATATTATTAAAATATTCAGTTTCTTAATTCTCGTGCCGACCCAAATGTCCATAAACTTATGGGACGGAGGGAGTACTAAAAAAGGTGCAGGGGTGTCGCCAGTAGTGTCTTGCTACCCAAGAAGTGTTATGCAAGATGCATGAAGTGTTATCCAGAATGCACAAAGCGGTACCCATTGAATGTTTTATTATCAACGAAGAATGCATCAGTGTTATCCAGAATGCATAAATGTTAACCAGCGAGCGCTTTATTAGCAAAAGCTCCAATCATAGGCCGCGTCAAATTTCTTCGCGATTAGCATCAATATTTTCATTGATTATAAGATTCACGATCAATTTCACCTTATTTAGTCATTAAAGTCATGATTTCCCTTGTTTCAATGAGATTTTTGAATTATTTTTAATACATTATTCCACTATAAACTTAAAAAATTTTCATTGATTATTGACATTCATGGAAAATTATCATCGATTTAATTTTATTCGGTCATAATGTCGAGATTGAGCCGACTTTTATATCGTAAATTTTGGTCTTCGTTGAACGTGGTTTGTGCATCAATCGTTGGAAGGAACGATGACACATAAGTGTAACTTTGGCAAATATGAATGATAGAAAGGTCATTTACGATGAGTTGGGACTAATATTTTCAGTAGGTCATTAGGCCTAAATGAAACTACAAAAGGGCAACCATTTTCGAAATTGTCTTGTAGGACCTAAACCAAATACTCCCTTAATTTAATGACACTGTACAGTCTGAAAATTAAACAACTCAGTGAACTTTGGTTTCTCGTAAGATAGTATGTGCAGAAACCATTGGATAACCCATAGATTTAAAATTAGGAGTTGGATTCGCCCATTTGAGATGTCTTAAAATATTCTCTTTAATATTTACTTCTTTTTTCCACACAAAATAAAAAATCGGACTATTTATTCTTTATCCATATATATTTTTATTACCTCATGGCCTACCACCCATACCATAACTGTGGGGGGACACGCAAATGGTCAAAAACAATGCAATTATTAGCACTCATAATGATGTTATTGCCATCATTCTGTAATGTTCTCTTTTGATATTTTTACAGCGATAGACATTATCCGAAACAATTATCAAAGCAATTATAGAAACCAATTCCTTATGTATAAGCAAGCATTATATTTTATACTTGCAATTCTATTGAAGTTATATCTTAAGACTCGTATCTAAATATACCCTACGAAAGTAATTCAATGTGTAATTTATATTGTTTTCAGAACACTTATGGACTCGTGAAAAGAGTTTAAATTTGTTGCTTCATATTTACAGAAAACTAATGAAAATGTAAATTCTTATAATTGTTAATCTCATACTGAGGCTAAGAACAAGTCTTTGTCTCGCTCTAAGAAAATTCCACCATATTGCCCCTAGATTCTGCTTTGAATTTGAATCTCATATATGAGAAGCTTTTTTTTTGGGGAAATTTGCAATCAGTCCCCAGTTGTAAGTTTGTAAAGGGTTCAGTCCCTGTCAGAGATGGAATTAGTTAAAGGACCACCTTTTTGAAAATTGCAGAGATAAGGACGAAAACTGTGTATTGACGAAATTACCCATCCCAACATATGAACTAGTCGTTATTTTCCGGCGACTTTCCGTTATGCTTTTAGATTATATTGTTATCAATGTCTAGAGAAATGTTATTTTCCACACTTTATCTGTTACTACGTTGCAGAAAATTGTTATCGACAGTGTATTTATTTTACGAATCTCGTTTTACAGTGAATCGAGGTTGGAAATTCGAATGCCCACTAACCAACCATTTAGGCGTGTAATGTAGGATGTATTGTGGTATTGACGAAGCAAGATGTAAGATGTGTATGAGTTTTTATCTTTCAATTTAGGGTTCTAATATGCGAAAATAAGGAAATCAAAGAAATTTTTTGCACCGATTACATCTTGTACGTACAAATTCGAGTACCCATAGTATGGGCACCTCGGTGCGCTCATTATTGCTCTTTCGTTCGACCTTCATCTATCAATTTCGCGAAAATACGAACGACCCCAATAATTGGGTATTTTTTTATTGTGTCCAAAATGTTACTCGAAGTGCCAAATCTGTTACCTTTTCCGCCAAAATCGTTACTAGATCTGTCAAGACCGTTATTAAACTAGACTTAATTGTTACCATGTGTGGTGTTCTAATTTGCGAAAATAAGATGAAATCAAAGCCGTTTTGGTAACGATTACATCTAATATGTATATAAATTCGAAGTACCCATAGATTGGGAAGCTCGGAGCAGCACATTATTTGGTCGTTCGTCCGACGTTCATCTTTTAATTTCGAAAAAAAATACGATCGACCCCAATAATTTGGTATTTTTTATTACTGTCATCAAAGCTGTTACTCAGTTTACGAAACTCGGTTACTATGTCTGCCAACCCGTTATTTAACTGTAATTAATTATTATCATGTTTAGGGTTCTAATTTGCGAAAAATAATGAAATCAAAACCGTTTTTGGCAACGATTACCATCTATATGTATATAGTCGAAGTACCCATAGTATGGGCAGCTCGGTGCGGCACGTTTTTTTGCTCTTTCGTCCGGCGTTCATCTTTTAATTTCGCGAAAATACGATCGACCTATAAAATTGGGTATGTTTTTTCGTTTTGGCCGATTTGTAGAATCTCAGGATCTGTTACTAATATATGCATTTCTGTAACTATGTAGCAACATTTGTTACTAAATTGTCGGTGAAATTCGAGCGGGAAACAAGAATGAGATGAATTTTGGGCGGGAGTCTAAATTTATCAAGCATAGATTATCTGTCACCCAATATGTGTAATACTGTTACTAGTTATATGTTTATATGTTACCAGAATTATTATAGTTGTGAATTAGGGTTTGTGATTAAAATCATAACCTAAACTATATATTTTTATCTAAAACTTCGTAAATTGATAATATTTTAGTGAATGTAGCGTATTTACAATATAAAATTTAAAAATCATAAAGTAAACTAATCACATATTAAATTGTTATTTGACTATGTATTCCGTTACTCGTGTTGTGTTTCCTTGTACCGAATATCAATTTTGTTATCTTCTCCTCTTCAAATTGTTGCTGATCACTGATAAACTGTTACTGCATGAAATCAGTAAACAACATAGGGTTGTGATTTAGATTAATTGAAGATGTCATTAACTTTGTTGAATCACTTATGTTAGGTCGACCATTTGGATTGTAATAAACAACTAATAGTTCAGATCCACAACGTTTTGTGTAAGTAGAATCAATTTGGTAGAATCATGATCATCCACTCAGAAGAGTTCTACTTGTTTCATACTATATACTACAATTTCTTCAATTCCAACACAATCTCCACGAAAATCACAATCTAAACCAATATATTTCATCTAAAACTTGGTAAATTCATATATTGCGGTGAATGTAGCGTGTTTGTAATATAAAATATGAAAATAAATAAAGTAAACTATTCACATATTAAATTGTTATTTCGAGTAGGTAATCTGTTACTCGGTGTGTAACATTGTTACCCAACTGTCAAGTTCTGTTACTTTATCCTAACAAAATTGTTACGAAATACAGTTAAACTGTTACTGCAGGAAATCAGTAAACAACATAGGTTTTATGTTTATGATTATTGAAGGTCATAACTTTGCTGAATCACTTAAGTTAGGTCGACTATTGGATTGTAATAAACACTAATAGTTCAGATCCACAATGTTTTGTGGATGTAGAATCAATTTGGTAGAATCATGATCATTCTCTCAAGAAGAGTTCTACTTGTTTTCATATTATATACTACAACTTCTTCAATTCCAACACATCTCCCGCGAAAATACACAATCTAAACCAATATATTTTCATCTAAAACTGGTAAATTCATATATTTCGGTGAATGTAGCGTGTTTTTGTAATATAAAATATGGAAAATAATAAAGTAAACTAATCACATATAAATTGTTACCCAATATGCATGAACAGTTACCCAGAATGCATAAAGCGTTACCCGGAATGAAACGTTGTTACCCAGGGTGCATAAATGTTACCCAGAATGCATAAATTGTTACTTAGCGAGCGTTTTATTAGCAAAAAGCTTCAATCATGGACGCGTCAAATTTCTTCGTGATAACATCAATATTTTCATTGAATATTAAGACCCACGACCAATTTCACCTTATTCGGTCACTAAAGTCCAGATTTTTCCTTGTTTCAACGAGATTTTTGGATTACTTTTATACATTATTCCATTATAAACTTCAAAAAATTCCATTGATTAGTGACACCCATGGGAAATTATCATCGATTTAACCTTATTCGGTCATTAACGTCGAGATTGAGCCGGCTTTTAGATCGTAACTTTTGGTCTTCGTTGAACGTGGTTTGTGCATTCATCGGTTGGAAGAGACGAATGCATAGGTTACCCAGAATGCGTTAATTGTTACCGAATATGCATGAACTGTTACCAAGAATGCATAAAGCGTTAGCAAGAATGAATAAATTGTTACCCAAGGTGCATAAATTGTTACCCAGAATGCATAAATTGTTACCTAGCGAGCGTTTTATTAGCAAAAGCTTCAATCATGGGCCGCGTCAAATTTCTTCGCGATTAACATCAATATTTTCATTGAATATTAAGACCCACGACCAATTTCACCTTATTTTCGGTCACTAAAAGTTCAGATTTTTCCTTGTTTCAACGAGATTTCGGATTACTGTTAATAAATTATTCCATTATAAACTTCAAAAAGATTTATGATTAGTGACACCCATGGGAAATTATCATCGATTTAACCTTTATTCGTCATTAACGTCGAGATTGAGCCTACTTTTAGATCGTAACTTTTGGTCTTCGTTGAACGTGGTTTGTGCATTCATCGGTTGGAAGAGACGAATGCATAGTGTTATCCAGAATGCGTTTAATTGTTACCGAATATGCATGAACTGTTACCCAAAATGCATAAAGCGTTACCCCGAATTAATAAATTGTTACCCAGGATGCATAAATTGTTACCCATAATGCATAAAATGTTACTTCACGAAAATCTCAATATACGTCGCATAAAAATTTTGATTCAAAATCTTCACCATTCTTTGTAACTCAATAATTCTCGTTCATTAGTAAAACTCATTATCACATTCATTCAATTTCGTCTAATCGGCCATTAAAATTGATATTAGTGCATTTATATTCTCGTTTTTTCGAAGTGGAATTTCGACATTATTCTTCTACACTCTAAATTATTCGTTTATTATAACTACCCATGGGGAAACGATTAGTCGATCCCATCTTCTTTGGAACCTTAAAACGACATTTCAGTCCGTTCTACGTCCTCACACCAACCCAAATCGAAGATGAAGATGATGGCAAAATGGCTGTAATTTTGCCAACTACAAAGGACATGTCATTCCTGTTTCATGGGTCCTTGAAACTATTACTTTCGGTAATTAGGTCCTTTAGCCTAATTTTGATACTTAGGGTCTGAATCCTTTCAAAGTGGGTATTGGGGACTGAACCAAATTAACCTTTTTTTTTTATCATGATTCAGTGGAAACTTTCTAAACATATTTTCGGAATCACAAAAGAGACATTTTATTTTTGAAGTAATGTTTTAGTGGAAAAATAACGTGGCAGAATCTCAATGATCATTTGTGACAAAGAGTGCCCCACTCCACGCTACAGCTGATAATATTCAAACAGTGACGCAATTAATTGAATCTAAAGTTAAAGAACAAAATGATAAGAGAATCTGAGAAATTACAAATCTAACCCATCTCCCCGTCTATAAAGCACAATCACTTCATGATTTTTCCTCTCCATTCTATTTCAAGTCCCATCAAGAAACATTTATCTCTCTTCTGTGTGTGCTTTTATTTAAGGTATTTCATAGGAAAGAAATATGTTAGGAGTGTTCAGCAGCTCGATAGTTTCGCCGCCTGAGGAGTTGGTTGCCGCCGGAAGCCGGACGCCGTCTCCCAAGGTCACGGCGGAGAAGCTTCTGTCGAAGTTCGTCGGCGCCAATTCGTCGGCGGTCTGCGTACGCCTCGGCGACGATGTTCAGCTGGCGTATAGTCACAATAAACCAGCCTGCTTCACAACCTAGGTAACACAGTATAGTTAATTAATTCCGACATATACGAAGCAAACCAAGACCCAACTATACATATAAATTCTTTTCTTTTTTTTTTTTTCATCATGATTTTCTTACATCAAAGTCACTGAAACCCTATTTTCGGGATGTTTCAGTGACCATAAATGATGATCGCGATCGACCAAACTCTATGATTTTCAACATCTCTTCGTAATTTCTTGTTTATGACGTAATCGAGTATTTATGGTTGTTTCTTCCATTCTCAACTACTACGGCGAAGGGCGATATAATTTATGGGTATTTTCGTCCGAGTCCTACAAACTCATCAACCAAAAGACGCTGTGAAAAAAAAAAACAATAATCATGATTAAAGTACGATCTTGATTTGATTGATTAAAAGGATAATAACACTGATCCATCATGATAGAAATTAGGATTCTTGTTTATTACTTACTATCTTTGTTCGGTTGAAAGTGTTTGTTATCACTTCATTTGAACATAAGAAGATAAAGGTCGTCTAGTTTAAACACAGATCGCAAAAGCTTTCAAAGCTGCCCATCACCTTCATGTATGACCATTTGTTGAGTACCATAAACCCTTGATTTCGGCACTACCTTAACAAATCGGATCTTAATTAACGTTACTAACAAGACAATTACGTACTTTTGTAGATCATTTGCGGTGAAGGACGACATATTTTGCCTGTTCCAAGGATCCTTGGACAACCTAGGAAGCCTCAAACAACAATATGGGCTTTCAAAGTCGGCAAACGAGGTTCTCTTGGTGATCGAAGCTTACAAAGCTCTCCGCGATCGAGCCCCTTATCCTCCTAACCGTGTCGTGGGACACTTGGAAGGGAACTTTGCATTCATAGTGTTCGACAAGTCAACTTCCACATTGTTTGTGGCCATCGTAAGTATAATCTTTTATTTACTTATTTAAGTAAATTTCATATATATATTACCAATTAAACAACATTAATTTTTGTGATTAATAGGACCAACATGCCAAGGTTCCTCTCTATTGGGGAATCACGGCCGATGGGTACGTGGCGTTCGCCGACGACGCAGATTTTGCTCAAGGGCGCTTGTGGAAAATCACTTGCTTCTTTCCCACAAGGTAAATTGATAATGAATTTTTATTAACAAGAAACTAATCGTATTGGCATAAATTATGGTGAATAAACTTCCTTGATTTATTTTCAGGTTGTTTCTTTTCGACTTCTTTCGGCGAAATCAGATGCTATGAGAACCCAAAGAGTAAGATCACGGCCGTTCCGGCGAAGGAGAAGAGATATGGGGAGCTAAATTCATGGTAAAATGATTTCTTTTTCCCTTTTTAAATTACTATTCTTGTTGCAGTTAAAGCAGTAAAAGTCTTGAGAAACAGCGTTCTTCAAGATTAATTGCATCACACACATGAAAGCTGAAGTAATGTAGTAAAAGTTCACACTCTTAGTCTGACAGCCCAAAACCATTGGAAGATATTCATAAGCAACGAGTGGTTCCAATACAAATATTTTATATCTCTACTATCGATTTGATCCATAATGTATATAAATATAGATTTATTTAGAATTTTCACAGCCACATAATTTCAATGATCTTTTTCAGGTTGAAGGTCCAATGGTTGCAGCCACAAAATAAAAAGTCATATATCATATCCCATTGATGTAATAAAAGTTCTAATGAAAGGAAAGGAAGAGAAAAAATGGAAGGTTATATGTAAATAGATGGACGAGAATCACTTGTTTGTTTGCCCAAGTTTATATAAAAAGTCTGATTTCTTGTTTCTTGTACCAAATTGTGTTTGCCTTAGACCTTTGATTTCAAGTTGAGCTGTACCGTTAAATTAGTTGTGAATAAATGTAATGAAGCTCTTCGATTTCTCGCATGTTAAAAAAGTTAGTAGGCTTTCGGGTTTGGGTTAGTGAGCTCTCCTCTCCCTTAAGTGGGCTTGAATACTCCATAAGTCCACATTCGATCTTTTATAGTACAGATATATATTCTATATATAATTTATATTTTAGAAATGGTCAACTCGAACTACATCATCCGTACGATGAAATCTATCGTGCCGTGATGCACTTAACTATTTAATTATTATATCCAATATTGATACATGAAGTATGAACAACCCCAAGCTTGATCCTCGTACTTTTAAAAACTCAAAACTAGTATAGTATTCAGCTACAAACTCGCTTGTATCGATTCCAATCTCTTTCTTTGACGACTTTTTCTTGCACTAACAACGTGAAGTGTACTTGTATATATTTCTTTGGGTTGTTTGATCGCTAAAGAAACAAGCCATTTATTTCTTCAGATTTTCTTTCTCGTTTGAGGGTAATCAATCTTCTTCTGTTCTTCATTATTATTTGAATGTGTATGTTCGTAGGGTTTTTCATTGGGTTTCAGATATTTGTTCGGATTTAGACATCATCGTAGCAATGGTCGTCGTTCTTTCGTAATCCTAATTCAGAATTCAGATACTATTTACAGATCGATAGCCAATCAACAATGGAGGATCAACAAGAAAACGGCGCCACTCAAGGCCAAGGACGACGACCACAGGCCAGCCTCCGGCGAGTCAAACGCCGATCCACCCCTCTCCGACCGCCGACATGGCCCAAGAACACCACCGCCGGCGAGAGCAGGAGTTGCTGCATCGAATCCAGGCCATGTGGGCCATGCACTTCCAAGAGCTCGAACAAGAAATGGATTTCAATAACCACAGCCGCCTTCCCTTACCAGGAACGATCTACGGCGACGGAGACGGCGCGGGCGCGGCTGAGGACGGCTGATGAGGCGGCCCTCCTCATGGCTCGGGCGAGGGAGATGTTCGGAATCGAACTCACCGTAAGGGCGTGGATCCACGCCGAGGAGAACAAAAGGGCGACCGTTCTGATGTGTGACGTGGCCGCCGCCGTGGAGGCGACGGATGCGTTCCGTTTCTTGGTGGGCGTCTTGCCCAGGGAAGATTTGCCTGGGCCGAGCAACGGCCACTGAATATAAGTCCAATTAGATATTTTCGATAGTTTAAGGACTATATTGAAATAATTCCGTCTATTGTTTTTGTTTTAAAAAGTAGAATAATGGAGATAAATTGTTATTAGCTTATTATTACTGTGAAAAGCAAAGCCTCGATTTATCATCGCACAGAAGAAAAATGGGAGAACGGCGAAGATGAATGCTATGAGATCGGGCGTGGTAGTGATGGGAGCTTTGGCATTTGGCTACTTATCTCTTCAATTGGGATTTAAAACCCTTTCTTGAGAGGGCCCAATTAGAGCAACAGCGTCGTGAAGCCCTAGCTCAAGCCAAAGAACAGCCTTTTGACGGTAATAGCTTCGATGGAATCCCCAACACCGATCGAAAACTGGAATAGAGATGTTTTCTTTTTTCTTCTCGTGGAGCTCTTTCTAATTCTATGGCTTCCTTTTTGTTTTTTTCGTAAAGATTGGAGCTTTTCACTATGTGTTGTGCGTTTCTTGATTTGCTCGTTTTGGTAACTTTTGATTCCTGGAAACTAGTTAGTTTAGTTCAATTACTTTCAAAACCTATAAAGTCTCGCAGCTCCCTAAAGTCTACAAGACACTACTGTAAGCATCATGTGGTTTGCAGATTTCTGTTGTTGTTTGATCGCATAGGACACGAGTAAACCCTCTTTGTCGTCGTGTAGCAATGCATTAGTTGGGAGCCACAGAAATGTACTTTAGGTACATGAATCTCATATAATAGATATAATGGTAATAATGATTGTGTGTCAATATTAAACCAAAGCTTGAAGTGTTAGGAAAGTCTTCTTACAAAAGTTGGGAGTTATAATCTGCCGACATCTCAAACCACTGATGCGGCTAAGTTTCTCGGGCCATTATTCGATCTCGAGATATGGTTGTACGTGGTTCAATAAATCCAGATTTAGATTGACGAGGACATTTGTAAAACAGTTTATTTCTATTCAGAAGTATTTCATTATCGCAGAACCACAATCCACAACCAGGAAGTTCCTCAGTAAATATGATTGATGGTGACGATGGTCACCAAGATGATTGGCTAATGTCAACGTTTAGAAATAGAGGAAGTAAGTCCCTTCACTTTTCTTGGCAGAAGTCGTGAACGAAGACTGTGTTATTCTTACCGTTGTTACTTTTGTCACTTTGTAAGAAAGTTTCCATATATCACGTGAATGAGAATGACAAAGCATTATTCTTTTGCCATGTTATCCCATGACAAACGAAAGCATCTTCTGTTTCCCAAATCAGACGATACGCCATAAAAGTGTTATGATGAGAAGGAAGTAACTATATTTACTCTTTAGTTGCGGTTATAAAAGGAACTGTAATTAAGCTGCTGCATTGTGTGCTGATCTGCATTTAAGTACAATTGTTTATTACCTACAAGATAAGAGCACTACTCCTCCCACGACGACCATCACATTATCCCCATCATTACAATTTCGCTTCTTACCTTGCTTTCACACACCTCTCTCTTTCTTTGGTGTAACTAATCACGTTTCTTTTCAAAAAAGAGTTTTTCTTTTTAAAAAATTCTATAATCTCTCAAACTTGCCATGATGATTCAGCTGTCGTTTTCTTTACATCTCTCCCCACATCCTTCTCCCTTCTGTATTTAAGGTCAGGTGAACTTTACCACAGAGCATTCTAAAGAAGAAGAAAGATTCAATCACGATAAGAACTATAGCAAATGTGCAGCTGCCCATTTCCTGAAAATCCAAAGCCATGAACTTTACCGATGTTGACACTAGAGCAAAGCGGTTTAGGCTGTTTGAGCCATCGATTGGCTTCCTTGGAGTAACAGTCTGTGTGATTCTATGCTTCTTTTGGTTGGATTACAGAAATGTGCCTAAAGGGTTTCTCTTTCCTTCTTACAACGAAAGGTTTACGTGGCTGAGAATTGGCCGCAGTAGCAGCATCGTCGCCGGCGCGAAAAAGATTGATTTTTTGAACGGTGGGTGCGATTTGTTCGACGGGGATTGGGTTTGGGACGACAGTTATCCTCTGTACCAATCGAGAAATTGCAGGTTCATAGACGAAGGCTTCAGATGCAACGAATATGGCAGACCTGATGATTTCTTCACCAAGTGGCGATGGCAGCCTAAACACTGCAACTTGCCCAGGTTTGTCTCTTACTTCATTCTGTTTTTCTTCCAAGTGAATGAAAACCTTGGGAACGAATTCTTTCTATGCTCGAAAGGTTCGACGCCAAGGCCATGTTAGAAAAGCTGCGAAACAAGCGAGTCGTTTTCGCGGGCGACTCAATAGGAAGGAACCAATGGGAATCGCTCCTATGCATGCTATCGTCGGCAGTGCCCAGCGAAGACTCGTCGGCGATCTTCGAAGCGAACGGTCGGCCCATAACGAAGCACAAGGGATTCTTGATTTTCAATTCAAGGACTACAACCTCACCGTAGAGTATTACAGGGCGCCTTTCCTCGTACTTCAAAGCCGCCCGCCGCCCGACGCACCAGCAAAACGTCAGGACGACGCTGAGAGTCGATCGAATGGATTGGAGTTCGTCGAAATGGAGGGACGCCGACGTCCTCGTCTTCAACTCGGGGCATTGGTGGAATTACGACAGACCGTTAGAGGTAATAACTTTCCCTCTTATCGATCTGCGTCGATTTTATATATTTTTTTTGTGTGTGAATTTTCGACGGATTTCGAAGGCTGAATCTTTAGGGGATGCTACTTCCAAGAGGGCTCGAAGGTGGAGACGAACATGAGCGTCGACGAGGCATACGAAAAATCGTTGGAGACGGTTTTGAAGTGGATAAATCGCGGAATAAATACGGATAGAACGCAAGTGTTCTTTCGGACGTACGCCCCGGCGCACTTCAGGTTGGAAGAAACTTTTCTTACCGTAAAAGGAAAGGAAAAGTGTAATAGTACAAATGTGAGCCGTAATGTACAATGATTCGATGCCTACCACGACACTTTTCTTTCTTTTCCGCATCGAGTTTCGCAGACCAGACTCACCCAAAAAAATGCGTTTTTTTATTATTAGGGGCGGGGATTGGAGGTCGGGCGGGACGTGCCACATGGAAACGTTACCTCAGCTCGGTAGCTCTTTCGTGCCGTCGAATACGTGGAAGCAATACGGCGTTTTTTCCCGAGTGATGTCCCGAATTCGGACGGAAAGTCAGTGGAAGTATTGGACATAACTAGGATGTCGGCGAGGAGGAAAGACGGGCATTCTTCTCTGTACTATTTGGGCCCGAAAAGCCCGGCGTCGATTCGCAGGCAAGACTGCAGCCATTGGTGTTTGCCTGGCGTTCCCGACGCTTGGAACGAGATGCTCTACGCTCTTTTTCTGAGAAGGGAGGCGAATACGTATCGAATAACGCGTCGACTTTTCACGCGATTGTATGATCATTGCATATCGTCCCAAATTCACGCAGATTACGATAATGGAAGAGGCTCAAGTGGGATGGAGCAAAAGAGTAGTATATCAATTTGTCAAAATGTATATCATTTGCACTTTTTTTTTATTAATTTTATTTCGAAATTGTTAAAATATCGCCGGCGGCTGGAAAAATAGCGTAGTGGGGGTAGACCATTCGATGGCGTTTACTTTACATCCATTGCGAACTCAGCTCACAGTTCACAGAACCATCGTCAATGGTGGGAGTGTACTTTCCATTTTTTACCCTCCTCCTCCTCATCATCATCCCCGTTATCCTCCTAGTAATCCTCTACGGCATCACCCGCCCGAAGCCACACGGATCCCAATCAAAAATCGACACGTGTTCATAACGGGCGGATCCAGCGGAATAGGGCTGGCGCTGGCCCACCTCTGCGCGCGCGAGGGAGCGAAAGTGACCATCCTCGCCCGCGACGAGAGGAAGCTCAAGGATGCCCAGGAATCGATACGGCTCGCCACGGGCCGCGACGTCGGAGTCGTCAGCGCCGACGTCAGGGACTACGACGCCGTGAGGAAGGCGGTGGAGGACTCCGGCGCGGTGGACGTTCTTGTCTGCAATCAGGGCGTTTTCGTCCCCCAGGAGCTTATCGGACAAGATCTCGAGGAAGTGAAGTTCATGATCGATGTGAATCTGATGGGAACCTTCCATCTGATTAAGGCCGCCTTGCCTGAGATGAAGAAGAGCCGCGGCGGCGCCGGTGGCGACCGTGGGCCAAGGTCGATTGCCATCATGTCTTCTCAGGCTGGCCAGGTACTGTAAACAATTAATTGAAGCAGCAGATTGAAATCTCTGTTATTTTTTAAGCTCGAAAATATCACTGGCTGTCTATATTGAACTTGGGATACATTGGTCTCTCACAGGGCAATAGATTCGATTTTTACGTGGTTTGATTGAAGTATATAGCCTTCATTTCTCAGGTCCCTTTTGCTTGTGTGAGCAGCATAAAGATAAATACCCTTAACTTGAATTTTATCTAATTCATCGATTCAGGTTGGTATCTATGGCTACACAGCTTACTCGGCGAGCAAATTCGCACTAAAGGTTTAGCAGAATCGCTACAGCAGAGGTAATACAAGACAACATCCACGTCTCCCTCATCTTCCCACCCGACACAGAGACGCCTGTTTAGTCGAAGGTATATCTTTTTACCTCAAACTAACTACGGTTTAGCGGCTAATGGAAGCTAATGATTTCCCTTTTCTGTAATAAATACATGTGATAAGAATGCAAGAAAAGGCCACAGCTCACTAGCCTGATAGCAGCTTCGTCGGGCGCAATGAAGGCCGAGCAAGTGCTGAGAAGGCATTGAACGGTATAAAGAATGGACTTTCATAGTTCCATGCAATTTCGAGGGCTTATTGCTCTCTATAGCAACGTCGGGCCTATCGCCTCAGAGATCATTCTCATGGCCTTCTTGGAGGTGATCGCGGCTAGTTTGACGCGCCTCGCAGGCTTGTTTCCAGTGGAGTTGGTACTCTAGCATCGAAAAGTGGCATGCCAAGAAATAAAGGTCGTCTTTTATTGGGTGTGGAAGTTTCTGTCTTTTTTCTGCAATAAGATCACACTAAAACTGGGGCTGTTTTGTGTTTAATTTGAACTGCCATGGACGAAGGTTTCTTGTGTTTGTTTCTCTTTGATGGCTTGTAATAGCAGTTTGTGTTGGTAGTTGTGTGTTTAATCAGATTGTTGAAGAATGTATGGAAAAAACCAAAATCTTATGAGTAAAGGCATATAATTTGCATCAATCTGAAGCTACAACTTGTTCGGAAACGTCTGCCAGGACGATTATGGTGGTAGTGCAGTTTGCCGTTAAAACGCCGTTACTAATTGTCAATTTTCACCTGATCACGCCGTTAAAAGAGACATTGACGTTTGTTATCATCTCCTAACTCCTTACTTTCCCAACTTGTTCGTCCTCTCGACGATCTATATAACTGCATTGTATTTCGAACAAGAAATCCATTCATCAACAGAGGAAAAGAAAAACGATAATAACTTTAAGGAAGGTTAGCTCCCTCCCATTTGTAGGGGAAGAGGAGTTTTTTCAGTAATGATATATATTTGCTTCCATTTCAGACAACAACATGGGGACGGAGGTTCTGAGGCCGCATGACCCATTGGCGGCGACGGTTTCCGACCTGCGACGACGTCGTTTCAGAGACGGAGAAATATTCGCAGCTTGCCAAATCTGATCGTCGATAGGAGGCCCCACAGCTTCTACGACAACAACAAAACGTGGGTTTCTCCCGAGAAGGAAGGGTCGAGGAAAACGTCGCCTGCATCGACGTCTCCTCCGCCTCAAGTTTCCATCTTGCGGCGAGGCGAGCCATTGGAATCATTGGCCGATTGCGGCGGTACCGATAAAATGGGAACAACAGCAATAAATCGCTGAAATCACCGAATAGAGAGACGGGGGAAAATAAAATTCTGAAGGGTCGTCGGAGATCGAACGAGTCCTGCGATAACTCGTTGTCTGAATCGCCTGACGACGTCTACGCGGGTCGGCTTTTTCGCTGTCTCCGTCGCCGAGATCGGTGCCTGCCTTCGTTCTTTGGTAGTAGCAACAAGGTGAAAAGTCGCAGCAGCTTTGTCGGGGATGAAATGCTCGACGACTCTGCTACGATTGGATTGAGACGTTGCTTCGCCTAGAATGAATGATATGGCAAGCAAATAACAGCTTCACTAGAGTAGATTTATCAAGACGGGGTTGAAAAGCTAGGCATTGGCTGTTTTTACTTTTTCTTTCTTTATTTTTTTGAAGGCATGATTTCGATACGTTTGTTTCTGAGTGCGCATGTTTTGGGAAGGAAAGGATTGTAGTTAAGTTTGTACTTCGTATCATGAAAAGAAATCATTTTATACAATCTATACTATCTTAAAAGTGCAATAGAGAATTGTTTTGTCCAATTGTGAATTGACCAAAATGTCCTTAATTATTATACATATATATTTTTAATTTTTTACTATCAATTAATTAATAATTATTATACAAAATCAAATTTTTATATATTAATTTTTTATATATTTTTAAGTGCGAATAGAGAATTGTTTTGTCGATCGTGAATTGACCAGAATGTCATTAATATATTACATATATATTTTTCTATTTTTATTAATCAAATTAATTAATTATTATTATTATACAAAATCAATTTTATATATATTAATTTTTTATTTTATATATTTATATTATATATTTTTTATGAATTATATTAATTATTATACAAAATCAATTTTATATAGAGAATTGTTTTGTCCAATTGTGAATTGACCAATATGTCCTTAATTGTTTTATTACATTATATATTTTTTATGAATAAAATTAATTATACAAAATCACTTATGTCCTTAATTGTTTTTATTATATTATATATTTTTTATGAATCAAATTAATCATACAAAATCAATTTTATGTCCGTAATTGGCCTCCCTTTAAAAGAGTCATTAAATGGCAATTAATAGTGACGGATTGTTATATTCTACTAATTATATCATTATTATTGTCGTGCATTCTAAATACGTGGGTCTTACACATGTGAATTCTCAATACGTGGGACTTACACATTCTAACTTATGCGACTAAGTTTCACTACTCATTATACATTAATGCTCAACAAGTGAGACTTACACATTCTAACGACGAGATGAATTTCACAACACAATTATACATTAATGTACAATTCACATCAATGAACATTACACCTTAAGATAGATCGTGGATATTTGTGCAACTTTACAAATTCCAACATTTCGATTTGGTATTAGTATATTCTAATTCTAATTAATAGATCAGAGTACAACATATATATAGAGAGTGATGTTTCGGTAGAACTGAGATATTTCCTCCATCTACTCACGAATTTGGAAATTCCTTGCGTGCGAAATTCAGATCCACAACAACAACCATGGAGAACATAGGTCTCACCATCATTCCAATTAAATCCCTACCTAGCGAGGATCGACGTTCTGCGATAAAGATTATTGTTTCTAGGCAGGGAGTAGATAGAAATTCACGGCAAGATAAAAAATCTATAAGACATATTCATTGATTCCAGTTGTTCCAGTTCTCGCGGAGTGGGTCGAGGCTATAAGAGGGAAATCATATTAATGAATGAGAGGTACTGAAAAATGGAAAATATGTTTTTTTTTTTTTTTATCATTGCAATATTATGCTTCCGCTTTTCAGGCTTTAAAGCATTACAGTAACTTATGGATGATCTAGCCGTGAATGAAGGTCAATATTTGCAAAAGAATCTTCCAATAAAACAATTGTAGGCTTCTCAAACTTAAAGCGACACGCTTATCATGTATTCTTTTTATTATGTTCAAAGAATTTTATATTGCATGCATGTTGAGAAAAATATAGATCGCAATTTTTTTTTTTTCAAATTTCAGGTGTTGTACAATTGAAGTCCACATCTACGACATGTTTGCTAATTAATCCACCATCGGATGAAAAAGATGAACTAACTTCGTGGTATTGACTTTGTTTTTCAAAATCAAGAAAATATTTACATACCGTAATGGAATTTTCTTTATTAAAATAATTATTATGTGTTACAGATTGACAAGCACTTGCGGTGATAACAACCTTCAAAAGTTGTGGATCGAAATAAATAATGGAGTGTGACGAAGTCAAGATCAAACAATTGATCGAAACCAGAGATATCTTCAATGAGGTACAAAGTAATGACTTTGTTACATTTGTTTGCATATTTTTTACATAATAATATTCTCCCCTTGTTTTAAACATGCATGTGTCATACAAAAGAACTCTTACCTTTATATCAAAGCCTATGTAAATCTTGTGGAAAACGCATCATCGCCGTGGTATGATTCGTGCGCAAATTGTCAGCGCTCAGTTTTGAGCACATTGAATGGCAAAGAGTGTAAAACTTGCACGAATTCCGAGGTTGAATCATATCCAAGGTATGTAAGTCCATAATAATTACGAAAGTAAATTTTTTTTTCCAAAATAATTATAACATTATTTTTAACATACCGGTATCGTTTATCGATGGAAGTTACCGACGGGATTGAAAGCGCAACAATTGTTTTGTTTGACGATGTTGCAACAATATATATCGGTTGTACCGTTAACAAGTACATCGCATCCGTGAATAAGGTATGTATATTTTATTTTTTATTTCCGTCTGCTCCTATTGTTCGTGTTAATCGGTATAACTGTCTTTTTACAGAATCCAACCAAGTCACCATACTACAAGAGTTTATCAAACCCAAAGAAAATTCCTTATTACTTTCTATCGACAAAATGTTGAGATTCGGAATGACAAATTATCCATTATTACGGAGGGATTTTACATGTGAATACTCACTCCCTTGGCCAAAAAGGCGCCAGAAAAGTTGTTGCGACTCAGAGAAGAAAAAAAGAAACGCCGCTTGGTTGATGTGATAGAAATTGGACGATGATGAGAAACTAGGCGATGATGAGAAACTAGGCGATGTGATAAAAAGATCAGGAAAAGAACGCTAAATCCTCGGGAAAAGTACCCTCCAAAAAAGTCAAACTAAAGAAGATATGAGGAAAATGTCTATTTATGTTTATTTCTGGAAATTAAATAATTTTTCTCTATGGTTTGCTACTAGAACAATGTGGTTTACTTTGAGAAAATAATATGCTTTTTAACTTTATCTTTTTAATGTTGTGATTACCAGTATCTATATTATGTTCCATAAGTTAATCTAAAAGACGTATGTAGTATCAAATTTCACGTAATCTTGACATCCAAATGTTAATCCTAATTTGGATGGGGTAAGTATTCCTCGTCCCAGCGGGATCCGCCCCGGCGTTCTATACACCCCGCGGGTGGGGACGGGAAGAGATTTTTCCCCGTGGGATCCCGCCCCATTCCTCACCCAATTTCCCCATATATTATATCCAGTTTATATTATTATAAGATAAATAATATTAAAATATAGTACTCCCATCCAATCCCCCAATATTACGTCAATATAACATAATATAAATAATATTAAATATAGTTGAAATAATACTTAACTAATATTAAAATTAAAAAACTAAATAATACAAATCATAATACATTTTATAATAGTAGTGTAATATAAATCATACGAAATAAAGTTTAAATAACCTAAATAATAAATAATATTTAAATAATATTAAATACTTTATATTATAAATAAATTTCTTTCCATGTTAATGTTCGACAATATATAAACTTGTTAGGAAACACTCATAATAGGCCCATCTATATATTATTCATCAGGCGACTTGTTTTGTATTGAAACTGACAATTTTGTTCCCTTTTAAATATTTTAAAGAGAGGCTAATGATCAATTGAGAATTCACTACAATAATAATGATATAATTAGTAGAATAGAAACAATTTATTGGTCACTATTCATTGCCCTTTAATTGCTCTTTTAAAAGGGAGGCTAATGACCGTTTCACAATTCACTACATTATCAACGTGGATATTTGTTTCAGCCTTACAAATTCCAACTTTTCATATCACAGATTGATTAGTATAATTATGCTTCTCATACACACACATGGGACTGAATACATATAGAGTGTGATGTTTTGGACAGCGAAGGCATAAGTAGATCATCATATGCGATGTTGAGATGAATCCTGAACATCTCAACAGTTAACGTAAAGATTCGACCTTGGGACTTTAGCTTGCCCTTCATTCACTGCTTAGTGCTTCCAAGATTGAGACTTGTAATGTAAGATATAAACAGAGGCAATATTATCGTTTTTATCAGTCTTTCTGCGGCATATGGAATGAATGAATGATTTATGCTGCATGATCGTTGCTCCAACTATCATACGCCCTCTTTATTGTGTTTCTTCGATTTGATCAATTGCTTTGCGTTAATTAATTCATGTTGCATGATCGTTGCTCGAATGATCATACACGCTCTTATTTGTTTCTCCAATTTGTTCGATTGCTAAGCTACACCTATCCGGAGGTTAGATATTCGATAGGTGATCTCATATTCATTGATTCCATTGTAAGTTGAATTCGGGTAATTAGCTTTTTTTTTTGTTATATATGGTCATGATGAGGATAACTTTTTTAATCAATTAATACTACATTCTCTTATTCTAATTTTATATGAACATTTTGTTTTTTTGCGTGCTATAAGCTGGAGTAGATTTTTCGAAGATAATCTTTATTAAATTAATACATGATTTGGTTTTATATTATTGGGTAAAAATATTTTTTTTTATCAAAATCGTATTACTAAAATATGTATAATATTTAAATATAATATAAATAATATATTCAATTAAATAATCCTGTTGCATGATCGCAGCTCGAACGGTTATACGTGCTCTTTATTTGTTTCTTCAATTTGATTAATTGCTATGCTACACCTATGCGGGAGGCTTGGTATTCGATATATGAGCTCGTGCCCATTTATTCCATTGTAAGCACGATTTTGTGTAATTAGCTTTGTTTTTGGTTTTATATGATCATAACGAGGATAACATTTTTTTAGCAATTAATACTACATTCTCTTATTCTAATTTTATATTAACTGGATTTGTTTTTGTGGGTTATAAGCTCGCGTAGGTTTTTTAAAGATAATCTCTCTAAATTAGTACATGATTTGGTACATATTTTAACTTGAGGTTTTTTATACCTTAAAAAAGTTATTAAATTAGCGTTTTCATACAATATTTATATTATTGGGTAAAAATATTTATTTATCAAAATTGTATTACTAATATGAATAATATTTAAATATAATATAAATAATATATTCAATTAATATTCAACGTTGCTATTAAAAAATGTAGGAGGTGATCAACGACGTAGCTCTGGTTTATTTGCTTTGTGTTAAATAATTCCTGATGCATGATCTTTGCTCGAACGACCGTACACGCTCTTTTTCGGAGGTTAGATATTCGATATGTGAGCTCATATTCATTGATTCCATTGTAAGTTGATTTTGTGTATAGCTTTTTTTTATATGATCATGATGAGGATAACTTTTTTTATCAATTAATACTACGTTCTCTTATTCTAATTTTATATGAACTAGATTTTGTTTTTGCGTGCTTTAAGCTTGAGTAGATTTTTTAAAGATAATCTTTAGCTTTTTTTATATGATCATGATGAGGATAACTTTCTTTATCAATTAATACTACGTTCTCTTATTCTAATTTTATATGAACTAGATTTTGTTTTTGCGTGCTATAAGCTTGAGTAGATTTTTTAAAGATAATCTTTAATAAATTAATATTAATACATGATTTGTACGTATTACTTGAGGTTTTTTACCAAAAAATAATAATTAAATTATCGTTATAAAATAATTTTTTTAATCAAAATTGTATTACTAATTGCTAAGCTACACCTATCCGGCAGGGTAGATATTCGATACATGAACTTGTATTCATTGATTTCATTGTAAGTACGATTTGGTGTAGTGACCTTTGTTTTTTGTTTTATATGATCATGATGGGGAAATCTTCATTATCAATTAATACTATATTCTCTTATTATAATTTTATATTAGCTGGATTTTATTTTTGCGGGTTATAAGCTCAAGTAGATTTTTTATTTAAAGATAATCTTTGTTAAATAATTACATGATTTGTACATATTTTAACTTGAGGTTTTTATTCATTCTGTTTATTACGTCAAACAAAAATTCATTTGCATGTACACAATAGGTGCAGAAAAAGTAATATTAGACAATATATCATTTCTTTATAGTATCAAGTTGAATACATTTATCACAAATATTTGTCGGTATGATTATTGTTTATGATGATTCAAAGCCATACACTCGCAATTTATTGTGATATACACATGACTATTGCAGAGCACTAATTAAAACAATAATTCCTGAATGGATAGTTAAATTTACTATGCCTCGAAAATCAACTTCGGATACAAAAGGTACTCCTTCTCTTGTACCACTTTTATACTTTATACTCTCTAAAGCACAATAATCTTTTATAAATAGAGTAAGACATATTCAGTCCTAATATATGTTATTTTCATCATATAGAATGTTGTTTGGCGGAAATAATGATCCATCGGTACAAACCGACCAAGACAAACCAGATCAAGGTAAAGCTCAACAATTACCTTTTTTACTTACCATTCTACGATGACTGAGATATGTAAAAAAAATTCCGTTAGGCGATGCGAGAAGTAAGAAGTTACAACAACAAAAGGAAAAGTATTCAGCATATTCACAAGATGAAAGCATGAGTCGTTGAATCCATAACAAAAGAAAATCGATGGAGGATTCGCCTATTTCATCAAAACAAAGAGGGAAAGTAGCACCACGTGATCCAGTCCTACGGCAATATACAATGATACTTCTCAACATATGCAGGGAGTCACGGCCTTAACCGTGGAAACTAAAAAATAAAACAATAGTATGTTTTCTTACTACTATGTCATTTATGTTTCCTTCATATAATTTCCAAAGTTATGTGGCCCGATTAACATTATTGCGATTAAGATTGCAGAGTTCGAAACCACATGTACAAGCTCAAGGTTACAAAAATTGCTCCCACATACAATCTCAATTTCATAAGGTTTGTCTTGCTATCCTTGATGTCACAAATATTTTATAGTTTTTGTCAACATTAAATCTCAACTCACACTTAATACTAGATCAGATTTCTATATTGCATTTTGTAGTTGTTGACCCAAGTTCTTTTGAAGCCATGAGAGGCCTCACGGTGGCTACACTTTTGGTGTAATTGTTATCAAGTCTAGAACCATATCTCTTATCAGTTGAGAATCTTAGTCACCATCATCAGTTTAGTAATACTTTTTTGTCTTTTTCTTTGTATACATGTAGATGCGTTCAATTATGAAATTTTAATTATTTCATGTTAATGTTCAACCATCTATGAACCTATTCGTTTTCATTACATTTGATATGCATATATCTTCGCTTTGATTGCATATAAAGTATGTTATCCAACGCACGTCAAAATGACCCATTGATTATTAAGCTTAGCGACAATCTCTCATTCCTATAACATTGATATAAATTATTGTAAAAACTTGGTTATTGTACACCAAAGAAAATTTGTTCTCACGTGCAACGCACGTGTTCTCTACTAGTAATAACAAAAGGATATATCGAAGCAGTAAACGCTTGGTTGGCTTAGTGTAGTTCTTTCTTGCTGCTCTTGCTCTGATTTGCTTCCATCCTTGGTTTAATCTTGATTTTGATTCTGACAACATGTTTTACTTTTTATGTTTCATAAGAAAAGACATTATCCGCTACAGAACATCATATGAATCTCTCTATTTGGGACAAGAGTGGGGGGCATATTAGCCCGCCCCAGCAAAGTATCGTCTTAACGAAAGAAACCTCTGATATTTCATCATTCATGTCATGTGTATGCTAAAACAAACATGGCACTTGAAATTGTAATAACAATCAGGCCACAAACCTCCTATACCTACAAACAACAACTACTAATACCCAACTATTTACACATCATTCTTATCTAAGCCTTCAATCCTCACGACGATAATCGTTATATCATCGGTTCGACTCTCGCGCTCCAACCACAACTTGTACGCCTCGGCCACAACCGCCGAGCAACCCTCCCTCAAATCCTCATATTCGCTCACCTGCAAAAAAAAAAAAAAAAAAAAAAAAACCCAATAAAATCGCTTCCTCACCCAAAGATTCTATGCAAGAAAATGTCCCACGAGCCCTATATCAGCAATACCATGTCCACGACGGCCTGACTAGACATGAACTCGAAAACCCCATCGCTAGCCACTACGAAGAACCGATGGCTAGGCATGAGCTGCACCACCGTAACCTCGGGCTCGGCCACGACCCCTATTTCCTCGGCCACGCTATCCCCTAAGCTCCTCGTGAATGCAGTCCCAGGGTACATTGCGTTCTTCACCCAAAGCCTCGGAGGATCGTCGCCCTCGGTTTCCTCGTCGCCCCAAGATTGAATCTCGGGATCTTTGATCCCTTCGACTTGCTCCACGCTCAGAACTCGGGCCCCGCGGTTCTTCACCCGCTCGCATTCGTCTTTCCTGAATGGGGTCTGATCGCAGGATAAGTCTTGGGCGATGAGTCGATTGCCTTCTCTGACGGCTAAAACCGCCCTCGAGTCTCCCACGTTGGCTACGTAGAGCTTGTCGTCGATGACTAGGGCTGCGATGGCAGTCGTCCCGCTCAGGGAATCGTCTATGCCTTCGCTGTCGTGGAGCTCTTCGTTGGTCGTCGAGAATGCTGCGCTGTAGGCGTCGATTGGGTTTTCGAGCAGCGAAGGGTCGTTCGATAGGATTTCGACGAGCCTATTCTTGACGAACGTGAACACTGCGCTCCGTACAAGCCGTGCCCGTCGAAGACGCCGAAGAAATGTGCGTTTGGGTTCCCCTGAAGGTTTGTTCGGACACAGTAGCTGTCTTGGTTTTGTTTGTCTGGGGTTTCTGGGTAGTAACCACGCTTTGTGAGGATGGAATAGGACAAAGTGAAATCATGGGAAGGGACATTGAAGATTTCTAAGGAGCTTGGTTTAAGGGCCTGGGAATTTTGTTCTTCGCAGAAGGGTAATCTATCCTTGTCATCACTATCAGAAAGCGAAGGATTTCTCCTGCTGCAACGTTTGGCACGAACACAGCCCATTTTGCAGCAGAAATTCAACACGCGGCGGCCAAATCTGAACTTGCGCGCCATTTATCTGTTAAAAGTCCTCAGACAAGCGAGGAAAATGGGTTCTTTGAATATCATCACCACAATGGGAAACGAAAGAAAACCCAACCCACCGAGAGATGCTTTCTTGAAGGTGGATGAACGAAGAAATTATTCAAATTGTTGATCAGAGAGAAGGGCGAGGTATATACATACGCTTGCGCCTTTTTCTATCATTCGTTTCTTTTTGAGGCAGCATAGATTTTGGAATGATCCAATCAACAAGATATCATCGCAGCTGAAAAACGCAAAAAACGATGGAAATAACCCAAATCCGAACCAAAAACAAGAGAGAACTCATACGATTTTGATCGGAGAACAGTAGATATGGCCGTTAGTTCAATTTGTAATAATGGAAAGAGGGGAAATTTGGGGGGTAATCTCAAGGGTACAAACAAGGAAAGATTGGACCTTTTTGCCGTGATGATGATATTGAGATCGTCACTACGCAAAGAATAAAAATAAAAATAAATCTATAATTGGTCCATTACAGCCCAAACTCAACGTCAGAGAAGGCCCAATTATTAGTTTAATTAAATTGTCTATTTCACGTATTTTAATTTTTAAACACACCAACATTCAGTAGTTGACTTCAAAAGTCAGATGCAATTTCACGCGGGGGAGTAGCGCATGCCTTTATGAGTTGAATCGACAATATATAGTCTAGTCACCACACCACTATAGGTGATTTAGTTATTTATTTTATCAATTTTGAAATGTTAAACGAGTTTATGTTAAGCCAAGTGTTATGGACCATGCAGAATATCTTATTAAAATGTTTCAGGTCCGAAAGAATTTTCTTGAGGGGTCTTGGGTGTTCTAACATAAATAGATAAAAACATTGCACGGGGTGATGTGATAGAATTAAATAATAAAAAAAAAAGTCGAAACCTTGAAATCGCTTATGCATACTCATAAAATATTCATATTGTTTGTGGGTAGTTTTAAGCATGCTTGATGAAAGTCGACTTCAGACAAGAAGGTGCGATTCCTTATGAAAACAATATTTACCGTGTATATATATATATAATATATATATGTATATTACATTTAATATTCACAAGTTTTCCTATTTTATAAACTAATGGAACTATTTTATTATATATTGGAATTATTCTTTCAATCGATTCCCGTGATCATACATTTCAGGCTTTGAAGATGATGGTGGAAGAGAGGTGTGATTATGGACGAACATCACGGAGAAAAAATAATAAAATAAAAATAATTAGATGAAACAAAACTGTTGAAATCCAAGTCCCACAAGCTCGTGGGCTAACACATCTATTACCAATTGGTTTTAGATAGAAACCTCACAAGCTTATATGGGCTTGGGTTTGAGTTGGAATTTGGTCTGAAAAATCCTTATATTGGAGCGGTGAGCGTGAAACGAACACGTGTGGAAGACCTTCAAATAGTGAGAAATTCTAGACCGAATACGATGTGTGTGGTGTGTCCCTGGCACTTTAAGACGATTGTGAACTGCGATGAAATAAAGCGCTTGGAGCAATGATTGCGAGGAAGCGCTTGGTGCAGATAATCGTTGAAAGGGAGGCCCGTTGAGTGGTCTTGGGTTTAGGGGATGATTGTTTGGTGTCATACACGAGTTCCACATCGGATAAATCGGAAAGTTCGTCAAGTGTATGAACTTGTGGGCCAACCCCCTCTATAACCAATTGGTTTTATATAGGAACCCCACGAGCTTATATGAGCTTAGACTGGAATTGAGCCTAAAAGAATCCCCACAAAACTAAGTGGGATGAGATCGGAGTGGTAGAGAGTTCATATAAATAACGACATCAAAACAAGAAATAATAGAAAAACACATTCATGAGCACTTTCCATTGGAACTCCGTCTAACCATAATTTACTACTCCAACCTTAAATTTTGTCGAGGCGTGACCGACGCTAGTGGGGTGCAATATTATGCATATGATGAATCCAACATTATAATATCTCCACATCACTATGTTCTATCATCCTTATTTTATTATTTAACGTTATATTTTTCTAAGATAAAGTCAACCCCACACTTTGCCATCTTAATCAGATGCAATAAATGACATCAATTAGCATGCATATTCATATTTTCCGCTAACATAATTAAATAAAAAGAAAATAAAAAGAAAAGACAAGAAAAATAGAAGAATAATTCCACCTACACCCTATGAAAATAGTTCAAGACTAAATAATCTCTCCACCCACAATACACCCTTCTCCTCCGCGCCGGCCGGCGAGCTTCCTTCACCGATCAAGACAGTGTGAAAGTTTGAAAAACTACATCTCCTGCGGCCGGAAATTCATCCGCCACACAGCTCCTCAGCCTCATCCCCAGCGGCTCGACAGCCTCCGCCGCTCCCCTCCACGTGCCGGCGTGATCTCCGGCAGCGGCGCCGCCGTAAGTCAGAGACACAGACAAAACTCCCGGTCGGAAAACCTTAATCACCTTCCTCAAGACCTCGAAAAACACCTCCCTGCCGTCGTAAACTGAGCTCATCACGCACTCGTAGCTCGCATAGCTGAACCCATCTTCAGGCGTGACGTGGACGGTCGAATAACGATCTCTGTCGATCCCATTCATGGAGTACCCACACGGATCGAAGGCGTAATCGCAGATAAACGCATTTCTGTTAATTTCTTGAATCCCGGTAATCCCCGTCATCTCCTTACCAGCCGAGTCGCCGTTCTTACCGTCGTTGAATCGCCGGTAGAACTTCTTTGCCAGAACCCTGTCGAGCTCGGTCATACAGATTTCGACGGTGTACAGATCCTCTCCGTCGCCGCCTGACGAAGACGACGCAGTGAAGACGTGCCACTTGTAGCAAGAGTACTTGGAGTTCATCACGTTTGCCTTTCTCACAGTGAGATTCCTCGGAAGATTCTCCTCCAAGTAGACAACCTCGTCCCTGAAGCTGGTGTGAGGGTACGGCTGTGCCTGCGGGAAGATAAAGCTGCCGCGGGTGTACCTACACCCGCCGAGCGTGAGCCCCATCGCGGCGGCGTGGCCCACCAACGGCCGTACGGATCTGAGCAGCTGCGTCGTCCCGCAAGTCTTGATGATGATCTTAGATGGATACACGAACAGGCTCGACTCAGAAAGCACGTACGAGTCGAAGTATCTGTTGCCCACGGCGGAGACCACCGTGCACTGAACCTCATGGAGCACTTTCTCCAGCTCGGCGAAGTCTAGCCGCCGTAGGCCAGCTCCGATCTCGGGGTCGTCGCCGGAGAAGCGTAGCTCCAGCCTCTTCTCGAACCCTTCGAAACCGAAACTGCCATTTGAACGAAGCTGTAAAAGAAGTAGAGAATAGACTGATAGGGTAGATGGATAGATGGCTAGCTAGCTAGTTGTGATTATTATTACAAGATGTTTGAGGGTTTTGTCTGAGAAAAGAAGTGTGTGTGTGTGTGTGTTTTGCTGTGGAGATACAGGAGAAGTGCGAGTGATAGATATATATAGGGTGGGTTTGGAGGGTTTATGGGAAGGATATTAGTGCAAGGAATAATGAGTGCAAGATGATGGCTTGTCTTTATATTTGTTGGGGTTTGTCTTTGTGTTAGAGAGAGATCTTCATCATCAACTAACATAGAGAATAATCTATATTCATGGCCACGCGCAATTTTTTTAATTTTGTTGCGTAATTCGTGCGATAGATTTCTATTCTTAATTTAGATGTCGTCGATGGAGCTTCAATGAATTATAAATTATCTTGAGACAAAAAAAAAATATATATATATATATAATGTGATTGTGTGTGTGTGTGAGCTACTAGCTTCAACAGTATCCCATACGATTTCGATATCTATATTTCCTACCTAGAGGTTTGTGTAGAATATCTAAGAAGTAAGTTTTTAAATAATTATATTACTAGCAAGCTAGGGAGAAGTGGAGACACAATAATAAAGTCAGATTTTATGTGACAATAATAATTAGGGGTTCCTAAGCAGAAGCAGGCCTATTTCCTTGTATAGAGTGTGCTCTCAAGTGCCCCCACAAGCTCCAATTACTAAAATGTGGTTTTGTTTTTGTTTGTGTGTGTGTGTGGCTTATTTCTTATAATTCCAATATGAGTTCTTTGCAAGTTCACGTATGTAGTCAGTCAAGGGAAACTACTTAAGGATATAGTAATATGTGCATCTTATTCTAATGTACAAGAAGTTGAAGGTAATTTAATATTTTACTTTGAACCCACCTAAGAAATGATCTAAATTTGATATAAAAGAAGCTGGTTGATAGGGACAAGTATATGTTGTCTTTACAGGAGTGTGCAGGTGTATTCATAAAGAACGTTAGACGTGCCCACAAATAATCGAGTATTTTTCCCATCAAAATATGTTGGTAAAACCATGTATATAATAATATAAAGGAATCAGGCGTGACAGCTAAAACTAATTATAATATTAGTATTCATTAATTTTTTACAACTCGAGGTCAATGGGCTATATAGCTTAAGCTAGTTTCGTCATGACAATTTTTTTATTCGTTATTTTATTTTTTTTTAGTAGAGAAGAAGAGAATACATACAATCTCATGCTTAAACCTGCACCGCTAATTCTTATATTTATATATATATATATATATATGTATATGTTATCTCGTACAAATTAATACTTGAAATTACGAACTTAATTACCTATAACCATTAAATATTGCTATTGTTTCTCATTCAAGGAAAATAATGAAACTTTTGGTTGATAACGTGACACCTCTACATGAGTTTTCCTCCTTGCCTTTCAAGTTACTTTAAGATCAACACATTACACCGAACTGTTAATTATATCAAATCACAATTATATATAACAATACATGTAAGATCTCACAAAAAAAAAAACAATGAAAACCCTAAAATAAAATATTATACATATAATCGTATGCTTAGCCATACAGCCTTTGTAATTTAGACTATATTTATACCCTGATGAAGCTTCAAAGATAGAATAGAGTGCACAAAACCGACACGGGCAAGTATTTTATTTATGTATATGTAATGATTATATTGTCGAGTTCGAAAGAAAAAAAGTGGAAGTATGTGGCGAGTATGGAGGAGATGGATATAAAATGATTGAAGATGGTGAGTTTCGAATAAAGAATAATCATGCACATCCCTTTTCTTTTCTTTCCTTTTCATTCTCTAATATGATCCATATTTAAGTATAGGATATCGAATAAAATATAAAAATTTCATAATGTATGTGTGCGTCATGAGCAATATTCTTGTGGTCATTCACTATTATGACCACATCTCCCTCTCATCTTCTCTTGCACGCGCACCACCAAACACATTGCACATTTAATAAAAAAAACCAAAAATATTTATTTATTTATACATATGGATTATGGTCTTTGTGAGGATATTACTTGAAAAAAGTAAAATCTCAACGTTATTACATCAAAAGTTGAAAAGAGAAATCTTCATCTTGAATTTTGAAATTGTATAAATATTAGGAACAAGCTATAGGAAGTAGGAAACCATATGTTATTACAACTGAATTGGGTCCCACATTCCGATTCAGTACGATCGGTCTGAAATTAGCTATAGCTCCAATCCTCCATGAACAAATTCTTATAGAACTTTTTTTTACTTGTAGTCACTCAACAAAGTAAGAATATAGAAACCATTGATGTAATAATATTAAGAACTAGGTGTCTTTGATTATATGTAATCAATTTGTCGGGGTAGGCTAAACAGCATTAGCCATAATAGGGTTAAAACACCATAAAATAATGCTTGATGTGACCCGACAGAAGTCTCATGTAAGAACACATCATCTATGATGTGCCCTAATTTCATGACAATTAAAGGCCCATAGCTAATCCATACATGAGAAGCTATTGCAAACATTAAGTCTCTCAACAAAGAATATACATAGGTCGACAAGCACATAATTTGGAAGTGCTACAAAGGTGGTCTTTAGCCGCCACACATGTTCTCACGAGTACGTGTAAGTGTATATAACTATATAATATATATGTATATATTATGCTATATGTGGTTTTATTTAAGATTCATATATTATACTATTTGGTTTTATGCAAGTTGAGCACTCTTGAAGTGGTACCATGCGCACGCAATATATTGCATGAGGAAAGTGCCCACACAGCCTTTTTACTTCTTATTAGCTTTGCCACGCTAATCTGTAATAATAATAACAACTATAAATTCATTTTTGCATGAGTTTGATAGATATCGCTGTCCGATCCAAAGCCACTAATTTTGCACATGCTTTAGAGACTATTGGTATTAATTATTTAGGGTGTCTTAGTTGAAGAGAGAGTTTTGAATCTTTGATGTTTAAGTTCATCACAATTAGTTCCAAAGGTTCACTCACGCTAATTGTTAAGTTCGTTCTAATCTTCATAAATGTCATTATAATTTCTATCTGCACTAGAAATAAGCATACGCTAATCATTATTTCACCTTGTTGCATTAATCCATGATTTCCTGCAAAAATTTGTGATGTTAGAAAACAAGACACGTTTCGAGGCTTTCGAGTGCTTAGCATTAATCCATGATTTCCTGCAAAAATTTGTGATGTTAGAAAACAAGACACGTTTCGAGGCTTTCGAGTGCTTATAAGCATGTAATATTCCTCCATTATGTTGCCCACACATAGACAAACACACATGTTATTTATTTATTTGTAATATTTTGCATCTATGTAACATATGTTGTGTCTCCTCATCAGTATGTTTTCTCGAGCCCTTCAAAGCAAATCTCCCTTGAAATGGATGCATAATAACCTTACACGCTATTACATCATTCTCTCGTGCCATTTTTTCATACTTCATAAATCTTCATTTAAAATTGTGCACCTAAACAGGTTTACCACGAAAGAATCCATATTTTTAATTGCCTTATTTTATAAATCACATACTATCCTATAGTTTATTGTAGGTCTCTAAATGCACCACGTGTCCAACAATTAACCATTTAATAAAATAAATAATAAAAAATAAATGTTAACACCCACGTCGAAGGAACCCACCATGTTAAGCACATTGTGAAACTTCTTTTTTTTTTTTTAATCTATATTTTAAGTAAAATTAGTTATCATGAATGTTTAATAGAACTTTCGAGAAGGAAAATTTGAAAGACAGCATCTTGCTGAGGCAAGCATGATGTCATATTTGACCTTAAAAATATATTCGATTTAAAACAGAAAGTGCCCGTGTTAAAGATATGCATACATGGGAGAGTTCCAAGAGATTTACTGCTCAAAAGCTAGAGCATTTATCGAGACAAAATACTTTTTTCATTTAATTCTGAAAAGTGTACTTCAATAATAAAATGTCACTTGGCTCAGGCATGCAAAGATATGTAATCGTGGAGGTCATCATGTCCCCTCTGATCCAAACTATGCCGTCTTCAAATCGAATTTCATATATTTGGTAGAAAAATAAAACCATAAACAACATAAAATGTTATGTTAATTCATACTTCTTTAAGTAGTAATTGAAGCAATTTTGTCTTCGATTTTCCGCCCAAAACCGTAAGAAGGATTAGGGAGACGATCTTCGAAACGTTTCCTTAGAAAGATAATTCAGGCATAAATTAGGAATTAGTTTTTAATATAAGCGATAACGTCGAAAGCAATATGATTGTGGTGGCTTGAGCATCTCAATCAATGTCTTTCACGTATATGAATGACATATGGTATCAATTATTACATTTATTCTCATTTAACGTATGCATATATGTTTTTAAAAGAAAGTACGATTGAAACGCCATTGGGTGTTTTACATTTGTAGGCACTTTTTTGATAGTGATTTATTTATAAAATAGGCACTGCGTGTTAATTGTTACAAAAAATAGGCACAATTTTTTTTTTTTATAATTTATTTTCATAATTTTTTTATTGGTAATATATTTTGATACTTAAATTTACTTTATAAATTAAAGGATTTTTCGTAGTTCGATTAATGGAATCGAACCGATGTCGAATCGTTATGCCGATTATAGAATCATATTTTTAATTCGATATTTGGTTTAAGTTTCATAAAAGAAATTTTTCAGTCCCGGACACCAACTTTTTTTATTTTTAAATATTGTCATATATACAATATTTTATAACTATATAAATAACATTAAAACTATTCAATTTTTTTACTTGCAAGCAACTATTTGGAACCAGATAGATATATAAATATTTTAGGCTAATTGATTTATTTTCCTTAATTTTTAATTTTTCTGATTCTGTGTTGGTTTTACTTATTCAAGACTAAAAATTTCAATTTTGATCGATTCGCCCGAAATAATCTATTTTGTTGGTTATCCAGTCGATTTCGGTTCTTCAACCATTCTAAAAAACAAGGTTGGTGTCTATCTTGATCCATCGACACTATCAATGTCGACAAAAAATACTAACAAAATTTTTAACAAGGAACAATTTTTTTTTGAGAAACATGGAGCAAAATTTTAATAGTGATTACTATGGTTGGTTTTTTTTTTTTTTTTCGAATTGTGCATCTTCATTTACTAGTGTGAATCGTGTGTCGTCTTCTTTTTTATTTTTATGAATCATACATTTATTTCTATTGTATTTTTGTCTTTAATTTTTGAATATTATAAAATTAATTCATGCAAAAAGATAAATTAAAAGGATGCCTATTTATGTAATAAACTTGTGCACACAGTAAATTAATTCAATAAAATAAAAAAATATAAGAACGGCTATTTTTGTAATACAATACACATAGTGCCTATTTATGTTATTCAAGGTTGGAAGGATGCCTCCTTTTGTAATTAACTCCACACAGTTTACAAGAGAACCAGTTGGAACATAACTGATACAAAGGTATGATTGCAAACAGGTCTCTAATGGTTGGAACCCAAAAAAAAAACTCTTAACAGAGGATCGATAGATATTCAAGCAAGGACAAAAAACATTACACAAGGTTACGTTGGCATAAACTGACCTTGGTGTGGATTTTGCAGTGCATATCTCTCTCTTCTAAGCTTGTGGTGTGGCAGCTACAGGGCATTTCCCGAGCGTATTCCACAGAATATAATCCCCAGAAGTTACCTGCTTCGTATTCACGGAGAGCATTGACGAAAATGATATGCGAATCCAAGTAATGAATCGGATGTAACGAGTATGTTTGATTTTTATGAGAGTGTTGAGAGGTCATTCAAAAAACAATTTACAGGGCTCATCAGATCACAAAATCTACTATAGAAGTATGTCTGCTGTTAAGGATATGCAGTTTACCAGGGACGAAATTTCGACGGGTGCTTTAACAGCTGGAAAAATGCTCACCTGCAAGTACGACGTCTAATTGTAATGAAATTCAACTGATCAAAGACAATCAACTAGAAAGCCCTTAATGCTTAAAAAGATGCGAATACGACTATTTGCGAGAATTCTCATGATCTCTTCATGTTGTTTCGTAATATGGCCAAAGGACATTGGAAGCGTTTCTATAACGGAAGGACTTACAGATTTAGGATCAATAGACAATCCTGACAACGAAAGTCCAGTAATCTTGAAAGAAACCTGCAGTTAAAGGGTAAAAAAGTATAACAGAGCACACTATACAAATGCCTGTCAACAAAAGAAACAATTAGTTGGTTCTGCAGGTATCCTAGTAGACAGGCCCTTCTTGCTTTACACAAAGAATGGGTTTTACAACAATATTAGGGTTAACTGAAAAGACGAAGAATGATTTGCTGGCACAATACTTTCTATTTGTCTATGTTCTTTTTTTTACAATCAAAACAAAAAGATTATAGAAACAAGACTGGATTAACTATACAACTAACTGAATCAAGTAAGTACCTTCGCATAATTATATGCTTGCCAACAGAAGGGCTCCTCCAAGTCTACCGCTTGAAGATTCTTACTCATTTTCTCCATTATGTAATCATCAACACTAACCATACCACCACTAGAGTCTGTCTCAAGATCGCTGTCTTCATCAGCCATACTTCCAAGGGGAGAACCAGACACAGGCAACCTCTGAGCTTGCCAAGGTGCAAACTTAACTGTACCAGGAAATGTCGCCTCAATGCTCTTCCCTGAAACACTGCGATGGTTAGTTATTATCTTCCACTCGACCGCATGGTCGGTGTGCAGAACCGTCCCAATCGAAGGCGTCCCATCAATAGAAATGATTCTTCTCCTTGGGAAAGGCATGGTCAACGTACAATAATCTATCACCAGCGGAGATTTATAACTTCCATTAGGCTCAATCGAAACAAAAATGCACCTTCGTTCTCTGAAACCATCGAAAGCTGGTAAAAACCCTTTATGGGAGGCCCAACCGAACAAAAGTCCCTGATAACGCATCAAGACAAAGTTTCCCAATGGTGGTGAAAAAGTCACAGACTGCTTATCGCCGCCATGCTCAGGGACTTGAGCACAGGGGTGAAATGACAAGGCCTTGACATGGACTGTGTCAAGCCCAGTCAATGGGAAAGAGATGTCGGGAAGTCCTTCCAACTCTGCTCTACAGTTCACTTGACCAGAAACTGTTATGCTGTCAGGTATCTCATCTCGGTCATACATAGAGGCATTAACCGTGTCGTGAATTGTGAGTAATATCCGTTGTTTTCCACGGTAAAGATAAGGTTTCCAAGCAGGCTGTTTCCGCTCTATAGGAGGGGCGTCTGCTTGAGAAAACCCAGCAGTTTTGATGGCATTCGCATTTGAAAAACTGAGGTCAAGGGGAGTGCCTACAACCCAAAGAAAGATACTACTTAAAAACCATAAAAAAAATTGTATTTGCATCTCAAAAGAAAGGCCACCGACCGAAGGGCATTGCACTGCTGATAAAAGACCGAAGTGCATCCTTGTCCAAGGGTCTCGAACCCATTTTGGGACCGTCAGAAGTCAGAGCTCCACTACAGCACCCCAGAAACAGTTGATGCTGCAGCAGGAGCTGCAACGGGTTTTGCCCTTGCGGAGATACCTGAAATTCCTATACTGCCCGTGAGGGACTAGCAATCCTCCAACTGAGGGAGAAAGAAACGACGATTTCTGTCTCCATTGCTTCACCAAGTATAATATCTCCGATTGTATGTGCCCACAATAAGGCCCTAAAACATTTTAATTGGGAAAAATCAATCAGCAACAATTAGAAGCATGTTGTTTTTGAGGAAAAAGATTCAGCAAGCACTCCAAAGTACAACTTACCGTACCCTGTGATGGATGGAAGATCAAGGAGGAGGGAAGACAATTATCATCAGCTCCAATAGCACTTCCACAATCGATCTGTTGCACATCTTCAGATAGGACTTCAAATGGAGAGGCTCAACAAGTGGTAAAACAAGGATAGAATATGGACCCTTTATGTGCAAGACCACAGGCCATAAGGAATACTGTTCCCCCTCCTCTTCTTTATTAACATACAAACTCATAACATGGCGTGTAATTGGATCATCAACCCATGAATCCGATCCTTTGACAGACTGACCCAAGCGTAGGCCGAATCCACGAGCAGAACCCTCCCTAAGTTATACTCGAAAAGAAACAACTAAAGTAAGAATAACAGAACTTCCAAGACAGGCAGCTTAGAAATTTTACGCAATACCTAAACTAATGCAGAACATAAAGAAAATGAGTCAAAGACGAAAGATCAGCTACAAAGCGTGAAGTTAGGAGCAAACACGGAGAAAAAGAAGCTCAAAGTAAACCTCTTTTTACGATCCGTGAAAGCAGCAGCTATTTCTGGATCGTAAGGCAAGGTATTATACTTCAAATCGTCCTCCGTCCCCTTCTCACACATCGCCCGCCATCTCTTTTTCCACCACAGGAAATTTCCTGGAGAAAATCAACCGAATCGAACATCAAACAAAATTGAGTACTATTTTTCGAACCAATATACGCAAACTACCTGGAGAAAATCACATCCTGATTGTTGAAAATCCACAGAGCTCTGACGTCGCAACCACTGGGCATTTTCCACTTATAATTTTCGTAAAATCCTCCAATTTAATATTGATTCTACTAAAGCTTGGCAGATTTTTTGTTCTCGTCGCGAGTGAGATTGACCGATGGTCTACGGATTTGAGAAGCAATGGGTAAAGCAGAAAGCGTTAAGTGCTGAATAGCGTTCTATTGAGGCTAAAATCGTCAGATAGAGTTGCCAATCGTTCTTCCTTCGTCGTTTCTACAAATCATCTCAGCACAAAAAACGGCATCTTTTATTCCTTTTTATCGTTTTTAGGCACCATAAAATTCCAGCAAAGTATAGTACTGATCAAGCCTATCGACTATGAAATGGTTGCTTATTATTATATCTCTTAATAGTTGAATTAAGAGATGATTTCTCGACACATTTGATTTCTCGACACTATTATATGTTGTTTTCTAGTCCCAGCATATGCGATGTGCTTAGTAGCTTGACAGTCACTGAGATTGCTTGTGAATCATATAAAGCATTAGCATAGAATGAAGTTGCAATGTAATGATGCTTTCCCATGTAATAATGGAGCATTAACTCTTGAAAATGAAAACTATACATATAAAGCCTACGAAACAGTCGCCTTAAGCAGTCTGCATGCGCAGATTCGCCAGAAGGCGAATCCACTCCGTCGTAATCCTCGACAGGCAAGTCGTCCGAACTCTGATAGGTAGTTGTCCACAAGCTTCGAACGAACTGAGTAAAAGAAGGGAAGTGCTCGGGCGAAAAGAAGTAAGCTCCCATCCTCTGATAGAAGAACACATCCACCGCCTTATCTTTCCCAGACAAGTACTTCCTCATCTGTTCAAACCCTCCGACGAAGAAGAGTTCTGCCCATAAACCTCAATCCCACGATTCCTGAAGCAAGAAGTGATCTGCTCAGTCAAGAGTTGTGGGCTCGACCTAGATTCTCCAGGCTGGTCAGAATCAGACATGTCCATTCCTGGGATTATGACCTTACAAGAATTTCTTGAGAAAACCTCAGCAATGGCCTCATAGCCGTCTCTTTTCTCCGTGTTGTAGATTCCCGCTGTAAGCTCGGCGGGATGGGAGCGCGACTTGTAAAGCGAATGGATAAGAGGGATTCTGCCCGACAACGTTATTTCGACGTCCTTAAAAGCTGAGGAGGCGAGCGAAAGGACTCTGTCTGCGTGGAGAGTGAGTTGGTGTGAGTACCAAGAAAGGAAAAAGTCGCCGTAAGGGCTGTCCCAAGAACCGCCGTTTTCTGCAAAAAGCCTCCGGCGAAGGAGGCCCATCGTAGCTAGGCGCGTCGTGGGCCCGCCTAGGCCCCACAGGGCTTTCCGTGAGCTTCTGCGTGGCTCTTGAGCTTTTCGAGCATGTTCTTGTCGTAGCACTGAAACTCGCCGGCTCCAATGTGGGCCCTACGCTTCGGTGAATCGCGTGAGATGGGTAACGTAGCTCGCCGTCTGGCCGAGGCCTACGGATACTCCCTGTAAGAAAAGATAAAAAAGAAAAAAAAGATTAGTATTCTGCTCTACATTTGCGTGCTGAGATTGATGGGAAAATGGTTAAAAGGTACGAGCTTTTACTTACAATGATGGTGGATCCAAAGAAGGCGAGAAAGAAGACTTGAAGCTGTCGAAGAACCTCCGTACACTTGTAAGGGAGTCTTTCCGTTAAAGATGGGAGCATCGTCGGCGGCCAGAGATAGGCAGTCTTTGTACGGATGGCCGGATCGATCCGTGAAGAAGATGCTCGGGTCGGATTCTCCGACCGCGAGACCCATTGTGGGAGAGGGATCTGGATTCCTTCGAGCGTGGAAACAGAGGGAGACGTGAAGCTTAAGGCCCAATTTTTCGACCATTTCTACGACCGATAAGTAGCTTGACCAATCGTATTTTCCCATGGCTTCCTTTTCTGCTACGCCCCACCATATCGGAGTTCTACGCCTTCGATTCCTAGCAATTTCAGTGCTTTGAGCCCAGCCTCGATTGCTCGGGCGTTGTTATCTTGTTTGTGATGGAGACTGTGTCGAGGTAGGCCGACGAATAGCTTCACGGGGTATGAAAACTATCATTATTTTGGTTTATGTTGATGATTTGATCCTTGCAGGTCCCTCCTTGGAAGAAATTAATGCAGCCAAACAACTCTTGCATGACATGTTCAAGCTCAAAGATTTAGGTGTATTGAAGTATTTCCTGGGTTGGAAATTGCTAGGCAAGTGGAGGGAATATCTGTTTCTGTTTCGCAGAGACAATATACGATGAAGCTTTTAGAAGATGAGGGCTACCTTGCGTGCAAGCCATTAGCCACACCAATGGGTCCAAAAGTAAAACTTTCAGCTTCAGAAGGAGAACTACTGGAGAATCCAGCGCCATACCGACGCCTTATTGGGCGGTTGCTTTACCTCACTTTTACAAGACCAGATATCTCTTTTGCAGTACATAAGCTAAGCCAGTATATAAGCAGCCCTCGAAGCTCACACCTCAAGGCAGTTCATCACCTTCTGCGTTATCTCAAGTCCACACTTGGACAAGGACTGTTCATGTCAGCGAATTCACAGCTACAAATTAAAGCTTTCTCGGACTCCGATTGGGCAACGTGTTCCGATTCAAGGAAGTCTGTAACCGGGCTTGCATTTTCTTGGTATTCCTAGTGTCGTGGAAATCAAAGAAATAACCGACTATAGCACGCTCGTCCACGGAAGCAGAGTACAGGGCATTAGGAGCTGTAACTAGCGAAGTTCTTTGGTTAAGATAGCTACTAGATGAAATTGGGTACGCACCTGAACAAGTTCCTACGATATATTGTGATAATAGGTCCGCAATTCAGCTTGCATCCAATCCGAGGTTTCACAAACTTAGCAAACACATTGAAGTTGATTGCCACTTCGTTCGACATCATTTAAATATGGTTCATATCAAGTTATTACCAGTTCGAAGTGATTTGCAGCTAGCAGATATTCTCACCAAACCTTTGCAGCGATTATACTAAACTCACGGTTATCCAAGATGTCGATTATCAATATATATCGTCCATCTTTCAGGGGGTGTTGGATTATTCAAGCTCAAATAGATATATCAGCTTGGCCATGAGTGAAGATGAATCGAGCTCTACTGATCGATGGAGATGAAGATTGTTTGATGAATTCTTATTTGTAATTAGGGACAAAGAATGTAATTTACTTTCATCATCGACTGTAGCTAAGGCTTTATATAAACATAAGCTGATCTTTATCATTATCTAATATAAAAATATCTTGTTTTCCCTTCATGCTGTTCTCTCTGATTACACATACACCACTCCGAGTAATCATCTTCAAGCTTTTCAAGGTAATACTAAACTGAAGGATATAACTGTTCTACCATGCAGACACATGGTAAGTAAAGAAAGAACATTATAGTTTATGTCAAGAAGTTACTGCTTCTTTTTTTTCCCTTGTAATATAATGTCCTCTAATCGAAGTACTTTGGGATAGTGTATGTGCCGCGAATGTGCCAAGGCATTAAGGGTTCAATCGAACAAGTGCCCAATCTGTAGAGAGATCATCGAAGCATTCTAGAGATCAAGATCGAATTATTACCTTAGCTTTACCTTATCTCAAGGATAGAATTTATACAGAGTTCGTCACATGATCCTGTTGAGAATTGTTGAGGCTGAAGACGTTATATGAGCTGGCTTATTATTGGATTTGGATAAAACAGTGTCACGTGAACGTGTTGAGAAGAGCATGACGAAAAACAGATTTTCATCTGTTCAAGATTCTTGAGCGAATCACGAAAGGTTGTAAACACGAAAGTGAGAGATCCCCATGAGAGCTATAAATCGCACCTGATAACATCAATAAAGCTTTGATCCTTGGCCCGTGATGTAGGCTAGATATCACTAGCCGAACCACGTAAACTGCTTGTGTTTTTGTCTGGTTCAGTTTTCATTTTCGTTATCATTCGATTCAAATAGTTGCGGGATTGATTTTAATCTAAGAACTTGTTAAGCATTCGATCGATTGACACTAACACGCAACAAGTGCTGCGATGAGCGTGGAGATTCAAACGAGGAAGATGAGCTCGGCACGTTTCGATGTTGAGAAGTTCAGCGGGCAGAATGATTTTAGCTTGTGGAGGATGAAGATGAGAGCTCTACTCACACAGCAGGACTGATTGAGGTGCTGAGGAGGAGAGTTGATGGTTGCAGCACTGTCCCCAGGGGAGAAGAAAGCCATGATCGATAAGGCTCACAGCGTCATAATCCTTTATTTAGGCGATAAGGTCCTGAGATAGGTTTCAAAGAGACCTGCGGCTTGTCTATGGACGAAGTTGGAGAGTCTATACATGACTAAATCTTTGGCGAATCGATTGTATCTGAAGCAGGCTTTATATTCATAAAATGCAAGATGATAAACCTATTGAAGAGCAGCTAGATAAATGATCGAAACTAATCTTAGATCTGGAAAATATTGAGGTCAAGATTGCAGATTAGGATCAAGTCGTGTTTGTTGTTGAGTTCACTTCCTAAAAGCTATGATCATTTCAAGGAAACTTTACTTTATGCACACGAAGAGTTAAGTCTCGAGGATGTACTCTCTGCTATTCACTCGAGGGAGTTGAACGAGCGAACTAAGATCAAACCACAGGGTTCTGGTGAAAGCTTGAATGTTCGGGGCAGAACTTATACAAAGGAGGTCAAGAAAGGAGGCAGAAAATCAAGGTTTAATCGAGGCAAAAATAAAATGCTCTTATTGCCACGCAGGAGGGCACATAAGGCGGCTATGTCCTCAAAGACAAATAGCAAGTTCAGCATAAAATAAGGAGCAAGGAGAAGCATCTGCTGGGGCTGATTGGTACGAATCAGCTGAAGTATTGAATGTGATTGAATCTGATAAACATAAGGAGTGCATGATACACCTGTGAATTCGTGGCATGGGCACAGTAAGGCTGCGAGCGCATACAGGAAGCGAGGTGACTTTGCATGATGTGAGGTATATCCCTGATCTGAAAAGGAACCTGATATCTGCAGGCATGTTAGACGATCTCGGTTACTGCATAGACACTAGAGATGGCTAGATGAAAGTGCTTAAAGGATTAATGTTGGTTATGAAAGGTGTTAAGGGAAATGGTGCTTATTCATTCCTTGGGTCGACTATTATTGGGACAGCATCTGTTGCAGATGATTGTGATAATATGACAAGTCTATGGCATAAAAGACTTGGGCATGTCAATGATTGAGGTATCCAAGAGCTATCAAAGCAAGGGTTATTTGGAAAGGATAAGATAGATAAGCTAGAGTTCTGTGAAATGTGCATCTTTGGGAAACATCGTAGGGTGAGTTTCGAAACAGGGAGGCACATCACCAAAGGACCCCTTGATTACTTGCATTCAGACCTTTGGGGGCCAGCCTCGGTCAAGTCGCATGGTGGAGCAAGGTATTTCATGACCATTATAGACGATTATTCGAGAAAGGTATGGACACTTGTCTTGAAATCAAATGATCAAGCGTTTGAGAGGTTCGTCTGCTGGAAGAAATCTATTGAGCTGCAAAGAGGGAGGGAGGTGAAGGTGTTGAGAACAGACCATGGACTAGAGTTCTGCTCAAATGAATTCAACTCATACTGTGAAGCGGAGGGAATTACAAGGCATCGAACGGTTCCCTACACACCTCAACAAAACGGTTTGGCCGAGAGAATGCATCGAACGTTACAAGATCGAATGAGGTGCATGTTATTAAGTGCTGGACTACCTAAATCTTTTGGGCAGAAGCATTAACAACAGCCGCAATATCTTGTGAATCGTTGCCCGTCTACAGCTCTGAAATGTAAAACTCCTCAAGAAATTTTGATCCGGTTCAAAACCAAGCCTAGAGCACCTGAAAGTTTTCGAATGTGTTGCTTATGCACATGTTAAGGGGGACAAGCTTGAGCCTCGAGCAGTCAAAGCTATCTTCATAGGATACCCCGAAGGTGTCAAGGCTATAAATTGTGGAGTCTGGAACCGGGAACGAGCAAGTGTTTTCTGAGAAGATACGTAGTATATTCAGAATCTGTCATGGCTAAATTCGTAGCTAGAAATTCTGTTGATGAAAGGACTAAGATGATGAATGGGGCTGATTTCTTAGGGAAAACTCAGTTTGAGGTGGAGCTTGGAAAATCGAATACAAGACACGATGACAATCTTGATGATCTAGCTGAGGAACCGGATCATGAGACAGAAAGCGAGCCAGAGAATGTAGAAACTGAGATGAATAGAGAAAATTTCAGACCTGAAGCTGATTATATGTTGGCCGTGTTAGCTGCGAAGGGAAGCAAGCGCACCTAAGCGTTACGGGGAGGCTGATATCATAGCTTTTGCTTTTATAATGGCAGAAGAAGCTGGGAGCGAGCCAAAGTCATACCATGAAGCGTTACGAAGTGCTGAAAAGGTTCACTGGAGGTCTGCATTGAAAGAAGAAATGGTTTCCTTGATTAAAACAACACATGGAACTAGTTCAAAAGCCCAAGAACCAAAGCTTGTAACCTGCAAATGGATTTATAAGAAATAGGAAAGCGACTTCAAAGTCCGTTATAAAGCACGGTTGGTTGCTCGCGGCTTCACTCAGAAGGAGGGGATATATTATAATGACATTTTTCCCCTGTGGTGAAACAAAGGTCGATGAGACTGATGTTGTCGTTGTAACACAGTTCAACGTTGAGCTCGAGCAAATAGACGTAAAGACGACTTTTCTCTATGGCGGATCGGAAGAAACCATAAACATGACTCAACCGGAGGGGGTATGTTAAGCAAGGCGACGAGGAGATGGTTTGTCTGCTGAAGAGGTCGTTGTATGGGCTTAATCAAAGTCCAAGACAATGGAATAAAAGGTTCAATCAGTTTATGATCAAGAATAAATTCAAGAGAAGCAAGTACGATCCCTTCATCTATATAGAAATATGCTCAAACATGAAATATGTTATTTGCTTTTATACGTCGATGATATGCTGGTGGCGTGTGAAAGCAAAGAAGAAATAGGGACTGTAAAGGAGCTTCTTAAGTCCGAGATTGAGATGAAAGATCTTGGGCCAGCAAGGATGATTCTTGGGATGGAAATGGATCGAGACACGACCAGAAATTAGTTAAAGCTGCATCAGAAAAGCTACCTAGCATCTGTTCTAAAAAGGTTTGAGATGAGCGATTCTAAAGCTGTCGTGACACCATTGGGAGCTCACTTTAAGCTCAGTAAATCAGCAGAGGGTCTCACGAAGGAAGAGGAGGCGTATATGAACCAAATACCATATGCAAATGTCGTGGGAACACTCATGTTCATGTATGCCATGGTCTGTACCAGACCAGACCTAGCATACTGGGTCAGCGTTGTTAGTCGCTTTATGGCTCAGCCAAGAAGGGACCATTGAAGGGCTTTAAAATGGGTACTGAGATATGCCTGAGGTTCATTGAGCAGGGGCTTGGTTTTCAAAAGAAAACAGCATACTGATGGCAGAAATTGTATGATTGAGGGGTTAGTCCACTCTGACTACGCTGGATGTATTGATACCAGGAAGCCTTTAACCGTATACGTTTTCACCAGAAAGCCATCGTGGTTGCGCTGTCAACAGCAGAGGCGGAGTATATAGCATTAGTCAAAGCAGCAAAAGAGGCCATTTGGCTAAAGGGACTCACTCGTGAATTTCTTGTGGCAAATCAGCTGAAAGTGAACGTGTTCTGTGACAATTCAGGAGCTGTGCACTTTGCGAAGGACAATGTACATCATGAGCGGACAAAGCACGTTGATGTAAGAATTCATTTCATTCGAGACATTGTGGAGTCGGGAGATTGGCGTCAGGAAATCTCAACGGAACATAATCCCGCTGACATGTTTACCAAACCAGTTTCAAGTCAGAAATTTGAATATTGCCTAGAGCTGGTTGGGTGTGCCTATTTTCTGTGATCGAAGGGGCCGAGTGCTGAGGATCAGAGATGGTGTTAGTGAATTAAGGTGGAGATTTGTGGGAGTTAATTCAAGAACACTGAAGCTCGGCAAATGGTTCTTTTGAAGAATTGAGTTGCTGAAGAACTTATCTTGATTCGAAGCCGTTCTAGCGACTTATGATTTGCTGAGCTGGATGAATTGGGAAGCCACTTATAGAATTGCTGAGACTGAAGACGTTTTATGAGCTGGCTTATTATTGGATTTGGATAAAACAGTGTCACATGATTCTGTTGAGAAGAGCATGAGGAAAAACAGATTTTCATCGTGAGATCGTGGAACTTTGCACTGTGCGTAACTTTTCTTTCTTGAGTGAATCGCGAAAGGTTGTGAACATGAAAGTGAGAGATCCCCATGAGAGCTGTAAATCGCCCCTGATAACATCAATAAAGATTTGATCCATGGCCCGTGGATGTAGGCTAGATATCACTAGCCGAACCACGTAAACTGGTTCAGTTTTCATTTTCGTTATCATTCGATTCAAACAATTACGAGGATTGATTTTACTCTAAGAACTTGTTAAGCATTCAATCGATTGACACTAAACACGCAACAATATATATTGGAACGTATCGTGAAAGTGTCGATACATAGTCTGGTAGCTTCTCTTCTTCTTCGCAGTTGGTAGGTAGACTGTGTAGATAGATGTATTTCTCAAAATTTTTTCCAGTGAGCTTCTTTAGTACATAACGTACTTCCTTCAACATACACCAATGCACACACTCACATATGTTTATAGTACGTGTGTCTCAAGATGGACCATTGCAGTAATGTGAGACTGTCCTTAGCAGACTCCTATCAATTCATTTTATCTATACATATATATATATATATATATATATATATATGCGTTCATTGCATCTTCAATACAAAATTCAGAGACCAGTGGCTACATATATATAGCACATGAAAGCTACCTGACTTGTGATTCATTTGATCAAGTATACCCATTTTTCATATTTTCTTTGTTGGGAAATAAAAATTTCGTTAACCCATAAATAAAACACGCAAGACGATGGATTCCTTCCTTCCCATGTTTGTTTTTCCATTTAAGTACACATAGGTGATAAATAAAAGAAACACATCTGTTCCGTACATCCGTCCGTGGATATCAACAATAATGTTTAGACGTTTAATTTTTTATATGATTATCATAATGCCTAAAAACTAAGAGTCTTCAAACAAAGCACCATAGTACATAAATTATGTAATTAAGTACGTCGCAAAAATAAACGAAATCGAAAGAGATGTAGAAATATGGAAAAAGGGAGAAACACAATACGGATGAGAAAAAGGGAGTGCATGATAATTTGAGTGAATAGGAAGCAATACTAAATAAACCATTTACTTTCGAAAAGTTATTATTTGTAAATTTTCCTCTATCTAATTTATTATTTGTGAAGAATCAAATTTTACGGTTTTTGATTTTTTTTTTTTTTTTAGTAACCATATCATATTTCTTTTATAGTCGGAACCTAGTGACTCGAATAGTACACATGCGATGCAAGGACAAAAGCGCAAGGGTTCATAATGGTTTAGCCTTTTAAGAAAATGTCATGGGGTTGTGGTTATCATACTATTATATTATAAATCATAAATAAATGTTTAAATGGTACACACGTTCTATTTAATCATATTTCTATAGTTAATTATACTGTTGCACCATCATCTATAATATATCTTATTTATAAGAATAGAAATGTAGGAGTGATCTCATTGCGCTACGTGACAAATATAATTAATTATAATAAATTAAATATAAACAATAAAAACTATCCATTATCCCATGTGTACAATAACTACCCACTCTAAATATATAATTTAATATTCCTACCATTAAATAATAATTATATATATTTAATACCGTGCATTTGCAGGGGTAAAAAAACTAGTATATATATTATATAATTGGTGAGGGGTGGATAAAAACTGCCCCAGTTTGGTATGTAAATTATTTGTAATTTAGTCCCTCATTTACAATTTAATTAATTGAGTAATTCATCACTTCTAATTTTTTTTATTTACTGTACTTATGCCTCTAAAACTAAGTTTCTTTTTATATATTTGAAATTTATATTTCATCTTAAACAGTAGAAATTGTGATTTAAGATCTAAAATAATTTCAATATGATTGTATTTTAAGCACACACATCGAGGTGTGCAAGAAAGTACTAGTTAGAAAGCACGATGTATGTTATCTCAATACATACGTTGGGGAACAATATGTATAGAAAGAATATAAATAGATTGCATGCAAAAGGACGTATGTTGTTTGTTTTTTCGGCGGGAAAGGGACGTAAAGTTTACCAACTCGATCGCAATTGTTTTTCAAGTTTCAATTGTTTTTCAATTTTCATGTGTTATAATATAGTGGTAGACGATATATATTTACGAGACTTGGATATTAGCTCCACGTTATCTCCAATTATTAATGTGACTGTAATTGACAGGATGTTTATTATCATTATCGTATCAATCTCAAAGAAACTCATACTAAATCAACTTTCCATGTAAAATAAACGAAACTACCCTTTCAAACAGACAGGTGATTTCCAAATTCATTTCAAGATCATACGACGATCTACTCATACTTTACCAAGAAATTTCAAAGAAAATTCTCATCAATTATGTCAGATATTCAAACACAATTACTACAAAGAGAAATCCGAGAAAGTCAATCAAAATGTAAATGAAATTACTTATAAGCTGCCAAAAAATATTTACCATCAAATCATACTAAATAATAAAGGATGTCCAGATTGCTACAAAATCCCGAAGTCAGTGACAAAATTTATTGTAATAATCAGTTATTAGAGTGTGGAAATCTGACTAGGAGACTTGTATTAAATGCTCGGATTTGGATTACAGTTTTCTCTAATGTAATCAATTACATTGACCAAGAAAAACTATGAGAAGGAAACATTAAATTATTTAAGGCAATCCAAAACTTTCAAACCCTATATAAACCAAGCTAACCTAGTCTAAAAGCTTCATTACAGCGGCAAGCTTTCGAAGAGTGTGATAACCTACGAGCAAGAGTTTTGGGAGGTGGGTTAATTCCGTATCTTCATGCCTTAATGTTGTTAATTTTGAATAGCCTTGCAGCTTAATGGAGTTTGAAAAGCACTATACCTTTAATATTTTTTTTTTCTTTTTGTATATATATAAAATATGTATCCCATAAATGAAGCCTCAAAGCCAAGGTAGTAAGAGTGTTTGTACCACTTTTCTGTGCCTCTCTGCAATTTGTTTTTGTTTAGAAATTGAGTCCTCCTCTCATCAACTCCTTCGTCTCTCTTCCTCTGTCTCTGAAATGGAGGAAACCAGAGACTAAACACAGAGAAGGTCTTCTTCATTAATGAACGTTTTGTTGAAGAGCTATCTTTTTTTTTCTCTTCTTTGCTTGTTCTGTTCTTTATGCTACGAGTTGTGGTTCATCATTTGCAAATCTCTCTCTCTTTTTTTTTTTGTCGTCGAAGGAATGTGGTGACATTTGATTTCTTGGCTCAGATCTGACAACCCCTGTTTGATTGTTATTTCGGATTCTCTGTTCTTGGGCTTCGAGAGCTATACAGAGATGAGCAAAGAAGAGTTTCTGAAGATCAAGGTATTCTTCTCATCTCTCTCTCTCTCTCTCTTTTATTCACTGTTGATGGCCTGGGAGCTATTACCATCATTTCCTTTTTCTTCTTTTCATTACCACGTCAGTTGCTTTCAACTCAATGATTGAAGGGAAAATGTTCTCTCTCTGTTTTTGTTTAATCGTCTGTTCTCTTGGGCTTTCATTGTTCACGCAGACTAGCGTTCTGAAAGTCCATATCCACTGTGAAGGGTGTAAGAAAAAAGTGAAGAAAATCTTGCAGAAGATCGATGGTATGTATACTTCTGTTTTTATTCGCTCTCAATGTCTGCCCTGTTTCTTGGAGAAAAAAAAAAAAAAAAAAGCAGAGCACTTTGTCTTCTTCTTGGCACGCTCTCGTGCACGTATATTTGCTAAAAATCGAATCTTTTTTTTTTTTTTTTTTGCAGGTGTTTACACCTCAAAAATCGAAGCAGAGGAAAACAAAGTCACTGTTTCAGGCAACGTCGACGCCGACACTCTGATCAAGAAGCTTACCAAGAATGGCAAACATGCTGAGCTGTGCCCAACCACACGAAGAATCTGCAAATTAATAATAATAATGGCAAAGCTTCTAACAACAAGGGTCAGCAGCAGCAGCATAACGGCGGCGACAAAGGTGCTCCACCGCCTGTCAACGGCGGCGGCGGTGGAGGACAAAAAACACAGTATCAGCAGCAACTTCAACACCTGCAGCAGATGAAAGGACAAAAAGGTCCTCCCAACCACATGAGGATGATGATGCCTACGAACAACAATCAGAACCACAAGGCTGTGAAGCTCAACGTCCCAGAAGATGATGGCTTGAGCGATGAAGATGATGATGATGACGACGAGGAGGTTTCAGGCGAGGAGTTCGACGATGGGGTGCCTTCGAACAAGACGAAGCCCATGATGAAGGGCAACCACGGCGGTGCTAGCGTGGGACCCATCGCTGGCAACAAGAAAGGTGGCCACGGGAACGGAAATTTGGCCAACATCCCCACTCAAGGTAGCGGTGGTGGTGGTGGTGGCAACGGCGGCGGTGCCAAGAAAATTGGCGGTGGGATGAACCGTAGGCCACCACCTCATGGCAACGGCGGCGTGCCTCAGCCTGTGAACCCAAATCAAGGTGGTGTGACTCACATGGGTCCGATGGTCCATCAATCGACGGCCCACATGGGCAATTTCGTCCCTATGGCTGGCGGCGGCGGTGGGCCAGGGCCGGAGTACTATCAGGCGGCGATGATGATGCAGCAGCAGCAACGCGCCAATGGTAATGAGAGGTTTCAGCCGATGATGTATGCTCCTACGCCGCCTTCGCTGAGCTATGCGCCGCCGCCCTATCACCAGCAGCCTTACCACCCATACCCTCAACAGCCGAGCGACGGCGACCGTTATTCCATGTTCAGCGATGAGAATGCTAACAGCTGTGCCGTTATGTGATGAGAAATAACCGATGAAAAAACCCCTTCGATGCGCCCTAATACTGAGAAAGAGTAGTCAGGTTGTGTATTGATTGGTGGCTGCTGCTCAGCTGATTTAGTTTCAATAATAATGGTAAATGGATACCAAACAATTTTTAAAACTACATTCGAAGATATCTCAGATGCAAATAGGGATAAAAACACAACTATATCATGTTCTCTGCTTCCATGGTTTGGTGGCGGCTAGACATGCTCAAAATAAACCGTAACCGGCGGCTAACCGGACTAACCGCCGGTTACAGTTAATAACCGTAACAGGCAACCGTAGGTTGCCGGTTACGGGGCGGTTGGACCAACCGCCAACAGCCGGTTAGGTAACCGGCGGTTAGATTATTAACAAAAAAATCAAAATTCAAGTTTTTGAAAATGGCGCCGTTGGAAAATGTTAAAAAAAATTAAACAAAAAAAGAAGAAAAAACCGGCGGTAACCGTGTTAACCGGCGGTTAGAACGGCTCTAAATCCTTTTTTCTGTAACCCCATCCCCAATACATAGAAAGAGTTGTCAGGTTGTGTATTGATCGGTGGCTGCTACTCAGTTGATTTGGAGAGTTTATAATTTATAGAGTATTCATTTATAGAGTTTTATAGTATTAGTAAATTCAACTATCTAAAAAGATTAAGGTGCAATAATATACATCAACTAAGAAATATGAAGTATAATGTTCGCATTATTACACAGTTCTTGATACATAAACCTGCTATAAAATGTGTGTACTAATATCCCATTTTCTACGTGTGATTCATCACGGCGGCTGAAAGCTTTGCTGAATCTCAAGCGCAAGCTCCTCCACAGTCACACGACACTCCATCCCTATCTGTTGACAAGAAAATTATTACAGGCTTATAATAATAAAGACTATCGATTGAATTACATACGATATAAAAGCGATATATCATATTAGGTACATCATATCTAGGCTTAGCTCTTGTTTATACCTTGACCACAAAGGAGTGCAAAACAGTATCTTCCATGCTGCTGATATTCAGGCGTAGAATCTCAAACGAAAGCCTCTCAAGAACGCTGATGATCTTCACAATCTGACCAGGATTTCGCCTCGATATAGTCCTCAAGAGGACGTTCGAACCCGAGATTTTGGCCTCCACGTCAGCAACTGGAGAGTTGCAGCACGCGCCGCCGAGGTCCTTGAAATTATTTTCATTTTGTGCACCGAAGAATAATTGGGGAGGATGATTAGGACTCGCTTGTTGAATCAACATCGACGGTTGCCTGGGACTTGGCGAAGGGCTTAAGCTCTTCCTTCTCTTCTTAGCCTCCAACGATTGGAGAATGAGCTTTAGTTCCTTTACGAACTCTATTACTCCTCCTATGATCGACGCTTGATCGCTCTTCTCAAATAATAGAAAATTAATCGAGTCTTAACAAGAGAGTTAGAGACATATATGCAGATATATAATCGAGATTAGCATCAATGTCTACCCTTTTTATGTAGAAGCATGGAGTCATGGAGCGTAAAACCTTGAGATTTTCATTCATTTGTCTCCTCCTATTCCTCTCCACGGCTATGTGAGGCATACTTCTTGAAATGATGTGCAGTCGAATTAACTTCAAGAATTGCTTCTTTTCTTTGATTGATTGATAGATCCCATGTATCTGTTGAAGTTCATTGAGCTTCAATCTATTTATAATAGCAGCATCCCATAGCTGAGAATTCTATACTTGATTAGCATTAGAAAGACACATAGCAAGCTAGGGGGTTGTATTTGTCATTAAATGCGTTGCGTTGCAATCTCGTGAGGTCAATTACGTACGAGTTTTTTACTTTACTTCTTCGCTCTTTTGTGTGCTGCTAATAGTTGGGTAGGTGTTTTCTATTGCATGTAAAAGGGTTGTCTCCTTCACGTATATGAAGTTGGAACAATTACAGTCCACGCGTGAGATGAAGTTAATATTAAGGGGTGTGTAGTACACCTCCTTTCGTGCCCATGTATGTATATTTAAAATGTAATATCTATTGGATGCATTTTCTTGGTCATGCTCTCTCTATGGGTATACCTTAAGGTCAAAATATGTCATCATTAATACCTGTAATTCGTACAAGCAAATATGCTGGGTTTTATGTTTTATCAATTGCCAATGTTAAAAAAAATTTCTCAATGATTAGAAAATAGAGAGCTTTCGATTTCAGGCCCCTATTTTAATTTTGGTTTGATTTCAGGCCCTACTCATATAAAACATAGTTTCAAGGACCTACTTTTCATAAAATTCAAAGTAAAGGACATAAACAGTGATTTGACGAAAATGCCATTAGGTGTTTATTATCTTTTGGTATACATTTTAGACGATGTGGTACGAAAAAGGAGGAAAGTGGTATAATTACCATTGGTCGTTAATAAAACTGGTACTAGAAAAGAGTAAAAGTGGTACAATTACCATATGAATTGTTATCATCTGGTACGAAATATTAATTATTCTCATGTGATATTTATTTCAAATGATTTGGTATCAGAAAGGCATAAAATGGTATAATTACCATATGAATTGGTAATCAACTAACGAGATATTACTTATCCTCATGCGCTATTTATTTCAAATGATAATTTGGTATCAGAAAGGCATAAAGTGGTATAATTACCATATGAATTGTTACTCTGCTGGTACGAGCTATTACTTATTGTCATGTGGTATTTATTTCAAATGATTTTGGTATTAGAAAAGCATAAAGTGGTATATTTACCATATGAATTGTTACCAAAAACTGGTACAAGATATTACTTATTATCATTTGGTATTAGTTTTAGAAGATGTGGTACTAAGTGGAGAAAAGTGGTATAATTAGCAGATTTGGTATCAGATTGCGATAAAGTGGTACCAGATTGCGATAAAGTGGTATCAGATTGCGATAAAGTGGTACATTTGGTACATTTAAAAATAATGTGTACCAGATTGCGATAAAGTGGTACATTTAGTATTTAATATTAGCCGATGTGGTACTTAAAAGGAGTAAAGTGGTATAATTATCATAAGAAGTGTTACCCAAATCGGAATAATAAAATATACCAAAATAATGTGGTACCAGATTGCAATGAAGTGGTATCGAATAAGCAGGTCCGTGTTTTGGGCGGAAAAGCTGAATTAACAAGGGTAAAAAGAGTCTTTTTTGCAGCATTTCGGGCCTGAACTCTAATAAAACCTTAAATTGGGTCCTTCTCTTAACCCAAACATTAATGGGGCCTGATTTCTAACCAAACTTGCTAATGGGGCCTGAAATTTAATAAGCCCTAAAAAATATGCATACCAACATTTGAGCCTAGAAAGGATGACCCATGATCATTAACTGTTTATTTCAATACTAATGTTGACCTTTTTGGTCCATGAGCGTTAGAGAATTTTGATGAACTATGTAATTGTATAGGTCTATAAATTAAGCAATTCGACTTGTGATCAATATAACGTCTAAGTTCACGATAATAATCGATCATGCACTATATGTGAGCTTAAATTGTTTAAATTGTTGAATATTTGATTCACATGTGATTTTGTGATTATTTGGTGAAACTAGGTGATTGCATGTTATAGACACCTATATGATAGGATATATCGTTCTATGCTATATATGGAAATAACGCATGAGATATCCTACTGAGTTATAAAAGGAAAATATGTTGTTTGTATATGGAAAGTGATATATCCGTTGATACTTGTTTATTCCTGGATGAAATCGAGTAGAAAATCGTCTGCATGCATCCAACTGATTTAAATGTGCGAAATCAATTTGAGATCTTTCTTACACTGAATGGAATACTATATTTAGGAAAGATTTGATTTGATTGACTTTGTGGATGACGTGCTAGTATATGAATATTGGTAAATATCTTTGAAATATGGAAGCTATGCCATGATATGATAATTCGAATAAGATATGCTCTGATCTAATTTATGTGCTAAGCATGATAAATATAATGATTTAATATTAAGAGCTGTATATGGAAAACATGATGATCTGATGCTATCTCGTGTGCTATACTTGGAAAGTAAATCTGGACTGATTTATTCTAGAAACAGATAGCAGGGAATCACTTATGGAAAGTTCTGTTATGGTAAATATAAGTCGAAGTGATTGAATATGCCTTGAGAACGAATCTGAGCTTTATATGGAATATAATCATGCTTTAATGTGCTCATGACCGTTGTGATGATTTATTAAGAGCACGATTTATATGGCATGATTAAGAGCACGATTTATATGGCATGTTGACTCTCGAAAATTGCATGGAAATTATGCCTGATTTGATGATTATTATGTGATATGATTTTCCATGTGAAGTGCTGATTGAAACGGTTTATATATATGCTACACTTCATAATTTCGAGGAACTTAGAATTTGCGAACCTACGACTACAAAATTTTTTATCAGAAACACTACTGAGAGATTCCTGAGCCTTCATTTGCGATAGCTTTCTGCCATACTGAGCTTTAACTTGCAATTCGATCACTGCACGAGTGATTCATCCCGTTATTCCTACATCCACCATATATTCTGTCTTCGGACGTCTTGTCTTCGGACGTGAGCAATACCAAGGAGGCAAGGTCGACGTTTACGCACACGTGAAGGGAATGACGAGTTCCGGGGGCCCTTCGGTAGCGAGATGTGTCTGTCGGGATCGAAAGATTCCGAAGAACGAAACTCGGCGTGTGGTAACCTAGCGCGGTTAGTGTTCGACTTGTTTCGGTTGTGTATTGGGCTAATCAATCAGTTTTGTATCCAGCTACGGTGCATTATAATGATTGGTTAAACTCTTCGGGAGCAAACCCCAAGGAGTTGAGTAAATCCCAGTTGGGGATATAACATCTATAAAAATTCTGTCTCGCAATTTACTTTTCAGTTATTATTTGATCGTTGTGAGACAGACCCGACACACATCCGACGTAACTAGGATATATCAGGCATACTCATCGCAATCATTAGTAGGCATCTCTCTAAGTCACTACATACTAGAATTTCGAAAACAAGAAGCACAAAATTTTATAAGCCTAATTCACCTCCCCTCTGAGGGACGTTTTTATCTCCACTAACTTAATGCTCCATTATTGTCTCCAAGTAACGAAATTATCATCTCCCCAACTTTCATCGATCTATATATAATCTTCGAGCCCATTTCTCATTCTTTCTTATGCAGGGTGTGTGACCCACACGTTGTACTAATACCCTAGTGACGTATGTTGAATTTTCAACATAGATGAATGAGCAAAAAAGGAGTGTTTCATGTGACGTGAGCAATGACGTTTTTCAAGCTTCCTTGTGCCTATAAATAGCTTGCACTGCTCGTTGATGAAGATGCACCCCAAATTGAGAGAAAGAGAGAGCGAGTGAGGGAGAGGAAAAATGAGAGGAAAAAAGGAAAAGAAAAAAAGGGTAATCTTGTCTGGGCGGATAAGGGTGAGAGTGGGTGTAGTTTTTTACTGTGTTAATTGAGAGTAGGTACAAAAACATTACCCGGGTGGGTAAAGGGTCTCGACTTTTGGGTTTAAACACGAGCGTTATTTTGTACGATGTAATATTCTCAAATATAGTAAAACTATTGTCTCTCCGTGGATGTAGGCGTTATTGGCCGAACCACGTAAAAATCTCGATGTTCTTTCGGTGCCATTTCGGCTTTAATTAATATCCCGATAAACTGTCGTGGGGTCCAAATACAACTATCGCTGGCCCAGAATTAAATATTTATCGCTCAACCCCAACAACTGGTATCAGAGCCTTGCCCTGCTGGTATTCTAAGTATGCTATGTGGTTGCAGGTGTGTCTGAACTTCCACATCAGAAAAGATATCAGAAGGGATTATCGATCGGGGGGGAGCCAGTGTCAGAGCTAGGTTCAATGAGGTGATGCCTTGTGCTGAAGAAATAATTGTACAAGATGGTAATCATTGATGAGATGCTCGGTGTCGGGCGGAGCTTGTGCGGCGGTGGAGTTTTGGCGAGTTATGGCAATAGTGCTGTGAGGCAGGTCGATAGCCTTTCCGGGGAATTATCTGATCAGTACTATTTTGGCCGGGCTGTTAAATCTGTGTAAGGATAATAGCGACGGATGACAGTAAAGTGTGACAATGTGCTGGTGCGGGAGGTTTCACTCTGTGGCAGAGAAGAGTGAAGGATGTGCTCGTTTGTCAAAGCTGGGGATATAAGCTTTGATGGGAGACGAGGAAAAGTCGGAGTAAATGACAGAAATTTTGGGGTCAAGATGTGTTGAAAGAGGAAGAAGTAATACCCTTTTACTTCTTACATCTCTTCCTGATTCGGATGATAATTTGGTCGCAACCCTTCGGTACGAGCCAGTGAAAGCAGTGGATGGTGGAGTCAACTCTTTTGAAGAGGATGCGGTCAAATTATGGTGATAGTCGGGTATTGGCTATACATAGAGAGAGTCGTAGAGGAAGGTGTCATGCCAAGGGATTTGGAGAGAGCAGCGGGTCCAAATTCAGGTGGCGGGAAGGGCATGTGATGCTACAAATGTGGTGAGTCGGGACACGTCAGGAGAAATTGTCCGATCTTGGAGGAAAAAGGACAAGCGGCTAAGAAATTCCACATGAGGGTAGCACACGGTTTATCTTGGAGACGTTCTCATGGTCTCTAATGATGACGCTCGTTCTCAGGAAGAAGGATATTAAATTCGGGGTTGCTCCAAGAGAATATGATGCATTCAGGGAAATGCGAACGGTTTTTCGATCTCCATGGGTCGATGGATATCGTTGTGTTGTTCGGTGTGTTGGAACGGGGAAGATCAAAATGGTTGGTGGAGCGGTACGCATTTTGGGTGGTGTGACGTTGTCCCAAAGTTGCGTACTTTTTAATATTCTTGAGCCAGTCAGATTCCAGGGCTATGGGGTTTCATAGCAGGGGGGTTTGGGAAATCACGCATAGGCGGAAATGGTCCTACCAATGGGAGAAGAGTGCAAAAATTTGTATCGTCTGGACGTGAGTATTGTACATAGTACTCAGATTTCGATGGGTTCACGAAAATCGCTCGAGCGTGGTATAAAGGCAGACGATGATGAGAAGGGCAATCCTGCTGGAGATGGGGTTGCATCGAAGTCCCTCTTCGGGAATCGAAGGGTCGAGTCGGTTCAACATAGCTGCACATATGGTTGGCCGCTGAATGAATCAAGTGGGGTAGGATCGGAATTCTTGATTCGAATTATGTGTAGGTGCTACAAGGAAGGCCAATGGATGTTCGTGGTACGAACGGGTTACTCTCATTCTCGGGTTCGCTGAAATGCTATCTAAAGAAGACCGTGTTGAAAAGGGGAGAATTGTTGAATTTTCAACATAGATGAAGAAGCAAAATAGGAGTGTTTCATGTGACATGAGCAATTACGTTTTTCAAGCTTCCTTGTGCCTATAAATAGCTTGCACTGCTCGTTGATGAAGATGCACCCCAAATTGAGAGAAAGAGAGAGCGAGTGAGGGAGAGGAAAAATGAGAGGAAAAAAGAAAAAGAAAAAAAGAGAAATCTTGTCCAGGCGGATAAGGGTGAGAGTGGGTGTAGTTTTTTACTGTGTTAATTGAGAGTAGGTACAAAAACATTACCCGGATGGGTAAGGGATCTCGAGTTTTGGGTTTAAACACGAGCGTTATTTTGTACGATGTAATATTCTCAAATATAGTAAAACTATTGTCTCTCCGTGGATGTAGGCGGTATTGGCCGAACCACGTAAAAATCTCGATGTTCTTTCGGTGTCATTTCGACTTTAATTAATATCCCGATAAACTGTCGCGGGGTCCAAATACAACTATCGCTGGCCCAGAATTAAATATTTACAACTCAACCCCAACAAGTGGTATCAGAGCCTTGCCCTGCTGGTATTCTAAGTATGCTCTGTGGTTACAGCAGTGTCTGAACTTCCAAATCAGAAAAGATATCAGAAGGGATTATCGATCGGGGGGAGCCAGTGTCAGAGCTAGGTTCAATGAGGTGATGCCTTGTGCTGAAGAAATAATTGTACAAGATGGTTATCATTGATGAGATGCTCGGTGTCGGGCGGAGCTTGTGCGGCGGCGGAGTTTTGGCGAGTTATGGCAATAGTGCTGTGAGGCAGGTCGATAGCCTTTCCTGGGAATTATCTGATCAGTACTATTTGGGACGGGCTGTTAAATCTGTGTAAGGATAATAGCGACGGATGATAGTAAAGTGCGACAATGTACTGGTGCGAGAGTTTCACTCTGTGGCAGAGAAGAGTGAAGGACGTTCTCCTTTGTCAAAGCTGGGGATATAAGCTTTGATGGGAGACGAGGAAAAGTCGGAGTAAATGACAGAAATTTTGGGGTCAAGATGTGTTGAAAGAGGAAGAAGTAAGACCCTTTTACTTCTTACATCTCTTCCTGATTCGGATGATAATTTGGTCGCAGCCCTCCGGTACGAGCCAGTGAAAGCAGTGGATGGTGGAGTCAACTCTTTTAAAGAGGATGCGGCCAAATTATGGTGATAGTTGGGTATTGGCTATACATAGAGAGAGTCGTAGAGGAAGGTGTCATGCCAAGGGACTTGGAGAGAGCAGCAGGTCCAAATTCAGGTGGCGGGAAGGGCATGTGATGCTACAAATGTGGTGGGTCGGGACACGTCAGGAGAAATTGTCCGATCTTGGAGGAAAAAGGACAAGTGGCTAAGAAAATTCCACATGAGGGTAGCACACGGTTTATCTTGGAGACATTCTCACGGTCTCTAATGATGACGCTCGTTCTCAGGAAGAAGGATATTAAATTCGGGGTTGCTCCAAGAGAATATTTTGATATGTTCAGGGAAATGCGAACGGTTTTTCGATCTCCATGGGTCAATGGATATCGTTGTGTTGTTCGGTGTGTTGGAACGGGGAAGATCAAAATGGTTGGTGGAGCAGTGCGCATTTTGGGTGGTGTGGCGTTGTTCCAAAGTTGCGTAGTTTTTAATATTCTTGAGCCAGTCAGATTCCAGGGCTATGGGGTTTCAAAGCAGGGGGAGTTTGGGAAATCACACACAGGCGGATATGGTCCTACCAATGGGAGAAGAGTGCAAAGATTTGTATCGTCTGGACGTGAGTATGGTACATAGTACTCAGATTTCGATGGGTTCACGAAAATCGCTCGAGCAAGACGATGGTGAGAAGGGCAATCCTGCTGGAGATGGGGTTGCATCGAACTCCCTCTTCGGGAATCGACGGGTCGAGTCGGTTCAACATAGCTGCACATATGATTGGCCGCTGAATGAATCAAGTGGGGTAGGATCGGAATTCTTCATTCGAATTATGTGTAGGTGCTACAAGGAAGGCCAATGGATGTTCGTGGTATGTACGAACGGGTTACTCTCATTCTCGGGTTCGCTGAAATGCTCTCTAAAGAAGACCGTGTTGAAAAGGGGGAGAATTGTTGAATTTTCAACATAGATGAAGAAGCAAAATAGGAGTGTTTCATGTGACGTGAGCAATGACATTTTTCAAGCTTCGTTGTGCCTATAAATAGCTTGCACTGCTCGTTGATGAAGATGCACCCCAAATTGAGAGAAAGAGAGAGCGAGTGAGGGAGAGGAAAATGAGAGGAAAAAAGGAAAAAGTAAAAAAGGGAAATCTTGTCCAGGCGGATAAGGGTGAGAGTGGGTGTAGTTTTTTACTGTGTTAATTGAGAGTAGGTACAAAAACATTACCCATGTGGGTAAGGGGTCTCGAGTTTTGGGTTTAAACACGAGTGTTATTTTGTACGATGTAATATTCTCAAATATAGTAAAACTATTGTCTCTCCGTGGATGTAGGCGGTATTGGCCGAACCACGTAAAAATCTCGATGTTCTTTCGGTGTCATTTCGGCTTTAATTAATATCCCGATAAACTGTCGCGGGGTCCAAATACAACTATCGCTAGCCCATAATTAAATATTTACCACTCAACCCCAACAAGTGGTATCAGAGCCTTGCCCTGCTTGTATTCTAAGTATGCTCTGTGGTTACAGCATTGTCTGAACTTCCACATCAGAAAAGATATCAGAAGGGATTATCGATCGGGGGGAGCCAGTGTCAGAGCTAGGTTCAATGAGGTGATGCCTTGTGCTGAAGAAATAATTGTACAAGATGGTTATCAATGATGAGATGCTCGGTGTCGGGCGGAGCTTGTGCGGCGGTGGAGTTTTGGCGAGTTATGGCAATAGTGTTGTGAGGCAGCTCGATAGCCTTTCCTGGGAATTATCTGATCAGTACTATTTGGGTCGGGGCTGTTAAATCTGTGTAAGGATAATAGCGACGGATGACAGTAAAGTGCGACAATGTGCTGTGCGGGAGGTTTCACTCTGTGGCAGAGAAGAGTGAAGGATGTGCTCGTTTGTCAAGGCTGGGGATATAAACTTTGATGGGAGACGAACGGAGTAAATGACAGAAATTTTGGGGTCAAGATGTGTTGAAAGAGGAAGAAGTAAGACCCTTTTACTTCTTACATCTCTTCCTGATTCGGATGATAATTTGGTCGCAACCCTCCGGTACGAGCCAGTGAAAGCAGTGGATGGTGGAGTCAACTCTTTTGAAGAGGATGCGGCCAAATTATGGTGATAGTCGGGTATTGGCTATACATAGAGAGAGTCGTAGAGGAAGGTGTCATGCCAACGGATTTGGAGAGAACAGCAGGTCCAAATTCAGGTGGCGGAAAGGGCATGTGATGCTACCAATGTGGTGAGTTGGGACACGTCAGGAGAAATTGTCCGATCTTGGAGGAAAAAGGACAAGCGGCTAAAAAAATTCCACATGAGGGTAGCACACGGTTTATCTTGGAGACGTTCTCACGGTCTCTAATGATGACGCTCGTTCTCAGGAAGAAGGATATTAAATTCGGGGTTGCTCCAAGAGAATATGATGCATTCAGGGAAATGCGAACGGTTTTTCGATCTCCATGGGTCGATGGATATCGTTGTGTTGTTCGGTGTGTTGGAACGGGGAAGATCAAAATGGTTGGTGGAGCGGTACGCATTTTGGGTGGTGTGACGTTGTCCCAAAGTTGCGTACTTTTTAATATTCTTGAGCCAGTCAGATTCCAGGGCTATGGGGTTTCATAGCAGGGGGAGTCTGGGAAATCACACATAGGCGGAAATGGTCCTACAAATGGGAGAAGAGTGCAAAGATTTGTATCGTCTGGACGTGAGTATGGTACATAATACTCAGATTTCGATGGGTTCACGAAAATCGCTCGAGCGTGGTATAAACGCAGACGATGGTGAGAAGGGAAATCCTGCTGGAGAAGGGGTTGCATCGAAGTCCCTCTTCGGGAATCGACGGGTCGAGTCGGTTCAACATAGCTGCACATATGATTGGCCGCTGAATGAATCAAGTGGGGTAGGATCGGAACTCTTGATTCGAATTATGTGTAGGTGCTACATGGAAGGCCAATGGACGTTCGTGGTATGTACGAACGGGTTACTCTCATTCTCGGATTCGCTGAAATGCTCTCTAAAGAAGACCGTGTTGAAAAGGGGGAGAATTGTTGAATTTTCAACATAGATGAAGAAGCAAAATAGGAGTGTTTCATGTAACGGGAGCAATGACGTTTTTCAAGCTTCCTTGTGCCTATAAATAACTTGCACTAACCCCAAATTGAGAGAAAGAGAGAGCGGGTGAGGGAGAGGAAAAATGAGAGGAAAAAAAAGAAAAAGAAAAAAATGGAAAATCTTGTATGGGCGGATAAGGGTGAGAGTGAGTGTAGTTTTTTACTGTGTTAATTGAGAGTAGGTACAAAAACATTACCTGGGTGGGTAAGGGGTATCGAGTTTTGGATTTAAACACGAGCGTTATTTTGTACGATGTAATATTCTCAAATATAGTAAAACTATTGTCTCTCCGTGGATGTAGGCGGTATTGGTCGAACCACGTAAAAATCTCGATGTCTTTCGGTGTCATTTCGGCTTTAATTAATATCCCGATAAATTATCGCGGGATCCAAATACAACTATCGCTGGCGCAGAATTAAATATTTACCGCTCAACCCCAACACCTACACGATTTGGGCGAGCAATATTTACGGGGCATTTCGCCGAACCTTTACCTAAAAGCTGCCAACTTTATGAAAAAATGACGTTGTACAGATTCAATTGTTCTTGGTGCTTATCAGATGCCCCGAGATTACGTCCTTGACTTTGTATGCTTATCGTCTTTCTTCATGGAAGATGGAAGGTGCCGTGTGATCTTACAGCTTTCTCATTATCAATGAGCTTGTAATGTAATTAGAGAGGGATAGATAGATTAGAGAGGGATAGATAGGTTCAACACCTCACTACTTCACTAGTTTTGGCCTTTTATTAATGTCCTATTCGTGAATATTACATTCTTGGCTCCTCATCTATCTACCTCGCGGACGATAAGAACGCACATCTTGGGACTTGGAGAGTACTTAATAAATCCCTATTCTCTACTGAATAATGAAATAAAACGCTGAACCGTGTTGGCTTTTTGAAGACAGTGTCTTCATCTTGGCAGACAATGCCTTCGTGTTCTTCTTGGCCCCCAGATAAGCCATGTGCACGCTTGAGATTATTGACATTGACCTATCAACTCTGAGAGATAATACTTTTCCCTTATTCTATTTCTTTCCCTTCTTAGATAGTCCATCGTATTGCTACTTCTCATTTAATGTTAGTAAGCTGACTTGCGCGCACGTAACCAATTCAATTCAACATACATACGTATATAAAATGTATTAACATTACTACTCATTCACTACCAAGAACAACAACAATGCCTTCTTCTTCTTCTTCTTCTTCTTCTTCTTCTTCTTCTTACATCCTCGTACTCTTCTCCACTGTCCTTTCCTTCTCTCTCTCAAATTTCCCCATCCTCACAGCTCAAAGACATTCCCCAGCAGTCAACGCACTAGTCTTCCCAGTCGCCAAAGATCCATCGTCGAGCCAATACGTAGCCACCGTATACCAAAGCACGCCTCTCAAGAGAGTCAAACTAACCCTCGACGTCAACGGTCAGATCTTATCGGAGGTATGCACCAAAGCCCGGCGGAGCAGCACCTCTTTCAGGCCCGTCCTCTGCGGTTCGCCGCAGTGCAAACTCGCCGGTTCAAAAACCTGCTCTAATAACGAAACGTGCACCCACTCCACCGGCCAGCTAGCGACCGACCTCCTAGTCCTAAGGTCGACGGACGGGTCGAACCCGGGTCGAGCCATTCGGGTCCCCGATTTCTTGTTCTCCTGCGCCGCCGCCAAAGGAAAGGCCCGCCTGCCCAAAGGAGTCGAAGGTGTGCTCGGATTAGGCCGCGCCGCCACCTCTGTCCCTTCGCTGTTGTCCAGCGATGTCAGAATAAGCAAAAAGTTCGCGATTTGCCTGGGCTCCGGCGCCGGCGTGGCGTTCTTCGGCGGTCCACGCTCGTACGTGATGCAGCCGGCGAAAACGATCCGACTCGAATACACGCCGCTGCTGGCGAACCGCTTCGACCCATTCGGATACTTCGTCGCCGTGGAGAAGGTTACGGTCAACAGCAAGGTCGTCCCTTTGAACCGAGAGCTGCTGCGAATCGACGGCAAGGGCTACGGCGGGACGAAGATCAGCACCACCGCGCCGTACACCGTCCTCCACACCTCCATCTACGACGCCGTGACGAAGGCGTTCGTGAGCGCCATCTCCAAAGTCCCACGAGTCGCCGCCGTCACTCCGTTCAAGATATGCTACAACGCCTCGAGCCTGGGGACCACGCGCGTCGGCGCCGGCGTGCCGCCGATCGAGTTCGTTCTGAGGAACAACGTGTCGTGGTATGCGTTTGGGGCGAATTCGATCGTCTTTTTGAACAATTTTCAGGTGGGCTGCCTGGCGTTCTTGGACGGCGGAAAAAATCCGAGGGCTTCGATCGTCGTCGGCGGATTTCAGCTTGAGAATAACCTATTGGAGTTTGATCTTGATAAGTCGAGGCTTGGGATTAGCAACACTTTGCTGGGGATTCAAACTACTTGTGGAAATTTCAACTTCACCTTGAACGCTTGAGTCTTGATTTTCTTTTTTCTTTTTGTGTACTATTTTTCCATGGAATAATAATGTTGCTTCTTACTTATTGGGCTGTAAAATGGGTTGTTTAGGTCGTCTTACGGGTCGACCCGTTTTGTTTTGCCCCAGAGCCAAAACATGTCTAAAAGTCCAAAGGGGGATCGACCCTTTTGTATAATTGATTCTTACACCTTGGGTAAACTAAAGGTTACCAAATGTTAAACATGTAAACTACCTTTACCTTAGTTTAAATAAAGATTAATGTCACTTTTAGAGTTGTATTAATCTAATAAGGTAAAGGAGAACATCGGTTTCAGCTTAGTCATAACATCCTTAATTATTGGAAAAAATTCCATGGAGCACTTGTCCTCTTTGAATAAACAAAAAATGTCTCTTAATCCAATAACAAGGGGGCTTATTGACGTATGCTATTATGTCATCTCGGCTAAATTTTAATTAATAAAAAAGAATGGGGGGGAGAAGATAATGCGACAAAACCAGGGGCCATGGTTTATTACAATACAATGGGCTTCGATCACCGCCTTGTAATTAAAATAATTTATCGATACATATGCTATCTTCAAAAGAATATCCTAGCTTTTAAATATTTTTATTTGGTATTAACCTAAAGTCCAATGTTTGGTAAGGCTTTGTCGTCAACAGTTTTCTGAAGTACATGAAAATTTATACGCAATGGGATGGAGTGGCACTGTTGAGATTATAATTACTTGTTAAGTAACTCGAACTTATCTTTTAATTTTTTCTTTATGTAATTTAAATAATCTTGTCACCCTCAAGTGGTATCTAAGATAAATGAAGTTTATGGTTTCCACACGATTGATCACATGGAATGATTCTTATTAAGGAATCGTACTAGTAGTGTATAAATTTATTGAGTGACATTATTCAATTTAAGGGACGATTTTAGTTCATGCCATTGTCAGTAATTTCCTACACCACTCAAGCCCTGTTAGAATTTATATTAGTTTTAAGGACCTATTTTCCGTAAATGGCAGAGTTAAGACTTAACAATATGAATTGACGAAAATACCCTTATTAACGTACTGTAGAGTTATTTTATGGCCACTTTCAGTTACGCAGTTAGATTATATTGTTATACTCGTAAAGTGAACGGTTATTTTCCATCCATTATCTGTTACATTATGCAATAAAATGTATCGACAGAGAATTTTATTTTATGAATATCGTTTTTACAGTGAATCGAGCTCCGAAATTTCGAATGCCCATCAACCAACCAATTTCAGAGTGTAAGGTAGGATGTATAGTGGTATTGACGACACAAGATGTAAGATTTATAATGGAATTTTTATCTTTATATCTTGGGTTCTAAATTCGCGAAAATAAGATGAAATCAAAGCTGTTTGTGGCAACGATTACAACTCACATGTATAAATTCGAAGTACCTATAGTATGGGCAGCTCGGTGCGGCACCTTGTTTGCTCGTTCGTCCGATATTCATCATTTAATTTCGCGAAAATACAATCGACACCAATAATTTGGGTATTTTTTACTACGCCACTTGATTCGAAATTATGTGTCAATTGTTAACTTCCAAATCGTAAGTGGTGTAATGCATGTGGTATGAAAGACATCGAAATCAAGTAGAAACCCAGATGTTCGTGAATTGATCCAGATGTTCGTGGATTGAGGTGATGAACAACTGTTACAAAATTAAAAATATTTGTTACTATGTCTTGCATTGACGGTACTAGCTGACTATAGTTTGATAGATTGTGGTATATTGATAATAAATTGGTGTTATTACAACGATCAACCGTTACTTGGAGTATAAAAAACGTTACTAAATTATAATTAAATGAAGAAGGAATATGCTGAAAGAGGGAAGTGGGGTGTATTTTTTTTGTTTTGGCGGGATTTGTAAAATTCCAGGATCATTTACTAGCTTATGCTTTTCTGTTACTATTTTGCGTATGTATGTTGCTAAATGGTAATGAAATTCCGGGCGGGAAAACCAGAATGAGATGAATTTTGGGCGGGAGACTCCAAATAAAATCAAACATAGATAATCTGTTACTAGCTATGTGTGTGTCTGTTACTAATTATAGGTTTATGTGTTAGCAGAATTATTATAGTTTGTGGATTATAGAATATGTGTATATCTGTTACTAATTACAGGTTTATGTGTGTATCTGTTACTACTTTGCCTCGATATGTTGCGTAAACTAATATATTTTTATTTAGAACATTGTAAATTCATATATTTTAGTGGATGTAGCGTGTTTACAATATAAAACTGGAAAATCATAACATAAACTAATTATATATTAAATTGTTAGTGTGACTATGTATTGTGTTAATCGTCGTGTAGTGCCTTGTTACCTACATATCAATGTGTGTTTTTCTCTGTGCTTCATGTGTTACGGATCATTATTAAACTATTACTTCAGGATATTAATAGACTTAGGGTTTATGTTTAAGATTAATTGAAGATGTCATTTATTTTGTTGAATCATTGATATTAGGTCGACCATCTAGATTGTAGTCAAGAACTAATAGTTCGTATCCACAATGTTTGAGTAAGTAGAATCAATTTCGTAGAAGCATTGATAAACGTATTTCAATGTGTTTACCGTAGTATTTAATTGGGTTATGATAGAGCTCTAGCAATCATTTTATGCACTTATTCGCCTCATTTACACTTCTTTTGATGTTGAAGGACCTTAGGATGGCTCTCGGGCGAAAATGAGAGAAAACGAGGCAAAACGGAGCAATTATGAAGAAACCAATTCAGTGTCACGGCCGTGACACACCTTGCACCAGGCTGTGACTGGAGGCAGAAACTGAATCCGAAGACACTGGTGAGGGTCACGGCCGTGACTAATCATGTCACAGGCCGTGAATCAAGGCATAGAGCAACGTCAAGATCCTCAAGTCAATGTCACGGCTGCGAATGGGAGCGCACAAGGCCGTGAACCAGGACAGAGAGTCGAAGCAGTGAGGTTCACGGCAGTGAAGCCTAGTGCGCTTGGCCATGACACAAGACAGAGAGCGCGCGAAGTAAACGATGAAAGTCACGGCAATGAAGGCCCATGTCCCAGGCCGTGTCACTAGCGAAAATCAGTATAATAGCCCAAATTCGATTCAAAAGAAGGGACACCTATCATATCACAACCCTAACACCTCAGAGACGAAAAAGAGACACTATGAACAGAGAATTCCACCCGAGAAGGGCAAGAGACGAATCAACGACGAAATCACACCGAATTGAACGAGGAACGAAGATTTATCCACGCTACCGTCCCAGATCCATCAGTACATCAAGATCATGAGTCTTTCATCCTTGTTCTTTAATTCTTTCGTTGTTTTTCCTTTCAATTACGAGTAGCGAATTCCCTTATCTGTTTGGGAGTAGATGAGCGCTAGATTAATTCGTATTTAAGACATATGTTTATCGTGACTCGTATGTTTTGATTATTTATCGATCTATGAAATTGTTTCTTCGTTTTAATATGCCTATGTGTTAAAGTGAACGTGTGGAAGATCGTTTAGGGCGATAGCTAAACAACGATTAGGCTGTTCGTAGAAGATATGATTCGAGTATAGGGCGAAAGCAAATAATCGATCCTTGCCGTTAGTAATTACTGAATTTTAGATCCCTGCGAGCGTTTAGGGCGACAGCAAATTCATGAGTGGGTAGGAAATTACTACGATCTAGTCAAGAATCACATTAGGAACGATATTTCATTTAGGGCTGTTAAAATCCGACCCGACCCGACCCGCCAACCCGACACGAACCGCACTCGAAAATAGCAGGTTCGGGTTAACATTTTTGACCTGTTTACGTAAATGGGTAAACCCGAACCCAACCCAATTATGAAGTGGATTAGGTTAGGGTTCGGATTTTCAACTCGAAATTAACCCGAAATCAACCCGCAATCAACCCATTTAACCCGAATAATATATATTACTAATATAAATAAAATAAAAGGGTTAACTCTACTTGTCTATCCACTCTCACGCTCAAACATGATGTTTTTAGAAAAAAATTGCATTAGTTCTCCTTTTTTTGTTTAATTTGGGTTTATAATTCTGCCAATTGTTTTTTTCTTTTTTCTTTTTTAATTTTGAACGGGTTGACGGGTTGGTGGGTTGGGTTAGGGTTAAAGCAGGTTAGGTTTGGATTTTATTTTTCAACCTGTTTAAGTAAACAGGTCAGGTCAGGGTTGAGTTTTCAACCCGTTTATTAAACGGGTTGACCCGAAGGTGACCCAACCCGACCTGTTTACCACCCCTAATTTCATTGTCTTAGTCGATAATACCTAGCGGGATTCGAATCCCGAGTAAATCTTTATCATTTGAAAGTACTCTATCAATTTAGGCATGTTCTCTTAATCTCTCGTTGATTTTGGAGTGATCTATTAGGATAGTTCATAAAATAATCTACGCACTTTATTTAGGTTAGATATCGAGTCGATAGGTTATTACTAGTAATCAGTTTATTCCTCGCGCTCGATACTCGTTTACTCACTTTACTGCACTACAAACGATAGGTCCACTGCCTATCGCACGTTGATGATAGCAATTAAGTATTCGTTTTATTTTATCACTTGTCGAACTTGCAATTTATATTAGCACACCACGTGTCGATCAAGCATGATCATCATCATTTCATGAAGAGTGCTACTTTTTTTTCATACTATATACTTCAACTTCTTCAATTCCAACATAACCTCCACGTAAATCATAACCTAAATAATACATTTTTATCTAGAACTTCGTAAATTCATATATTTTAGTGAATGTAGCGTGTTTACAATATAAACTTTGAAAATCATAAACTAAACTAATTACATATTAAATTGTTATTGTGACTATGTATTCTGTTACTCGTATTATATTGCCTTGTTACCTACATATCGACTTCAGTTTTTTATCCTCTTCAACTGTTACTGATTATTGTTAAACTGTTACTGCAGGAAATCAGTAAACAACATAGAGTATAGGTATAAGATTAATCGAAGATGTCATTTGTTTTGTTGAATCATTTATGTTAGGTCGACCATCTGGATTGTAATAAACAACTTATAGTTCATATCCACAACGTTTTGATTAAGTAGAATCAATTTCGTAGAAGCGTGATCATCCTTTCAAGAAGAGTACTACTTGTTTTTCATACTATATACTTCAACTTCTTCAAGTCCAACATAAATCAACGTAAATCATAACCTAACTAATACATTTTTATTGAGGTCAATGGACTTCGAATAAGAAAGAACTTAAAGAATAAAAGTAATACATAATTAAGTTGGCTAATCAATGGAGCTTGAATCAAGGTCATTTGAATTTTAGATAAAAAAAAATTATACTCCCTCCGTCCCAAAAGTTTTTATACATTTTACTAAATCGGGTGTCCCACTTCTTTTGTACATTTCCATATTTAGCAAACAATCTATCACAAACAATCAATATAATAATATTAAATATTCTTAAAAGACGTGCCAAAATATACACTTTTTTACCTTTCCAACACACTATATTATTAAAATATTCAGTTTCTTAATTCTCGTGCCGATACCCAAATGTCCATAAACTTATGGGACGGAGGGAGTACTAAAAAAGGTGCAGGGTGTCGCCAGTAGTGTCTTGCTACCCAAGAAGTGTTATGCAAGATGCATGAAGTGTTATCCAGAATGCACAAAGCGGTACCCATTGAATGTTTTATTATCAACGAAGAATGCATCAGTGTTATCCAGAATGCATAAATTGTTACCCAGCGAACGCTTTATTAGCAAAAGCTCCAATCATAGGCCGCGTCAAATTTCTTCGCGATTAGCATCAATATTTTCATTGATTATTAAGATTCACGATCAATTTCACCTTATTTAGTCATTAAAGTCATGATTTCCCTTGTTTCAATGAGATTTTTGAATTATTTTTAATACATTATTCCACTATAAACTTCAAAAATTTTCATTGATTATTGACATTCATGGAAAATTATCATCGATTTAATTTTATTCGGTCATTAATGTCGAGATTGAGCCGACTTTTATATCGTAAATTTTGGTCTTCGTTGAACGTGGTTTGTGCATCAATCGTTTGGAAGGAACGATGACACATGAGTGTAACTTTGGCAAATATGAATGATAGAAAGGTCATTTACGATGAGTTGGGACTAATATTTTCAGTAGGTCATTAGGCCTAAATGAAACTACAAAAGGGCAACCATTTTCGAAATTGTCTTGTAGGACCTAAACCATAATACTCCCTTAATTTAATGACACTGTACAGTCTGAAAATTAAACAACTCAGTGAACTTTGGTTTCTCGTAAGATAGTATGTGCAGAAACCATTGGATAACCCATAGATTTAAAATTAGGAGTTGGATTCGCCCATTTGAGATGGTCTTAAAATATTCTCTTTAATATTTACTTCTTTTTTCCACACAAAATAAAAATCGGACTATTTATTCTTTATCCATATATATTTTTATTACCTCATGGCTAGGGGTGGGATCGGGTCGGGTTTTTCGGGTTTCGGGTTTTTCGGGTCGGGTACCCGATAATATCGGGTAGTGAATTTGATACCCGATCCCGACCCGATCAAATGCGGGTATCCGATTTTCGGGTACCCGAAACCCGTCGGGTACCCGCGGGTCGGGTTCGGGTTTTTTATATATTTTTTTAAATTAGTTAAAAAGATGGGATGTGGGATTCGAACCCACCTCACGTGGGATGCAAGCACTTACAGCTTCTGCTTCAACCACTGTGCCAGACGATTTTTGATTAATATTCTATGTAACCTCTTCTAGTACTCTAAGTAAGCGCGTCAGTTTCTATGGAATTCTTTGTCCCACATCGATTGTGCACCCCTGTTGTAGGTGAAAATATTTCTATATAAACCTACTACGACAATGTTACCAATACTGAATCAGACAACTAGCCATTTAATTAAAGTGGCGGGTGCGAGTTGGATTTTAAGTTAAAATTTTTATATAAATAATTCCAACTAATTGTCTGTTTAATTTTATTAAATGACTGATTAGTTAATTAAATTTTTTTATATGTCGGGTACCCGATCGGGTAAATCGGGTAGCAATATGCTATCCGATACCCGACCCGATATACATAGTCGGATATCGGGTTTAAACCCGATATCCGACATCTAACCCGATTTTTCTTCCGATCGGGTAAACCCGATCGGGTCGGGTCGGATATTCGAAACCCGAATCCGAATGCCCACCCCTACTCATGGCCTACCACCCATACCATAACTGTGGGGGGACACGCAAATGGTCAAAAACAATGCAATTATTAGCACTCATAATGATGTTATTGCCATCATTCTGTAATGTTCTCTTTTGATATTTTTACAGCGATAGACATTATCCGAAACAATTATCAAAGCAATTATAGAAACCAATTCCTTATGTCTAAGCAAGCAATTATATTTTAATACTTGCAATTCTTATTGAAAGTTATATCTTAAGACTCGTATCTAAATATACCCTACGAAAGTAATTCCAATGTGTAATTTATATTGTTTTCAGAACACTTATTGAGACTCGTGAAAAGAGTTTAAATTTGTTGCTTCATATTTACAGAAAACTAATGAAAAATGTAAATTCTTATAATTGTTAATCTCATACTGAGGCTAAGAACAACGTCTTTGTCTCGCTCTAAGAAAATTCCACCATATTGCCCCCTAGATTCTTGCTTTGAATTTGAATCTCATATATGAGAAGCTTTTTTTTTTTTTTATCATGATTCAGTGGAAACTTTCTAAAGATATTTTCGGAATCACAAAAAGAGACATTTTATTTTTGAAGTAATGTTTTAGTGGAAAAATAACGTGGCAGAATCTCAATGATCATTTGTGACAAAGAGTGCCCCACTCCACGCTACAGCTGATAATATTCAAACAGTGACGCAATTAATTGAATCTAAAGTTAAAGAACAAAAATGATAAGAGAATCTGAGAAATTACAAATCTAACCCATCTCCCCGTCTATAAAGCACAATCACTTCCATGATTTTTCCTCTCCATTCTATTTCAAGTCCCATCAAGAAACATTTATCTCTCTTCTGTGTGTGCTTTTATTTAAGGTATTTCATAGGAAAGAAATATGTTAGGAGTGTTCAGCAGCTCGATAGTTTCGCCGCCTGAGGAGTTGGTTGCCGCCGGAAGCCGGACGCCGTCTCCCAAGGTCACGGCGGAGAAGCTTCTGTCGAAGTTCGTCGGCGCCAATTCGTCGGCGGTCTGCGTACGCCTCGGCGACGATGTTCAGCTGGCGTATAGTCACAATAACCAGCCTGCTTCACAACCTAGGTAACATAGTATAGTTAATTAATTCCGACATATACGAAGCAAACCAAGACCCAACTATACATATAAATTCTTTTTCTTTTTTTTTCATCATGATTTTCTTACATCAAAGTCACTGAAAACCCTATTTTTCGGGATGTTTTCAGTGAATGATGATCGCGATCGACCAAACTTTATGATTTTCAACATCTCTTCGTAATTTCTTGTTTATGACGTAATCGAGTATTTATGGTTGTTTCTTCCATTCTCAACTACTACGGCGAAGGGCGATATAATTTATGGGTATTTTCGCCCGAGTCCTACAAACTCATCAACCAAAAGAAACTGTGAAAAAAAAAACAATAATCATAATTAAAAATACGATCTTGATTTGATTGATTAAAAGGATAATAACACTGATCCATCATGATAGAAATTAGGATTCTTGTTTATTACTTACTATCTTTGTTCGGTTGAAAGTGTTTGTTGATCAACTTCATTTGAACATAAGAAGATAAGGTCGTCTAGTTTAAACACATATCGCAAAAGCTTTCAAAGCTGCCATCACCTTCATGTATGACCATTTGTTGAGTACCCATAAACCCTTGATTTCGGCACTACCTTAACAAATCGGATCTTAATTAACGTTACTAACAAGACAATTACGTACTTTTGTAGATCATTTGCGGTGAAGGACGACATATTTTGCCTGTTCCAAGGATCCTTGGACAACCTAGGAAGCCTCAAACAACAATATGGGCTTTCAAAGTCGGCAAACGAGGTTCTCTTGGTGATCGAAGCTTACAAAGCTCTCCGCGATCGAGCCCCTTATCCTCCTAACCGTGTCGTGGGACACTTGGAAGGGAACTTTGCATTCATAGTGTTCGACAAGTCAACTTCCACATTGTTTGTGGCCATCGTAAGTATAATCTTTTATTTACTTATTTAAGTAAATTTCATATATATATTACCAATTAAACAACATTAATTTTTGTGATTAATAGGACCAACATGGCAAGGTTCCTCTCTATTGGGGAATCACGGCCGATGGGTACGTGGCGTTCGCCGACGACGCAGATTTGCTCAAGGGCGCTTGTGGAAAATCACTTGCTTCTTTCCCACAAGGTAAATTCATAAATGAATTTTATTAACATGAAACTAATCATATTGTTGGTATAAATTATGGTGAATAAACTTCCTTGATTTATTTTCAGGTTGTTTCTTTTCGACTTCTTTCGGCGAAATCAGATGCTATGAGAACCCAAAGAGTAAGATCACGGCCGTTCCGGCGAAGGAGGAAGAGATATGGGGAGCTAAATTCATGGTAAAATGATTTCTTTTTCTCTTTTTAAATTACTATTCTTGTTGCAGATAAAGCAGTAGAAGTCTTGGAGAAACAGCGTTCTTCAAGATTAATTGCATCACACACATTAAAGCTAAAGTAATGTAGTAATGGTTCACACTCTTAGTCATGACAGCTACAAAACCATTGGAAGATATTCATAAGCAACGAGTGGTTCCAATATTATAAAGGGTCCACACAAATATTTTATATCTCTACTCTCGATTTGATCCATAATGTATATAAATATAGATTTATTAAGAATTTTCACAGCCACATTATTTCAATGATCTTTTTCAGGTTGAAGGTCCAATGGTTGCAGCCACAAAATAAGAAGTCATGTATCATATCCCATTCATGTAATAAAAGTTCCAATGAAAGGAAAGGAAGAGAAAAAATGGAGGGTTATTATGTAAATAGATGTATGAGAATCACTTGTTGTTTGTTTGCCTAAGTTTATATCAAAAAGGTCTGATTTCTTGTTTCTTGTACCAAATTGTGTTTGCCTTAGACCTTTGATTTCAAGTTGAGCTGTACCGTTAAATTAGTTGTGAATAAATGTAATGAAGCTCTTCGATTTCTCGCATGTTAAAAAAGTTAGTAGGCTTTCGGGTTTGGGTTAGTGAGCTCTCCTCTCCCTTAAGTGGGCTTGAATACTCCATAAGTCCACATTCGATCTTTTATTGTACTATATATTCTATATATAATTTTAGAAATGGTCAACTCGAACTACATCATCCGTACGATGAAATCTATCGTGCCGTGATGCACTTAACTATTTAATTATTATATCCAATATTGATACATGAAGTATGAACAACCCCAAGCTTGATCCTCGTACTTTTAAAAACTCAAAACTAGTATAGTATTCAGCTACAAACTCGCTTGAATCGATTCCAATCTCTTTCTTTGACGACTTTTTCTTGCACTAACAACGTGAAGTGTACTTGTATATATTTCTTTGGGTTGTTTGATCGCTAAAGAAACAAGCCATTTATTTCTTCAGATTTTCTTTATCGTTTGAGGGTAATCAATCTTCTTCTGTTCTTCATTATTATTTGAATGTGTATGTTCGTAGGGTTTTTCATTGGGTTTCAGATATTTGTTCGGATTTAGACATCATCGTAGCAATGATCGTCGTTCTTTCATAATCCTAATTCAGAATTCAGATACTTTTACAGATCGATAGCCATCAACAATGGAGGATCAACAAGAAAACGGCGCCACTCAAGGGACGACGACCACAGGCCAGCCTCCGGCGATTCAAACGCCGATCCACCCCGCTCCGACCGCCGACGTGGCCCAAGAACACCACCGCCGGCGAGAGCAGCAGTTGCTGCATCGAATCCAGGCCATGTGGGCCATGCACTTCCAAGAGCTCGAACAAGAAATGGATTTCAATAACCACAGCCGCCTTCCCTTACCAGGAACGATCTACGGCGACGGAGACGGCGCGCGGGCGCGGCTGAGGACGGCTGATGAGGCGGCCCTCCTCATGGCTCGGGCGAGGGAGATGTTCGGAATCGAACTCACCGTAAGGGCGTGGATCCACGCCGAGGAGAACAAAAGGGCGACCGTTCTGATGTGTGACGTGGCCGCCGCCGTGGAGGCGACGGATGCGTTCGGTTTCTTGGTGGGCGTCTTGCCCAGGGAAGATTTGCCTGGGCCGAGCAACGGCCACTGAATATAAGTCCAATTAGATATTTTCGATAGTTGAAGGACTATATTGAGAATAATTCCGTCTATTGTTTTTGTTTTAAAAGTAGAATAATGGAGATAAACTGTTATTAGCTTATTATTACTGTGAAAAGCAAAGCCTCGATTTATCATCGCACAGAAGAAAAATGGGAGGAACGGCGAAGATGAATGCTATGAGATCGGGCGTGGTAGTGATGGGAGCTTTGGCATTTGGCTACTTATCTCTTCAATTGGGATTTAAACCCTTTCTTGAGAAGGCCCAATTAGAGCAACAGCGTCGTGAAGCCCTAGCTCAAGCCAAAGAACAGCCTTTTGACGGTAATAGCTTCGATGGAATCCCCAACACCGATCGAAAACTGGAATAGAGATGTTTTCTTTTTTTCTTCTCGTGGAGCTCTTTCTAATTCTATGGCTTCCTTTTTGTTTTTTCGTAAAGATTGGAGCTTTTCACTATGTGTTGCCCGTTTCTTGATTTGCTCGTTTTGGTAACTTTTGATTCCTGGAAAACTAGTTAGTTTAATTCAATTATTTTCAAAACCTATAAAGTCTCGCAGCTCCCTAAAGTCTACAAGACACTACTGTAAGCATCATGTGGTTTGCAGATTTCTGTTGTTGTTTGATCGCATAGGACATGAGTAAACCCTCTTTGTCGGTGTAGCAATGACATTAGTTGGGAGCCAGAGAAATGTACTTTAGGTACATGAATCATACAATAGATATAATGGTAATAATGATTGTGTGTCAATAATTAAACCAAAGCTTGAAGTGTTAGGAAAGTCTTCTTACAAAAGTTGGGAGTTATAATCTGCCGACATCTCAAACCACTGATGCGGCTAAGTTTCTCGGGCCATTATTCGATCTCGAGATATGGTTGTACGTGGTTCAATAAATCCAGATTTAGATTGACGAGGACATTTGTAAAACAGTTCATTTCTATTCAGAAGTATTTCATTATCGCAGAACCCACAATCCACAACCAGGAAGTTCCTCAGTAAATATGATTGATGGTGACGATGGTCACCAAGATGATTGGCTAATGTCAACGTTTAGAAATAGAGGAAGTAAGTCCCTTCATTTTTTCTTGGCAGAAGTCGTGAACGAAGACTGTGTTATTCTTACCGTTGTTACTTTTGTTTTTGTCACTTTGTAAGAAAGTTTCCATATATCACGTGAATGAGAATGACAAAGCATTATTCTTTTGCCATGTTATCCCATCACAACGAAAGCATCTTCTGTTTCCCAAATCAGACGATACGCCATAAAAGTGTTATGATGAGAAGGAAGTAACTATATTTACTCTTTAGTTGCGGTTATAAAAGGAACTGTAATTAAGCTGCTGTATTGTGTGCTGATCTGCATTTAAGTACAATTGTTTATTACCTACAAGATAAGAGCACTACTCCTCCCACGACGACCATCACATTATCCCCATCATTACAATTTCGCTTCTTACCTTGCTTTCAACACACCTCTCTCTTTCTTTGGTGTAACTAATCACGTTTCTTTTCAAAAGAGTTTTTCTTTTTAAAAAATTCTATAAACTCTCAAACCAAACTTGCCATGATGATTCAGCTGTCGTTTTCTTTACATCTCTCCCCACACCCTTCTCCTATTTAAGGTCAGGTGAACTTTACCCACAGAGCATGCTAAAGAAGAAAGAAAGATTCAATCTCCATAAGAACTATAGCAAATGTGCAGCTGCCCATTTCCTGAAAAATCCAAAGCCATGAACTTTACCGATGTACACACTAGAGTAAAGCGGTTTAGGCTGTTTGAGCCATCGATTGGCGTCCTTGGAGTAACAGTCTGTGTGATTCTATGCTTCTTTTGGTTGGATTACAGAAATGTGCCTAAAGGGTTTCTCTTTCCTTCTTACAACGAAAGGTTTACGTGGCTGAGAATTGGTCGCAGTAGCAGCATCGTCGCCGGCGCGAAAAAGATTGATTTTTTGAACCGTGGGTGCGATTTGTTCGACGGGGATTGGGTTTGGGACGACAGTTATCCTCTGTACCAATCGAGAAATTGCAGGTTCATAGACGAAGGCTTCAGATGCAACGAATATGGCAGACCTGATGATTTCTTCACCAAGTGGCGATGGCAGCCTAAACACTGCAACTTGCCCAGGTTTGTCTCTTACTTCATTCTGTTTTTCTTCCAAGTGAATGAAAACCTTGGGAACGAATTCTTTCTATTGCTCGAAAGGTTCGACGCCAAGGCCATGTTAGAAAAGCTGCGAAACAAGCGAGTCGTTTTCGCGGGCGACTCAATAGGAAGGAACCAATGGGAATCGCTCCTATGCATGCTATCATCGGCCGTGCCCAGCGAAGACTCGTCGGCGATCTTCGAAGCGAACGGTCGGCCCATAACGAAGCACAAGGGATTCTTGATTTTCAAATTCAAGGACTACAACCTCACCGTAGAGTATTACAGGGCGCCTTTCCTCGTACTTCAAAGCCGCCCGCCGCCCGACGCACCAGCAAACGTCAGCACGACGCTGAGAGTCGATCGAATGGATTGGAGTTCGTCGAAATGGAGGGACGCCGACGTCCTCGTCTTCAACTCGGGGCATTGGTGGAATTACGACAAGACCGTTAGAGGGTAATAACTTTCCCTCTTACCGATCTGCGTCGATTTTATATTTTTTTTTTTTGTGTGAATTTTCGACGGATTTCGAAGGCTGAATCTTTAGGGGATGCTACTTCCAAGAGGGCTCGAAGGTGGAGACGAACATGAGCGTCGACGAGGCATACGAAAAATCGTTGGAGACGGTTTTGAAGTGGATAAATCGCGGAATAAATACGGATAGAACGCAAGTGTTCTTTCGGACGTACGCCCCGGCGCACTTCAGGTTGGAAGAACCTTTTCTTACCGTAAAAGTAAAGGAAAAGTGTAATAGTACAACATGTAAACCGTAATGTACAATGATTCGATGCTTACCACCGCACTTTTCTTTTCTTTTCCGCATCGAGTTTCGCAGACCAGACTCACCCTAAAAATGCGTGTTTTTATTAGGGGCGGGGATTGGAGGTCGGGCGGGACGTGCCACATGGAAACGTTACCTCAGCTCGGTAGCTCTTTCGTGCCGTTGAATACGTGGAAACAATACGGCGTTTTTTCCCGAGTGATGTCCCGAAATTCAGACGGAAAGTCAGTGGAAGTATTGGACATAACTAGGATGTCGGCGAGGAGGAAAGACGGGCATTCTTCTCTGTACTATTTGGGCCCGAAAAGCCCGGCGTCGATTCGCAGGCAAGACTGCAGCCATTGGTGTTTGCCTGGCGTTCCCGACGCTTGGAACGAGATGCTCTACGCTCTTTTTCTGAGAAGGGAGGCGAATATCGTATCGAATAACGCGTCGACTTTTCACGCGATTGTATGATCATTGCATATCGTCCCAAATTCACGCAGATTACGATAATGGAAGAGGCTTAAGTGGGATGGAGCAAAAGAGTAGTATATCAATTTGTCAAAATGTATATCAATTTGCACTTTATTAATTTTATTTCGAAATTGTTAAAATATCGCCGGCGGCTGGAAAAATAGTGTAGTGGGTAGACCATTCGATTGGCGTTTACTTTACATCCATTGCGAACTCAGCTCACAGTTCACAGAACCATCGTCAATGGTGGGAGTGTACTTTCCATTTTTTACCCTCCTCCTCATCATCATCATCCCCGTTATCCTCCTAGTAATCCTCTACGGCATCACCCGCCCGAAGCCCACACGGATCCCAATCAAGAACCGACACGTGTTCATAACGGGCGGATCCAGCGGAATAGGGCTGGCGCTGGCCCACCTCTGCGCGCGCGAGGGAGCGAAAGTGACCATCCTCGCCCGCGACGAGAGGAAGCTCAAGGATGCCCAGGAATCGATACGGCTCGCCACGGGCCGCGACGTCGGAGTCGTCAGCGCCGACGTCAGGGACTACGACGCCGTGAGGAAGGCGGTGGAGGACGCCGGCGCGGTGGACGTTCTTGTCTGCAATCAGGGCGTTTTCGTCCCCCAGGAGCTTATCGGACAAGATCTCGAGGAAGTGAAGTTCATGATCGATGTGAATCTGATGGGAACCTTCCATCTGATTAAGGCCGCCTTGCCTGAGATGAAGAAGAGCCGCGGCGGCGCCGGCGGCGACCGTGGGCCAAGGTCGATTGCCATTATGTCTTCTCAGGCTGGCCAGGTACTGTAAACAATTAATTGAAGCAGCAGATTGAAATCTCTGTTATTTCTTTAAGCTCGAAAATATCACTTGCTGTCTATATTGAACTTCGGATACATTGGCCTCTCACATGGGCAAAAAGATTCGATTTTTTACGTGGTTTGATTGAAGTATATAGCCTTCATTTCTCAGGTCCCTTTTGCTTGTGTGAGCATAAAGATAAATACCCTTAACTTGGATTTTATCTAATTCGTCGATTCAGGTTGGTATCTATGGCTACACAGCTTACTCGGCGAGCAAATTCGCACTAAAGGGTTTAGCAGAATCGCTACAGCAAGAGGTAATACAAGACAACATCCACGTCTCCCTCATCTTCCCACCCGACACAGAGACGCCTGGTTTAGTCGAAGGTATATTTTTTTACCTCAAACTAACTACGGTTTAGCGGCTAATGGAAGCTAATGATTTCCCTTTTCTGTAATAAATACATGTGATAAGAATGCAAGAAAAGGCCACAGCTCACTAGCCTGATAGCAGCTTCGTCGGGCGCAATGAAGGCCGAGCAAGTGGCTGAGAAGGCATTGAACGGTATAAAGAATGGAACTTTCATCGTCCCTTGCAATTTCGAGGGCTTATTGCTCTCTATAGCAACGTCGGGCCTATCGCCTCAGAGATCTTTCCTCATGGCCTTCTTGGAGGTGATTGCGGCTAGTTTGACGCGCCTCGCAGGCTTGTTTTTCCAGTGGAGTTGGTACTCTAGCATCGAAAAGTGGCATGCCAAGAGATAAAGGTCGTCTTTTTTTTAGGTGTGGAAGTTTCTGTCTTTCTTCTGCAATAAGATCACACTAAAACTGGGGCTGTTTTGTTGTTTAATTTGAACTGCCATGGACGAAGGTTTCTTGTGTTTGTTTCTCTTTGATGGCTTGTAATAGCAGTTTGTGTTGGTAGTTGGTGTGGTGTGTTTAATCAGATTGTTGAAGAATGTATGGAAAAAACCAAACTCTTATGAGTAATTGCATTTAATTTTGCATCAATCTGAAGCTACAACTTGTTCGTAAACGTCTGCAGCAGGGACGATTATGGTGGTAGAGCAGTTTGCCGTTAAAACGCCGTTACTAATTGTCAATTTTCACCTGATCACGCCGTTAAAAAGAGACATTGACGTTTGTTATCATCTCCTAACTCCTTACTTTCCCAACTTGTTCGTCCTCTCCGACGATCTATATAACAATGCATTGTATTTCGAACAAGAAATCCATTCATCAACGAAAAACGATAATAACTTTAAGGAAGTTAGCTCCCTCCCATTTGTAGGGGAAGAGGAGTTTTTTCAGTAATGATATATATTTGCTTCCATTTCAGACAACAACATGGGAACGGAGGTTCTGAGGCCGCATGACCCATTGGCCGGCGACGGTTTCCGACCTGCGACGACGTCGTTTCAGAGACGGAGAAATATTCGCAGCTTGCCAAATCTGATCGTCAATAGGAGGCCCCACAGCTTCTACGACAACAACAAAACGTGGGTTTCTCCGAGAAGGGAAGGGTCGAGGAAAACGTCGCCTGCATCGACGTCTCCGCCGCCTCAAGTTTCCATCTTGCGGCGAGGCGAGCCATTGGAATCATTGGCCGATTGCGGTGGTACCGATAAAAATGGGAACAACAGCAATAAATCGCTGAAATCACCGAATAGAGAGACGGGGGAAAATAAAATTCTGAAGGGTCGTCGGAGATCGAACGAGTCCTGCGATAACTCGTTGTCTGAATCGCCTGACGACGTCTACGCTGGGTCGGCTTTTTCGCTGTCTCCGTCGCCGAGATCGGTGCCTTTGCCTTCGTTCTTTGGTAGTAGCAACCAGGTGAAGAGTTGCAGCAGCTTTGTCGGGGATGAAATGCTCGACGACTCTGCTACGATTGGATTGAGACGTTTGCTTCGCCTAGAATGAATGATATGGGCAAGCAAAATAACAGCTTCATTAGAGTAGATTTATCAAGACGGGGTTGAAAAGCTAGGCATTGGCTGTTTTTACTTTTTCTTTCTTTATTTTTTTGAAGGCATGATTTCGATACGTTTGTTTCTGAGTGCGCATGTTTTGGGAAGGGAAAGGATTGTACAGTAGTTAAGTTTGTACTTTGTATCATGAAAAGAAATAATTTTTATACAATAATAACAAAAGGATATATTGAAGTAGTAAAGGCTTGGTTGGCTTAGTGTAGTTCTTTCTTGCTGCTCTTGCTCGGCTTTGCTTCCATCCTTGGTTTAATCTTTGATTTTGATTCTGCGACATTTTTTCTTTTTTACGTTTCATAAGAAAAAATATTATCCGCTACAGAATATCATATAAATTTCTCTCTATTTGGGACAAGAGTGGGTGTTGCGAAATGGACAGCTTAACGAAATTGGAAATGATTGTGAGGATAAATGGAACACGGAAATTTACGTGGAAAACCCCTTTTTAACTTGGGGTAAAAAACCACGGGCGAGGTAGAAATTTATTACTGGGGTTAAAACAGGGGTTACAACCTCTCAATCTATAAAGGAGAAAACACTCACTATCTCTCTTTATAGTCGGAGCAAATACCGAACCAACCCTCAATTACCCTCTATTTCTTTCCTCTCTTATTTCTCTTTCTACTTGGGTTTTTGGTGTGAGATTACAATGAGATTAACAGCCTATTTATAGGCTAAAACCTAAGCTACATGACAATACTAAACATGTCATTGCTTAGGTCTTACTTATTATAATATTAATATAATAATAGTATTATTAAGACTAGTTGAGATGGGTTGGTTCACCAACCCACTCAACGCCTATCAATCTCCCACTTGAAGATTTGATTGATACCCAATCAGATCTTCACACCATTCTTCTATCTCGCCTTTTGCATGTTACTTTTGTTCGAAATCCGCATGAGGATCGGCACCACACAAACTTGTCCAGGGTAATTGCCTTCGTCATGTAGTCTGCCAGATTATCCGTAGTGTGAACTTTTTGCATGTCCACAGTCCCATCTTCCACTTGTTCACGAACAAAGTGATATTGGACCCAGATGTGTTTGGTTCTTGAATGATATGCTGGATTCCTTGCAAGATGCAACGCACTCTGGCTATCACAATAGAGAACAATATTCTCTTGTTTGTGGCCGAGTTCTTCCAGCAACATCTTCAACCATATTGCCTCTTTACTGGCCTGCGTAGCTGCGACATATTCTGCTTCCGTTGTTGACGTTACAACAATGGACTGCAGTTTTGAAACCCAGCTTACAGCACCGCCAGCAAGATTAAACACATATCCTGTTGTGGATCTGCTTTTATCAAGTTCACTTGCATAATCTGCATCAACAAATCCATGGACAGTAAAATCTGTACCTCCGTAACATAAGGCAAGATCCGAGGTTCCTTTGATATATCTGAGAATCCTCTTAAGTCTTAACAGCACTCCAGTGCTCCCGACCAGGGTTGGACATGTATCAGCTAACAACTCCCACTGCATGGGCAATGTCTGGTCTGGTACAGATCATTGCGAACATTAGACTTCCTACTGCCGATGCATATGGCAGTCGAGACATCTCTATCCTCTCGTCTTCATCGGTAGGACACATCTCGGAGGATAGCTTGAAATTAGCAGCAAGAGGAGTAGATATTGGCTTACTATCTTGCATGTTGAACCTCCGTAAGATTTTCTTCAAGTAATTCTTTTGGGAAAGCCAAATCTTCCGCTTGCTTCTGTCTCGAGATATTTGCACGCCAAGGTTTTGTTTGCCGGTCCCAAGTCCTTCATTTCAAATTCTCTGGCCAGTTGAGTTTTTAAGTCGGCGATACGACCTTTGTTGGGTCCTGCTACTAGCATATCGTCGACGTACAACAGCAACATGATGAAGTCGTCGTCGCCAAATCTCTTGAAATATGCACAAGGATCTGAATATAGCCTGTTGTAGCCAAGACTCATTATGAAGGAGTCAAATCTCTTATACCAGCATCGAGGTGCTTGTTTGAGACCGTAAAGAGATTTGATCAATTTGCAAACCAAATCTTCTTTTCCTTGTTCCTCGAAACCTTCTGGTTGAAGCATATATATTTCTTCATCGAGGTCACCATGGAGAAAGGCCGTCTTTACATCCAGCTGCTCAAGATGCAAGTCGAATGTAGCACACATTGACAAGACCACCCTGACTGTTGTAAGTCGTACCACCGGTGAGAAAATTTCGTTGAAGTCAATCCCTTCTTTCTGAGCATATCCTTTTACAACAAGTCTAGCACGGTAACGCTCTACCTGGTCATCACCATTCCGCTTGATTTTGTACACCCATTTGTTGCCAATGGGTTTCCTTCCTTGCGGTAATGGCACCAACTCCCATGTCTTATTTTTATAGAGAGCTTCCATTTCCTCTTGCATCGCTGAAATCCACAGACTCGCATCTGAATTATTCAGTGCTTCTTGGAAAGTGGTTGGCTCTCCATCCTCCGTTAGAAAACAGTATGCAAGATTGCTCTCTATCTCATAATCTGAGTGCCAACTTGGCGGCCTATGTTCGCGTGATGACCGTCAGAGGTCCGGTACTTCAGATTCGACTGGGTTGAGCTCTTCGTGTGCCGGTTCAGCTTCAGAAGAATTATATTGCCCCAATTTTCGTTTCATCGGTGTAGTCTTTGTGATACCTTTTGAACTGCTATCATTTTCGACTTGCTCCTCATCGCTATCTTCCAGGAAGATAACATCTCTACTGATAATCACTTTGTGGTCAGTGAGATCCCACAAGCGATACGCCTTTACTCCTTCAGCGTAGCCCAAGAACAAACATTTCCTGGACTTTGGATCCAACTTTGTCGTTTCTTGGTTGTGGTACATCGCGTACGTTGAACTTCCAAATATATGGAGGTTTGAATAATCTGCAGGTGCACAAGTCCACATTTCCATCGGTGTTCGCATCTCTATAGCAGTAGATGGAGCCCGATTCACCACATAACAGGCAGTACAGACCGCTTCCGCCCAGAACTTCTTTTCCAGGCCCGCAGTTCTCAACATTGCCCTCGTTCTTTCCAACAGGGTTCTGTTCAACCGCTCTGCCACTCCGTTCTGTTGTGGAGTGTAAGCTGTGGTGAACTGCCTTCTGATGCCCGCGTCTTTGCAGAATTCAGTGAATTCTTTGCCAGTATATTCTCCTCCATTATCTAACCGGAGACACTTGATTTTTCTACCGGTTTCAAGTTCAACTCGTGCCCTGTATGTTTTGAAGATAGGAAACACTTCGTCCTTTTTCTTGATTGGATACACCCAGCATCTCCTGGAGTAGTCGTCTATGAATGATACGAAGTAGTTGGCTCCTCCCAGGGATGCAACCGGTGCTTGCCATACATCAGAGTGGATCAATTCTAGAATTTCTTTGCTTCTAGAATTTGAAGTGGAGAACTTCACGCGATGCTGCTTGCTCACAATACAATGCTCACATAATGGTAGCGTCACCGTCGTGAGACCAGGAAGTAGATTCTTTTGCGCAAGAATTTTCATTGTTCAGACATATGACCAAGTTTCTTGTGCCAAGTCATTGTAGACTTTTCATTTGAACTTGTCGTAGCAACAGATGCTTGCCCTTCTTGCAGAGTCTCTCCCTTCAGCTTGTATAGATTTGCAGCTATCTTTTCGCCCTTCATCACCACCAGTGCTCCTTTGGAGACCTTCATGATTTTATTCTCCAATTCAATTTTGAAACCAAGATCATCCAGTTGCCCCACGGACAACAGATTTTTCTTCAAGCCCTCCACATGTCGGACAGCATGGATGGTACGCACAGTGCCATCGTACATCTTTATTTGAATCGTACCGATCCCGACAATCTTCAGCGCTTGGTCATTGCAGCTGTAGACATACCCTCTAAAGGTTGGCTCGTATTGATGAAACCATTCCCTTCGAGAGGTCATGTGGAAAGTAGCTGCTGAGTCCATGAGCCACACGTCGTTGAATCTTCCATTTTCAGCGATAGTGGTTGCGGCTTCACACACCAAGGCAATTCCATCGTCGGTAGTGTTGGCGGCGTTTCCTTGGGCATTGGGATTTTTGTTTAGAGCCCAACAATCTTTCTTCAGATGACCTTTCTTGCCACAGTGGTAACACTTTATTGCCTTCTTATTTTTCATAACAAGGCTTTGCCGTGTTTGACTCCCACTTGGACCAGACTCTCCGGGTCTTGTTCGTTTTCGGCTTACATTTGGACCGCGTGCTCCCGATCTCGCCCTCGTCACCGTCAACGCTTCCGCCTGTTGGGACATTGTCAACTTGTCTTCTTTGTTATTGCGTCGACTTTCTTCTTCGAGAACCGCATCTGCAATATTGTCGAAGATAAGTTTCCCCGCAGCTTGGTTGTTGCTTAGATTGATGACGAGTTGATCATAGGAGTCTGGCAGGCTTTGCAGTAGAAGCTCAGCACGTTCACTTGGCTCTATTTTGTAGTCCAAGTCTTTAAGTTGAGAGAATAGAGTATTCAACTTGTTGATGTGCTCGGTCATTGAAGAAGATTCTTCCATTCGTAGATGATATAATTTTCTTTTCAGAAAAATTCGTCTGTGGAGTGACTTGACTTGATACAGCTTCTCTAGATGATCCCAGATTTCTTTCGCACTAGCTTTCTCTTCAACGCTTGATAATATGTCATCTGCTAATGCTAGATGAATATTGGCGATGGCCCTCCCGTCCATCTTCCTCCAGTTGGCATCACTTGTAATAGTTGTTGGTCTGCCAGTGATCGCCTCCAGACAATTTTCTTTGAGTAAAATTGCCTTTATCCTCATTTTCAACAGTGAGTAGTTTTTCCCGTTGAATTTCTCAATTTCATTTTTAGCTGCCATTTTTTTCCCACGTCGCTATCGTCGGAGAAATTCAACAGTCCAGCCAAATAGTACTGATCAGATAATTTGCAGAAAGGGTAGCGACCAGCTTTCAAGACAAAATTACCCTTCTAAGTAAATTTCCAGATGAGATCTGGTGGGGTCACTATGTGTCCCGCTTGGCACCAGCCACCTAGACAGAACTTACTTACACAGTCTATTACCACGACTTGCCAAAAAACTCTTCCGTAACGATAAACCTTTTTCGATATCCTTTCTGATGTGGAAGATCAGACAAAGCTGCAACCACAGAGCATAATTGGAATATCAATCAGGGCTGGCTCTGATACCACTTGTTGCGAAATGGACAGCTTAGCGAAATTGGAAATGATTATGAGGATAAATGGAACACGGGAATTTACGTGGAAAACCCCTTTTTAACTTGGGGTAAAAAACCACGGGCGATGTAGAAATTTATTACTGGGGTTAAAACAGGGGTTACAACCTCTCAATCTATAAAGGAGAAAGCACTCACTATCTCTCTTTATAGTCGGAGCAAATACCGAACCAACCCTCAGTTACCCTCTATTTCTTTCCTCTCTTATTTCTCTTTCTACTTGGGTTTTTGGTGTGAGATTACAATGAGATTAACAGCCTATTTATAGGCTAAAACCTAAGCTACATGACAATACTAAACATGTCATTGCTTAGGTCATACTTATTATAATATTAATATAATAATAGTATTATTAAGACTAGTTGAGATGGGTTGGTTCACCAACCCACTCAACGCCTATCAGTGGGCATATTAGTAACCCCAGCAAAGTATCGTCTTAACGAAAGAAACCTTTGATCTTTCATGTCATGTGTATGCTAAAAACAAACATGGCACTTGAAATTGTAATAATAATCAGGCCACAAACTTCCTATACCTACAAACAACAACTACTAATACCCAACTATTTACACATCATTCTTATCTAAGCCTTCAATCCTCACGACGATAATCGTTATATCATCGGTTCGACTCTCGCGCTCCAACCACAACTTGTACGCCTCGGCCACAACCGCCGAGCAACCCTCCCTCAAATCCTCATATTCGCTCACCTGCGAAAAAAAAAAAAACCCAATAAAATCGCTTCCTCACCCAAAGATTCTATGCAAGAAAATGTCCCACGAGCCCTATATAAGCAATACCATGTCCACGACGGCCTGACTAGACATGAACTCGAAAACCCCATCGCTAGCCACTACGAAGAACCAATGGCTAGGCATGAGCTGCACCACCGTAACCTCGGGCTCGGCCACAACCCCTATTTCCTCGGCCACGCTATCCCCTAAGCTCCTCGTGAATGCAGTCCCAGGGTACATTGCGTTCTTCACCCAAAGCCTCGGAGGATCGTCGCCCTCGGTTTCCTCGTCGCCCCAAGATTGAATCTCGGGATCTTTGAGCCCTTCGACTTGCTCCACGCTCAGAACTCGTGCCCCGCGGTTCTTCACCCGCTCGCATTCGTCTTTCCTGAATGGGGTCTGATCGCAGGATAAGTCTTGGGCGATGAGTCGATTGCCTTCTCTGACGGCTAAAACCGCCCTCGAGTCTCCCACGTTGGCTACGTAGAGCTTGTCGTCGATGACTAGGGCTGCGATGGCAGTCGTCCCGCTCAGAGAATCGTCTATGCCTTCGGTGTCGTGGAGCTCTTCGTTGGTCGTAGAGAATGCTGCGCTGTAGGCGTCGATTGGGTTTTCGAGCAGCGAAGGGTCGTTCGATAGGAGTTCGACGAGCCTATTCTTGACGAACGTGGAACACTGCGCTCCGTACAAGCCGTGCCCGTCGAAGACGCCGAAGAAATGTGCGTTTGGGTTCCCCTGAAGGTTTGTTCGGACACAGTAGCTGTCTTGGTTTTGTTTGTCTGGGGTTTCTGGGTAGTAACCACACTTTGTGAGGATGGAATAGGACAAAGTGAAATCGTGGGAAGGGACATTGATGATTTCTAAGGAGCTTGGTTTAAGGGCCTGGGAATTTTGTTCTTCGTAGAAGGGTAACCTATCCTTGTCATCACTATCAGAAAACGAAGGATTTCTCCTGCTGCAACGTTTGGCACGAACACAGCCCATTTTGCAGCAGAAATTCAACACGCGGCGGCCAAATCTGAACTTGCGCGCCATTTATCTGTTAAAAGTCCTCAGACAAGCGAGGAAAATGGGTTCTTTGAATATCATCACCACAATGGGAAACGAAGAAAACCCAACCCACCGAGAGATGCTTTCTTGAAGGTGGATGAACGAAGAAATTATTCAAATTCTTGATCAGAGAGAAGGGCGAGGTATATACATACGCTTGCGCCTTTTTCTATCATTCGTTTCTTTTTGAGGCAGCATAGATTTGGAATGATCCAATCAACAAGATATCATCGCAGCTGAAAAACGCAAAAAACGATTAAGGAAATAACCCAAATCCGAAACCTAAAAACAAGACAGAACTCATGCGATTTTGATCGGAGAACAGTAGATATGGCCGTTAGTTCAATTTGTAATAATGGAAAGAGGGGAAATTTGGGGGGTAATCTCAAGGGTACAAACAAGGAAAGATTGGACCTTTTTGCCGTGATGATGATATTGAGATCGTCACTACTCAAAGAATAAAAATAAAAATAAATCTATAATTGGTCCATTACAGCCCAAACTCAACGTCAGAGAAGGCCCAATTATTAGTTTAAAATTAAATTGTCTATTTCACGTATTTTAATTTTTAAACACACCAACATTCAGTAGTTGACTTCAAAAGTCAGATGCAATTTCACGCGGGGGAGTAGCGCATGCCTTTATGAGTCAATATATAGTCTAGTCACCACACCACTATAGGTGATTTAGTTATTTATTTTATCAATTTTGAAATGTTAAACGAGTTTATATTAAGCCAAGTGTTATGGACCATGCAGATATATCTTATTAAAATGTTTCAGGTCCGAAAGAATTTTCTTGAGGGGTCTTAGGTGTTCTAAAATAAATAGATAAAAACATTGCACGGGGTGATGTGAATAGAATTAAATAATAAAAAAAAAAGTCGAAACCTTGAAATCGCTTATGCATACTCATAAAATATTCATATTGTTTGTGGTGTAGTTTTAAGCATGCTTGATGAAAGTCGACTTCAGACAAGAAGGTGCGATTCCTTATGAAAACAATATTTACCGTGTATATATATACTAGGAAAGTGTAGCCGCGCGTTGCACGGCATTCACAAAATCATAGCCCGGACACCGAGTGAATCAAGTGAAATTTCTCTGATATTAAGGGAAAACATCATCAAGTATACATTTTGCGTATAGTAGCTATACAATAATAAATTAATACAAAAGATATTGAAATAACCGCACGAACATACATAGTCGTCTAAAAAAATATTATATAAAAGTAAAATATTACAAAAATATTTAACTTAACAACTTATAAGCAAACTACTACCAGATCATGAAGTATATATGTAGTAATATCATCATCACTTAATATCTGCAAAAAAATATCAAAAAGTTCATTAATCCATGTCTACAAATGAAATTCGTTTTTAAGTTTGTAACACAACAGCATACTAAATTATTCGACCCAAGAGTATCTGGTCGATAGTATTATGATTAGTTACCTGCCGCTGTGAGGACTTCGGGGTAAACAATATTTTTGGTACGGTTGTTTCTTTGTGCTTGTGGCGATAGTGGTCTAATCAATACTTTTACTTCGTTAGCTGATTTAGCTCTTGATAGCGCAACATACAACTGCCCATGAGAGAACACAGGTTCTTTCAGATATATACCAACAAAATCTAATGTTTGTCCTTGTGCTTTATTAATCGTCATCGCAAAACATAGACGAATCGGAAATTGTTTTCTTTTAAAATGGATAGATGAAAAATTATTCTGTGGTGATTCTAAGGTTATGCGCGGAATAAACACAGGCTTTCCAATGTGTGTTCCAACTGAAATTTCAGCATAAATTACATTGCTATTAAAATCTCTACATATAAGACGTGTTCCATTACAAAGACCTTCAGTAGGATTAAGATTTCGAAGCAACATAATTGGTGCATTCTTTTTTAATATTAGCTTATGCGGCGGGAGGCCATTTGGTGTTAAAGAGTGAAATAGTTCTTCTTGATCTGGAATAGAAGAAGCACCAAAACTTTCATCATTACTTAAGTAAACTATTTCTTCACCTGGGAATTTACTAAGTAGGACATCATTTATCTCTTGCACAAAATCATTCCTCGTAGTTAATATTGCTCTTTTGACGAAGGATTTAGGGTGGAAGTTATGTTCAATACTCGGAAAAACTGCATTTATTAGTTTATTTAGCGATGTTTCATCATCTTCAAAACAAATGTTTGAATTAGATGGAATCTGAATCTGATCAGTATCATCAACGCCTTCAGTGCCGTCTCCAACTCTTAATAGGTAAGATGAAAATTCAGGGTCGAACAGTGCTCGCATATTTTGGTGGAGCTTAATTTTCTCAAATTGATTCCACAAGGGCGACATAACTATGGAAGCGTCTATAATGTCTTCTTTGGTGCCCCTTGAAACAACTGGTAATGTTTGGCGAAAATCACCACCAAAGACAATAACCTTGCCACCGAATAAAATATTTGATTCCATAACATCTCTCAATATTTCGTCAAACTTCTCGATAACACCGCGTTTTGCCATCGTGGCTTCATCCCATATAATTAGTTTTGTTACTCGAAGCAGATAAGCTAGCGTACTCTGTTTGCTTATGTTACAAGATTTCGAGCCCTCCTCATCTAATGGAATTTTAAATCTTGAATGCGAAGTACGTCCTCCAGGAAGAAGAGATGCAGCAACGCCAGAAGTGGCCGTGGCAAGGGCTATATGTTTCGAAGACCTTATTGTACCTAAGAGAGCTTTATAAAGAAATGTTTTTCCGGTACCCCCCGGCCCATCGATGAAAAATACTCTTGGTAAATTATTGTTAGCGTGATATAAGATTTCATCATAAGCCATACGTTGTTCTCTATTTAGTTTCATAAATGCTGAAATATCTTCCTCACTTACGATAATGTTTTCTTCAGCCTGCAATTCTTTTGCTAGATTATGAGTGGAATTCAATTGTACATCTTCGCTTAAGAAAGGAAAATCTTCAATTCTTTTGCCCATTGAATATAGATGATACTTGATAGAATCTATTGCCTTTAGTTTTGTTAACTCGGGAGTAAGAGTTTTATCTTTTCTGAAATCCTCTGAAAGATAATCTTCGAACTTCACCCATAGGTCTTTTGGATTATTTGGAGAGCAATAAACAAGCACTGTGGCAAATAGTTGCCGCAAGGCAGTAGGCATCAAATATGTTATGCTCTCAGCAAGACATTCCTCACACGTATTATCGTCCTCCATTAGTCCTAGCATCTGTGCAGCTTCCCTGAATGTTCTGAGTATTTTCCCTTTAACAGTCCTTACGTGCTCAAAAGATGTTGGTCCTCTAACATGCATTAATAATAATCTTAAATAGAACCTCTCTCCTTCGGATGGATGACAGGTTAAGATACGCCCAATTACAGTTCGTTTCTTACGTTGTTTCCATTCTTTTATATTGGCATACCAAGTAAAATACTCTGGAAACTCAATATATAAACAATTCTTTGATCGTGCGTAGTTGTCATGCTCATTCATGTAGAAGAATTGGGTCAACATAGAATTCTTTATCGTCGGGTTTTCGACAATTGTCTGAAGATGTTGATCACGAGAGAACGATACGATTTGTTCATTATCTAGATGTATCGGTAAAGAAATGACAGAAGGGTGCACATGGTTAAGGTCAAAACTGAAAATTCTCCACATCGCTTCTGGAGCTGATATCCATCTTGCACGTTGAAAGGCTTTTATTTCGTCAACTACGGGTTCGTCATCGTTTGCATTTATAGTATATAAGATTTTATCATGACCTTTATAAATATATTTGTAGATATACTTAATGGTCTGAATTGTTGAGCATATTTCTACATTGATGTGGCAATTAAATTTTGACAGTAAATATGGATTGTATGGTACGACCCAACGGTTATCAAGATGCGACCCTCGTAAGTTAACGCAACGACCATCATCTCTTCGACGATATATTGGGTAAGAGTTCTCTCCATACCTCGTTATTTCTGAATAATCTTTAGGATATTTAAACTTGCACCCAAAATTTTTCATGCATGGACACTTAGGATTTAAAGTTCCACATGGTCCGTGCATCATATGTTTCTTTACTAATTGATATAAGTAGGAATTCGTATCTGGATCAGGCAATTCGGCGCAAACTATTGTATCAAATGCTTCTGGAGCAAATATCTTCGATGATTGACTTAGAATTAATAAGAAATGAGCGTGAGGTAAACCTCGTTTTTGAAATTCAACTACGTAAGCATAAGCAACAATAGTACCAAATATTTTATTTTTAAATAGCTCATTTTTTAAGACTTCGAGTTTTGCACGAAATATTCTTGCTACAGCATCGGGTCTATTTTGTATTTCATCAGAAGACAAACATAGTGCTTTTATTTCAGGCCAACTTGGATTTGTAGTAATGGTTAAGAAGATATCTGGTTTTCCATATCGCTGAACCAAAGACAATGCATCCATGTATCTTTTACGCATGTCTCTAGGTCCTCCAATGAAGGAAGTAGGTAATATTACACGCTTTCCAACTTCAGAACCCCTCTGATAACCCTGAGCTACACTATCTAGCAAACCTTGATATACCTCTTTACGCAAGCGACTTTGCATTTCTTCATTTCTATAAAAATCTAACCTTGAAGTCTCTATTTTAATGTACATGTCTATCACATATTGCTGCAGAAGCCTACCAACATGCAGCAAATACGAAAAATCATTTTCCCTTACCTGCAACTTATAGCAATAGTATTCACGACATGATATTGTTGTCTTCCCAACAACCTTCTCGGTAGAACCTAAAAACCATATCAAATTATGCAGTTGCCAAAAAAATAAATCATAAAGGTGTAACGCAAACTTGTCAATAAAAAATACCTTGAAGTTCACTCGCTAGAATATCATCAACACCTTGTCTCAATTCTACTCTCGACATAACTTCATTACTTGGTACTTCATTCAAACATTGTTTATTTCGTTGATTTGATCTTTCCACTTTCCGATGCCACCCAGGTTCGCCGCCAGGAAAGATAAGAGGATATTGTAGCGGGTCATAACAACCATAATAATGTTTAATAATTTGGGCTGGATGATCCTTTGGATATACTTGTATGTGGGGGCTTACATCTTGATTAACACTGTCTGATTCTAGCCATACTCCAGCGACTTGAGACGTATTGGGCCTATTAAAGACACGTTCATCTACTGTAGGGTCACTGTGTAAAGCAATTCTATAGTCACTTAGATCCTGAAAATTACTGAGATTTCTGAAGAATTTGGCATAAGGATTACATTGCAAAATATTAGCTAATTTTTCAACAACAGCCTCTTTAAAATTAGAATTAGCTAGCATACGATTCGAGATTTCATGGTCCGTGTCATAAAAATACAATTGAAGATTTCTAGGAATGCCATTATTTGTCGGAACTAATGAATCTAAATAATGGTAAAGTTGACCTTGAACCCGAAACGTGTAAATTCCATTGTTTCTTTTAGCTAAAGAACTATCATAGTGTACTCCTAATGAGGTAAAACCAAACACGTTGTTGTAATGACGGACATATTGGCGGAAATGCTTGGATTCCTCAAAATTACCCAAGTACAGATCTACCAAGTCAGATGACATTTTCGTATCGCATAATTTCACGTCTCCCGATGAACAACAAAATCCAGGGGACTCTAAGTAAACACGTCTAGCATTACAAAACATGCAATTAGGCACAGTCGGTAGGATATCGGGTTCTGCAACTATGCACCTTAAACGGCCAAGATTAGAGTTTAAGGTCGTATGTGTTCTGCTCACCTCTATGCGACGCATGTTTTTTGTTTGTCTTTTTTCTTCAAGTGAAGCATATTTTCTCTTACGACCTCGCACCATTCTATTTAGTAGGTATTATTAGAACGATACACGGGAAGAATAACAAAAGTCAAAGCAGAAAATCCCAGCCCAAACAAATGATGGTGTTCCTCTAAACAGATTCACACTGTAGGAAGTAACACATACCTAAAATTAGTTGTCTAATATGAAAAACAAGGTAGGTGCCCTCAAATTATATATCATAGAGAAACGAAAAACATACCTTCGAGTTGAAGTTCGAAAAGAAGAAGGAACATTCTGTTACCATACACCAACCAATAAAAGAAAAAGAAACATGTTGTTTATCAAATAAAAGCAGATATATTGAGAACAACAACAAAGAGGTATATATTTTCGACACAATGTACCTGAGAATGAAGTTACAATGTACACAGGAGCTCTAAATAAAAGGCAGTAACAACGGATCAACACATCCCAAGTCAAAAATCTTGTTCCTGACATTTAATAAGTAAAATATAAGTTAAGTAAAATATAAGTTAAGTTACTGTAGATACTATCACCTATCTCATCATAAATTATGTAGTGAAATATTAGGAAAAGCCACAAGAAAATATGCAAGTTGTAAATCAAATTTTATACTGCATGAGAACGTGTTTAAGCTATGACCAGTGCACTTTTCTAAGACACTCGACAAGAGCTAAAGTTGTTACGGCCGAATTTGATAATTCTCATTGAAGCTTGTATTGTATCAGATAAAGAAATGAAATGGTGAAATTAACTTATTTTAATACGAAATGATTCTCAGCTAGGAAATTTTTGTTAGAAACAAGCGGAATTTATGATAGACAAACTGACATGAGCCCTATTAAGAAAAACAAAGACGCAAGCGTTCGCATAACGTGACATTAGAATCAAAACTCGCCACTTACAAGAACCCGGCGACCTCTGTTACTTGGAAAACTTGCACCCCCTGAAAATATAGCATAAGATAGTTAGCCCATATATATATTTGTGGATCGTATGTGAGCGGGGCATATAACTTGCAACACGAGTGTATGATTACTTCACCAACTCCAGCCCAAAGGTGATTTACCTGCCCAAGGAATGAAGCAATACAGGTAGCTACCAGCGAGCTAGGTGCCTATGTTGTGTTCCTGAAAAAAAAATGGAAAACTATCGATTGCCCTCGAAGCTTGATTATCGGTAGCGAGCAAAAATAGCCCGAAGAGAGTCAAGCAGAATACATAGAAAAAGACGCACTTGTGCTCTGCTTGGATCTGCACGGCTGCCCCTTCGATTGCAGCTTTCAAAGTTCCACCCCTCTTAGTCAGATAAAAAACAGACAATATAATATATAAGAAACTGATGAAACACCAAATAAAAAAGGTCCGTCGCCTCAATTGAGCTTTGACGCTTTGCCACTATCGTTAATTAATTAAACACCCATAAGAATTAACAGTTTTGCTACCTGACAGTCCCCACGATCGACCTGAACGGAGACTCTGCCTCAAACCGGAGAAAATCAGCGCGAAATCTAGCGACCACCGGTCGTGAAGAACTGCCTGAAACCGACAGCTGCAAAATCGACGCCACTACAAAATCCTGTTATGCGAGGAGGTGTAGCGTTAGAGTTTACAGTGGAGTGCGAGGAAGATGTTTAAGATGATGCACGCGTGAATATGGCGACGTGTTTGGCTCTAATTGGCTAATGGGTTGTTTAGATCGAAAGCACAATGAGTTGGAAGATGGAACAAAGAAGACGACTTCTGAGCATTTTGGGTTTCTTTTTTTGCTTGAGAAGATGAAATGTAATAGACGAAGGTGTAGAGCATTTTATGTAGTGACAGATTTTATTATTTGAATATACACAATCTTCGACCATATTAGTCTATAAATTAAAAAAATTATATATTATACATTTATCGAGATCCTGATATTCTCCCACGTGGTTATCCCATCACCGTAATTTTAATAGGTAAGTTAACAACATCAATACAAAACACGTGTAAAGACATTATATATTATAGCATATACTCATTGATCCATTTCAATACCTTGCAATATTAATCCATGGAAATGCTGGCAAAATCACGCTAAAGGAAATAGCAACAATGCTGAAATTTGACTGTCTAATAACGAACAGCAAAACCAAGTGCTCTTGAATTACGTATCATATGCAAACTTAAAACGTACCTCTACGTCTGAATTTGAACCTTAGAAGGAAAACTCTGCCACCAAACAAAAAAAGGAAACATAGTTTATACAGAGTGAGCGGCAAGAAAGAAAGAGCAACATAGTTTAAGCATATTATACCCTTAATGAAGTCGCCCTATAGCCGAAAGAGCCGACTGGTGAAGAGTAGAAAGACGCAATATCAGAACAATACGGGTCCAAGTAGAAGCACCATCTATTTAGGACATGGATGATATTATGTGAGACAATATTCAAAGGACCAATTTTTATGGGGAAAATACATCTAATATTAACTTCTTTGAATACGGGGATGTGATCTTTAATTCCATGTTTCTTGTTTCACGAAGTTTTCAAGGATTGCGTGTAGGGTCTAGCAAAAACAATGCCTATTCTCGGTGATTTTTCTAAACCTCCTTTAACAATTAAATCAACTACAATGATAAAAGTAGTGATCATGCATTCGGAATAGGATTTTACAAACACGTAGTTTCCAACAAATGTGTGATAATATATAGCTAAAATAAATCTTAATGATTGCAAACAGATCTTAACAATACAGCAACCAATTACTTGTCAGTGATGCATTTAGCCTCATCTTTGATATGCTGCTCAGCAAAAGAGATATATATATGTATAAGACAATGATGTGAAGCTAAGGCCGCTTTATCTTAAATGCTCGAAAACAGGGGATATGCGTTGCTCAATACACTGTGATGAGAAGCTTATGCAACGAACCTCAAGTGTAATGGGAAAATATTGATATATCTTCCAACATTTCTAAAACAGCTTAATACATATGTTGTTGCATCTAACTAACTCATAACTGTTCCCTAGAGATCATAAACATCAGATAACGTTTTTGCCTGAGTCAATCTTGCTGGTAAACTTAACTATTCTGACGTTTCAAGTTAGTGGGACAGTTCAAGCTTAATTATTACCGGTAAACTTTCTAATTCAGCTGTGAATCAACAAGGAGAAGCATCCATGTGCCGCGCACCAAATACAGCGTAAAACCAGTAGGTTCAACCATGGAATACAATCCTTCAGGGAAGATACAGTGGATGTTCTTGAATGTCCACAAATATATAATGAAATGATAACGTCCTTATTATGTTAAGGGTCCTAACTAAAACTAATCACGCATATTATTCATGTAATAAAAGCGAGATTGTCGCCTCTTGAAGTGGAGAAAATATAGAAACGCCGGCACCAACATCTAACTGTATCCGTGCTAAAGCACAAGCTCTCGAAGACAGATGCATATATGCATGTTATTTGTTCTTCCCATATAACTAAAACTTGTTATTTATATATTTTTTGTGTAGTGGGATATGGTATAGTTGCTTCTCAGACAAGAACGCAGCTAGCAAGCAACCAAGACTCATTGAACTACAAAAGACACTATCGTAAGGAAGCTTACCCTTACCCGAAGATCGAATAACAGCTTAGAGCTCAATGTTAAGTCCTCGAGCTAATCAACCATGCAAGACAACCAAAATACGTCGAGAACTATGAACAACTTTTTTCTGCTTGTTGAACTCGGGCTATAACTATGAGGGAGAATGGTGTAAAAGAAAATTTTGCACACCCAAGGTTAAATGGAAAGCACTGCATCAAATGATGGCTGCCTATGTTTTGACCAATGGCTAGAGGTGGTCACTTTACGTGTCTTAATGGATTTGATTAAACGAGTTTCTCTAATATTAAATATACCGAGACACCAATAGTGGCACTATTTTATATTGTATATTATTCAAATACACGCAATGGTACATGCATATTGTAATAGGTCTGATGATGTGGTGGACAACGGAGATGTACAACGTTTCAAAACTCCTCAAAAGTAATAATATACGTTGGAAACGTAACTGTCCCACTCCCACCGCAAAAATTATTCCTTTCATGCGTACAACATCAAGTATGACCTGGAACATATAAATGCAAGTTTCACATCATAATTATTGAACTAAGAAAATTACCGGTAACCTACGTTATAAACGGGCCGAATTCCCTCTTTTAGAATAGTAGTAGATATAATATATATATGTATATTACATTTAATATTCACAAGTTTTCCTATTTTATAAACTAATGGAACTATTTTTATTATATATTGGAATTATTCTTTCAATCGATTCCCGTGATCATACATTTCAGGCTTTGAAGATGATGGTGGAAGAGAGGTGTGATTATGGACGAACAACACGGAGAAAAAATAATAAAATAAAAATAATTAGATGAAACAAAACTGTTGAAATCCAAGTCCCACAAGCTCGTGGGCTAACACATCTATTACCAATTGGTTTTAGATAGAAACCTCACAAGCTTATATGGGCTTGGGTTTGAGTTGGAATTTGGTCTGAAAAATCCTTATATTGGAGCGGTGAGCGTGAAACGAACACGTGTGGAAGACCTTCAAATAGTGAGAAATTCTAGACCGAATACGATGTGTGTGGTGTGTCCCTGGCACTTTAAGACGATTGGTGAACTGCGATGAAATAAAGCGCTTGGAGCAATGATTGCGAGGAAGCGCTTGGTGCAGATAATCGTTGAAAGGGAGGCCCGTTGAGTGGTCTTGGGTTTAGGGGATGATTGTTTGGTGTCATACACGAGTTCCACATCGGATAAATCGGAAAAGTTCGTCAAGTGTATGAACTTGTGGGCCAACCCCCTCTATAACCAATTGGTTTTATATAGGAACCCCACGAGCTTATATGAGCTTAGACTGGAATTGAGCCTAAAAGAATCCCCACAAAACTAAGTGGGATGAGATCGGAGTGGTAGAGAGTTCATATAAATAACGACATCAAAACAAGAAATAATAGAAAAACACATTCATGAGCACTTTCCATTGGAACTCCATCTAACCATAATTTACTACTCCAACCTTAAATTTTGTCGAGGCGTGACCGATGCTAGTGGGGTGCAATATTATTCATATGATGAATCCAACATTATAATATCTCCACATCACTATGTTCTATCATCCTTATTTTATTATTTAACGTTATATTTTTCTAAGATAAAGTCAACCCCACACTTTGCCATCTTAATCAGATGCAATAAATGACATCAATTAGCATGCATATTCATATTTTCCGCTAACATAATTAAATAAAAAGAAAATAAAAAAGAAAAGACAAGAAAAATAGAAGAATAATTCCACCTACACCCTATGAAAATAGTTCAAGACTAAATAATCTCTCCACCCACAATACACCCTTCTCCTCCGCGCCGGCCGGCGAGCTTCCTTCACCGATCAAGACAGAGTGAAAGTTTGAAAAACTACATCTCCGGCGGCCGGAAATTCATCCGCCACACAGCTCCTCAGCCTCATCCCCAGCGGCTCGACAGCCTCCGCCGCTCCCCTCCACATGCCGGCGTGATCTCCGGCAGCGGCGCCGCCGTAAGTCAGAGACACAGACAAAACTCCCGGTCGGAAAACCTTAATCACCTTCCTCAAGACCTCGAAAAACACCTCCCTGCCGTCGTAAACTGAGCTCATCACGCACTCGTAGCTCGCATAGCTGAACCCATCTTCAGGCGTGACGTGGACGGTCGAATAACGATCTCTGTCGATCCCATTCATGGAGTACCCACACGGATCGAAGGCGTAATCGCAGATAAACGCATTTCTGTTAATTTCTTGAATCCCAGTAATCCCCGTCATCTCCTTACCAGCCGAGTCGCCGTTCTTACCGTCGTTGAATCGCCGGTAGAACTTCTTTGCCAGAACCCTGTCGAGCTCGGTCATACAGATTTCGACGGTGTACAGATCCTCGCCGTCGCCGCCTGACGAAGACGACGCAGTGAAGACGTGCCACTTGTAGCAAGAGTACTTGGAGTTCATCACGTTTGCCTTTCTCACAGTGAGATTCCTCGGAAGATTCTCCTCCAAGTAGACAACCTCGTCCCTGAAGCTGGTGTGAGGGTACGGCTGTGCCTGCGGGAAGATAAAGCTGCCGCGGGTGTACCTACACCCGCCGAGCGTGAGCCCCATCGCGGCGGCGTGGCCCACCAACGGCCGTACGGATCTGAGCAGCTGCGTCGTCCCGCAAGTCTTGATGATGATCTTAGATGGATACACGAACAGGCTCGACTCAGAAAGCACGTACGAGTCGAAGTATCTGTTGCCCACGGCGGAGACCACCGTGCACTGAACCTCATGGAGCACTTTCTCCAGCTCGGCGAAGTCTAGCCGCCGTAGGCCAGCTCCGATCTCGGGGTCGTCGCCGGAGAAGCGTAGCTCCAGCCTCTTCTCGAACCCTTCGAAACCCGAAACTGCCATTTGAACGAAGCTGTAAAAGAAGTAGAGAATAGACTGATAGGGTAGATGGATAGATGGCTAGCTAGCTAGTTGTGATTATTATTACAAGATGTTTGAGGGTTTTGTCTGAGAAAAGAAGTGTGTGTGTGTGTGTGTGTTTTGCTGTGGAGATACAGGAGAAGTGCGAGTGAATAGATATATATAGGGTGGGTTTGGAGGGTTTATGGGAAGGATATTAGTGCAAGGAATAATGAGTGCAAGATGATGGCTTGTCTTTATTTTTGTTGGGGTTTGTCTTTGTGTTAGAGAGAGATCTTCATCATCAACTAACATAGAGAATAATCTATATTCATGGCCACGCGCAATTTTTTTAATTTTTGTTGCGTAATTCGTGCGATAGATTTCTATTCTTAATTTAGATGTCGTCGATGGAGCTTCAATGAATTATAAATTATCTTGAGACCAAAAAAAAATATATAATGTGATTGTGTGTGTGTGTGAGCTACTAGCTTCAACAGTATCCCATACGATTTCGATATCTATATTTCCTACCTAGAGGTTTGTGTAGAATATCTAAGAAGTAAGTTTTTAAATAATTATATTACTAGCAAGCTAGGGAGAAGTGGAGACACAATAATAAAGTCAGATTTTATGTGACAATAATAATTAGGGGGTTCCTAAGCAGAAGCAGGCCTATTTCCTTGTATAGAGTGTGCTCTCAAGTGCCCCCACAAGCTCCAATTACTAAAAAATGGGGTTTTGTTTTTGTTTGTGTGTGTGTGTGGCTTATTTCTTATAATTCCAATATGAGTTCTTTGCAAGTTCACGTATGTAGTCAGTCAAGGGAAACTACTTAAGGATATAGTAATATGTGCATCTTATTCTAATGTACAAGAAGTTGAAGGTAATTTAATATTTTACTTTGAACCCACCTAAGAAATGATCTAAATTTGATATAAAAGAAGCTGGTTGATAGGGACAAGTATATGTTGTCTTTACAGGAGTGTGCAGGTGTATTCATAAAGAACGTTAGACGTGCCCACAAATAATCGAGTATTTTTCCCATCAAAATATGTTGGTAAAACCATGTATATAATAATATAAAGGAATCAGGCGTGACAGCTAAAACTAATTATAATATTAGTATTCATTAATTTTTTACAACTCGAGGTCAATGGGCTATATAGCTTAAGCTAGTTTCGTCATGACAATTTTTTTATTCGTTATTTTATTTTATTTTTTTAGTAGAGAAGAAGACTTGAAATTACGAACTTAATTACCTATAACCATTAAATATTGCTATTGTTTCTCATTCAAGGAAAATAATGAAACTTTTGGTTGATAACGTGACACCTCTACATGAGTTTTCCTCCTTGCCTTTCAAGTTACTTTAAGATCAACACATTACACCGAACTGTTAATTATATCAAATCACAATTATATATAACAATACATGTAAGATCTCACAAAAAAAAAAAAAAAAAACAATGAAAACCCTAAAATAAAATATTATACATATAATCGTATGCTTAGCCATACAGCCTTTGTAATTTAGACTATATTTATACCCTGATGAAGCTTCAAAGATAGAATAGAGTGCACAAAACCGACACGGGCAAGTATTTTATTTATGTATATGTAATGATTATATTGTCGAGTTCGAAAGAAAAAAAGTGGAAGTATGTGGCGAGTATGGAGGAGATGGATATAAAATGATTGAAGATGGTCAGTTTCGAATAAAGAATAATCATGCACATCCCTTTTCTTTTCTTTCCTTTTCATTTTCTAATATGATCCATATTTAAGTATAGGATATCGAATAAAATATAATAATTTCATAATGTATGTGTGCGTCATGAGCAATATTCTTGTGGTCATTCACTATTATGACCACATCTCCCTCTCATCTTCTCTTGCACGCGCACCACCAAACACATTGCACATTTAATAAAAAAAACCAAAAATATTTATTTATTTATACATATGGATTATGGTCTTTGTGAGGATATTACTTGAAAAAAGTAAAATCTCAACGTTATTACATCAAAAGTTGAAAAGAGAAATCTTCATCTTGAATTTTGAAATTGTATAAATATTAGGAACAAGCTATAGGAAGTAGGAAACCATATGTTATTACAACTGAATTGGGTCCCACATTCCGATTCAGTACGATCGGTCTGAAATTAGCTATAGCTCCAATCCTCCATGAACAAATTCTTATAGAACTTTTTTTTACTTGTAGTCACTCAACAAAGTAAGAATATAGAAACCATTGATGTAATAATATTAAGAACTAGGTGTCATTGATTATATGTAATCAATTTGTCGGGGTAGGCTAAACAGCATTACCATAATAGGGTTAAAACACCATAAAATAATGCTTGATGTGACCCGACAGAAGTCTCATGTAAGAACACATCATCTATGATGTGCCCTAATTTCATGACAATTAAAGGCCCATAGCTAATCCATACATGAGAAGCTATTGCAAACATTAAGTCTCTCAACAAAGAATATACATAGGTCGACAAGCACATAATTTGGAAGTGTTACAAAGGTGGTCTTTAGCCGCCACACATGTTCTCACGAGTACGTGTAAGTGTATATAACTATATAATATATATGTATATATTATGCTATATGTGGTTTTATTTAAGATTCATATATTATACTATTTGGTTTTATGCAAGTTGAGCACTCTTGAAGTGGTACCATGCGCACGCAATATATTGCATGAGGAAAGTGCCCACACAGCCTTTTTACTTCTTATTAGCTTTGCCACGCTAATCTGTAATAATAATAATAACTATAAATTCATTTTTGCATGAGTTTGATAGATATCGCTGTCCGATCCAAAGCCACTAATTTTGCACATGCTTTAGAGACTATTGGTATTAATTATTTAGGGTGTCTTAGTTGAAGAGAGAGTTTTGAATCTTTGATGTTTAAGTTCATCACAATTAGTTCCAAGGTTCACTCACGCTAATTGTTAAGTTCGTTCTGATCTTCATAAATGTCATTATAATTTTTATCTGCACTAGAAATAAGCATACGCTAATCATTATTTCACCTTGTTGCATTAATCCATGATTTCCTGCAAAAATTTGTGATGTTAGAAAACAAGACACGTTTCGAGGCTTTCGAGTGCTTAGCATTAATCCATGATTTCCTGCAAAAATTTGTGATGTTAGAAAACAAGACACGTTTCGAGGCTTTCGAGTGCTTATAAGCATGTAATATTCCTCCATTATGTTGCCCACACATAGACAAACACACATGTTATTTATTTATTTGTAATATTTTGCATCTATGTAACATATGTTGTGTCTCCTCATCAGTATGTTTTCTCGAGCCCTTCAAAGCAAATCTCCCTTGAAATGGATGCATAATAACCTTACACGCTATTACATCATTCTCTCGTGCCATTTTTTCATACTTCATAAATCTTCATTTAAAATTGTGCACCTAAACAGGTTTACCACGAAAGAATCCATATTTTTAATTGCCTTATTTTATAAATCACATACTATACTATAGTATTATTGTAGGTCTCTAAATGCGCCAGGTGTCCAACAATTAACCATTTAATAAAATAAATAATAAAAAATAAATGTTAACACCCACGTCGAAGGAAACCACCATGTTAAGCACATTGTGAAACTTCTTTTTTTTTTAATCTATATGTTAAGTAAAATTAGTTATCATGAATGTTTAATAGAACTTTCGAGAAGGAAAATTTGAAAGACAGCATCTTGCTGAGGCAAGCATGATGTCATATTTGACCTTAAAAATATATTCGATTTAAAACAGAAAGTGCCCATGTTAAAGATATGCATACATGGGAGAGTTCCAAGAGATTTACTGCTCAAAAGCTAGAGCATTTATCGAGACAAAATACTTTTTTCATTTAATTCTAAAAAGTGTACTTCAATAATAAAATGTCACTTGGCTCAGGCATGCAAAGATATGTAATCGTGGAGGTCATCATGTCCCCTCTGATCCAAACTATGCCGTCTTCAAATCGAATTTCATATATTTGGTAGAAAAATAAAACCATAAACAACATAAAATGTTATGTTAATTCATACTTCTTTAAGTAGTAATTGAAGCAATTTTGTCTTCGATTTTCCGCCCAAAACCGTAAGAAGGATTAGGGAGACGATCTTCGAAACGTTTCCTTAGAAAGATAATTCAGGCATAAAATTAGGAATTAGTTTTTAATATAAGCGATAACGTCGAAAGCAATATGATTGTGGTGGCTTGAGCATCTCACAATGTCTTTCACGTATATGAATGACATATGGTATCAATTATTACATTTATTCTCAATTTAACGTATGCATATATGTTTTTAAAAAGAAAGTACGATTGAAACGCCATTGTGTGTTTTACATTTGCAGCACTTTTTTGATAGTGATTTATTTATAAAAATAGGCACTGCGTGTTAATTGTTACAAAAAATAGGCACAATTTTTTTTTATAATTTATTTTCATAATTTTTTTATTGGTAATATATTTTTGATACTTAAATTTACTTTATAAATTAAAGGATTTTTCGTAGTTCGATTAATGGAATCGAACCGATGTCGAATCGTTTATGCCGATTATAGAATCATATTTTTAATTCGATATTTGGTTTAAGTTTCATAAAAGAAATTTTTCAGTCCCGGACACCAACTTTTTTTATTTTTAAATATTGTAATATATACAATATTTATAACTATATAAATAACATTAAAACTATTCAATTTTTTACTTGCAAGCAACTATTTGGAACCAGATAGATATATAAATATTTTAGGCTAGTTGATTTATTTACCTTAATTTTTAATTTTTCTGATTCTGTGTTGGTTTTACTTATTCAAGACTAAAAATTTCAATTTTGATCGATTCGCCCGAAATAATCTATTTTGTTGGGTTATCCAGTCGATTTCGGTTCTTCAACCATTCTAAAAAACAAGGTTGGTGTCTATCTTGATCCATCGACACTATCAATGTCGACAAAAAAATACTAACAAAATTTTTAACAAGGAACAAATTTTTTTTGAGAAACATGGAGCAAAATTTTAATAGTGATTACTATGGTTGTTTTTTTTTTTTTTTTTTTTCGAATTGTGCATCTTCATTTATTAGTGTGAATCGTGTGTCGTCTTCTTTTTTATTTTTATGAATCATACATTTAATTTCTATTGTATTTTTGTCTTTAATTTTTGAATATTATAAAATTAATTCATGCAAAAAGATAAATTAAAAGGATGCCTATTTATGTAATAAACTTGTGCACACAGTAGATTAATTCAATAAAATAAAATAAAATATAAGAACGCCTATTTTTGTAATACAATACACATAGTGCCTATTTTTGTTATCCACCTATTTTTACGCTTTATAATTTTCAGGAGTGAGCTCCAACACGTCCGAGAATTATAATTAAATCACATGACATGTTGAGCATTTATATAACCACATAGTTCACCTCCGTTCATGAATTCACCTCAAGCACACACTAAAATCACCCAAATCTCATAATTCTTTCGAAAGCCTCATAGAAATATTCCACACTCACATAAGACATCAAAGCAACATTAATATAACTAAGCACGTAAGGTTACGCATTATGGGTGAGAATTTTCACCTAAGCATATAAAGCATGCAACACATGTATATTAACAACCCCTATATTGGGTTCAAACATAACACCTAGCACCAACCAATTTTCGGACGTGAACCCCAAGTCCGCGAGATCTATTAGCGACAGAGAGGAAAAAGAAGAAAGACACAAGAGGAAGAAATGAAGAAGACGAGCTTGAGCAAGGGTCTTCGACCACATCATCGCCCAAAAACCATTTCAAACTAAGCTTAGGAAGTGAGGTAGGTGGATTTCTTCACCTACAACACATAAATAGGTTCAAAGTTTCGAAATTTGGTGTTATGGCCATTCCAGTTTCGAAATAATGAACCTTGGTCTTTGTGATTTTGATATTTATTATATGATTAGTATTAAGTGTAATTCAGGGATGGTTCGAAAATGGTCGATAATCGACCTTGTTGTGAAATTATGTGTTCAATATTGTGTGTTAGGTTTGGAACCCAATATATGGGTTTATGTTCGATTTTTACACGTTCTACTTGTTATGAGATTATTCGGTTGGTATTGAATTAGTGTAGAGTAATTTCGAGAAATTTGGGTTTAAGCTTGAATATTAAACTATAGGTGTTTAACGAATGAAATTGGAAGTTTTAAGTAAGGTAGGGACCATTAGTTCGCGGGTTGGGGTAGTTCGCGAATTTGGAGATAAATTTCGGGTTGAAAACTAGTTTCGCGGGCTAGAGACCTTAGTGAACTGTGCGTGAGAGCAGGCTGAAAATCTGGTTCACGGGTTGCGGGACATCACGAATTGGGGAAAAAGATTTCGGGTCGCTAATAGATCTCGCGGACTTGGGGTTCACGTCCGAAAATTGGTTGGTGCTAGGTGTTATGTTTGAACCCAATATAGGGGTAGGTGTTGCATGCTTTATATGCTTAGGTGAAAATTCTCACCCATAATGCGTAACCTTACGTGCTTAGTTATATTAATGTTGCTTTGATGTCTTATGTGAGTGTGGAATATTTCTATGAGGCTTTCGAAAGAATTATGAGATTTGGGTGATTTTAGTGTGTGCTTGAGGTGAATTCATGAACGGAGGTGAACTATGTGGTTATATAAATGCTCAACATGTCATGTGATTTAATTATAATTCTCGGACGTGTTGGAGCTCACTCCTGAAAATTATAAAGCGTAAAAATAGGTTTAAGGGAGTTTCGAATGTGCTTATAAGGATTTGGTATTAGAACTTCATGTATTGAGCAACTACGGTAGCTTATACACTTTTATGTAGTTTGGATCAAATTTGGGTAGCTTAAATACTAGTAGGTGGCGTATGAGTATATTTATAGTATTTCAAATAAGATCAAGAAAGTGTTTACTATTGAAACCCTTGGATATTTATAGTAGATAGACAAATAGGGTTGAAGAAAATCTCGTGTCTATTGCTGTTATTGGGACATAGTGAACCTTTGGGCATTTTTCATAGAAATTTGAATGGTTTTATGGGTAGAAATTAGTTAACGGGCCGTGAAATAAGTTCACGGGCCATAGAAGTTTCGTTGAGTTAAGTTTCGGCCGATAATGAGAATTGTCGAATTTAGAGGATTATTTCCAGGAAAATTAGGGAATATTTATTAGAAAATCTTGTGGAATTACTGTTAGTAAATTAGGATGTTAATGTAAATATTTCGATGAAAATATTTATTCATTTATGAAATGTTGCATTCTTATTTGCACTACATAGCATGTGCACGACATGTCGATGTGAGGGAGGTTGATCGTGCTGGCACGGTGACACCTTAAGGTGTTGGCGCAAGGCGCATGTGGGTAGATGTGACCGATTTTGGTCGTCGACTCGGAGTCGAGTTGAGGTTGGTACTATTGCACTTGACGGTTGGTGCCGTCGAGACGGGTGGTTGGTGCCGCCCGGCTTTATGTGACCGGTTGGTGCCGGTATGATCAGTGGTTGGTGCCACTGATGACGGTTGGTGCCGTCGAGATAGGTGGTTGGTGCCGCCTAGCTTTGTGTGACCGGTTGGTGCCAGTATGCTCAGTGGTGGGTGCCGCTGATGACGGTTGAGATGAGTGGTTGGTGCCGCTCGGACTCTACGGTTGGTGCCGTAGGTTCATTTTATGAGGTGCATAGTCCGACCTAGGGCCCTAATATTGAGATAGGGTAGACTGTGGGAACGATCGTGCATTGAACCTTATCATGTGGTGAGGTGTTGGGATCGGGATTGAGAGCACGCTGCATTTGCATGAATTCACCTACTGAGCGTATCGCTCAGGCCTTTATGTGTTGTAGGTATGGATGAGTCCGGCGTCAATAGACGTCGCGACTAAGGCGGGCTGGCGGCGGTGACTCCACGGGCTTTTGAGGGCGGGACGGTACATGGATGCGACCTGTGGAGCGGCTTTAGGATTTTGAACATTTTATAATTTTGGGGGCTACGGTCCAGTGTATAGCGATGATGAAGTAGACGAAATTAGTTGTAATATATTTTATTTCCGAAATGTTCTTGCAAAATGGGTTTTCCGGGCCTTAAAGTAATCCTTACTGGTGGAATGAAAAGAACGAATTCTCATGAAGTTGGAATAATTCTTTCAAGTTCTGAAATTTTGATTTGAGAACAATTGCTCGAATTTGTTGATCTCAGACTAAGGGTCATCTTTTCCTAGGCGATAGAGATTCAGTATGGAATTTTGAGTGACCTTCGAAGATAGAGGAAGATAGGACAGTGAATTCTAAATCAATGGTGATGATTTGGGTTAGCACTATTCTTTCTACAACTTTTCTGGATAATAGGAAATCCCAAAGACCATTCTAAGGCAAGTAAGATTCTTGCATTCAGAATCCTTGGTTGTTCTATGGTGAGAATCGAATGGCACGTACGGAAGGTCAAAGCGGCAAGGCCATCATAAGTAGAGTTGCTCAAGAAAACGGTATCTCCGCTTGATTTTATTCTGCACTTGTCATTCTCCCGGCATGTAAGGTTTCATCTATGATTTCTACAAGCTCCTAGGGGTATGTCCTGAATCTTAACAGTCGTCCTATTTGTCGTTACTAATTGCGTAGCTAATCTATTGTTCTTTTATTTGTACGGTGTTCCATAACCTTGTGACGGTCAACGGCAATCCTTCCTTGTCCACCGGTCGATTTACTGTTAGGGTACATAAATACCTCCTAACTTACGACTATTGTAGAGGAACCATTTATCGATGGCTGGTCATAGTTTATCTTATTTACATTTCAACATAGAAAAAGGAAACTTATGGGTAGTTAATAACCTACTTACTCCCCCCTTAAAAGATTAGCCTAATTTCCATTTCTGAAAATCTGGAAGGGAATGTTTAGCTCAAAGAAGGACTTTCCATCGAAGTAGAAAGTAGGGAGGCAGGGTTATAAGAGTTAATGTAAGATCTTTCCCGTTGTCTTAGGTTTAGATAGTTGCTTCTTGATGGAGCATGTAAAGATCGCCTAGATTGGTCGGATCTGCATCGTCTTGCGGTTTAGAATTCACTGTCCTATCTTCCTCTATCTTCGAAGGTCACTCAAAATTCCATACTGAATCTCTATCGCCTAGGAAAAGATGACCCTTAGTCTGAGATCAACAAATTCGAGCAATTGTTCTCAAATCAAAATTTCAGAACTTGAAAGAATTATTCCAACTTCATGAGAATTCGTTCTTTTCATTCCACCAGTAAGGATTACTTTTAAGGACAATCAATTGGTTACTCATCAACTCGCCTGGTCAACCCAATTCCCTACCAATCATCACCCGGAATGATCACAAACGACTTAAAATTTCGAGGACGAAATTTCTGTAAGGGGGGGGGGAGGATGTAACATCCGTAAATCTTAAATTCGGGGTTAGGATGTAAATAATAGTGTGAGTCTTCGGAATTAGAGAATTGATATTCAAACGGCCCAAAATAATATTCGACCCAAATGGTATTTGGCCCAACTCAACAATAATTTAGACCCAGTTATATTAGAACCCAACTTAATTAGTTGAAGGCCCAAATAGACTTAGCTAAATAACAAATAAAAGGTCCAAAATATAAAATGATGATTAGGTAGGTTGCTCCACCCATGAAGAAAAGTACAAAAATAAGCAAAATAGGTTACCTAACTTCAAGAAAAGTTACGTCAACACCATGCCTTGCCCCATCCCTTAGTGCTTTTAATAATACTATCCAACATCTCAAATATCAAGAAAATATCCATTTGGGACGTGAGGAAAAAGGAGGAGCAACGAAGGGAAGAACAGAAGAGCTAAATGAAGTCTCAAGCCAAGAACGAGCTCAACCCTATCAACCTAATCAATCGTAGCTTAGGAAGAGAGGAAAAAGAAGAAAGACACAAGAGGAAGAAATGAAGAAGACGAGCTTGAGCAAGGGTCTTCGACCACATCATCGCCCAAAAACCATTTCAAACTAAGCTTAGGAAGTGAGGTAGGTGGATTTCTTCACCTACAACACATAAATAGGTTCAAAGTTTCGAAATTTGGTGTTATGGCCATTCAAGTTTCGAAATAATGAACCTTGGTCTTTGTGATTTTGATATTTATTATATGATTAGTATTAAGTGTAATTCAGGGATGGTTCGAAAATGGTCGATAATCGACCTTGTTGTGAAATTATGTGTTCAATATTGTGTGTTAGGTTTGGAACCCAATATATGGGTTTATGTTCGATTTTTACACGTTCTACTTGTTATGAGATTATTCGGTTGGTATTGAATTAGTGTAGAGTAATTTCGAGAAATTTGGGTTTAAGCTTGAATATTAGACTATAGGTGTTTAACGAATGAAATTGGAAGTTTTAAGTAAGGTAGGGACCATTAGTTCGCGGGTTGGGGTAGTTCGCGAATTTGGAGATAAATTTCGGGTTGAAAACTAGTTTCGCGGGCTAGAGACCTTAGTGAACTGTGCGTGAGAGCAGGCTGAAAATCTGGTTCACGGGTTGCGGGACATCACGAATTGGGGAAAAAGATTTCGGGTCGCTAATAGATCTCGCGGACTTGGGGTTCACGTCCGAAAATTGGTTGGTGCTAGGTGTTATGTTTGAACCCAATATAGGGGTAGGTGTTGCATGCTTTATATGCTTAGGTGAAAATTCTCACCCATAATGCGTAACCTTACGTGCTTAGTTATATTAATGTTGCTTTGATGTCTTATGTGAGTGTGGAATATTTCTATGAGGCTTTCGAAAGAATTATGAGATTTGGGTGATTTTAGTGTGTGCTTGAGGTGAATTCATGAACGGAGGTGAACTATGTGGTTATATAAATGCTCAACATGTCATGTGATTTAATTATAATTCTCGGACGTGTTGGAGCTCACTCCTGAAAATTATAAAGCGTAAAAATAGGTTTAAGGGAGTTTCGAATGTGCTTATAAGGATTTGGTATTAGAACTTCATGTATTGAGCAACTACGGTAGCTTATACACTTTTATGTAGTTTGGATCAAATTTGGGTAGCTTAAATACTAGTAGGTGGCGTATGAGTATATTTATAGTATTTCAAATAAGATCAAGAAAGTGTTTACTATTGAAACCCTTGGATATTTATAGTAGATAGACAAATAGGGTTGAAGAAAATCTCGTGTCTATTGCTGTTATTGGGACATAGTGAACCTTTGGGCATTTTTCATAGAAATTTGAATGGTTTTATGGGTAGAAATTAGTTAACGGGCCGTGAAATAAGTTCACGGGCCATAGAAGTTTCGTTGAGTTAAGTTTCGGCCGATAATGAGAATTGTCGAATTTAGAGGATTATTTCCAGGAAAATTAGGGAATATTTATTAGAAAATCTTGTGGAATTACTGTTAGTAAATTAGGATGTTAATGTAAATATTTCGATGAAAATATTTATTCATTTATGAAATGTTGCATTCTTATTTGCACTACATAGCATGTGCACGACATGTCGATGTGAGGGAGGTTGATCGTGCTGGCACGGTGACACCTTAAGGTGTTGGCGCAAGGCGCATGTGGGTAGATGTGACCGATTTTGGTCGTCGACTCGGAGTCGAGTTGAGGTTGGTACTATTGCACTTGACGGTTGGTGCCGTCGAGACGGGTGGTTGGTGCCGCCCGGCTTTATGTGACCGGTTGGTGCCGGTATGATCAGTGGTTGGTGCCACTGATGACGGTTGGTGCCGTCGAGATAGGTGGTTGGTGCCGCCTAGCTTTGTGTGACCGGTTGGTGCCAGTATGCTCAGTGGTGGGTGCCGCTGATGACGGTTGAGATGAGTGGTTGGTGCCGCTCGGACTCTACGGTTGGTGCCGTAGGTTCATTTTATGAGGTGCATAGTCCGACCTAGGGCCCTAATATTGAGATAGGGTAGACTGTGGGAACGATCGTGCATTGAACCTTATCATGTGGTGAGGTGTTGGGATCGGGATTGAGAGCACGCTGCATTTGCATGAATTCACCTACTGAGCGTATCGCTCAGGCCTTTATGTGTTGTAGGTATGGATGAGTCCGGCGTCAATAGACGTCGCGACTAAGGCGGGCTGGCGGCGGTGACTCCACGGGCTTTTGAGGGCGGGACGGTACATGGATGCGACCTGTGGAGCGGCTTTAGGATTTTGAACATTTTATAATTTTGGGGGCTACGGTCCAGTGTATAGCGATGATGAAGTAGACGAAATTAGTTGTAATATATTTTATTTCCGAAATGTTCTTGCAAAATGGGTTTTCCGGGCCTTAAAAGTAATCCTTACTGGTGGAATGAAAAGAACGAATTCTCATGAAGTTGGAATAATTCTTTCAAGTTCTGAAATTTTGATTTGAGAACAATTGCTCGAATTTGTTGATCTCAGACTAAGGGTCATCTTTTCCTAGGCGATAGAGATTCAGTATGGAATTTTGAGTGACCTTCGAAGATAGAGGAAGATAGGACAGTGAATTCTAAATCAATGGTGATGATTTGGGTTAGCACTATTCTTTCTACAACTTTTCTGGATAATAGGAAATCCCAAAGACCATTCTAAGGCAAGTAAGATTCTTGCATTCAGAATCCTTGGTTGTTCTATGGTGAGAATCGAATGGCACGTACGGAAGGTCAAAGCGGCAAGGCCATCATAAGTAGAGTTGCTCAAGAAAACGGTATCTCCGCTTGATTTTATTCTGCACTTGTCATTCTCCCGGCATGTAAGGTTTCATCTATGATTTCTACAAGCTCCTAGGGGTATGTCCTGAATCTTAACAGTCGTCCTATTTGTCGTTACTAATTGCGTAGCTAATCTATTGTTCTTTTATTTGTACGGTGTTCCATAACCTTGTGACGGTCAACGGCAATCCTTCCTTGTCCACCGGTCGATTTACTGTTAGGGTACATAAATACCTCCTAACTTACGACTATTGTAGAGGAACCATTTATCGATGGCTGGTCATAGTTTATCTTATTTACATTTCAACATAGAAAAAGGAAACTTATGGGTAGTTAATAACCTACTTACTCCCCCCTTAAAAGATTAGCCTAATTTCCATTTCTGAAAATCTGGAAGGGAATGTTTAGCTCAAAGAAGGACTTTCCATCGAAGTAGAAAGTAGGGAGGCAGGGTTATAAGAGTTAATGTAAGATCTTTCCCGTTGTCTTAGGTTTAGATAGTTGCTTCTTGATGGAGCATGTAAAGATCGCCTAGATTGGTCGGATCTGCATCGTCTTGCGGTTTAGAATTCACTGTCCTATCTTCCTCTATCTTCGAAGGTCACTCAAAATTCCATACTGAATCTCTATCGCCTAGGAAAAGATGACCCTTAGTCTGAGATCAACAAATTCGAGCAATTGTTCTCAAATCAAAATTTCAGAACTTGAAAGAATTATTCCAACTTCATGAGAATTCGTTCTTTTCATTCCACCAGTAAGGATTACTTTTAAGGACAATCAATTGGTTACTCATCAACTCGCCTGGTCAACCCAATTCCCTACCAATCATCACCCGGAATGATCACAAACGACTTAAAATTTCGAGGACGAAATTTCTGTAAGGGGGGGGAGGATGTAACATCCGTAAATCTTAAATTCGGGGTTAGGATGTAAATAATAGTGTGAGTCTTCGGAATTAGAGAATTGATATTCAAACGGCCCAAAATAATATTCGACCCAAATGGTATTTGGCCCAACTCAACAATAATTTAGACCCAGTTATATTAGAACCCAACTTAATTAGTTGAAGGCCCAAATAGACTTAGCTAAATAACAAATAAAAGGTCCAAAATATAAAATGATGATTAGGTAGGTTGCTCCACCCATGAAGAAAAGTACAAAAATAAGCAAAATAGGTTACCTAACTTCAAGAAAAGTTACGTCAACACCATGCCTTGCCCCATCCCTTAGTGCTTTTAATAATACTATCCAACATCTCAAATATCAAGAAAATATCCATTTGGGACGTGAGGAAAAAGGAGGAGCAACGAAGGGAAGAACAGAAGAGCTAAATGAAGTCTCAAGCCAAGAACGAGCTCAACCCTATCAACCTAATCAATCGTAGCTTAGGAAGAGAGGAAAAAGAAGAAAGACACAAGAGGAAGAAATGAAGAAGACGAGCTTGAGCAAGGGTCTTCGACCACATCATCGCCCAAAAACCATTTCAAACTAAGCTTAGGAAGTGAGGTAGGTGGATTTCTTCACCTACAACACATAAATAGGTTCAAAGTTTCGAAATTTGGTGTTATGGCCATTCAAGTTTCGAAATAATGAACCTTGGTCTTTGTGATTTTGATATTTATTATATGATTAGTATTAAGTGTAATTCAGGGATGGTTCGAAAATGGTCGATAATCGACCTTGTTGTGAAATTATGTGTTCAATATTGTGTGTTAGGTTTGGAACCCAATATATGGGTTTATGTTCGATTTTTACACGTTCTACTTGTTATGAGATTATTCGGTTGGTATTGAATTAGTGTAGAGTAATTTCGAGAAATTTGGGTTTAAGCTTGAATATTAGACTATAGGTGTTTAACGAATGAAATTGGAAGTTTTAAGTAAGGTAGGGACCATTAGTTCGCGGGTTGGGGTAGTTCGCGAATTTGGAGATAAATTTCGGGTTGAAAACTAGTTTCGCGGGCTAGAGACCTTAGTGAACTGTGCGTGAGAGCAGGCTGAAAATCTGGTTCACGGGTTGCGGGACATCACGAATTGGGGAAAAAGATTTCGGGTCGCTAATAGATCTCGCGGACTTGGGGTTCACGTCCGAAAATTGGTTGGTGCTAGGTGTTATGTTTGAACCCAATATAGGGGTTGTTAATATACATGTGTTGCATGCTTTATATGCTTAGGTGAAAATTCTCACCCATAATGCGTAACCTTACGTGCTTAGTTATATTAATGTTGCTTTGATGTCTTATGTGAGTGTGGAATATTTCTATGAGGCTTTCGAAAGAATTATGAGATTTGGGTGATTTTAGTGTGTGCTTGAGGTGAATTCATGAACGGAGGTGAACTATGTGGTTATATAAATGCTCAACATGTCATGTGATTTAATTATAATTCTCAGACGTGTTGGAGCTCACTCCTGAAAATTATAAAGCGTAAAAATAGGTTTAAGGGAGTTTCGAATGTGCTTATAAGGATTTGGTATTAGAACTTCATGTATTGAGCAACTACGGTAGCTTATACACTTTTATGTAGTTTGGATCAAATTTGGGTAGCTTAAATACTAGTAGGTGGCGTATGAGTATATTTATAGTATTTCAAATAAGATCAAGAAAGTGTTTACTATTGAAACCCTTGGATATTTATAGTAGATAGACAAATAGGGTTGAAGAAAATCTCGTGTCTATTGCTGTTATTGGGACATAGTGAACCTTTGGGCATTTTTCATAGAAATTTGAATGGTTTTATGGGTAGAAATTAGTTAACGGGCCGTGAAATAAGTTCACGGGCCATAAAATCCGAAACCGTAACCACAGAATTCCCTCTCGATCTTAAACTAAAATTTCTAAGTTTAATTCTTTCTACCTTACGATTCACTCCAACTCCAGTTTTAGATTAAGCTTCAAAAATATTTTAGAAAATTTACAATTAACCACTCGGAATTTCCGAAAATTGCATAATGACTCCAACCGAATTCATTAATCATTTATTTAAACTCAAAAGTTTCTAGAGATTTGAAATTGACCTCAACCTCATTTATTGATTATTTATTTAACCCCATAAATTTCTGAAAATTTAATTTTCGACCCCTACTGATTTTAATAATTATTTATTTTTAGTTCCGAGTGTTTTTCCCAAAATTTTCGTTTGACTCCAATCAAATTTAATGAAAATTTAATTATTCTAATATCCTGTAATTTTGCAACAAAACTCCTCGGCCATTTTTAATTATTTATTTAACCCTTCGAAAATTTTGAAAATTATAATTTAACCCGGTCAAGTTTTAAACTATTTATTTAAAAACCTAAAAGTTTCTGAAAATTTCATTTGTACTCTAGCTGAAACTCAACATAAATTTTTAGTACTCAAACTTTTGAAAAGTTTCAATTTGGTCCTTATCAAATATTATTTAGTCCCCAATAACTTTTGAAAAGTTCCAATTTAGCATTCACAACTTTTGAAAAATTCTAATTTCTCTCCAAAAGAAATTAAGTGTTTTCACTAAAATACTCCCTGTTTGAATTTTTACATTTTTAGTCCCCAAATTTTTGAAACTTATCAATTTAGTACCCGAATTTTTGAAAATTGCACAAAGGACCCCAATTATTTATTCCGAATTTTAAATATGTCTTAAATGCTTTATATTTCTTTAAAAATATTCTTTGTTCGGGATTTTACAACACAGACTCCCCAGATTTTTGTAAAATCTCGATTAAGTCCCTAAATTTTTAAAAATAATTATTTTATAGGCTGTTTTGCAACAGTTTCGTATTTTTCAATGATCACGGGGTAAACGATGTCCGATGGTCCTGAAATTTTAACCACAGATAAAAGACTTGCAACTCTAAATTCTGTACAAAGGGATTTTTAATCCGAGGTCTAGATTGTAAGATATGAATTTTTTAACCTCCAGGCCGAAATGAATAAAGAAACCCTAATTCTCCCCAATTTTTGCTCTATCCTCTTAATCTAAAGTCCTCTATCCCTATTTCCAAATATTCATAGATCTAACAATGCTCAATCTCATGCTCCCTAAGCTAACCAACGAAAAATTCATGCAAGCAAATTATTATTATCAGATAAACACGAAGAACTCGATGAATAGCATGCAAAACACGTAAAATTCACAAATCCTAATAATGTTTACGTATGTAGGTGATCTTCACCTACCTTAATCCGTAGAACGTGGTGTTACGAGTGTGATCCCGACCCTTCGATCCCGAGCTCTTCCTCGCCCGTGAGCTTTTCCTTTTCTTTTTCCTCTTTTCTTTTCTTTCCTTCTCTCCCTCTCCCCCTCTCTCCCTCTCGGCCTCTCTCTCCCCTTTCTCTCCCTTTTTCTTTTCTTTTATCTTTCTCCACTTATCTCTCTCGGTCCCTCCTCTCTTATTGCATGTGTTTGTCTATTGAATGCTTAGTCCTATTTATTCTATTATTATGGTATATTAGGTGGCATTGTATGACTTTGAATTTTTGTATACAAGTACTTGGACATCACTTTATTCTCTTTTATTCCACTTTTTTTTTTTTTTCGTCACCCCATCCCTTTTATTGTAGTTGAGTTGTTAAATATTTTAGGGTATAAAGTAAGGTACTAATTTTATTTTTATTTTGTTTATTTTAGTTTTGAGTTGGTTTGTTTTGTTTTATTTGCTTTGTTTTGATTCCATTAATATTATAACATTTATGGTCTAAGGTGATGATGTGTTGGGAGGTCCATCTCTCTTAAAAATATTTCGGCCTCTACTATTTTTTTAATAATAATTATTATTATTATATTTTATTGGGCTAAGATTCTCAATTCTAGTCTATCTCTCACAATTGGGCCATTATTTTTCATTATCGGGTCGAATTCTAAATTCTTGTCTTGACTCGGGAAGAAAATCGGTGTACGTTCGACGACTTCATACCGTCCGAATATTATTAAAATAATCCCGTATAAATTTTACGGGTATTACATCCTCCCCCCCTTACAAGAATTTCGTCCCCGAAATTACTTCAAAAGAAATAAATTGGGGTAACGAGTCTTCATGTCATTCTCTCGTTCCCACGTGGCTTCCTCAACCGTCTGGTTACCCCAATTTATTTCTTTTGAAGTAATTTCGGGGACGAAATTCTTGTAAGGGGGGGAGGATGTAATACCCGTAAAATTTATACGGGATTATTTTAATAATATTCGGACGGTATGAAGTCGTCGAACGTACACCGATTTTCTTCCCGAGTCAAGACAAGAATTTAGAATTCGACCCGATAATGAAAAATAATGGCCCAATTGTGAGAGATAGACTAGAATTGAGAATCTTAGCCCAATAAAATATAATAATAATAATTATTATTAAAAAAATAGTAGAGGCCGAAATATTTTTAAGAGAGATGGACCTCCCAACACATCATCACCTTAGACCATAAATGTTATAATATTAATGGAATCAAAACAAAGCAAATAAAACAAAACAAACCAACTCAAAACTAAAATAAACAAAATAAAAATAAAATTAGTACCTTACTTTATACCCTAAAATATTTAACAACTCAACTACAATAAAAGGGATGGGGTGACGAAAAAAAAAAAAAAGTGGAATAAAAGAGAATAAAGTGATGTCCAAGTACTTGTATACAAAAATTCAAAGTCATACAATGCCACCTAATATACCATAATAATAGAATAAATAGGACTAAGCATTCAATAGACAAACACATGCAATAAGAGAGGAGGGACCGAGAGAGATAAGTGGAGAAAGATAAAAGAAAAGAAAAAGGGAGAGAAAGGGGAGAGAGAGGCCGAGAGGGAGAGAGGGGGAGAGGGAGAGAAGGAAAGAAAAGAAAAGAGGAAAAAGAAAAGGAAAAGCTCACGGGCGAGGAAGAGCTCGGGATCGAAGGGTCGGGATCACACTCGTAACACCACGTTCTACGGATTAAGGTAGGTGAAGATCACCTACATACGTAAACATTATTAGGATTTGTGAATTTTACGTGTTTTGCATGCTATTCATCGAGTTCTTCGTGTTTATCTGATAATAATAATTTGCTTGCATGAATTTTTCGTTGGTTAGCTTAGGGAGCATGAGATTGAGCATTGTTAGATCTATGAATATTTGGAAATAGGGATAGAGGACTTTAGATTAAGAGGATAGAGCAAAAATTGGGGAGAATTAGGGTTTCTTTATTCATTTCGGCCTGGAGGTTAAAAAATTCATATCTTACAATCTAGACCTCGGATTAAAAATCCCTTTGTACAGAATTTAGAGTTGCAAGTCTTTTATCTGTGGTTAAAATTTCAGGACCATCGGACATCGTTTACCCCGTGATCATTGAAAAATACGAAACTGTTGCAAAACAGCCTATAAAATAATTATTTTTAAAAATTTAGGGACTTAATCGAGATTTTACAAAAATCTGGGGAGTCTGTGTTGTAAAATCCCGAACAAAGAATATTTTTAAAGAAATATAAAGCATTTAAGACATATTTAAAATTCGGAATAAATAATTGGGGTCCTTTGTGCAATTTTAAAAAATTCGGGTACTAAATTGATAAGTTTCAAAAATTTGGGGACTAAAAATGTAAAAATTCAAACAGGGAGTATTTTAGTGAAAACACTTAATTTCTTTTGGAGAGAAATTAGAATTTTTCAAAAGTTGTGAATGCTAAATTGGAACTTTTCAAAAGTTATTGGGGACTAAATAATATTTGATAAGGACCAAATTGAAACTTTTCAAAAGTTTGAGTACTAAAAATTTATGTTGAGTTTCAGCTAGAGTACAAATGAAATTTTCAGAAACTTTTAGGTTTTTAAATAAATAGTTTAAAACTTGACCGGGTTAAATTATAATTTTCAAAATTTTCGAAGGGTTAAATAAATAATTAAAAATGGCCGAGGAGTTTTGTTGCAAAATTACAGGATATTAGAATAATTAAATTTTCATTAAATTTGATTGGAGTCAAACGAAAATTTTGGGAAAAACACTCGGAACTAAAAATAAATAATTATTAAAATCAGTAGGGGTCGAAAATTAAATTTTCAGAAATTTATGGGGTTAAATAAATAATCAATAAATGAGGTTGAGGTCAATTTCAAATCTCTAGAAACTTTTGAGTTTAAATAAATGATTAATGAATTCGGTTGGAGTCATTATGCAATTTTCGGAAATTCCGAGTGGTTAATTGTAAATTTTCTAAAATATTTTTGAAGCTTAATCTAAAACTGGAGTTGGAGTGAATCGTAAGGTAGAAAGAATTAAACTTAGAAATTTTAGTTTAAGATCGAGAGGGAATTCTGTGGTTACGGTTTCGGGCCGATTAAAAATCGGAACGCGGGCTTTGGGCCCGAATTATTTGTCGAATGTTGATGTTGGGAATCGGGCCGGGCTAATACCTCGGGCCGATATGTAATGTGGAAAGGATATGTTGCGTTTTATGTGCTGCATTTTTATTTGCACGGCATTTGCATACACGTGTTTACGAGGGAGTTATGAAAGTGTTGTCTAGAGACACGAGTGAGATGGTTTATGAATGAGAAATGTTGATGAGTTGTATGAGTGAGGTTAGGACTAAGGCACACTTTATATGGAGGGAGTGGGGCCTCCCGAGCTACTGACCCCTTGTGGGGAGTGGGGCCTCCCGAGCTACGGACCCCTGCGCGCGCGTGTTGCCTTTAGTACCTAAGCCTTGGGCCCTGATGTGATGTGATGTGATGAAATGAGATATGAGAAAAGAGTCGAGCGTGTATTTTGTGAGTTATGTCGGGATTGGAGTGTGAGAGCATTTGCATTGCATGTTTTCATCTACTGGGCAAAAGCTCAGGGTTTACGTATGTAGGTGAGGCGGCTGATGGCGGTGACTCCACGGTCTTTTGAGTGCGGGGCAGTACATGGAACGCGACCTGTGGAGTATTTCATTCATGTTTCGTATTGTTACTATTTGGGCTTCGGTCTAATACAATAATATGTGTGTTGTAAAACAATTTTTTTTTATTTACGGGTTTAGACTTTTGGGCTTCGGCCCAGTACTTGAATATTTTTATGTAATAACAAATTTTTATTAAATGGGCTATCCGCTGCTTACGCTGCGTAAAACCCGCCAAAATACGTATTTTACAAAAATCTGGGGAGTCTGTGTTGTAAAATCCCGAACAAAGAATATTTTTAAAGAAATATAAAGCATTTAAGACATATTTAAAATTCGAAATAAATAATTGGGGTCCTTTGTGCAATTTTCAAAAATTCGGGTACTAAATTGATAAGTTTCAAAAATTTGGGGACTAAAAATGTAAAAATTCAAACAGGGAGTATTTTAGTGAAAACACTTAATTTCTTTTGGAGAGAAATTAGAATTTTTCAAAAGTTGTGAATGCTAAATTGGAACTTTTCAAAAGTTATTGGGGACTAAATAATATTTGATAAGGACCAAATTGAAACTTTTCAAAAGTTTGAGTACTAAAAATTTATGTTGAGTTTCAGCTAGAGTACAAATGAAATTTTCAGAAACTTTTAGGTTTTTAAATAAATAGTTTAAAACTTGACCGGGTTAAATTATAATTTTCAAAATTTTCGAAGGGTTAAATAAATAATTAAAAATGGCCGAGGAGTTTTGTTGCAAAATTACAGGATATTAGAATAATTAAATTTTCATTAAATTTGATTGGAGTCAAACGAAAATTTTGGGAAAAACACTCGGAACTAAAAATAAATAATTATTAAAATCAGTAGGGGTCGAAAATTAAATTTTCAGAAATTTATGGGGTTAAATAAATAATCAATAAATGAGGTTGAGGTCAATTTCAAATCTCTAGAAACTTTTGAGTTTAAATAAATGATTAATGAATTCGGTTGGAGTCATTATGCAATTTTCGGAAATTCCGAGTGGTTAATTGTAAATTTTCTAAAATATTTTTGAAGCTTAATCTAAAACTGGAGTTGGAGTGAATCGTAAGGTAGAAAGAATTAAACTTAGAAATTTTAGTTTAAGATCGAGAGGGAATTCTGTGGTTACGGTTTCGGGCCGATTAAAAATCGGAACGCGGGCTTTGGGCCCGAATTATTTGTCGAATGTTGATGTTGGGAATTTTTGTAATTAACTCCACACAGTTTACAAGAGAACCAGTTGGAACATAACTGATACAAAGGTATGATTGCAAAACAGGTCTCTAATGGTTGGAACCCAAAAAAAAAACTCTTTAACAGAGGATCGATAGATATTCAAGCAAGGACAAAAAACATTACACAAGGTTACGTTGGCATAAAACTGACCTTGGTGTGGATTTTGCAGTGCATATCTCTCTCTTCTAAGCTTGTGGTGTGGCAGCTACAGGGCATTTCCCGAGCGTATTCCACAGAATATAATCCCCAGAAGTTACCTGCTTCGTATTCACGGAGAGCATTGACGAAAAATGATATGCGAATCCAAGTAATGAATCGGATGTAACGAGTATGTTTGATTTTTATGAGAGTGTTGAGAGGTCATTCAAAGAAAACAATTTACAGGGCTCATCAGATCACAAAATCTACAATAGAAGTATGTCTGCTGTTAAGGATATGCAGTTTACCAGGGACGAAATTTCGACGGGTGCTTTAACAGCTGGAAAAATGCTCACCTGCAAGTACGACGTCTAATTGTAATGAAATTCAACTGATCAAAGACAATCAACTAGAAAGCCCTTAATGCTTAAAAAAGATGCGAATACGACTATTTGCGAGAATTCTCATGATCTCTTCATGTTGTTTCGTAATATGGCCAAAGAACATTGGAAGTGTTTCTATAACGGAAGGACTTACAGATTTAGGATCAATAGACAATCCTGACAACGAAAGTCCAGTAATCTTGAAAGAAACCTGCAGTTAAAGGGTAAAAAGAGTATAACAGAGCACACTATACAAATGCCTGTCAACAAAAGAAACAATTAGTTGGTTCTGCAGGTATCCTAGTAGACAGGCCCTTCTTGCTTTACACAAAGAATGGGTTTTACAACAATATTAGGGTTAACTGAAAAGACGAAGAATGATTTGCTGGCACAATACTTTCTATTTGTCTATGTTCTTTTTTTTACAATCAAAACAAAAAGATTATAGAAACAAGACTGGATTAACTATACAACTAACTGAATCAAATAAGTACCTTCGCATAATTATACGCTGGCCAACAGAAGGGCTCCTCCAAGTCTACCGCTTGAAGATTCTTACTCATTTTCTCCATTATGTAATCATCAACACTAACCATACCACCACTAGAGTCTGTCTCAAGATCGCTGTCTTCATCAGCCATACTTCCAAGGGGAGAACCAGACACAGGCAACCTGTGAGCTTGCCAAGGTGCAAACTTAACTGTACCAGGAAATGTCGCCTCAATGCTCTTCCCTGAAACACTGCGATGGTTAGTTATTATCTTCCACTCGACCGCATGGTCGGTGTGCAGAACCGTCCCAATCGAAGGCGTCCCATCAATAGAAATGATTCTTCTCCTTGGGAAAGGCATGGTCAACGTACAATAATCTATCACCAGCGGAGATTTATAACCTTCCATTAGGCTCAATCGAAACAAAAATGCACCTTCGTTCTCTGAAACCATCGAAAGCTGGTAAAAACCCTTTATGGGAGGCCCAACCGAACAAAGTCCCTGATAACGCATCAAGACAAAGTTTCCCAATGGTGGTGAAAAAGTCACAGACTGCTTATCGCCGCCATGCTCAGGGACTTGAGCACAGGGGTGAAATGACAAGGCCTTGACATGGACTGTGTCAAGCCCAGTCAATGGGAAAGAGATGTCGGGAAGTCCTTCCAACTCTGCTCTACAGTTCACTTGACCAGAAACTGTTATGCTGTCAGGTATCTCATCTCGGTCATACATAGAGGCATTAACCGTGTCGTGAATTGTGAGTAATATCCGTTGTTTTCCACGGTAAAGATAAGGTTTCCAAGCAGGCTGTTTCCGCTCTATAGGAGGGGCGTCTGCTTGAGAAAACCCAGCAGTTTTGATGGCATTCGCATTTGAAAAACTGAGGTCAAGGGGAGTGCCTACAACCCAAAAAGAAAGATACTACTTAAAAACCATAAAAAAAAATTGTATTTGCATCTCAAAAGAAAGGCCACCGACCGAAGGGCATTGCACTGCTGATAAAAGACCGAAGTGCATCCTTGTCCAAGGGTCTCGAACCCATTTTGGGACCGTCAGAAGTCAGAGCTCCACTTACAGCAACCCCAGAAACAGTTGATGCTGCAGCAGGAGCTGCAACGGGTTTTGCCCTTGCGGAGATACCTGAAATTCCTATACTGCCCGTGAGGGAGTCTAGCAATCCTCCAACTGAGGGAGAAGAAGAAACGACGATTTCTGTCTCCATTGCTTCACCAAGTATAATATCTCCGATTGTATGTGCCACAATAAAGGCCCTAAAAACATTTTAATTGGGAAAAATCAAATCAGCAACAATTAGAAGCATGTTGTTTTGAGGAAGAAAAGATTCAGCAAGCACTCCAAAGTACAACTTACCGTACCCTGTGATGGATGGAAGATCAAGGAGGAGGGAAGACAAATTATCATCAGCTCCAATAGCACTTCCACAATCCGATCTGTTGCACATCTTCAGATAGGACTTCAAATGGAGAGGCTCAACAAGTGGTAAAACAAGGATAGAATATGGACCCTTTATGTGCAAGACCACAGGCCATAAGGAATACTGTTCCCCCTCCTCTTCTTTATTAACATACAAACTCATAACATGGCGTGTAATTGGATCATCAACCCATGAATCCGATCCTTTGACAGACTGACCCAAGCGTAGGCCGAATCCACGAGCAGAACCCTCCCTAAGTTATACTCGAAAAGAAACAACAGAAAGTAAGAATAACAGAACTTCCAAGACAGGGCAGCTTAGAAATTTTACGCAATACCTAAACTAATGCAGAACATAAAGAAAATGAGTCAAAGACGAAAGATCAGCTACAAGCGTGAAGTTAGGAGCAAAACAGAGAAGAAAAAGAAGCTCAAAGTAAACCTCTTTTTACGATCCGTGAAAGCAGCAGCTATTTCTGGATCGTAAGGCAAGGTATTATACTTCAAATCGTCCTCCGTCCCCTTCTCACACATCGCCCGCCATCTCTTTTCCACCACAGGAAATTTCCTGGAGAAAATCAACCGAATCGAACATCAAACAAAATTGAGTACTATTTTTCGAACCAATATACGCAAACTACCTGGAGAAAATCACATCCTGATTGTTGAGAATCCACAGAGCTCTGACGTCGCAACCACTGGGCATTTTCCACTTATAATTTTCGTAAAAATCCTCCAATTTAATATTGATTCTACTAAAGCTTGGCAGATTTTTTGTTCTCGTCGCGAGTGAGATTGACCGATGGTCTACGGATTTGAGAAGCAATGGGTAAAGCAGAAAGCGTTAAGTGCTGACTAGCGTTCTATTGAGGCTAAAATCGTCAGATAGAGTTGCCAATCGTTCTTCCTTCGTCGTTTTCTACAAATCATCTCAGCACAAAAAACGGCATCTTTTATTCCTTTTTATCGTTTTTAGGGAACCATAAAATTCCAGCAAAGTATAGTACTGATCAAGCCTATCGACTATGAAATGGTTGCTTATTATTTATCTCTTAATAGTTGAATTAAGAGATGATTTCTCGACACATTTGATTTCTCGACTATTTATATGTTGTTTTCTAGTCCCAGCATATGCGATGATGCTTAGTAGCTTGACAGTCACTGAGATTGCTTGTGAATCATATAAAGCATTAGCATAGAATGAAGTTGCAATGTAATGATGCTTTCCCATGTAATAATGGAGCATTAACTCTTGAAAATGAAAACTATACATATAAAATAAAGCCTACGAAAACAGTCGCCTTAAGCAGTCTGCATGCGCAGATTCGAGCCAGAAGGCGAATCCACTCCGTCGTAATCCTCGACAGGCAAGTCGTCCGAACTCTGAATAGGTAGTTGGTCCAAGCTTCGAACGAACTGAGTAAAAGAAGGGAAGTGCTCGGGCGAAAAGAAGTAAGCTCCCATCCTCTGATAGAAGAACACATCCACCGCCTTATCTTTCCCAGACAAGTACTTCCTCATCTGTTCAAAACCCTCCGACGAAGAAGAGTTCTGCCCAGAAACCTCAATCCCACGATTCCTGAAGCAAGAAGTGATCTGCTGAGTCAAGAGTTGTGGGCTCGACCTAGATTCTCCAGGCTGGTCAGAATCAGACATGTCCATTCCTGGGATTATGACCTTACAAGAATTTCTTGAGAAAACCTCAGCAACGGCCTCATAGCCATCTCTTTTCTCCGTGTTGTAGATTCCCGCTGTAAGCTCGGCGGGATGGGAGCGCGACTTGTAAAGCGAATGGATAAGAGGGATTCTGCCCGACAACGTTATTTCGACGTCCTTAAAAGCTGAGGAGGCGAGCGAAAGGACTCTGTCTGCGTGGAGAGTGAGTTGGTGTGAGTACCAAGAAAGGAAAAAGTCGCCGTAAGGGCTGTCCCAAGAACCGCCGTTTTCTGCAAAAAAGCCTCCGGCGAAGGGAGGCCCATCGTAGCTAGGCGCGTCGTGGGGCCCGCCTAGGCCCCACAGGGCATTTCCGTGAGCTTCTGCGTGGCTCTTGAGCTTTTCGAGCATGTTCTTGTCGTAGCACTGAAACTCGCCGGCTCCAATGTGGGCCCTACGCTTCGGTGAATCGCGGTGAGATGGGTAACGTAGCTCGCCGTCTGGCCCGAGGCCTACGGAAACCCCCTGGTAAAGAAAAGATAAAAAAGATTAGTACTCTGCTACACATTTGCTTGCTGAGATTGATGGGAAAATGGTTTAAAAGGTACGAGCTTTTTACTTACAGTGATGGTGGATCCAAAGAAGGGCGAGAAAGAAGACTTGAAGCTGTCGAAGAAACCTCCGTACACTTGTAAGGGAGTCTTTCCGTTAAAGATGGGAGCATCGTCGGCGGCCAGAGATAGGCAGTCTTTGTACGGATGGCCGGATCGATCCGTGAAGAAGATGCTCGGGTCGGATTCTCCGACCCGCGAGACCCATTGTGGGAGAGGGATCTTGGATTCCTTCGAGGCGTGGAAACAGAGGGAGACGTGAAGCTTAAGGCCCAATTTTTCGACCATTTCTACGACCGATAAGTAGCTTGACCAATCGTATTTTCCCATGGCTTCCTTTTCTGCTACGCCCCACCATATCGGAAGTTCTACGCCTTCGATTCCTAGCAATTTCAGTGCTTTGAGCCCAGCCTCGATTGCTCGGGCGTTGTTTATCTTGTTTGTGATGGAGACTGTGTCGAGGGGTAGGCCGACGAATAGCTTCACGGCGTCGTTCTGCCATGGACAGAGAATCTTCAGTAAAAAAGAACAGAGCTTAAAAGAAAAGGACGAAAGGAGAAAACAGAGGTTAAAGAGAGAAGATGGGGTACATACAGCTTTGGCTCTTGTACAATTTGGAGCTTTGCTGGGAACTGAATCGTCTTGAATTTCAGTATTCGCTGATGCTCTAAGGCTGAACAAGGCAGATGAAGATCTTGAAGGCCATTGAAGGCTATGATGGCTTTGACTAACATAAACTCCCCTCGAAGGAGAAATCTTCAGGCTACGGATCTTAGTGGCATTCAGATTCTTGCTAAAAAACTCAACTTTTCGTAGATTTAACTGTGAAGAGCTTCGTGCAACAGAGACCTCCATGTTTATGAAAATCCCAGGTGAAAAAAAACTTAATAATTGCAGGGACTAATTTGGGTAAAGTTTGAATCTTTATAGGGTTTTGGGAGAAGAAGTAACAGAAAGGCAGGACCTTTACGATATTCCCGGACAAAATTAAGGCGAGGTATTCTATTTTTTGCTCGGTGGATTGAGTTTTGATTGGATAGAATTCTTGAAGGAGATGGTATGTGCAAAAGGATTGTGCTGTGTGTATGAAGAAATGAATGTTTTCAGAGTCTTTTTAAAAGATTCGAGATGGGATGAAAATTAAATGAAAAGAATTATTGGTGGACCAATAAAAAGAGAGAGGAGAAATGCAAAGTGCATATCTGAATTTCTGAACCACGTTTCAATTGCTTGGCGGAAACAAATGGCAGCCGCATACATCATGCTTTTCCTTTTTACATGTATATTTATTTATTTTTTTCTTTCTTCTTTTTTATTCACGTATATAGGAATTCAAAGCCAACAAGTAAACTCACGATTATTTTTTATATATATTTCAATTCAACTTTCGTAAACTAGAAGTTCATTTCAAAGCTGACGGATAAACGTTTCATTCTTATCTACCTCCTAATAAAACGCGTGACGACCAATTTAAAATTCAAAAACATTGTACCGTGGATATTTATTGTGGATGATAAAAAAGCGTATTCATGCTGACGTGTTATGTAATAAAGGTAATAAATCTTATGGGATGACATGAACTAATTATTATTGAGGGCAAGTGGACCGACCAATATCGCCACACATTTAATGCCCACAATTATTATTACCAATAATTCGATTCAAGAACTTCGTGCCGATCTGCCACGTGGCAGACAATCCACATCCACATGACACGTTGCTGACTCGGATCCAATCTAGCAAGTGATGGGAAACGTTTCTAAACCTCACAATCACAAATTCACAATATCAGAATCTGAGCAGTCGACGCTTTTTAAAATTTATTCTAGTTTGGAGCTTATTTGGAATTTTAGTTTCTACCATGCTTCATGTGAATTGTGATGTGAAACACAAACACCAAGAAATAAACCCCGATTCACATATACAGAAGGGTGGTCCAAATGGGTCGGGTTCATGAGTTGGGCCCGACCCGAACGACCCATAACCCAGTAAAGATATAAAGGTTCAAGAAGTTGACTTTTCTCGTCAATCTTTATCATTTTTCCTTCCTTTGAATCGATCGCAATAATGAGGCCAAGTCAGAACCTTTTGATATCTTCTGACTTGGTCTGCTAGATACAAGTCGTCTCTTAAAGATACTACCCAAGCAACAATCATGTAATAATAAAAAAAATCTCCTCGTTCTTTATTTTATCTTGGCCCAAAAGGCCATGGGAAAAATTTGCTGTGGTGAATCAGACGATAATGGAATAGGCATCAAAGGCCTTCTCCTCGTACTTGTCTTGGCAGTTGCGCTGATGTTTCTTTGCTCCCCACCGCCGCCGAGGCGCCGCGTCACATACATATATCGCTACCCCTCTTAGGTAAAGCTCTATGGTAGTAACTAATAAGTCAAAGCTTCAATCTGCGATGTAGAGTTTTCTTAGATTCGAGAACTGTTTGTTGTATGTGCGTGATATGATTGACTGTGTTCGAAATAAAGTTGTGAGCTCATCTTTTTCTGGGAATCTAAGAGATACGAATCCAACCAACAAACTAACATATACACACAACAGATACAGAAATTACACTGGGGAAGAATTTAAAGGCGAAAAAGCAAAACCTAGTACAGATTGCAATATATGAACAACCACACGAATCGAACTAATGAAGAAGCTCGCCCAACTTCCTTTCTTTTATTACTTGGGTATTCTCTTGGACAGAGAACGAATTGTTGTAATGATGAGCAATGCAAGAACGGTGGATGCGAACAAGGAGACGGCGAGCGAAGCTCCTACGTGCCTGCAAAAGGTGTCGAATCTATTGCAGATTTCATTCCATTGAGTCTTTGAGTTCCCCTTCAATCCTATGTATGCAACTCCTCCTCCTGCCCCAGTTGCCGATGCTACTATTCCCAGCAGTAGCTATACACATTCAAATCGCTCAAAGAATTACTACATCTAATCTACACACACATAAAGTGTAAATGCATATCTATAGCTTCATATTATTATTATTATTATTACCACGTCGAATATGATGAGATGGGAAGCTACTTTCCCGCCATAGCTGGACTTGCAGAGGCTGAAGAAGGAGGTGAGAGTGGTTATGAGTCCGTAGAAGCCTGCAACTGAGAGTGCTGCTACAAAGTATCTGCAACCAAACGCATCATATTATTACCAACCACCAACGTTATTTCCCAAGAAACGAAAAGGGACAAATAAAGAGGGAGAGGAGAGATATGGGGTGTAATGAAATAGAACTTACATGAAAGCTGGGGAATCCGAGAATTTTGCGGCCATCGAAAGAAGAAAGGGCGGGCGTGGGATTGGAATTACGAGGGTTTGCTTGCTAGTCACCATCACCAAAACGGAGACCAAGGACGAAGCAAACAGCAAGAACCTCAGCAAGAATTCGGCCAACGCATAGCCACGGCCAGCCATTGTAGTTTCTTGAACTGTTAATGTTTTATTGTTTGTATGTTGTGTGTTATCGTTTGTTTGTATCGTACACATGTGTGTGTATATATATTATATAAAGGGATGAGATGTGAACGTGTTTGGGGTTCCATTTAGTTGGAAGTTCGTGGACGTTTCTTGCATATCATATACAGTTTGACCAAATGGAAAGATTAGGCTGAAATTTCATAATTTTAAACAGGTTAAGTAAAGCTGATTATGGACCGTGAACGTTGATTTGGTGTTTGATATGTATAACAATTATTAATATTTGGTGCGTTCGTCCATGACCGACTGTTTATCCGACATGGGAGATGGAGATATATATTGTTAAATGTTTTTATTGACCAGTGTGAACTTCATATAAATTAAGTGTAATTAGCATATACGTATGAAACAATTATTTTTTTTTATATCAATGGTGAATATCATAGTTGACTTTGAAGTTCGAGAACTTTGGATATATTATTTTTAGTTCCCCGAAAGATTCGTTATCCATTTCTAGTAGTATTAATAACGAACAAATATCTTGTGAATGAAGACAAATAAACACATGTTCTAAATCTAGTTAGTACGTCATTATGTATATATAAGAAACACAGAAGAAATGACCAAGATTACTGTCAGGATGTCGTAATTAGTGGCCACTTTAATCATATCTATTCTGTAAAGAGTAACGACAAAACTGGTGCTTGAATTATATCACAGTTTTGGTGCTCAAACTTTTAGGGCGCGCTTGATATCATTAGATTACATGGATATAAGTTATTTGTGTATGGCTATACAAGGATTTTGTTGATATTATATTTTAACATGTTTGATTGAGTGTATTAATTATTTGTGTAATAATATAAATTGTAACATGTTTGATTGAGTGTATTAATTATTTGTGTAATAATATAAATTGTGTTTGATAGGTATGTTTGATGTGTGTATAGTTTGGTGATACACACCTCATAACCACATTAAAGGTGAGTATGCATACACAATGCTTATAACCAAAATCCTTGTAATAGACGTGTATAGACATACAAGGCATATATGGCTATACACATATAATAGACGGGGGAACATTTTTCCCCTCGCATATCCCCGCCCCGCGGGGGTAGAATAGCGGGGATTCCCCGTCCTATTCGGGGCGGATCCCCGCAGGGACAGGGAATCCCTGTCCCATTGACAACCCTAGTTATGTTAAACATGTGATTTAACATCCTAAACCCCTTTCGAACGTTAGGATGGATAAGTCAATGACTAACGTTAGAATTCGGTAAGCTATTAGTCAAGAAACTTAAAAAGTTACGCCTTCACCATCAATTTACTCGTTAAGCTTTCGATTATCTATACATTAAGATAACAAGTCAATGAAATCCTAATCTTTCTTTTTTATCCCTTCCAAATTCCTAAAAAAAAAGCACCCTTGACCCAAAGAAATGCATACTCAAACATCATTAATCATATCATAGCCGAGAAAAACCAAGATACGTCTCAGAAACTTCCATACAACAAATCTTACAAAACAACATTTTCCTACACTTCACACTCATTCATTCGAACCCCTTCCTCTCCCTCCAATTCTCCCCCCAAACCTTAGCCTCGGCCACCGCCCTCTCCCTATCCAAATCTCTGTTATAGTACCATAGGTCGAATCCATATGAGCTGCCGGTGAGCCCTCGTCGAGCCACTCGGCTCGATCAGCCGCCGTGTTCATCCTCTGCCTGGTAGGGGTCGACGAGCCGCCGCCCGCCCTCTGAGCCGAAGCCGGTGCGTTGGGGTCGTAGGCCTGAGAAGCCAAGTAGGTTAGGACCGTGACTACGTCTCCGATGAGCGGTCGAGTGGCGGCTTGCTCTTGGAGGCACATCGTGGCCGCCGCTAGGGCTTGGTAGAGCCCTCGCATTGGGAAGTGCCCTTGTAATAAAGGGTTGGCGATCTTGGGAAATTTCCTTCGATCCTTGAAAAGGGGCCTCGCCTATCATGATATCGGTCATTAGCGAGAGAAATGGGGGGCGTACGCTAGTTTTTCGGTCCCCTAACGGTTGGAATATGAGCACTCTTTCGTCCTCCAATATTCTGAATGCGCCCCTCTTTCAGTCCTCAATTTTACCAATTTCGTATCGTTTTGGTCGTTCGGTTTTATTTAACTGTTATTTTGGACGGAATTATGGTTATATATAAGAAACACATAAATGACTAAGATTACAGATGTCGTATTTAGTGGCCTCGCATTTCATCGTTAAGAACATCAACAAATCGAGAAATGAAATATTCCTCGCAAAGGTCTAGTTCGTCGCCCATAGGTAATGTGCTTAAAATGACTTAACATGCAAGCATATAAAATCAATTCAAGTAACAAGCATATAATACGAAATTTATCTAATTTTAACCTTGATACATGGTCCCCAAAACATATATTCAAAATATTGCGTGAGGGTACGGGCAAAAGGAATATTCGCATTTAATCTATTCAGTACTGATGCAAGCTAAACATGCATTCAGAATGTGCAAATTTATGAGAAGCAAAATTTCGCATTTATACAAGTCAATGCATATGCAAAACAAAATTGCATGTCAAAATATGCGAATTTCTTATTTTATAATATAAGAAAAATAAGAAGAAATAAGAAAAAATTCAAAAAAGCTATTATTTATATATTATAATTTTTTTAATTTTCTCATATATATTGTAACGTCCCATCCCATACTGGGTGTCACTGTAGCATCTGTTCCCATCGAGACTAGTGGGATTGGACCCACCACACTCCGACTGAAAGTCTGGCCCCACTGTATCACCATTTAACCTTTCAGCGTGCTTCGTGCACTCGCTCACATGCACCCTGAGAAACTTCCCAGTGGGTCACTCATTCCCAGATTGCCCCAAGTTAAGCACGCTTGACTTAGGAGTTTCTATAGATGGATTCCCGAAAAGGTAGGTCAACCTTGGTGATATGATTATTACTTTCAATTCTCTTATACGATTCTTAGCCTGACATGCACATACATTGCCAGTCTCAGGATCCCCTCTCATTGAGTGTGGGATCGGTTCATTCACACACCCCGTCGCCTAGAAGCCTGCCAGGAGTCGCTCCTTGTACTCTCTGGCACTGGCGATCACTCCCCGCCCTGTTCGGCCCGGAGGTCACATGCCCACCAGCTTCCGCCTGGTTCGTCCTTGAACCACACCGTATTGCAAGAGGTTGTACTTTGATACCAACTGTAGCGACCCTCATTTTCTAAGTAAGATTTAGTGGCGGATTTTCGCAACGTATATCGCGGAAGACCCGTCTAACAAAAATTCCTAAAATAGTTTACATTACGACAAAATATGTTTTCGTAGTTAGTCTATACAAAGGCTGTATCGCCAAAATATCAAAAAACCAAAGCGCTAATGAAGCTCCACAGGTCTTCATCCATGTACCGCCCCACCCTATCCAGCATTCACGCACGAAGCATGTTGTGTGACTATGGTGTGTGACTATGGTTTAGAGTGCGAATCTGTTCTCATGTATTGTGATAACCTTAGTGCCATCAACATATCTAAGAACCCTATCCAGTATTCACGCACGAAGTATATAGATATAAGGCATCATTTCCTGAGAGATATGGTAGAGAAAGAGTTAGTACGCATTGAGCATATAGACACGAAACATCAGTTAGCAGACATATTCACGAAAGCATTGGATAACGAAAGGTTCTCGGACCTGAAGAAATCCATAGGTTTGCACATGTCAGTCTGAATGTTGGTCCAACATTTGGATCAACATAGCATATGTCAAATTCGATGGATAATGCTTTAATGTTTGATGAGATATTCTGTTCTATTTTCCTGTGAAATGACTTGACTCTTCTTGACTGGTCCCTAAATAAACCCGATCCCTTCAGTATAGGCTCTTGGTAATAAGTTCCGCAGGTACAGGCATTCGCGGTGACGATGTACTCTTTGGGACAAAAGCCAATCCCAGATGTAAGTAAGCCTGCTCATAAACTCTCTGCTAGATATAGGTACTTGGTAATAAGTTTCCGTAGGTACACGGCATTCGCTGTGACGATGTACACTATGCGACAAAAAGCCAAACCTTGAGGCTTGGGGTATAAGGGCAGTGCATAATCTCGGATAGAAAAATAAGGTGAAAGGATAATAAAGGGAACTGCTTTTGAGAAGGGTTGAGCAGATAAGTCTAGGATTACGGAATAAGAATATGGAGTCAAATGTTGGGGCAACATATGTAACTGTCGATTTGATAGTGCTATATTTTTTGTACTTTCGTTTATTTGCTTTAGCTTTTTGTCTTGCATTTGTCAGTTTCGTGTGTCTAGTTTAGTATCTCTCAGAATTGCATTAGTACTCCTCGAAGAATGGCCTATTACGCTTGTCTCAAGTGATCTTCATTGTCGCCTAAACGGTTAGTCTCGCTCGATTCTACTATGACTTTTGACTTGGTATTTTTGGCTGAAACATGATCTGATGTGCTCCTATATTTTCGTGTGACTTAGTCCCCCACATACTATATTTAGCTCCATGTTCACTTAGACATTTAAGCTAATTCGATCTTATCTATAAACTAAGTAAGTTTGAGTCCAACGGTCACTTTTTGCGATTTTTACTCCCCCCATGAAGTAAGTATCTGATTTGACCGTGTTTATTATGTGTTACTGTTGGAACTGTTTTTGGTCTTTAAGTCTTGGATCATTGTCTTCCACTCCACACATACATTATGTCATAATTCGAACTTCACGCTGAAAATACTCTTTGTTCTTTACTGTGTTTGATATAATCAAGGGTTAATTCTGTCTTGCATCTCCGTTTCTTGAATTTATCTTGATTTCTCTATGACAAACTCACCTGTTTCTGAGTCCCAGAATATTGGTCCGGATGTTAGTTCCACATTTACCTCAACATCGAATCTGCAGAAAGAGATTAAATGTCTGACATGACAAGATTACATTTCTGACTGCTCAGAGAGAAGTTCTCTGAGGTTTACTTTCTTCCCAAAAAGGGGGAGAAGGTTATACAAATGGATGGCGGAGATCATGACTGCTGACCGATGCGGAGTGACTTTATAAGCAGAAATTCAGGGGAGCAGAATAAGGAGCCGATCAGACAGGGGGAGAACAGGTTGAAGAAGGAGCTACTGGAGAAGATGCGGGCGCTGATACGAGTCAGAATGCAGCGATTTAGACCATAGTCGGTCTAGGTCGTTTTTGTGCATGCGCACTTTTTAGTGCCTTTTTGTTTTTGCATGCCTATCTGACTTGTGTTTTTATTTTGCGTGCGCGTGTTTTTATTTGCCTATGGACCATTTGTTTTGTTTGTTTTGCAGTTATAAGTTTCAGGACCTCTTTGGCTATGTACTAATTTCTTAGTACTTTGAATGGTTTTACTACTATTCTATTTGCGTTTACTCTAACCATCGTTTAATATTTTCTGGTTGAGTAGATCGTGCCTTCAGGGGGAGTTTCACTACGTCTAACTTCTGCAGTGGTTTTGGGAAGAAAGAGAAAAAAGGGGGAGATTGTTAGTGTTGATATTTCAACGTTGACAATCATGTTTGCTCAACGTGCCAGTCAACATCGTTGGCTGAGAATGAGTCCACCTCTAGTTTTATCTTTCATGTCCAAAACCCTATTAATTCGGTTCTTGGCTATTTTTAGTGGTGTGCAGAATTTAGATAAAGCTTGGAGAGGATCAAAGACGTGTGGATTACTTATGGATAAGATGGAGCTAAACTTGAAAAGGAATATACTAAAAATAGGAGACTTGAAGCCCAAGTGAAGACTAAGTCGTTTGGAGGTATCCAACTTAACTTCCAACGGCCATATTTGAAGTTAGTGGACGTTGTGGACAGTGTGGACGTTGTGCAAGTCTTTGAGACGTCGAATTATTTATACAAGACTTCATTTTCCCGTCAAATAGACACACACGAGTCATAACGAGCGAAGCGTACATCGAGTCTGAGCGATTTCACGAGAGTTCTTTATTCTGGTTAGCCTAGAGTTTTGCAAAGGTCTTAGTTTTCTAGTTTAGTGGGTCGTTAGATTCCATTCTTTTTCTAGGCTTGATCTTTACTATCTTTTATAGTTGTTTTTGTAATCCATCGTAATAGTAGAATTTCACCATGAGGCACGCAGCAAGTCAAGTTTCTAACTTGCTGCTCAAAATTTATATCTCGTGTTCTCTGCTTTTCGTCACTAAGTTACAAGTTTTATCCGCTGTGCATTCTGTGTGGAGTATAGTGTTGCGGCAGCATTACAGTCAATATTCACATCACCAGTTTTCTACTTAGTATATTTACATTCATTTCGGGACTGCCCGTCATCATATTGAATTGTACACTTAGATTTATTTGATGTCTATTGCGTACCAGATTTTAAATGTCATAGTGTGCTGAAATATCGCTGAGATACCCGTTTATATTGGGCCATTGTCATTATCATGCTTAAAGTCATTGAACTGCATGAAGTTTTGCTCATTATTGTATGATAAATAGTATTGACTGAGTGTACTTTGAGGTTGATGCAGCTCTACCCTTGGAAGCCAATAAGTTTCGATGTATGCTAGGAGACTAAAGTTTAAAAATCGAAGTTGGAGTTACTTGGTTCGTCATGGGAAATACTATGTTAATCCCACCATCCGTGGATATTTTGATGGGCAATGTTTGAGTTCTATGCTCGGGGCTTGTCGTACCACCACTGAGAGACATATATCGAGTGCATTGTTGTTGTTGGGTGTACAAACCCCAAGTCCCACATCGATGAGTTAAAAAGAATTAGAGTGGTTTATAAGCTTGCTATTGCCATGTAGGAATTTTTTTCAAACCAATTCCAGCCCAAACCCAACCCGGTATAAGCTTGTGGGTTTCCTCTCTAAAACCAATTGGCAATAGAGGGAGTGAACCCACAAGCTTATAAACCACTCTAATTCTTTTTAACTCATCGATGTGGGACTTGGGGTTTGTACACCCAACAATCCTTCCCTCAAACTCAAGACCACACAACGGGCCTCCCTTTCGACGATAATCTGCACCAAGCGCTTTCACCGCAATCCCTGCACCAAGCGCTTTTTCACCGCAGATTAACCGATCGTCTCTCCAAGGGCCGGGGACACACCACCCACACCGTATCCGGGCTAGAATTTCTCTCATCTGAAGATCACCCTCACGTGTTCGTTCCACGGTCACCGCACCATGTAGTTGAGGAATTCGTTGCCTCGTGTTCGAAATCCACACTTCTATCGAATATGTGTGTGAATTTATCCAAGAAACACGTTCTTGAAGGAGATCGAATCGAAAAACAGAGAGAAAGCGAAACCAGAAAAACACAGAATTTTACGTGGTAATTTGGTCTACGTCCACAGACCAATCAGAGCTTATTTTACTAATCAAGAAGAAGGGTTTACAAGACTCACATACGCTCTACAACTTTCTAGTTTACAGCTCACAGAGATTCGCTCTCTATTGAAAGTTACAAACCCTCAAAGTTTCCCTACTCGAAACTGATATTCTGATATATATAGAGCAGATATATTCAGCTGTGTGCATTATCCACTTGTACCACCCGCACTATACGACTTGTACCACGCGCACTACAGCTAATAAAAGTGTCCAACGATTCTCTAAGTGAAACAGCACTTTTCATGTGAGCCGTTAGATCTTTACTGCGCGCCAATCCGATGGCCCTGATCTAAACTCAATCTTCAAATGCCAACCCTTAGATGACGCGCCTAAGATCGAACGATCCCTATTTATTCTGAGAACTTGAACAGATTTGCACTGCTGAATTCATTTCTTCAAGCTGTGAACCATATCAGCTCTTTAATCTCGATTTCTTCAGCACTTGATTGGAGTTTAAGGCTCACTATCTTCGACAATCTCCACCTTGAGCATAAAACTCTCAATTAGTTCATCAAGCTTCGACACTACAGCCCCATCGAGCAAGTTAAACTTGCTTAAATGCCATGCCAGAACCAGCATTTCAGCTTTCAATTTCAGCATCTGAAATTTGTATAATCTTGCTTGATCATTCTCCAGACAAAACCAAGGCTCCACCTCGACTAACAATCCCTCTCTGATTGGTCTTCAAGCTCCTTAGCAGCTTCGAGCCTCGAAGGAAACCTTGCCAACTCCGAATGAGATTGAAATTTCCCATTTAGAGCTAACTTGGAACTTCGAGTCTCTCTTCATCATCACAGATGAATTCCTCCTTTCACTGGCTTCATGAGCCTTCTTGCATGCCCATCTGCAGCCATATGATCGAAGCCTCTTGGTCTTTTTCGCAGACAAGACCTCAGCTTTTCCAAGTGAAGTTTCGGCTTCACTCATGGTCTCCATCAAACTTCCTTCACATGTTTGATCCATCTCCTCTGATCTTTCTTCTTCCGTGATTGCACGCTTCGAACATGGACTGAGAATACTTCCATCCCTCATCAATTCCCTCTCCATTTCATCCCCAGAATGTGCAAAAACAGACCCAAATTCAGCATCTTCAGTTTCAGCTCCATCAGGATTATCTGAAATTTCAGCTCCAAGTAGCTGTCTTGGCTCGGCATTCTCCACCTCAAGAAGAGGTTCTTGTGGCTTCTCTTCCATCACATTCAAGCCACAGCATTCCCTAGTTTCCAAGCATGTGCTCTTCACCACGGAACAACCTTCGAGCACATAGATACAGTGCCTCATTTTCCCAGACAAAATCAGCCTACCCTGTTTCAGAATTCTGATTTTTTCAGCTGCGATTTCAGCGTTGAATCCCTTTCTATCCAAGGCACTGATTGATATGAGGTTTCTCCTCATCTCAGGCACAAACCTAACATCTCTAAGAAACCCCACAGCACCAGATTTCAGCCTCAAACGAATCGTACCACGCCCAAGAATTTTACAGCTTTTACCATCTCCAAGCTTTACAGTTTCTTGGTCCGTCTCTTGGAAATCTTGAAGCCACTCCTTGTTGCACGTGACATGAAATGAACAACCTGAGTCAAGGATCCATTCATGCTTCGATTCTTGCCCAGAAACACTCAAAATTTCAGCATCCTCATAGCCTTCCATAGCATAATCCACAGATGCAAATTTCTGGTTCATCCTTGCTTTTGATGCAGCCCTTCTTGGGCAGTTTCTCCGAATGTGGCCCTCTTCGTTGCACTCATAACATCTCACAGGGAACCTAGGCTCAATTCTTTCCTTTTCCTTGCCTTTCTTGGTCCAAGAATTGGATTTATTCTTTGCATAAAGGAGCTGCGCCGCATCAGTAATTTCTGCAATTTCTGAACCGTTCCTCGTGTTTAATTGCTTCGAGCTTAGAGCAGAGAGAACGTCTTCGAGTTTTAGAGCTTCCCGGCCATACAACAATGCCTACTTGAAGTGCTCATAGCTCTTTGGCAGCGCACATAACAAAAGCAAAGCTTGATCTTCATCCTTCATCGACTCGCCGACGTTCTCAAGATCAAGAACCAGTTTCGAAAACTGATCCACTTGCTTATCCATGGAGTCTTCTTCTTGCATCTTGAATGTATACAAAGCCTGCTTCAAGTAAAGCCTCTTCGCAAGAGACTTGGTTATATAAAGTGCCTCGAGTTTCTTCCAAACTTCTTCAGCCGAAGTTTCGTTAGCGACTTTACGCAGCACTTGATCCGAGAGACAAAGAATCAACGTCGAATAGGCACGTTCTCGAATCTTCTTCTTGTTCGCTTCCGTCATATCCTTCGGCTCCATTTCCTTCTCAGGCTTCAGCGCCTCCTCGAGCCCTTTCTCCGTTAACAGCGCTTTTATCTTCATCTTCCACAGACCAAAGTCGTTTTGGCCATTAAAGATCTCCATTTCGAACCTCGTCGCAGCCATCGTCTTCGTCGCGCTTCGTTCCACGCTCACCGCACCACTTGTAGGAATTTTTTTCAAACCAATTCCAGCCCAAACTCAACCCGGTATAAGCTTGTGGGTTTCCTCTCTAAAGCCAATTGATTTTAGAGAGGAACTCCACAAGCTTATACGGACCTGAGTTTGGGCTGGAATTGAGCCTGAAAAAATCCCTACAGTTGTTAGGCCTAGATTCTGAAAAAAGATGTACGACTTTGCATTCGATGTTGGATTATAGTTGGAGAAGCTCCTTGTTGAGATTATATAGTTCTGAAGGTGATGGAAGGAATGCAAGTGAAGAGAATAAGCATGTTCATACCAAAAGTGTCTTCGAATCTGGCAAGGAAAAAGTTAATGCAACTGATGGTGTTGTAGAAATTCTGGGCCGGGCCTCCGGTAATTATTAACCGTTAAAGAGGCCCACACACATGCGTCACACGGAGGATCGGTGCTCGGTATAAGCTTGATGAGGTTCCTTCTTAAAACCAATTGGTGATAAGAGGAGTTGCCCATCAAGCTTATAAAGCCATTTAATTTGGCAAGCAATTTCGATGTGGGACTTTGCCACACACGTGATTCTCAACACTCCCCCCTCACGTGTGAGCCCATGTCTTTTTAAATCGGGCGTGTCTGCCCATGTCTTTGTAATTGGACGGGAACGCCATTCTTTTCGAACCCGTCATATATATATATATATTTTTAATTGAGTCGAATCTCTGCCCGCTCTGATACCATGTAGAATTATGCATCAGAGTTCAGATTGAACGAAGGAATTTGAATTGAGCTGAAAAATGATCTGGAAATTCTGTTATTCTTGATCGTGAAATCGCGCCAAAGTACAAGATATATACACCGCTCTATCAAACAAAAAAACAACTTGAAAGACGTTAATTTACTAAAAAACCCTCAACGACTTAATGAATTTGAAACTCGCGCTTCATATCATTTCTCGCACGCTTCTGTTCATTGCTCGCATAATCCTTCAGCCCCCCCTCAAGATGAGCCTTGGGAAGCCACAAGCTCATCTTGGACAGAATGCAGTGAAACTGCGAGGAGGGCAGAGACTTGGTGAAGATGTCAGCGAGGTTTAGTGAAGACGACACATGCTGAGGAATGATAAAACCATGCTTGAATTGATCACGAACAACGTGGTGATCGATTTCGATATGCTTCGTACGCTCGTGAAAAACCGGGTTGGAAGTGATGTGGATCGCGGCCTTGTTGTCACAGTGGAGAGGTATGGGTAGAGATAAAGGTATCTGAAGACCGGACAAGATGTACGACAGCCACTGTAACTCTCGGACAGTCGACGCCATGGACCGATATTCTGATTCTGTAGTTGAACACGAGATAGTGGTTTGCTTCTTCGTTTTCCAGGAGATTAAGCTACTGCCGAGGAAGATGCAGTAGCCTGTTAATGAATGGCGAGATGTCTTGCAAGCGCCCCAATCAGCGTCGCTGTAGGCACGGAGCTGTAGATTTGTGGAGCTTGAATAGAACAAACCGTTTGAACTGGTGCTCTTCAGATAGCGAAGGAGATGCTGTGCAGCCTGCCAATGGGATGTGCGAGGGGCATGAACGAATTGGCTCAGTTGCTGGACAGCATGCGTGATATCAGGTCTTGTAAAGTTCAAGTACAGCAAACGTCCCACTAGCCTTCTAAACTGCAGAGGGTCATCAAGCAAAGGAGTGCCATCCTTATCCGAAGAACTGAATGCATGACCTCCAGGCAGAGGTGTCGAGGCAGAGGTGCATTCCAGCATATGGGTGTCTCTCAGTATATCCAGGATGTACTTTCGCTGGCAGATATACAAACCTGCCTCTGATCGAGCTATCTCCATGTCAAGGAAGAAGGCTGCAGTCCCCAAGTCTTTGATAGTGAAAGCTTGGTCCAAGTAGCTCTTGATTTCTGCAATCTTCCTTGCATCTGTCCCTGTAATCAACACATCATCTACGTAGACCAGTAAGAAGACTTGATAATGATCATGGACCAGCGTGAACAAACAATGGTCATGTGCAGATTGAGTAAACCCGAAGAGTAGCAGCTTGTTGGTGAATTCAAGGTTCCATTGCCTTGAGGCTTGTTTTAGCCCGTATAAAGATTTCTTTAACTTGCAGACTTTGGAGCATTGGCTGTCCATGTAGCCAAGTGGTGGGCGCATGTAAACTTCTTCATCGATATGCCCATGTAGGAAGGCGTTATTGACATCGAGCTGGTGCAAAGTCCAGCCCCAAGCAGCTGCTAGAGCAAAGATCACTCGAACTGTCACTAACTTTGCCACGGGTGAGAATACCTCGCTATAATCTTCCCCTTCAGTTTGAGTGAAGCCCTTAGCTACAAGACGCGCCTTGTATTTGTTTACGCTGCCATCTCCATTACATTTCACCCGATATACCCACTTACACCCAATTAGCTTCTTACCCTCGGGCAGGTCCACCATTTCTCAGGTCTCATTGGCCTCAAGAGCGCGCAGTTCTTGATTCATTGCCTCAATCCATCGTGCATCAGTGCTAGCCTGATTGTAGGAGGTTGGTTCATGAAAGGTAGACAAGTTTGCTAGAAAAGTCTCATGCGCAGGTATAAGCTGGTGACTGTATGGGTTCGAAAGGTATGAGTGACAGTCCTGAGAACATGCATTAATGCTGACAAAGTCCTTCATCCATTTTGGAGGCTGCTTTGGTCTAGAGCTGTGGCGAGGAGCTGGATGGTTATGTGAGAGTGAAGGTGTGACTGACTGGGAAGGCTCTGTTATGGGTTGTGAACTTGGTGGTGCTGGGGGTGTCACATCGTGATGATCAAGCAGGTTATTACTGGAAGATAGCTGGTCAGTGGTGGCATTCTCAGGGATATCTGGTTCGAATGGATCCCCAAGATCAACATTAGATAGGACTATGTCTGGGTTCTCAGCGTGGACAGAAGGGAAACTGTCTTCATGAAATTTGATGTCCCGAGAAATGATGATTCTGTTGAGAGAATGACAGAATACTTTGTACCCTTTTACTCCAGCCAGATATCCCACAAATACCCCACTTAATGACCTAGGATCGAATTTATCTTTGGTGGGATCGACATTGACAGCGAAGGTTAGGCAGCCAAAGGTCTTGAAATAGGAAAAATCGGGAGGTTTTTTGTACAGTAGTTCGAAAGGACTTTTCCATCCCAGAATTCTGGATGGTAAGCGATTCACTATATGGACTGATGTTAACACAGACTCTCCCCAGAACCTTTTAGGGAGTTTAGACTGGAAGAGAAGTGAACGGGCAACTTGAAGTATATGTTTGTGTTTTCGCTCGACCACCCCATTTTGTTGTGGGGTGTAGGGGCAACTCTTTTGGTGTTCTATCCCCCTGTTCGACAGCATTTCCTGGAATGCAGTACTGAGAAACTCTGAGCCATTGTCAGAGCGAATGGACTTGACTCTAGCATCATATTGGTTTTCAGCAAAAAGAAGGAATTTTCTGAAGGCTTCTATGGTTTGGGACTTGTATTTCATCAGGAAAATCCAAGTAAACCTGCTGTGATCATCAACAATTGTGAGGAAGAAGTGACAACCTGAAAAAGAGGGCTGTTTATAGGGGCCCCAGATGTCGAGGTGAAGGGTTTGAAAGCAATGTAAACTGTGTATGTCACTGACTGGAAATGGTGATCTCTGTTTTTTTGATTGTGGACATATGGTGCAGTCATTGGGATTCAAGGATTTCTGTTCTTTGACAATGGAATCTGGCAAATGTTTCATTACAAGAAAGGAGGGATGGCCAAGTCTAGCATGCCATTTATTCAAAGAGACAACAGCTGAAACAATATTAGGAATTTCAACAGAGGTTTTACTCCTAACAGAGAAGGTCTTCGAGGCATATAATTGCCGAGCTCTCAGGACTGTCTGAACTGAAAAGGATGATTGGTCTAGGATGTAAAGGCCTTTGTGGACTCTGCCTACTGCAAGAATCTTGTCATTCTGTAATTCAAGCAGCAAGCAATAGTCAGGGAAGAATTTGAAGTAGGCTTGAGAATCCTGTGACAGTTTTCTCACTGAAAGTAAGTTATATCTGAAACTGGGCACATATAGGCAGTTATGGAGGGTAATATTTGGTGACAGAGAGACACTGCCAGTGTGAGAGACCGATTTTATGCTCCCATCTGGAAGACAAACGGGTGTGAAGCAGGTGACTGGTTTGGGTCGTATGATTAGGTTCAGGTCATTGCACATGTGACCACTAGCACCTGTATCTACCAACCATTTCCCATTCCCTGCAATATCAGACATATTTAGATACAGTTTAGGAAGAGTAGAACTACCTGAAAAGTCACCAAGGTGAGCAAGGTTCACAGAGGGTTTTTCAGGTGCTTCTGTGCCCAATCTTCCTTTCATCATCTTGGCAAGCTCCTTCTTCATCACCTCAACCACAGTTGCATGTAAATTCTGCATTTGTGCATCTTCATTGCTCTCTGCATCAGTCAAGTCTGTATCAATTGCGTTGGCCTTGAAGTGGCCCTGAAATTTCCTCTGATAATTGATGCCCTGCTCTCGCCTGCCAGGTGCTGAACCTTCTGGAAAACCATTCAACTTGTAGCAATCTTCTCTTTTATGACCATGCCTTTTGCAAAAACTGCACTATGGCATTCCATTCAGCTTAAAGCACTCCTCTTTAACATGTCCAGGTTTCTTGCAGTAGTTACAAGAAAGACTGGACTTGTCAGGTTTCATCCCAGACTTGAAGATGGTACCCCTCTTCTGCCCAAAGCTTCTAGCCATCATCGCAGCATTATCTTCTGTTGCAGTTAAATTCAATGACACTTCCCTGTGTTTTTCTGCCTTGGAAATCATGGCATATACTCGATTGACTGGAGGCAATTTTTCAAGAAACAGAAGCTGATTTCTTTCCAAATCAAAGACTTCACTGAGACCCATAAGGAACTGCATCGATTTATCCTCCAACTCTCTTTCCTCAATCTTGGCTTTGATCGCAGCTGGCGCCTCTATTGAAGGTCTGAATTGGTCCAGCTGGTCCCAGAGATTGCGAATCTTGTTGTAGTAGTCGACGACGCTCATATTCCCTTGCTTGAGCAGAGTAATTTCCCTCTTCAGCTCATAAATCGAAGACATATTAGAACACCCATACCTTTCTGCAATCTCGTTCCACAGCTCCTCGGCTTCATGAATAAACATGAAACTGTTAACTATGTCCTTCGAGATCGAGCTTTTGATCCATCCAGTGATCATGCTATTCACCTTTCTCCATTTCCTGTAATCAGGAGAATCGATCGCTGGCTTCTTGTACTTCCCATTCACGAAGCCAAATTTCATTTTCGCCTCAAGTGCCTCAATCATCGCGCTTCTCCAAATTAGATAATTCGTCGAAGTCAATTGAGTGGAGACAATCATCATTCCTAGATTGTCCGATCCGTGCAACTGATAATCTTCATTCATTTCTGCCATTCCGACCTCAGTCGCAGCATTCACGTTCTCTCTCCGGTAATTATTAACCGTTAAAGAGGCCCACGCACATGCGTCACACGGAGGATCGGTGCTCGGTATAAGCTTGATGAGGTTCCTTCTTAAAACCAATTGGTGATAAGAGGAGTTGTCCATCAAGCTTATAAAGCCATTTAATTTGGCAAGCAATTTCGATGTGGGACTTTGCCACACACGTGATTCTCAACAGGTGTAAGGAATTGTGATGCTCATTCACAACTTGGGCAACAAGATAAAATGGAATGGCTCAGAAATGAAAAGCTTGTTATGGAGAATAAGAAGAAAGATTCACCCTTTCTATCTCAAAGAGAAAGATCAGAAACGAGTTCTTGCGTAGGGTTGTTGCGTGGGAGAAAATAACAGTCTCACGGCCCACTTTGTGGAATTGCGCATCAAAGGTCAGATTGAACGAAGAAATTTTATTGAGCTGAATTGTGATCGAAAAATTCTGTATTCATCATCGCGAAACCGCGCCCAAAATACAATATATATATATACACTGTTCCATCAAAACGAAAAACAGCTTGAAAATTGTTAAATTACTGAAATGCCCTTAACGACTTAATGGATTTGAAACTCGCGCTTCTTTTCATTTCTCGCACGCTTCTGTTCATTGCTCGCATACTCCTTCACACTTTCTCGTATTATCTGAAGTACGTGCGGTTTCATGTTGTATCCTAGGATCCCTTCTCTCTCTGTGGTTGCCACTGAGACTTTTTCTTGCAGTGAACGCACTAAAAACCTTTTGATGGAATAAGAAGTTTGCCCCAGAATATGGAAGCCGATTGACTCCATCGTGTAGGAGAATTTTGCTTCAAAGAAGTCCAGGTCTGTTTTTCTGAAGGCCTACTTTAAAATTCAGTTACGATATATGATTTTTGCAATGCTATTATTCACTGAATGGAAGTAGTTTGGTCATCTCAAACAATTTTTCGGTGAAGGTCTGAGCTGTATCGTGAAAGAATGGTCAGGGCACTTGCGAGGACATGAGGGTTCCACTTATTGTGCTTGATAGCAGCACTGTGGCTTCACATGTAAGCTCGTGTTGATTTGATTGTGGATTTTCTTTCATATTTTTCCAAACCTCTTCATCAACCTCAAAACCAGAGACTGAGGCTTCCGATAAACACCCGTTAAGTGAAGGTAATATGTGATGAGGACTTCATAAGTATGTGAAGCGTTATTTGAACGAATGAATTGGATAACTTCTAGAAAGGTTGCACATATGATGTACGATTGCTTATAATGACGTTCTTTGCTTGAAATGTGGATTATGTATTTCTGCAGGAGACCGTGTTAAGTATGTTGGACAGCCGATCAACGTTGAAGATAAAGGCATGTAAACTCCACTTTCACATTATGACACTTACACTTTGGACATTCAAATGGATAAATGCTTATTTCCGTTCAAATATCTCTGATATGTAGTATTCGTTCTTTGTACTTTGTAATTGATATCTTGAATGCTTGTATGTTCCTTCTTTTGTGCAATATATAACTTTGTGGGATGGGTATATTTGCTTCATACCCTTGCTTTCCTGTGCAAATAATGGGTATAATCCAGTCATTGAAGACAAAGATTTACCTACTGTAACTGTTAGATATTTTTTGATCAGCTATAACCGTTTTGCCTGATGTAGGATTCCTTACTACTTTTAAAGAAATTCGCATGCCAATCACATCTCCCCGATCTCAGATTAAATGAAACCGATGCAGAACAACCCTTTTTGTTTCTGCAAAAAATTAACCAACCAAAAGCGAAACTTAAAGATCTTAGACTAGACCACCAAGAGGAAAGGAAATGATATAGGAACGAACATACCTAGAAGGTAAAGAAGAGATGAATCGGGTTTACATAGTAGCGCCTGTCAAAGCACAACGTAAATTTGTGACCCTTGACAATAGTTGTGCTTCGACACAGGCCAGAAGAAGAAATCCCATGCCACCCCTCCATTTTGTCCTCCTCGATATTCTCCATATACGATTCAATGTCGACGCGGCAGACGGATATCGCCAGGCGACAAGAGTTGGCATATCCACATGAGGGCTTCTCCATTAGCAAGTGGCATAAGTGAATTTCTTTCCCGCCCTCGTCGTAGTTCAAAAGTGCCACAGCAGAATCTCTTGTAAGACCTCGATCGATACGGAAAAAAAAAATTCAATTTAACATTTTAGGACCGATCGATTGATATTTTCGGCCCTGCAGTGCACGGGCCGAACGATATTTTCGGTCGGGCTGTGCGCGGGCCGATCGATATTTTCGACCCGGACACTGCCTGGCCGAAATTTCAGTTCGGCCCGCACAGGCCCGGCGGAAATCTGAGTTCGGCCCGCAGAGGCCCGGCAGAAATCTGAGTTCGGCCCGCACAGGGCCGGCCGAAATCTGAGTTCGGCCCGTGCACAGCCGGTCAAAAATACTGATCGGCCCTGACAGCACCCGAAGTTCAGTTTTGAGTACCATTTTGGGGTCGTTGCGCTCCGAATCGGGCCAAACATAAAACATACAAGTTGTCGATAATCAAATTGGGTTTCCATAGGAATTTGAATCAGGGTCATCCGATTTGTAAATCAAAAGTTATTGTCAAAATCGTACAGACTGCCAGTTTCGGTCGATTCCACTGGCAGATTGCATGATTTTGAGCATAACTTTCAATTCACAAATCGGACGACTCTGATTCAAGTTCCTATGAAAATCCAACTTAATTATATATAACTTTTGTGTTTTAATGGAGGCCTTATTCGAAGTCCATTAACCTCAAAAATTCGCCCGATTCTAACTTAGGGTTGCTGTTGGAATCGGCCGAAACTGGCAGTCTACACGATTTTGACAATAACTTTCGATTTACAAATCGGACGACCCTGATTCAAATTCTTATGGAAAGCCAATTTAATTATATGCTTTATGTTTGGTCCGATTCGGAGCGCATCGACCCCACAATTGTACCCGAAACTGAACTTCGGGTGCTATGTCAGGGCCGATCAGTATTTTCGGCCTTGCAGTGTAACGGCCGATCAGTATTTTCGGCCGGACCTGTCAGGGCTGAAAATACTGTTCGGCCGTTACACTGCGGGGCCGAACAAGATTTTCGGCCGGGCTTTGTCTGGGCCGAAAAAATCGATCGGCCCGCACACAGATCGGCCGAAAATTTCGTTAGGCCGTGCACTGCAGGGCCAAAAATTTCGATCGGTCGGTCCTAAAATGTTAAATATTTTTTTACGTTACATCGATTGTTAGGATTTATTTGTGTATGTATTTTTTAGTATTTCGTACCGGGATTTTGTTTTTCTTTCTAAATTAATTTAAATATCATAAGGGCAAAATCGTCTTTTTACAGTTCTTTAGGGGCAGTGACTAGGGATAAGGGGGCGGTGAATAGTGATTCCTTTTTTTTTCCTGCTTTTCTTTGTTATTTAGTTTGTTGAACTTTTGTAGATTATTTTTCCTGAAAAGCTACGTGACTCTTCTTTATCTAGTGACATCTATACATAAATACCTATTTAGATAAAAATTTTTTATTTATTTTTAATTAATTAATGGCCAGTTTAATCAGAAGAGAAAGACGTGTTATGTTAAAGACACATGATTCAACATCCTAACCCGCTTCGAACGTTAGGATGGATAAGTCAAATTATTAACGTGAATTGTGTTAAGCTATTACTCTCAAGAAACTTAAACGTTACGCCTTCAACATCGATTTACTCGTTAAGCTTTCGATTATCCATACAGTAAGATAACAAAGTCAACGAAATCATACTCTTTCTTTCTTTATTCCTTCCAAAGTCCTCAAAAACACACTTGACCCAAAAATACATACTCATATATCATATCAGTAATCATATCATAGCCGAGAAAAACCAAGATACGTCTCAGAAACATTCATACAACAAATCTTACAAAACAACATTTTCCTACACTTCACACTCATTCATTCGAACCCCTTCCTCTCCCTCCAATTCTCCCCCCAAACCTTAGCCTCGGCAACCGCCCTCTCCCTATCCAAATCCCTGTTATAATACCCATAGCTCGAATCCATATGAGCCGCCGGTGAGCCCTCGTCGAGCCACTCGGCTCGATCCGCCGCCGTGTTCATCCTCTGCCTGGCAGGTGTCGACGAGCCGCCGGCCGCCCTCTGAGCCGAAGGCGGTGCGTTGGGGTCGTAGGCCTGAGAAGCCAAGTAGGTGAGGGCCGTGACTACGTCTCCGATGAGCGGTCGAGTGGCGGCTTGCTCTTGGAGGCACATCGCGGCCACCGCGAGGGCTTGGTAGAGCCCTCGCACTGGGAAGTGCCCTTGTAATAAAGGGTCGGCGATCTTGGGAAATTTCCTTCGGTCCTTGAAAAGGGGCCTCGCCTATCATGATATCGATCGTTAACGAGAAATTGGGGCGTACGCCATTTTCTCTAAAATGCATCCCAACTTTCAGTCATCAATTTTACCAATTTCGTATCGTTTTGGTCCTTTGGTTTTATTTAACCGTTAGTTTGGACGGAATTACGCGTTGAATCAGCAAAAGATTAGGAGTCAGGCCGAAGGACGGAGGCCCGGCCCGTAATTTTGTCCAAGCTAACGGCCAAATTAACCGGAAGAACGAGAACCACACAAGATATCGGTAGCATTGCGGACTAAAAGTGGCACCTCGAAAAGTAAGAGGACAAAAAAACGTCCATATCCCAAACATTGAGGGTCCAAAAACATCACTCTCCCATAAAAATGCGTACACCTACCCATGCAACGAGATTTTGCTCTCCGGGCCCACGACCGCCGTCGATGGCCTTCCGACCCGTGATGATCTCGAGGAGGACGACCCCGAAGCTGTAAACGTCGGACTTGAGAGTGAGTTGACCGGTCATAGCATACTCAGGCGCGCAGTAGCCGTACGTCCCCATAACTCTGGTCGAAACGTGCGTCTTGTCCCCGACTGGCCCGAGCTTGGCCAGCCCGAAATCGGACAACTTTGGAAAGTAGCCCTCGTTGAGGAGTATGTTGGACGACTTCAAATCTCTGTATATGACCGGCGGGTTAGCCTTATCGTGCAAAAACTCGAGCCCCTTCGCCGCCCCGGCCGCTATCTTCATCCTCGTGTTCCAATCCAAGGGTTCTTTATCGGGCGCAAGATCTGTTCAATTTTACCTTCGATTTTTGTTAAAAATAGATAACCCTAAATAACTCACATGCGTCCCACATCGGATAATTGAGGAGGGTTCAGATAGTATATAAGTAGATGAGCCACTCCACTTATTACCAATTGGTTCTAGAATGGAAGCCCATCTCTTATATGGGCCAACTCTCCTCCTATATAAGCCGGCCCAATAAAGAAATTTTACAATTTTAGCTAGATATTCCGCGATACACAAAGAAAAAATGTTGGTATAGAAAAAAGGTCGAAAAAGAAGAGATTATTACCGTGCAAATGATCCTCGAGCGATCCCAAGGGCATGTACTCGTACACCAGTAGACGCTGGTCGCCGTCGGCGCAGTAGCCTATCAAGTTGACTAGGTTTGGGTGGTGTAATAAGCTGAGCATTAGCACTTCGACCAAGAATTCTCGGTTCCCTTGAAGCCCATTCCTATCGAGGTGCTTTACTGCAACGACCTACGCCATTACTGCAAACTATGCAAGTGTTTTCTTACGGTGTTTAAGTTATCGATGTAGTGAACTCACTTACTTGCCCAGTGGTTTCGAGGCGGCCTTTATATACGCGCCCGAAGCCGCCTTCCCCGAGCAAGCACTCGGGCCTGAAGTTCTTCGTGGCTGCAGCGAGCTCGCGGAACGTGAACGTTTGGGCTGCGATGTTTGGTTCTTTCGGGATCGAAGATGATTCCTTCTTCGAACCGTTGCTGCTCCTCCGCGATCTTGATTTGTCTGTTGAGATGGTTAGTAGATATTTTTCGAGCATTTCTCAGTACAAGACAAAGGAGACTCGGTTCAAGTTTTTCAGAAATTGAGGGGCGTTGAACAGCATAATGAATTTCGATTCTGTAAGAAGGATACAAAACATGAAAGATTGAAGACCATTCATAAGCTTACTGTTTGTTACTACAACTCCTTGCCATAAAATGTAAGGACATTACCAATCTTACATACATGAAGAGGTTCTAGACAAACACGTCAATCCCAGGAAAAATGCAAATAAAATCAACCGAACTGAGAGAGAAATAAAGTCATCTCAAATCCTTGAAGAATATGCCGACACTATTTCATCAGAAGTACCTTTGTTCAAATGGCTAATGGACCAAGCTGTTGAAGTCTCTTTGAAAGACTCGTTATTTGACACTTCCTTGACTCCATTTTTTCCGTCGCTTACTTCATTCTCGGATGATCCGAAGCAGGAGAAGCAGCCCATTTTTAAACATTCAAAGAATCAAAGAACCACACACACCTTAAAATTCAATCTTCTTGACGGCAAAAATATTTTCACAAACTCAATCTTGACAATCGAACACGGCGTTCTCTCAGCTACCCACTACTTGACTTGCTAACAAAACCCAATCTTGAAGTTCCTGCGACAGTTCTTCAGCTGCCAACAAATGCAATCCTCACCTTACAGAAAATTATCAGATTGAGAGATTCATAGATCCGCTGTGAAGATAAGAGGATACCAAAACGAATTCGACAAAAAAAAAAAAAAATCGTGACTGTTCACGCGTCAAAAAAAGATTAAGTGAAAGAGGAGCTCACGAATTACGAAAAGTTTTATGAAAAAAAAACCCATTAATGCCGCTGCAACGCCTCTCTCACCCTCAGATAAAGAAATGTGATGGTGGTGAAAAGTCAAAAGGATATATTTTTTTTCAATCTCCGTTGGTGATTTTTTGAATTTCTTCAAATACTAAAAATGTGCGCGAAATGTAGAAAATTAGGTGGGTGGATGTCGTCTGAATAATTTATTGGTAACTGTGATCAAATCTCATCCTTTTTGAGATTCCATGGATGGAAGTTTACTGTGTTTGTCTCGCAGTCACTATTTTTTTCCTTTTTAACTATGTACTAAAATAAAACATATATTAAAATGGGAAAAAGTTTACAGCTGCGGTAAGGAACTTCACTTCACTTCAATGTCCGGTGGGTGACGGGTACACCTGGACCCTTGCCGTGACATGCCTAACTCAATTTTAGCGAGATTTAATAATTAAATAAACAATGATTCCGTAATATTTTATAATTATTGTCCTGTATTTGGAAAGTCACGTTTGGTGGGTTAGAGAAAGTAAAGAGTTAGTTCAATAGTTGTGTGGATTGTGGTGTTCAAAATGTTCCTAACAGAATCACGCGCCTACTTTACTAAGTCTCCAATTTATTATTAATTTTCACTATGGATTTGTATAATTTTTCACAAATAACGAAAACATAATGTATTTTAGTCTGGGCCCAATAGCTAAGCATTGGGCTGGCACTCGGCACTCGGCAACTAGTCATTAAGTATAACTACGACGATTTCTTGCATTCCAAAATTTATATAGTGTAATCTATATACAAATACCTACTTGAATAAAAATGTTACCAATCATTATCGATGTCAGAAAATTTTGCAGATAGGTACCCGATTTACTGTTTGTAACAGTTTATGTGTCAAGACCGTACCTTTCTATGTGTGCATAGCGTACCATATCACGTCTTTATACAGTACTCTTTACAGTTGTTATATGGTACCTAAATGTGCTAATACGGCGCACGATAAACGTATTACGTACCGCAATACGATGCTATAGGGTACCTAAATGTACTAATACGGCGTACCTACAGCAGATCGGGTACCCTCTGTGCAAAAAATTTATTATATTAGGTACCTACATATAAAAAAATCCTGACATGGTACTAAATTACAAGTTTTTATCCAAATGGGTATTTATGTGTAAAGACCCCATTTATCTATGCATGTATATATTATGATTTTATATGATAAACATTGTATAACGAGTTTTCCCCTAAGTGGTGGGCCAACATGCACATAGAAAGATTCCGTAAAAAATTGTGACAACGGAAAGAAAGGTTTGTCAAATGGCAACGCAAGTCTCACCACTATTTAGATTTATCGATCCTAGAAAGCGATGTTGCTTTCCCTATGTTCTCACATTTTCCACTTTCATATGTAACATATTTATTTTCGGTGTGTCATATGATAATTACTTATCAAGTACTGCAAGAATATAAACGCGATTTTAAATTGATTACTTGCATCATCCTATTTACATCATCGACTGATCGATAATCGATTATTCATTTCACAAAGAGATTAAAGGCAATAACGCCGTACCAAAAGTACACACGTCCCACTTTTGTTCTCCATACGCATATCGTTGTCGTCCTCAATATTCAATCACTCTCAAATGCATTATAGAAAATATATTCAATTCAATCCCTTTGGCCTCACTCATTTACCCCGCATATAAATACCCCTAATGCGCTCACCATTTTCCTCGCACAACCTAATAAACATAAAACAATTCCGCAGTAATAATCTTTATTTTCTTACACCGTCTTAAGAAATGGAAAGGGTGAGGAAAATGGTGTCGGAAAAGCCCATAGTGATCTTCAGCAAGAACTCGTGCTGCATGAGCCACACGATCAAAACCCTATTTTCAGATTTCGGAGTTAATCCAACGGTCTACGAGCTAGATGAAGTGCCACGTGGCAGAGACATAGAACAAGCCTTAGCTAGGCTCGGGCTGAACCCTTCGGTCCCAGCCGTGTTCATAGGTGGTGAGCTAGTCGGTGGGGCCGAGGAGGTCATGAGCCACCACCTTCGACGAACTTTGAGGCCTATGCTTCAAAGAGCTGGCGCTTTATGGGTTTGAGTTAGGGTTTTTGATGGGGAATATAAAATCAAGAAACTATATATATGATGTTAAGTAATTAATAAATGCAGTTTTGAAATTGCAAGTTGTATTAATTAGAAGAGAGACTAATAATATGTCACACACTGCTTTTGTGTAACGATATCTCGGACTACTTCGAATGAATGACAGCTAATTAATAATCATCTGTTGGCTTCTTCGTTTTGTAAGAAAGGCCGTCAGATTTTATATATGTTTTTGTTTGTCCTGAAATAATTATAATGATGTTTTTAAGTAAGTCCTTTATCTATTATATCAGTTTCACATCCCAAGATTATCGTTGCAAGTCTAAAAAGGACCGAAGATAAAAGCTTTAGAGATAGTTGAATTTCTTGAACACCATGAAATGAAACCGAAGAAACTAACTATAAGAAAATTATTGACTAATGTTGCAATATATCATCTAGGTTTATCCAAATGCCTTTTCGTAATAGTTGGTTGAACTCAAAATTATGGAGATTCCATATCTTTTTCGTTCTTCGTTTCATAAATTCATAAGTATTAATAAGTCCACACCGCCAATAGTTATCTGCTTCCACATTTGTTGATTAAAAAGATTCTCGTTTTACTTATATATGTACACATATAATTGTAGTTGTACTTTTCGAATGTGTTGGTCTTTGTCTCCTTGAAATAATACTGAAACCATATCATGCATATATTTACGAAATTCACAAAAAAAAATAAAAATATATCAACTCAGAAGTCCTATTTCTAAGTCAAAACAATAACTTTATACCGAATTATGAACAAATGGACGATCGACACGTTTGTTTAATATTTATAAAATTTTGTTCGATCAAATCCATTGGACTACTCACTTATCTATTGGAAATACTATTTCATCGCGGAATAAAAAGAATGCATAAAATCACGTGACGATATTCTTCATTATAATATGCGGCGATATCTCATATTCTCTCTTATGGATACATACATACATCATCAAGTTTGACGACGCAAGATATGTATATGTATTTTATATCTTTAAATATATGTATATATATTTATAAATCAAGTGAAACAAAATGGTGATGAGCTTATATGCGGATGCCAAGAACCGTTCTCGAACACCTTTGGGAATACACGTAATTAGGTTGATATTTATTTTTTTTATATGAATTCATTTGTCATGTCATCCACACTTTATATGAATCTTATCTACAGCTTCGTGATAGCTCTCTCTCTATATGTATCTTCCACACACACATGACACACCTAGTTATACTTTGTTAATGCATGTCACTTTATACGTATATATTGATATCAAAATACATATGCTGCTGCACTATTAAATTTTATTCCCTTAAGTATATATTCTTTCTTCTTTGATGTGTTTCGAATGAAAAATAAATAAATACGCTGCATGCTTGAACATTGCCGTTCTTTGGCATATATGAAGGGTCATATATGCATGAGTTCATATTTTCTTTTGATGTTATTGCAATATGTTTGTCTATGTGTCGATAATATCGACATGCAGTGTTTTGAGAGAGTAAGGCAACATTTGACCAATATTCAACTTTGGTGACGAAAAGCTTAGCTTTTCAACATTTAGGTTTTCCCTTAAAGAAAAAGTGATGCATATTATACTTATCTCTTCTTTTCATCCGCCAAAAAGAATTTTTGAAAAAAGAGGACAAGTAAATATTTTCGTCATTTTGCATTTAGAATTTCGTGCAGTTTAAATGCCCTAAGCATATGACGTTCGAGAGTCCAAAAAAAGGATAGGTTTTCGCTTTGTCTTCTTATAAATTTCCTTTTGTCTATTTTCAACATGTGTTTTTGTATTATTCATGACTTTTATGATAACAGTACAGTAGCATCTAATTCATTTTTGCAAGAGCACCTACAACACAATTGACGTTGTCCAACGTATTTGTCTTTTTTTTTTTTTTTCAATATGGATAACATATTGAATAGTATTAGCATACATCTCAGAACTATCCCATGCATTTGAAAATAATAACGATAAAAAATATTATATTCCATATTTCTTTAGCTTTAGTGAGATCAGCTCGATCATCGAATCTTGTTCTTGCAAGTAAAAAAAAAAAAAAAAAAGAGGTCCCAATTGGATAAACCCGACTTAGTTCTCCAACTCAGTTGATGCCTTCATGAAAGATACAATAGAAAGTTGATTATGGACCACGTATGCATATGTATTTATAAAAGTAAATTAGATAGCTGTACGCATGCCTAATCTATAAAATCTAAACAGTTCAACAACATTTAACATTAACCGTATTGAATTTGTGTAAATGTTATGAAGACCATTTGTTGAAATGAAACTTCCCACTTTAGTTGACTTTGATCATTACTTTGGGGAATATTTAAGCAAGTTGTGATCATAATATTCTAATCAATCAAAAATATTTTACATATAAAATCAAGAACGTGAATTCCGTACAGCTGACACGTCTCGGATTTCTTCGTATGCTGAGATTCGCCATCGTGAGCAAAAACACATAAAGTAGGATAGGACACATCAATCATTTTCAATGTAAGGATTAAGGTACTAAAACAATTAATCAAATTTCTCATCGGCAGCATTAATAGGGTTTTTACAAAGAAACATCTATATTTTTTACGAATTTAAAAAACCTTCCAATTTTAGTTCTTTTTCTATTATAAATACACCCCATGCGCTCTCTCTACTTACTCACAAGCAAAACCTAACTCCTACTTCACAATACCTTAATAACACACACACACAAATCTTTAAATTAAAGTCAAGTAAAAGATGGAGAGATTGAGCAAAATGGTGTCTGAAAAGCCAGTGGTAATCTTCAGCAAGAGCTTATGTTGCATGAGCCACGCAATTAAAACCCTATTTTACGATTTCGGAGTGAACCCAACTATTTACGAGCTCGACGTAATAAATAGGGGTCGGGAAATCGAGCAAGCGCTTGCGAACAACGTTGGGTGTAACCCTACGGTGCCAGCAGTGTTCATCGGGGGCGAATTCGTGGGCGGTGAGAATCAAGTTATGAGCCTTCACCTCCAAGGAGAACTCATTCCCAAGCTTAAGAGGGCTGGCGCACTATGGCTATGATAAATATTCTTACAGTTCGGTTTTGTTGTGCTTAACTTATAAGAAATATATGTACGAGTTTTGTAAGAGAGATGGAGAGAGCCTGATGATGCTAAAATAAAGAGTGTTGTATTTTTTCAGCTTTTGTTTTTTTTAGGTGATTTATGTTACGGTTAGCTAAAGTACTAACTAATTTAAACATATGTAAAACAATATTGAGTCATAACATAAGCTATGTAAATCAATGTGGTCATGAGCACATTATTTCTTTCATATGAAGGTTATTATTTCGATCCTATTCCCATCAACTCGTGACTTTAGTGTGATACACACAAGCCAAGCTGAGTGAACTATTAATATTGAATCAGACTAGTTCCATGGCTAACTTGACTTTTAGATTTATAATATAATAATTGTCATATTAAATTATAAACACCACTGTAACTGTGTTCTGTTGCATTTAGTCAATTTTTTCTTGCATTTTCTTTTGTCCTGTGGGTTTAATTGGTATTCGAAGCACAACTCAAATCATATGATATTTGAATAAAGCCCATCTTTTATTGTGTGGAAAAGCCCAATCGCAATCCTGAGCCCGGTCATCTTCTCTCTCTCTCTCTCTCTCTCTCTCTCTCTCTCTCTCTCTCTCTCTCTCTCTCTCTCTCTCTCTCTCTCTCTCTCTCTCTCTCTCTCTCTCTCTCTCTCTCTCTCTCTCTCTCATTGCCGACTCGATTACGAGACTATTCCCTTTGCTGTGCCGACCCGATGGGTCAAACCGATAGCTCGTCGAGCCCATGCTCGATTTGCCTGGACCGATTGGAGCCCCGAACCGCCGCCTCGCTAGTCCCCTGCGCCCACGCCTATTGCGTCGGATGCATCCGCCGGTGGAGCGAGTTGAAGCGCTCGTGCCCTCTCTGCAAAGCCAGCTTCGAATCATGGACCCGCCGGACCGGCTATGCTCTTCGCGAGTACAGGTTGCCGCCGTTGTACGGCGTCAGTAGAACGGGGAATTCGGATTATCGCAGCGGCGACCGTGTTCTGCTGTGGCGGTGGAGGACACGTCAATTTCACGATAGGTTTACTTCGATAATTTTCACGTTCAAATGTCGATTGATCTGTTATCAAATTCGAAGAGTAACTTTAATTATTTCCTTACTATACTATTTTTGGTCATTCGAAGCTCTTGATTAGCGAGTTTAAGTTGAATCTCATTGTTATGCTTCCCCGTGGATCTTCGTTAGGTTTACAATTCAAGGTTCAGCTCGGAGAACTAGAGAATCATCGGAGACCAATCCGCTGAGCAACACGACGACGTTCTTTCATACGTCGAAATGGTGAAAGCCCTGAACTTTTTGCCGAGAGAGTTAGAAAATGGCGATTTAGGTATTGTTAATGTTGAGCATTCAGCATTAGCAATGTTGGGGTAACATTCTAGTCAATATTTGTTGGCCGAGAATGTTTCCTTTCTCAGTTTTATCTTTCATGCCCAAAACTAATTTAATTAATGACATGGTATTTTTCTAGTATTGTGCAGGTTATGGATAAGAGCTGGAATGGATCAAACAGTGTGGAAAGAGTGTGGATGAGCTAGAGCAAAAATAGGAAAGGAGCTTACTAAAAATAGGCGACTTGGAGCTCAAGTGAAGACCGAGCTTTTGGAGCTGACCAAGTCGACTCCCAACGGTCACTAACTGTCTAAAATCACTTAGTGGACGTTAGTGGACGTTGAGGGAAGTTACCAAGTCGTTGGTGAAGAGCTTTAGAAGTCGAAGGCATATATAAGGCGAAGCACTTAACCGTTTGAAGGACGGATTTTACAACGAGCGAGAAAGAGCGAGATCGAGCGAGTTCATTCTTTCAAGAGAGTTTTCTGTTTAGTCTAGCTTTTAAGGTCGAGAGATCCTTTAGTTTGCTGAATCATTTTCTGATTCGTAGGTTGTGCTAGACTTAGTTTTTGACTATCTTTGTTGATAGTTTGTGATCCATCTTTATAGTGGATTTTTGCCTCTTGAGGTGCGCAGCAAGTTATTTGACTTGCTGCATAAAATTACTGCTCGCGTTCATTTCGTTTTACCACTAATTACTTGTCATTCCGTTGTGCATCTTAAAAGTGAGAGTGAGTGTTAGCCTAACATTCCGTCCAACATCAGTTTAGTATTCAGTGTTTTTACATCCATTGCGTACGGGACCACCTTCAAAGTGGTATCAGAGCCTACGCTTGACGCTACTAAGCGCTACAGATATTCTATAATGGATATTATGAGTTCTAATAACGTCGGAAAAGTCCCTGTGTTAGACGGCACAAATTACGCATATTGGAAGGTGCGAGTTCGTCAAGTCCATCGATGTGCGAGCATGGGAGCAGCACTTAATGGCTATACCCCACCTAGGATAGCCCCGGATGCTGATGGAGAAGTCTATGACAAGCCGAGTGAAGAGTGGACAGTGCCAGAACGATCCGCGGCAGAATTCAATGACAAGGCTCTTAACGCCATCTTCTCAACTGTGGACATCTTTATGTTCAAGATTATCCAGAGTTGTACAACGGCAAAGAACGCATGGGACTTACTCCAGAGGTACTGCGAAGGCGACGCAAGTGTTAGAGAAACCAAACTACGCCTCCTTCTAAACCAGTTTGAGAACATACGGATGAAGGAAGATGAAGACATAACTTCGTACTTTGGGAAGCTCTTGACAATTGCCAGCGAGTGCGCCAGCCTTGGAGAGCCGATCGCCAATAAGGTACTAAATTCCAAAGCTTCGTACACTAACTAAAAAATTTAATGTGAAGGTATCAGCGATCGAGGAAGCTCACAACTTGGGGACTATGGAGTTCAATACGTTGATGAATGTTCTCAAGAACTTCGAGACCAACCTCGAGGTACAAAAAAGGGCTGCACGTGGAAAAAGCCTTGCCCTGGTTAGTCAGCCATCCTTGGAACCAACTACAGTGGACCCCAACAATGAGGAGGATATGGCCATGCTAGTGAAGAAATTTGCAAAGTTCTTCAAGAAGAAGAATGTTGTGCAGAATGTTGGCCCAACATTCAGGAAGGGCCAGAACGTCAAAGCTGAAGCATCTTCTGCTCCTCCGTTCTCTAAGCGCAAGCCAGTTGGGAAGCCAGACGGAAAGAAGAAGAACGTCGACTATGACTCAATCAGATGCTATGAATGTCAAGGATGGGGATACTATGCCAATGAATGTGCGAACACACTTCGTAGACGTGGAAAATCGCTTTGGGTGGAACTATCTGACGATGAAGATGAAGATTCTGACCAAATGGCGATCCGGCAATCATCAGTGATAATCCAGTCCTTCTCGGATGACGAAGACAAAGAAGATCATCAAATTGACTTCACTGCGGTAACAGATGTTGAGCCAACATCTGACTCAACATCTGCAAAACATATTATTTTTTATTACGATGATTCAAACTATCTTGATGGTATTTTTAGTTCTGATGATGAAGATGCAGATGGGAACATAGAAGTCAAGATGAACGAAGCCTTCAAGCTACTGACTTCTTGATATGAGATTGAGAAAGTGAAAAATGATCAACTTATGGCTGCTGTGAAAGTACTGACCGAGGAAAATGAGAAGAACGAGAAGCTGATCGAGAACCTGGTGGATAGGATGAACAAGATGGCAGCGGCACTGACACGAAAGGACAACGAGATCGACAAGCTTCAGAAGCGAGTGGACAAAGCCGACGAGACCTTCATGAGGATGAATAAGGGTAGATCTTCCCTTGATGAGGTATTGTCTCTGGGAGTTTCTAATAAACATGGTCTAGGTTATAACTCTCAGCCTTCAAATGATGTTCCAAAACCCGTGACCCATGATTCAACTAAGATAGTTTTTGTTAAAGCTCAAGCCGTGAATGATGAAATTGAAATCGTAAATCCTAAGAATAGTCCCGAGCATGTGACCCTAAAAGGTGATGATAAATCTTTTATGTGTGAACATTGTAAGAAGTTAGGTCGTTTAAAGTCATACTGCTGGAAATTGAAGCGAGAGATTTTTGCAAAGAAATCGATGTCGGCTGAAATGTCATCCAACATATCGGTCAACATTGAGAAATCAGTGTTGAAGGGTATGTCTGGAGAAAATTCAGCTGGCGCATCTTCGAAGTCTAACAAACAGAATGCGGTTAAATCATCTAAGAAAGCTTGGATCAAGAAATCTGGACATAAATGCCTTGTAGTATATACCTCTTTACGAGCTAACGTGACAGGTTCATGGTACTTCGATAGCGGGTGTTCCCGACATATGACGGGTACCAAGGAGTATCTCAGTGATTACAAGCCTTTAAACAGTGGATTTGTGACGTTCGGAGGTGGTTCTAAAGGTCGAATTCTCGGCCGAGGAAGATTGAATGTGCCCGACTTTCCAAAGCTTAGCAACGTACTCCATGTAGACGGGCTTGTAGCGAATCTGATCAGCATAAGCCAGCTGTGCGACGATGACCTTAAGGTAAGGTTTAATAAGGAGTGTTGTGAAGTTTTTAACCGAAATTCTGTTCTAGTGATGGCAGTTAAGAGATCTAGCGACAATTGCTATCTAGTTGGTGACAAAACTGGTGTGAAGGACGTGTGCCAACTATCAAAGGCCGAGGATGATGTTGTGCTTTGGCATTACAAATTGGGCCACATCAACTACAGAACCCTGGAGCAGCTTATCAAGCATGATGCAATCAGATGCATTCCGAAGCTTAAGGAGTTTGGTAAGATTGTTTGTGAGTCGTGCTTGAAGGGTAAGCAAGTACATGTTAGTCATAATGTTGAGCAACATGCTGCCCAACATTTTAATACTGTTCACTGTTTTCAGTTGATTCACATGGATTTGATGGGTCCTATGGAAGTTGATAGCACAGGAGGTAGAAAATACGCATATGTGCTCGTCGATGACTTTTCTAGATATGCATGGATTTTCTTTCTTAGGGAAAAATCAGAATCTTTCGATTTCTTTAAGAAATTTTGTGTGATGATTAGGAACAATTTCAGTGCATCTATCTTTCGTGTTAGGTCTGATCATGGTAGGGAGTTTGAAAATTAGTACTTTGATGAATTCTGTGATAAGAATGGTACTCTGTCCTAAGATGCCCCAACAAAATGGGTGGCCGAAAGGAAGAATAGGACTTTACAAGAGATGGCTCGTGTTATGTTACTTTCTAAGAATGTTTCTAAACGTTTTTGGGCTGAAGCTTTGCATACTGCTTGTCACATTTCGAATCGTGTTTTCTTTAGGCATGGTACTAAAAAGACCTCATATGAACTATTGAATGGAAAGAAGCCTACGGTTAAATATTTTCATGTCTTTGGATGTTTTTGTTACATGCTAAATGATCGTGAGTATTTGACCAAGTTCGATTCAAAAAGTGATAAATATATTTTTTTAGGATACTCGTATAATAGTCGTGCTTATCGTATATATAACTTGCGCACGAAGTCTGTTCTGGAGTCAGTGAACATTGTATTTGATGATGCTACTGATCTTTGCAAAGTGTCTCCTCAAGTTGATATTACAAATATTATACAAGCGGTCAATGAAACATAGGAGACAGAGGATGCAAATGTTGAGCCAACATCGGACTCAACATCTGCGCCCGAACAGAACGATGATGCGGGACCCAGAGAAGTACGACGAGATCCCCCTGCGAAGATTCAAAAAGATCACCCAACTGAACTCATTATTGGAGGCGTAAATGAAGGAAGGAAGACCAGAGACAAGCCGCGCAAAGACTACAAGTCTATGGTAAGAAACGCATGTATGAACTCGCTATACACTGAGGTACGATTTAACTGCTTTGTTTCTGAGATAGAACCCAAGAATGTCCTTGAAGCTCTCAAGGATAATTGTTGGATAAATGCGATGCAAGAGGAACTCTTGCAGTTCGAGAAAAACCAAGTGTGGTCATTAGTTCCACGGCCGAAAGACACTAATGTCATAGGCACTAAGTGGATATTTAAGAATAAATCTGATGAACTTGGTAGGGTTGTTAGAAACAAGGCTCAGTTAGTAGCTTAGGGTTATACGCAAGTAGAAGGGATAGACTTTAATGAGACGGTTGCTCCCGTTGCTAGGCTAGAATCGATTAGACTTTTGTTAGCTATAACATGTTGGCTTAACATTACATTACACCAAATGGATGTTAAGGGTGCTTTCTTGAATGGGTATATTGATAAGGAAATCTATGTAGAACATCCGAAAGGGTTCGAAGATCCCCATTATCCTAACCATATTTTTAAGCTGCAGAAAGCGTTGTATGGGCTGAAGCAAGCGCCTCGAGCTTGGTATGCCACGTTAGCAACATTTTTACTTGAGTTCGGTTTCACTCGAGGTGAGGCGGATCGTACTCTTTTTGTTAAAAGGGTCGGTTCCGATATTTTGATTGCTCAAGTAAATGTTGATGACATTGTTTTTGGCTCGAGCTCACAATCTTTATTAGATCAGTTTGTGCAGGCAATGAACACTACGTTTGAGATGTCGATGATAGGCGAACTAACATACTTTCTAGGTTTGCAGATTAAGCAAAGTAACGATGGGATTTTTATGTCCCAAGAGAAGTACGCAAAGAACACGGTCAAGAAGTTTGGACTGGACACGGCAAAGGTAATGAAAACGCCCATGGATTCTACGCAAAAGGTAAGTAAAGACGATGTTGGGCAGAATGTTGACCCAACATTGTATCGTTCTATGATTGGCAGCTTATTGTACTTATCTGCGAGTAGACCTGATATAATGTACAGTGTTTGCATGTGTGCTAGATATCAGTCTGAACCTAAAGTGACGCATCTTAATGCTGTTAAGCGAATTCTTCGTTATGTGAGTGGATCGTGTAGTCTAGGACTATGGTTCTCCAAAGATACTAATTTTAGGCTATAGCGATGCTGACTGTGCCGGTGACGAGGATGACCGCAAGACTACAAGTGGAGGCTGTTTCTTTCTAGGTAATAACTTAGTTCCATGGTATAGCAAGAAACAGAATTGTGTGTCTTTATCTACTGATGAGTCCGATTATGTTGCGGCGGGTAGTTGTTGCACGCAATTATTGTGGTTGAATAGCATGTTATGTGACTATGGATTAGAGTGCGAAACTGTGCTTATGTATTGTGATAACGTTAGTGCCATTAACATCTCTACGAATCCCATCCAACATTCTCGTACAAAGCATATAGATATTAGGCATCATTTTCTGAGAGATATGGTTGAAAAAGTTAGTCCGCATTGAGCATATAGACACTAAGAATCAGTTAGCAAACATTTTTACGAAAGCATTGGATTCTGAAAGGTTCTCGGACCTGAAGAAATCCATAGGTTTGCACATGTTAGTCTAAATGTTGGTCCAACATTTGGATTAACATAGCATATGTCGAATTTGATAGTTGCAGCTTTAATGTTTGGTTTAATATTCTGTTCTGTTTTCCTGTGAATGATTTGATTCTTCTTGATTGGTCCCTAAATGAACCCGATCCCTCTTTTATAGGCTCTTGGTAATACGTCTCTAGGTACACGACGTTCGCTGTGACGATGTACTCTTTGCGACTAAAAACCAATCCTTTTTGTGTATTAGCATGCTCATAAACTCTCGGCTAGATATAGGTATTTGGTAATAAGATTCCTTAGGTACATGGCGTTCGCGGTGACGATGTATACTATGTGACGAAAAAACCGAACCTTGAGGCTGAGGGTATAATGGCAGTGCATAAATTCTGTTGGATATGTGAGGTGAAAGGGTAGAAATAAAGGGAACTGATTTTGAGAAGGATTAAGCAGATGAGTCTAGGATTACGGAATTAGAATGTTGAGTCAAATGTTAGGGCAACATATGTGACTGTCAGTTTGATATTGCTACATTCTGTGCTTTCGTTTTTATTTGTGTCTGTTTTTAGTACTGTTTGTTGTTAGTCTTTTGTGTCTATGTTTAGAAATCTCTCAGAATTGCATTAGAAAAACTCAAAGAACAGCTTGTTACATTTGTCTCAAGTCGTCATCAACGTCGCTCAAAAGGTTAGTATTTCTTGATTTTACCTTGACTTTTGACTTAGTTGTCTTTTTGGTAGAAACGTGGCCTGAACTGCTCCTACATACTCGCATGATTAAGTCTTCGAAATACTTTTGTATGCTCGCATGATGATTGAGTCTATTTACTATTTTTAGCTCCATACCTTGAATTATCTTGACTTAGCCTCGATTTTTCTTCTATGTGCTCACATGTTTAATATACTATCTTTAGCTATCTGGGTTATTGAAGCAGTTTGTGGAATTTTGTTTTCGAATTCATCAGTTAATTACTTAAACTTTCAGATCTGCCTAACGGTTATTTCTTTTAAGTCCCATTTACTCCACTATCTGCTATTTTCATGAGTAGTGTATGTAACCGTTGAAGCTTGTTTATATGCAGTGATTTGACTGATTGAGTTCTGTTATTCACAAACCCTAGCACAAACCGAGTTCATCTCTCCAAAGTTTCACTCTGCTTCTCTGTGTTCTATCGCAAATCACCTTTGATTTTTCATTCAAACTGCTCGATCTCTTGCTTTAGAAATGTCGAACTCACCAAGTCATGCAGATACCCAAAATGTCAGTCCAACATTGAGCCAGACAGTGTACGACGTCGCTCCTATTCAGATGGTGCCGCCGCCGATTGACGAGTCGGACAACGTCCCGCTCAGTGTACTCTGCCGATCTGCTGTGGGACGACGTTCCGTCCTAACAAGTGTGGTGGGAGGTGCGATTAATGTGCCAATTCCACCGTCGAACTCACCTCCTATACCTCACGGTGTGTCTGCCACCAAACCCACTGAGCCAACACCACCAAGGTCTTCAACTGCTCAAAAGCCTCGGCCAAAGAAGAAAAAGACCTCCAAGAAGGCTCGTCAACCCACAGCTTCCACGAGTTCTGCCCCAAAGACGCGTAAACGTAATGACTTCGCCAAGCAGGAGTCTCAAAGGGGCCAAAATCGACGGCAGATAAGCTGATTACTCTCTCAAGCTCCTCATCTAAGACCGAGACAGAATCATCGAAGGATATGCCTACTCAGATGGCCAGTGAAGTCCCGGTTCAGGGGGAGACGAGTGCCGCTGCTCCACCTCAAAGTCCCACTCAAGAACAGGCTCATGCTTCGCCCTCATCACCAGAAAAGGCTATGATCGACTGGACACAGAGGTGGTGAGCCCAGGGGGAGGTACATCTTCTAAAATTTCAGGTTCACCTTCCTCTGAGAGCAAAGACGATGACGAATTTGGAGCTGCAGAGACCCTGGCTGTGTGGAGGGCCAAACTGCAAAAGAAAGCAGGCAAGAGGCCAATGGGCTCTGAGGACAGACCATCTAAGAAAGCTCGACCATCTGAGTCCTCGCAGCAAGCCGCCAGCAGACACGATCAGTCGCAAGTTCCCAGCGACGGTGAGGATGTTGATGCAGATGTTGACCCAACATCTGAGTCAGACTGGGAAACACCTCTGCCAAGGGGGAAGTTCTACGCCCCACTCAATGAAGAGCTATGGTCTTCCTTTAGCCAAATGGTGATCCGTGTCGAGAGGATAGCAGACGTGACGAGTTTCCGCCGATACGGCGTCTTGCAATTCTTGGAGTCACGGCAATTCGACAAGACGGTGACTATGTTTGGGACCTACTGTGATAGTTTGAATGATCCCAGTTCCAGGAAGTATTTGAGGGGGAGATTATATGAGTTCTCGGCAGGGGCAATTAATGAGTATTTAGGTACACCCAACGTTGATATGGACGAGGAGTTTGATAACAATGAGGTGGTGACGTTTTTGACTGGTGGTAGAGTAAGGGAATGGGATGGCAATTTTTCGTGCAGCTTCTTAACATCGCTTTACTCCGTGCTATTTAAAATTGGGATTTACAATTGGTGGCCAACGGCTAACGAGACCCGTGTGGCGGAGAGTATGGCTCATATACTCTATGCTCTTGGGAAAAATCTGCCCATTAATTTAGGAGAGTTGGTGTTGGATCAGCTGGCCAAGGAGGCCGAGAAAGTGTCACCGGGAATTCTTCTGTTTATGGGATGTTGCGTCGCGGAGGTTTCGAGCCAACACGCAAAGATATTGTGGTGACAATTAAGGTGCCATATGCTGTTTCCTACTTGCATCTGGCGGGCCGAATAAGATTGTTGATCTACCTTGGCAAGCCCCTACTGCAGATGTTGAGCGCAATGTTGCCTCAACATCAGCTACTCAACCCAGCTTGGCACAACAGGTTAAGACTCTGGAGGAAACTGTAGCCCTTCTGACGGCTCAGCTTGCGACGTTAAAGGAATTGCTTTCTTCCCAAAAAGGGGGAGAGGAGGCAGAAGTTGAGACGCAAGAAGAAACTGCAGAGGATCATACCATGCAACGAGGCGCAGATGATCAAGGCCAAGGAGTTGGAACAGAAGAAGCAGCTGGTGATGAAGCTAGAGGAGAAGAAGCAGAGGAGTCGATCGATAGTCTAAACATTTAGACCTCGATCGTTTGTGCATGCGTTCTTTTGTATTTGTGTGCATGATTACTTTGAATTTTCGTGTGTTTTTCTTTTGGACCATGTCTTCTATTTTGCAGATTTTTCAGGACCTCTTATGGCGTGTACTAATTAGTAGTACTTTGAGTAGTTTTTGTTACTATTCTGTTTGTTGTCTAACTCTAACCATTTTTGTTTTTGTGGTTGAGTTGATGTTGCTTTCAGGGGGAGTATTGCTAAGAATGACTTCTGCTTTGGTTTTGGCAAGAAAGATAAAAAGGGGGAGATTGTTAATGTTGAGCATTCAGCATTAGCAATGTTGGGGTAACATTCTAGTCAACATTTGTTGGCCGAAAATGTTCCCTTTCTCAGTTTTATCTTTCATGCCCAAAACTAATTTAATTAATGACGTGGTATTTTTCTAGTATTGTGCAGGTTATGGATAAGAGCTGGAATGGATCAAACCGTGTGGAAAGAGTGTGGATGAGCTAGAGCAAAAATAGGAAAGGAGCTTACTAAAAATAGGCGACTTGATGCTCAAGTGAAGACCGAGCTTTTGGAGCTGACCAAGTCGACTCCCAACGGTCACTAACTGTCTACAATCACTTAGTGAATGTTAGTGGACGTTGAGGGAAGTTAACAAGTCGTTGGTGAAGAGCTTTAGAAGTCGAAGGCATATATAAGGCGAAGCACTTAACCGTTTGAAGGACGGATTTTACAACGAGCGAGAAAGAGCGAGATCGAGCGAGTTCATTCTTTTAAGAGAGTAAGTCTACCTTTTAAGGTCGAGAGATCCTTTAGTTTGCTGAATCATTTTTTGATTCGTAGGTTGTGCTAGACTTAGTTTTTGACTATCTTTGTTGATAGTTTGTGATCCATCTTTATAGTGGATTTTCGCCTCTTGAGGTGCGCAACAAGTTATTTGACTTGCTGCATAAAATTACTGCTCATGTTCATTTCGTTTTACCACTAAGTACTTGTCATTCCGCTGTGCATCTTAAAAGTGAGAGTGAGCGTTAGCCTAACATTCCGTCCAACATCAGTTTAGTATTTAGTGTTTTTACATCCATTTCGTACGGGACCACCTTCAGGTATCATCATCCGTCATTTCTCTCTGATAATTTGGCTTGCGATCGTGTCAAATACGAATTCCACGGCTTCGATCTACTCAGCATTTCGATTTCATACTCAGTAACATTTGATCCCAATTTTACAGCATTTACGAGCAGAGATTACGAGCTGTTCCTTTATCTCACACAAATTCTCTTTTGAAGGTCGGTTTCTTTTCTTCGAATTGTCATTTTCTGCTCCTAAGTTAATAATCAGTTTCTGAAAGTTCGTCTGAATTGGCAGCAAGTTGCGGTATGTAGCGGTGGGAAAGAAATGGTACTAAAGAGAATAGAGTCGTGGATACGAAGAGAGTTGCTGGCTTTGCTAGACGACCCTGACCCTACCATCATCGTCCATGTCGTTACATCGCTCTTCATCTTAAGATGTGAGCAGCAGAGTACAGATTTTCAGAGGCGTGAAAACAGAGATGGAGACTTCCTCTCGCCCCTTCGGCCTTTTCTTGATCAGCATACAGAAATGTTTTGGCATGAACTTAGGTATTACTTCGTACTACAGATTCTCTGCCTGTATAATAGATGTCCTTCTAAAGAATGAATCACACTCTCATATCTCTCCTCAGATGCTTTGCCGAGAGCGCTTTCAACATGGAGACGTACAATTCAGTTGTAGAATACAGAACGGCGTGATATTACTGCCGATGATTGAAATAGGCAGAGATTCGTTCTATGATATTTGGTGTACTGAGAATCAACCCAGAATAGAATGGTCAGTACTTTCATATAGCACAACCCAAGTAATATCTTACATCAAGAAACTGTTGATCTGACAGTGAAAAACGCTCCTTAAATAGTGATGTGGGGCTCTCCCAATCAAAAGAATTTATATGTGGGGCTCAGAAGATTTATATAGCCGGTAAGTCTAATATCTCAAAGTTTTGGGGCGTGCCTAAGGTGCTTATTGGTGAGGGAGCTAAAAGGGATATGTCTGGGACGTTGGGGCTTGTTTAGGACGTATTTAGGCCGTTAGGGGACGTTAGGGACGTTGGGGACGTGTTTGAGATTTATTTGGGACATGTAGGGACGTCTTGGGACGTATGGGAACGTGTTGGGTCATGTTGGGACGTATCTGGGACGTGTCAGGACGTGTTTGGGACGTATCGGGACGTGTCAGGACGTGTTTGGGACGTATCGGGACGTGTTTGGGACGTATCGGGACGTTGGGACGTGTTGAGGACGTGTCGGGACGTGTTTGGGACGTAAAGGAAATAACACAAGGAATTACGTGGTTCGGATCTTTGCAGATCCTACGTCCACGGGCGCTCTAAAACCTCCTTTCACTATATTTGGACGAATTACACACTCAACTAATCCTTACTTTCGCTCTAAATATGCTAAGTATCGAAAGAGATGTTAAACACACTCAAAAGAGAGAAAACTAGAGAGTATTTTCGTATTCTGATCATGATTCTTGCAAAAATGATGAAGTCCCCTTTATATAGGAGGCTTCTGGATATTGCCTACAGGTACATCCGAGATCCCTGGTGATATGACCCTCTGGGACAATGTGCTGCGCAGTGTGACAGGCCTTCTGTCAGAGACAGCCTTTGACAGCTTTCATGCAGCTTTTGCAGTCCTGTCAGAAGCAGCTTTTACCTGTCTTTTCACCTGGAAGCGTATTGAGGAAGCTTTTTCCTTCGTGGGGGTCGTCAACTACCTATCGGAGGTCCGTGAAGGTCCCTATCTCTATTATTTATCATTATTTAAATATTAAATATTCTCTCATGGGCCTAACAGGCCTTTTCTTATCATATTCTTTTTTGGCCCATCTAATTTAGTCCATATCAACCACTCCCCTACTCTAATTTGTCTTTTGGGACAAAAGTGAATTAGAGTAAAATAGTACGATGGGCCTTACCTCCCTATTAGGGACCTACTGTAATTACCTCTTGTAGAGACACATTATGTTGGCTGATGTGGAGGAAGGAAAACAGTTCCCAAGTTCCTCAACGTACCCCCTGTAGCTCCCTTGCTCCGTCAGGTCCTGGTGGCTAGGGACGTTCGCGAGGAGATTCCTCCTTCTGAAGGGACGGAGGATGATCCCGCGGTTCCTTTCTCTGTTAGGGGAGCTCAAGAAGTTCCAATTAAGGCCCATGTCCCTGGTGTTAGAAGGAAAATAACTTCATTCAAAGGGTCAGAAGGAAAAGCAAAAAAGAAGTTATGTCCTTCTTCCCCAGAGGCGTAGGTGCTGAGCCTCTTATGGGACCTATAGGGACCTCAGTGGATGAGCTCCCTGTTTCTGTGGACCATCTGACTAGACATGAACTGATGAGCCTGCTAAGCTGTTGGGTGCTCCCAGATGATCAGAGGGCCATCTCTATGAGGTTTCTTCTTAGGTGGTGGGTCACGTAGCTTCCAGACTGTCTGCAAAGTCTTCGATCCAAGACCTGGAGATATCTAACCAGACAGAGTTAGTAGAGCAGCACGAGAGGGAACTATGGAGCTCCCTGGAGAAAGAAGGATGAAAATGATGCGCTTGTTAAATAGCGAGGGGGAGCTCCGGAGCTCCTTCACTAATGAGAAGGAAGAGTGGGATGCCAATTTCGGGAGCATGACGGAGGTGCATGTGGCTGCCTAGTTGGTGGATGCGAAGGCTGAAGGTATTTGCCTTTGCCAGCACCTTCGTCTGTTCCAGCCTGCTGAGAAGGAGTTCTTAGAGGGCCTGGCTGAAGACTGGCGCCAACCTTACTTGAGGGACTCATGGGAGGCTTCTACGCTGGGTCCTCGGGAACTGAGGCATGTATGCTCTTCGGGACCTTCCTTTTCCTGGATGCAGGCCTCCGGGGACCCTCATTTTCGGCTCCATGTTGCAGAAAAGCATGCAATGGTCCTGGCCTGTTGCTGGTATTGTTGATCTGTCATCTTGAACTCCTCAAGGAACTTGGTAGAAGGCCTTTTCGAACATCTTAGGACCTAGCAGGGACCTGATGGCGGAGCTCCTCTTCGAACCTTGCCTTTGAAGGAGATCCTCAGGTCCTACTGTATGTCCCTCCTAGCTCCTGGGACATCATATTTGTATAGACCACTCCTTTTTTCACCATGGTGATAGCCTGTAAAAAATACTATGTTATTTTTTCCTTTCGGGACATAACGGTATGGGGAGCTTAACTCCCCATGTTCGCATGTTTCACCGGAGTTCCCTTTCTCCTGTATTTCATGTTTTTGCATCCTTTCGGGACCTGATGGATGTTCCTGGGAACATCATTATCGTGGCATGGTTATAGCGCCAGCTCGCTTAGATGCATGGTTATAGCGCCAGCTCGCTTAGTAATTCGTAAGCCAAGTACGAATTCACGCCTGGGTTGCAATGACCGTCATCATTGTCCTCAGGTGTCATTTGCGCTAGGCTCTCTATGTCCTTAGCAATTTCAGTATTTGTTTAGACACTTAGGTCTATAAAATTTTATTTCCGGGGATCCCCATTCATTTGTTTACCCTGGTTATAGCGCCAGCTTCGCTTCGGTACCATTCACGTCGCAGGCTTACTGAGAGCCTTTGATGTCCTGTACACCGCAGCCCGTCAGCGGCGGCATCTTGTACACCCTTATGGGCATCATTCACATCGCAGATGGATTACTCTTTGACGTCCTGTACACCGCAGGTCCGTCGACCTTTGGCATCAAATCACACCGCAGATATATCATCTTTGGCGTCCTGTACACCGCAGGTCCGTCGACCTTTGGCATCGATTATATTATACGGTGCACCTTTCATTATATGATAAAATGTACATATCCCGACAAGGCGGTTCTTAGGGATATAATTAGTTTACCCTGGTTATAGCGCCAGCTTCGCTTGGATGCGTAGTTATAGTGCTAGCTCACTTAGATGTGTGGGTATAACGTCCACTCGCTTAAATGCGTGGTTTATAGCGTCCACTCGCTTAAGTGCGTGGATATAGCGTCCGCTCGCTTACATGCGTGGTTATAGCGCTCGCTCGCTTTACATGCGTGGTTATAGCACCCGCTCGCTTAAGTGCGTGGTTATAGCGTCCGCTCGCTTACATGCGTGGTTATAGCACCCGCTCGCTTAAGTGCATGGTTATAGCGCCACCTCGCTTAGTATTCGGGCTCTTTGTTGGAGGCCTTGGAATTTGAAGTAATGGGGCTCCTTTGTCCTTGGTTAATGATGAGGTCCCTGGCTCCAGGTCTCCAGAGGCTCGGACCTTCGACTGCTCAAGTGAACAATTTTGGCCTCTGTTGGAAATTGGAATTCCTCTGCCCTGTAGCTCCTTTGATTGGCACAGATCCCCCAGACTCCTCGACCATGGTTGATGCCACGGTCAAGGAACTTCCTTATTGTCCCACTAGGGGGCACTTAGATTTCATCCTTCAAATAATAACAGTCGTTAGTATGATGCATGTATTATTATGGTACCGATGATATAAACGAGAATAAGGTTTAGAGGGCCCTGGAATTCCGGCAAAGAGCCTTATCAATGCGGGATGTCTCCCGTGGATCAGCGTTGTCGCGGAATCGGCAAATGTGGTAACTAGGCTCCTCAGACCATCGCGGACTTGGATTTGCAGGTCCCAGATATGGAGATTCGGGTAGCACGGAGCTATCTCTTAGGTCCCACGGATATTACCAGCGAGGAGCTGGGCTTTGAGGTCCTGCGAATCTTTGCCAGAGGAGAGCTGGAAATTGTCTTCCAGCAGAGCTTTATGTGCCATCATGGAGCTCAGGTTTTATCTCCTTCGGGTTTTCAGGCGCTGCGGCCCTTTGGATCTTTTATGCAGGCGCGTAGCTAAAGCTATAGATCCCTATCAGAAGCTTAGGGACTTTGCTATCGAAAAGGAGATTGGGCCTTCGGGTGCTAGTGCGGAGCTGGTGGCAATGCAGAGCTCCCTTCGCGGTCCTACGGACCTTCACGTGCCAACGCGGAGGATCCTTAAATGGAGCTAGCTCCTATCTGGAAGGAGCGGGGGTTGTCTGCCTTTAGCTGGCACAGATCCCCCAGGCCCCTTTTTGGCTGCCTTCAGACCTTGGTCGAGGCTATGCCCAACGGACCTCCCTAGTCGTCATACGAGGATGGGTCCTTCTATTTGGTCCTTTAAACAGTAGAAGTTGTTAGTGTGATGTATGTACTTATAATAATATTGGTAAAGTAAACGAAAATGAGATTCGGTGGGCCCTGTAGTTCCGGCTAAGAGTGCGGGGCTTATATCTATCGCGGATCTTCAGCCGTCGGCACGGAGCTGGCTTATAGGTTCCACGGATCTTTGCGTGCTCGCGCGGAGCTCAGCTTGTAACTCCCAGGTATCATTGGACATCAGCGTGAAGCTTGGCTTCTAGGTCCCACGGACCTTCGCGTGCTAGCGAGGAACTCGGCTTGTATCTCCTGCGGATCTTTGGACGTTAGTGTGGAGCTACCTTGTAGGTCCCCGCGGACCTTCGTGTGCTATGTAAGGAGCTTGGCTCTTAGATCCCCAATATAGGAGCTGGGGTCTTCATGGAGCGGGGCTTTTTTAAGCCTTCTGCCAGCGCGGAGCTGGGCCTTTGGGTCTTCAACGTGGAACTGGGATTGGAGGTCCTGCGGATCCTTGCCAGTGCAGAGCTCGGCTTGAGGCTGAGCCTTAAATCGAGCTGGCCCAGAGGAGGTGGGGTTGTCTGCCTCTAATCGCCACAGATCTCCCAGGCTCCTTCTTGGCCACCTCCTGACCTTGGTTGAGGTCACGGCCAAAGGATTTCCTCAGATGCTCTGCTATGATGGGTCCTTTGATTTCACCCTTCAAATGATAGCAGTTGTTAGCATGATGTATGCACTTATTAAGGTATTGATAATATAAATGAGAATGTGAGTTAGAGGGCCCTGGAGTCCCGACGAAGAGCCTTATCAACGCGGGATGCCTTCCACGGATTTTCATGTGCCCTCAGGGAACTGGGCTGTGATCTCCTATTGATCTTCAAGCGTCGGCGCGGAGCTGACTTCTAGGTCCACGGACCTTCGTGTGCTGGCGAGGAGCTTGGCTTGTATCTCCCGCGGATATTCGAATGTCAGCATGGAGATTCCTTCTAAGTTCCGCGGAGCTTCGCGTGCTAGCAAGAAGCTAGGTCTCAAATTTAGAGCTCCGGGTCTTTTTACCAGCGCGGAACTGGATTTTTTAAGCCTTCTGCCAGCGTGGAGCTGGACTTTGAGGTCCTCCTGACTTTCGTACGCCCTTGCGGGGCTGGGCCTCTAAGTCCTTCAAATGACAACAGTCGTTAGTATGGTCGTCATTTTATCATAGTATAGTGAAAACGAAATTTAGAGGGTCCTGGAATTAGCTAAGGTCCTCCTCATCACAGGAGGTCCCTCGAACTGATGTCAATTTCTTTTGGATTTGCATAGTGGTGCGAATCTTCTTGGGATTCTTGGCGGAGATCCCCAGGGTTCCTGTGGTGAGGCGGTGGCGTTGGCTTCCTTCGTCCATGGTTTTTTACATATCTCTCCTTCTTTTCATGACGACTTGCTTCTCATCCTGGGACTGCACAATATATGGATCGGGGAGCTTAACTCCCCATGTCGCTTGTTTCATCGGCGTTCCGGACGTAACCTGTTTGAGGTCCGCAAGTCAGTCTCGCAGCTCCCTTCGCTTTTTCGGGTGGATCACTAGCGGGACTCGTGGAGGTCCGCCTAGGTGTTCTGAGATCCCTTTTATGCTTATCTGTACCGTCTGGCTCATTTTCATCATCTCGGGCCCGTGTTTCAGGTCATGGCCGTTCCTCAACAGGCTTGGCAATTTCTGGAGGTCTTCCTCCGCGGTTCACTTCTGACTTTGACTGTCTTTAGGGTGTTTCGTCACGTCCCACCGGAAATAAGGAGAAGAAAAAAGAAATAGAAAATGACAAGCACAGGTTCGCACAATATAGGCAAATCACTCACGCCTTCAACTCTGAATTTTCCCACAGACGGCGCCATTTGATGTGGGGCTCTCCCAATCAAAAGAATTTATATGTGGGGCTCAGAAGATTTATATAGCCGGTAAGTCTAATATCTCAAAGTTTTGGGGCGTGCCTAAGGTGCTTATTGGTGAGGGAGCTAAAAGGGATATGTCTGGGACGTTGGGGCTTGTTTAGGACGTATTTAGGCCGTTAGGGGACGTTAGGGACGTTGGGGACGTGTTTGAGATTTATTTGGGACATGTAGGGACGTCTTGGGACGTATGGGAACGTGTTGGGTCATGTTGGGACGTATCTGGGACGTGTCAGGACGTGTTTGGGACGTATCGGGACGTGTCAGTACGTGTTTGGGACGTATCGGGACGTGTTTGGGACGTATCGGGACGTTGGGACGTGTTGAGGACGTGTCGGGACGTGTTTGGGACGTAAAGGAAATAACACAAGGAATTACGTGGTTCGGATCTTTGCAGATCCTACGTCCACGGGCGCTCTAAAACCTCCTTTCACTATATTTGGACGAATTACACACTCAACTAATCCTTACTTTCGCTCTAAATATGCTAAGTATCGAAAGAGATGTTAAACACACTCAAAAGAGAGAAAACTAGAGAGTATTTTCGTATTCTGATCATGATCCTTGCAAAAATGATGAAGTCCCCTTTATATAGGAGGCTTCTGGATATTGCCTACAGGTACATCCGAGATCCCTGGTGATATGACCCTCTGGGACAATGTGCTGCGCAGTGTGACAGGCCTTCTGTCAGAGACAGCCTTTGACAGCTTTCATGCAGCTTTTGCAGTCCTGTCAGAAGCAGCTTTTACCTGTCTTTTCACCTGGAAGCGTATTGAGGAAGCTTTTTCCTTCGTGGGGGTCGTCAACTACCTATCGGAGGTCCGTGAAGGTCCCTATCTCTATTATTTATCATTATTTAAATATTAAATATTCTCTCATGGGCCTAACAGGCCTTTTCTTATCATATTCTTTTTTGGCCCATCTAATTTAGTCCATATCATCCCCACTTAGTAATTTCAGTTTGAGGATGTAAGGGGCTTGATTGATACAGTTAATATTCTCCATCCTAAAGAAGAAGAATCAGTCGAGCGGCTCAACTTTTTATTGCTGGCAGAATACGCTATAGCTAGCTAGCTATATCAGGTTTTCCAAGATCATCGAAGGGTATATGTAAATCACTTATTTGATTCAAGGAGATGGTGATGAGGCCTGAAATTAGAAAGATGATCCATTGTAAATAATAAAGCTGCGCCAGAAAATTGAAGAGCTTCTTTAACCTGATGCCTTTTCTCCCATCTGTGGACCACTAGACAGAGCAGCGGCTACATTCGACGAGAAGATCGAACCAACTGTAGCACTGCTCGAACTGTGCATCTGCGATGGAACAGCATCTGCGCCGGCCCTCAAATCAGACGACAAAGAAGATGGGGCCAACGTCGCACGAGCGGACCCCACTGGGTACGGAGCGACGGGCATATCCGTCAAAGAAGAAGCAGATGGGCTGTAACTGAAAACCCTCATCGGATGATCGTATCTGCACGAGGGCCCGAACTTGCACATTCCATTTTGGGCATAGTGTGAGCAAAGAGGCGCGCCCTGAATCACAATTTATGATCCATGAATATGCTTATTCAAGCTACTTGACGGTAGGGAAAAAAAAGATCATATATATGTACAGTTACGGGCGTAAAGGGAAGCCCTTCAGACTAAGCATGACGTCGATCTCGACGACCCGCCCCGCTCGGGCGGGTGATGGTACTTGCAGGCTTGCCCGAATTTGCAGTTCCTGGTCCTCAAGTAATGCTGGCATCCGGGCTGACCGGGTCGCTCCGGGAATGGGTTTTCCCTTTGGGCGCTGCTGCCCGAGGAAGAAGCCACGGGCAGGTATGGGCCCAAAGGAGAGAACTGTGCTGCGATTTCAGAAAGTGGAGCAGAACCAACTATCGGTTGGGCGATAAGAGTAGTAGGGCTACTGACGGGTGCCCGTCCCATGTAATCCTAACATTTCAAGCAATTACCGACGTGTAAGAATATGAAAATCTTGGTACAGATTAGTGGATTATAAAGCTCTGGTGCTTGTACGCCGGCGGGCTGTGGGTGGTGGAACTTACACGTCACGCCGAACTTGCACCGACCAGTTTTTATGTAGTATGAACATACTTTTTCTCCCTGTAATAAGATTGAGAGCTATAGGGTTTTCGAACTCAGATTAAAAGATATGACGTTTCAGACGAGGAATTTAAAAGCATCATTCAAACCGCGCGAAGAGGATAGCCGTAATAATTGAGAAATGCAGGCGCAGAAGACCCTCCTCCTTGCTTTGGGTGGTGATACTTACAAGAAGCGCCGAATTTACATATCCCCGTTCGCATGTAGTGCTACAATTCACGGGAAAATAGACTGTATCATGACCGAAAAAATAGAAAGCATAAAGGTCCGCAGCCAACGCTAAGCAAGTGTTTTGGAATATGAATTTTTTCATCAATCCTAATAAATGAGCAGTCGTATGCATGTTTTCGAGCTAATGAAGAGATTGCGATTTTCCTACCTGACATAAAGGTTGCCCAACACACTCTGGGTAATCGCCTCCTGCGGATCTTAGTGCTCCTATCGCCTATAACATATGAATGGAAAAGAAAAATTAACTGCATTGCTCAATTTACGTAATCCTGAAAAAGAAAACATCTTTTAAATTTACCGAGTACTCGATAGCAAAAATAAACATGATTTTCAAAATACGTAGGAAAGACTTTGTTGCTAATTGATCGACTGTCGAGCGATAACTGTAAACCATCGTGAATTACTCAATGAAAAGAAACCATAGTGCCGTCTATAATGCAAATGTGCTAGTGCAAAAATCCATTTCAGGCTTTCAGCATTACTATCAGAATATTACAAATATCCAAAGTAACCCCTATACAAGCGAGCCTACTCAGGCGTCCGATCCACGCAATGATTCAAAAAGCAGACTTTCTATCCTAATTCAAGAACCAGAAAAGCAGTCTAAACATAACAGACGTGAACTTCCCCACAATGATTCGAAAAGAAGTCTTTTTTTCCTAATTCAAGCATAGAAAAGCCCGTCTAAACATGAAAGACGTGATCCCTCCCCCCGCAATGATTTGAAAAAACAGACTTTTCTCCTAATTCAAGCGTAAAAAGAACCCGTCTAAACATGAAAGACGTGAACCCTCCCAACGCAATGATTTGGAAAACAGACTTTTCTCCTAATTCAAGCACAAAAGAACCCGTATAAACATGAAAGACGTGAACTTTCCCCAATTTACGGACAAATACATGCCAAACACAATCCACCCATTACTGTCAAAGCAAGGGCCTCCCATCATCATCCATTCGCAACAAAACCTCAGCGCAACATTGACGAAAATCCTAATCGGAGGCGAAATGCCCCATCTTACACACATCAAAACCACAAAACGAGAACAAAAGCAACCGTCAATTCACCCATGATATTCTCAATGATCACGTCAATAAGAAGTCAAAACACACAGACAAGGGTAAATCAGTGAATATACCGTGCCACGATCAGGAGGATGATGGAACCTACACCTTTGCTCGTACCCGCAAAACCCAGTCCTAAGGTAATAGATGCAATCGGGCTCATCGGGCCTCTGTGGATACGATTCGGGCCCACTCCCTAACCCCAATTGCCACATAGGCTCTGTCACCGACACGATCAAAGTTCAAATTGAACAACATTGCAAAAAACAATCAACAAAAATCAACGCAAATTCAACGATGACATAGGTTGAAATTCACCTTCAAGCCCAGTTTCTCCGCCTGCTGCGGCCCATTCAGCTACTGTATCGACATGTAGGGTGAGCATTTAACCCGTCGGACCGCCCCACCCAATCGACCCAACCCAACCCAGACCGCAAGTGTCGGGTTAACGGTTTGATGGGTTGGTTTGGGTTTTAAAATATAAAACCGCATATTTTGCAATCGGGTTTGGTTTTGTATTTATAAAACCGCATGAAACCGCACCCAACCGCATTTAAAAATATATTTACAATTTAGTATTTTTTATTCAATAATTCATAAAGTAATAGATATAACTCGTAATAGTAGTGAAGGCAAAAAATATTAATTATTTTTTACTAAGATAGAGGGATATCGACTCATCATAACACTTGCGTAAAGCTAAATTTTAAATTTATTTTAATAGAAAATAAATATTATATAGTGAAAAAAAATTATATGTCTATCCAATGTTACCCTTCTCCTTTATTCAGACTTTGAATCAGCAACTATAACACTTGAAGTTTATAGAAGGCGAGTTAAAACTTTGAGCCAAAAATTTTTTTCTTCTAAAAGAAAATTAGATACAAGGACAGTGCCTCGTCATAACACGTTGCGTAAGGTAAATTCTAAATGATGCTATTTTTTTAAAAAGAAAATAAATATTACGTAGTTAAAATTTATGTGTCTATCCAATGCAATCCTCCTCATTTATTGAGACTCGATATCACCAACTATAACACTTGAAGTTTATAGAAGGTGGGTTAAAATTTTAAAATCAAAAAATTATTTCTTCTAAGGGAAATTTTTAGATCAAAATGAGACCCTTGCTTTAGTTGATTTACCAAAAGCCGGCCGTGAACAAAGAATATGAGCTTCTAATCAAGCTTCTTATCGAACTTTTTATTATTTGTTACTATTATTTGATACTACGATAATAACAATTTTTGATATAAACTTTTATATTTGTTAATAGGTTGATGACATATCCTTTTGCTCGATCTTTACTTAAGAATATTACACTTAATTTTTCGTTATGATAAAAAATATATTAAAACCGCAAAAACCGCCCCAACCCAACCGCACTCAAGCAAACCGCAATCTATCGCGTTAAATTTTTACGATCGGGTTTGGGGTATATTTTAAAAATCCGCAATACATCGGGTCGGGTTAAAATTTCGATAAAAACCGCACCGCACCGCGCTCACCCCTATCGACAGGCGTTGGCTCCATCCGTATAATACGATAACTGAACTTACACTACAAGCTCCGAGGGAGAGTATTTATCGACAGAGACAAGTATGCACGGCGACGTACGGAGTATGAACACGTAATAAGTTATTGTACAGTGATATACTTGGAGCTATTCACAGATACAGAGTAGAGCACACAGTTATGGCACGATCGTTTGTGTTGAAGAATGAGCTTGAAGACGTTGAGGATCATGGAAGCATGGTGACAGAAGAAGAAAAAGGAATCAGATGCTGATACACTGATCGAACTGCACTGATTAAGTATTGAAGCAGGCAAGCTAAGAAGAAGCGTCAATGACTTATAGAGGCGCATTTTAAACTTGGGCGTTCTATTCATAAAAAGGGCTGAAGTTAGTTAACTTAGTTAAGGGTATTTTGGTCTTTCGCCTCCACCCTGCTTGAGAGTTTAAAATCAGTCGTCTTCCCCAATTTTTAGGTCAACTCTCTCAATTTTTCCCGCGTAATATGCACGCACTTTCACCTAGAAGCTAGGTTGATTCAAGAGCTTGTAACGTGTTGTAGCTCCCTTGTAAAACAGAAGTTCATCAATAAAAGATCTGTTTTGCTCCGTGGATGTAGGATTTTTACGATCCGAACCACGTTATATCTTGTCTTATTTCTTGATCGATCGATTAGAATTGTTATGGTATCAGAGCAATTGCAGTACGCGAGTTGATTTCATTCGTTTTCTTGCCATTATGTCGACTGATGCAGCGCCTCAGATCCCAACTTCAGTGCAAATTCCATCTCAGATTTCTGCTTCTCTAGCTAATGATCCGTATGCCTTGGGTGGGAATGACAATTCAAGCCAGCTGCTCGTTCATGAGCCTCTCAATGGGGACAATTATATGACTTGGAGCAGGGCGATGATGATCGCCCTCATAGGCCGGAACAAGGAAGGGTTTATCAACGGCGAACTTCTTCCCCCCGATGCCACTGATGCGGACAAGGTTAAGGCATGGAAAAGAAATAACAATATTGTGATATCGTGGATCTTGAATGCTGTAACAAAAGAAATTTCCGCCAGTATACTTTATAGCGCCTCTGCAAGGGAAGTGTGGGTCGATCTACAAGAGAGGTTCGGACAATCCAACAAACCGAGGATCTTTCAATTGAAGCGAGAATTGGTTAATTTGGCTCAGGGATCCAACCCGGTTACTGTGTACTTTACTAGACTGAAAACTCTTTGGGATGAGTTGGCTAGTTATAGACCTCCATGTCAATGCATTTGTGGAGGTATCAATGGGATCAAAGCCTTCTTGGATGAAGAGTATGTTCTAACATTTTTAATGGGACTCAATGAAACTTATTCTCAAGTAAGGGGGCAGATACTCTTAATGGATCCGATTCCTACTATCAACAAGGTCTTTTCTTTGATTGTTCAAGAAGAAAAGCAGAGAAGCTTGGGATCTGGACTAACTAAGCAAGCAGAGGAACAAACCAACACTATGGCACTGATGGCGGCCAGAAATGAACAGGATGGACATAGGAAGAACTTGTATGCCATAAAGAGAGAATCTGGGAAACCAGTGTGCACTCACTGTGGGAAGAAGAACCATACTATCGAGTCTTGCTATCAAATTCATGGGTATCCCCCGGGGTATAGACAAGCTGTCAAGTTCAAGGCAGCTAAAGGCAGCCAGTCTACTGCTGACTATGCTGGCAGACCATCCCAACATGGTTATCAGGTCAATCAGGTAAGTCATCAGTCTAAGCCTGGACCTATCAGTGGAGGTGATGGATTTGTTCAGCTCCAGCTTACTCCCCTGCAACTTGAGAGTCTGAAGACTCTCATAAACCAAACAGATTCATCCTCAGAGGGCGCTGGCATGTCTTCTCAGGTAGAAAAAGGTACAGGTATGGTATTGTCTTTTAATTTCCCCTGCATCAATAATGAGACGACATGGTTATTAGACTCGGGAGCTACTAGACATGTTTGTGGAAATCTAGACCTTCTGAGTGACATGCATGCCATAGATGAATCCAAAGTCATTCTGCCAAACAGCACAATTATTACAGTCAAGCAGGCTGGGACTTTTATTTTAAACCAGTTTATAACTTTGACTAATGTGCTATATGTACCCCAGTTTCATTTCAATTTGATTTCAGTAAGTTCATTAATAAAAGAGGTTGGCTGCAGATTTGTTTTTGAGGATGGTGGTTTTCTGATACAGGACCATTCGTTCCAAGCGATTGGCAAGGGTAAAGAGATGGATGGTCTTTATCTGATAGAAGCTGATAATTCTGCATTTTTGACTGCTGAGAATTCTGTTATGATAAATAAGCTGATAGATGTTCCTTGGCATAATAGACTTGGGCATCCCTCTAATAAGGTGTTAGACTTGTTAAGACATAGATTGAAACATGTCAGTACTTCCCATGACTCTCTTTGTAAGGTGTGCCCGGTTTCTAAACAAAGAAGGAGTGTTTTCCCTAGTAATAACAGAACTGTATGCTCCATTTTCGACTTGATCCATTGCGATGTGTGGGGACCATTTCATGTTCCTTCTCATCTCCAACACCAATACTTTATCACCATTGTAGATGATCACTCTAGGTACACGTGGCTCTTTATGATTAGGAACAAGTCCGAAGTACAGCAGATAATGATGTTTTTCTTGAATCTGGTCGAGACACAATTTGGCCTTAGAGTTAAGGTTGTAAGAACTGATAATGCCAAAGAATTCAACTTGGCAAATCTTTTTAGAGATAGAGGAATTATTCACCATTTGTCTTGCGTACAAACACCTCAACAAAATTCTATAGTCGAACGGAAACATCAACATCTCTTGAATGTAGCTAGGTCCCTCTATTTCCAATCTGAAATTCCTATAGAATATTGGTCCGAGTGTGTTTTAACCGCAGCTTTTCTCATAAATAGAACACCTTCTGTAGGTCTTCAAGGTAAAAGCCCATACGAACTTCTATATCAGAAGTCTGTTGATTATAGTTATTTGCGAGTTTTCGGCTGTCTTTGCTTCTGTTCTACCCTAGCTGCAGGTAGGAGGAAATTTGACCCTAGAGCACGGGAGTGTGCATTCATTGGCTACCCTAATGGGATGAAGGGATATAGGGTTATGGACTTGACTACAAGAGAGATATTCGTCTCTCGGGATGTGTTGTTTAAAGAAGATGTCTTTCCCTTTAAAGGAAGCCACACCAGTGTGTATAATGATCCCTTTCTCAGCCATGTTCTGCCCAGAGCTCACTTGGAGGATAATTCCACCTCTGAGATTCAGCCTGAGATACAACCTCCTACTCTGCCAGAAGAGATCACCCCTGTTCAGAACTCTACTCAAGACTCTGATAATCAACAGCATGACACAAGCCATTTTCAGAACAGCCAGGAGAATCTTTCTCTCCACACTGAGAGACATACGAGGGCAGGTAGAGAATTGAGGAAGCCAGCTTATCTTCGGGATTACCATTGTAACAGCTTTGGTCAAGGAAATGTTTTATATCCTATCAGCAAGCAGCTAAGCTACCAAAAGTTCTCTGCTGATTATATTGGATTCATTAACAGTATCTCAACTACTGCTGAGCCGAAGAGCTATGATCAAGCATCCAAGATCAAGGAATGGCAGGAGGCCATGAGGGATGAAATGAGGGCCCTTATTGATAATAATACCTGGTCTGTTGTTGATCTACCCGAAGGAAAAAGAGCAATTGGAAATAGATGGGTGTATAAACTCAAATATGATTCAAATGGAAGGGTTGAGAAGTATAAGGCTCGCTTGGTGGCAAAGGGATATAATCAAAAGGAAGGAGTGGATTACATTGACACGTTCGCCCCGGTAGCAAAGCCGAATACAATCAAGATTCTGCTCTCCTTAGCAGCCAAGTTAAGATGGGAACTAGTCCAAATGGATGTGAGTAATGCGTTTTTGAATGGTGATCTAAGTGAGGAGGTGTATATGGATTTACCTCAGGGATACTATGATGAACATAAGGCTGCTAATGGGAGGAAAACAGTCTGCAGATTGCATAAGGCCATTTATGGTTTAAAACAATCTTCGAGGCAATGGAATTTGAGGTTCACCGAGGCTGTGAAGGCTTTTGGATTCAGCCAAACTGAATCCGATCATACTCTGTTCTTGAAGGGGAAAGGTCTGAGCTTGGTAGTCCTCTTAGTCTACGTGGACGACATCATTATAGCAGGACCTTCAGCAGAGAATATCAATCAGACAAAACAGTTTCTGTGTTCACAGTTCAAGGTGAAGGATCTTGGCAACTTAAAATATTTTTTAGGCGTCGAAATTGCTAGGAGTGAAGAAGGGATTTACCTATCACAAAGGCAATATACTTTACAGTTACTAGAGGATACGGGGTATGTTAATGCCAAGCCCCTTAATACCCCCATGAACCCGAGTGACAGGTTAACTGAGAGTGATGGTGAACTGTTGAAGAATCCTTTTGAATATAGGAGACTAATAGGCAGGTTTCTTTATCTTACTTTCACGAGACCAGACATTTCTTTCGCTGTCCATAGACTGAGCCAATACATTTCTGCACCTAGAATTGGTCATCTTGCCGCGGCTCATCATCTGTTAAGGTACCTTAAGGGGTCCCCTGGACAGGGGCTGTTCTTTGCTGCCGAGACTAACCTAGATATTAAGGCTTTTTCAGACGCGGATTGGGCCGCTTGCAAGGACACGAGGAAGTCCGTAACAGGTTTTTGTACATTTCTAGGAAGCTCGCTGACCACTTGGAAATCAAAGAAGCAATCCACCATATCCAGATCTTCCACAGAATCAGAATACAGAGCCCTTGGATCAGTCGTAGCAGAAGTGCTGTGGATAAAGCAGTTGCTATCTGAGTTGCATATCAGTCCTCTGCGAAAACCTGTGATCTATTGTGACAACCTTTCTGCTTTGAACTTAGCTTCTAATCCCAAGTTCCATGAAAGGACAAAGCACATTGAAATTGATTGCCACTTCATCAGGCATCATGTGCTTAGTGGAAACATCAAAATTCTGCCTGTCAAGTCTGAATGTCAATTGGCTGACCTTCTTACAAAGCCACTTACAGCACCATGCTTACAGAAGCTCCTGCTCAAGATGGCTGTGAGGAATTTGTATCATCCATCTTGCGGGGGGCTGTTGAAGAATGAGCTTGAAGACGTTGAGGATCATGGAAGCATGGTGACAGAAGAAGAAAAAGGAATCAGATGCTGATACACTGATCGAACTGCACTGATTAAGTATTGAAGCAGGCAAGCTAAGAAGAAGCGTCAATGACTTATAGAGGCGCATTTTAAACTTGGGCGTTCTATTCATAAAAAGGGCTGAAGTTAGTTAACTTAGTTAAGGGTATTTTGGTCTTTCGCCTCCACCCTGCTTGAGAGTTTAAAATCAGTCGTCTTCCCCAATTTTTAGGTCAACTCTCTCAATTTTTCCCGCGTAATATGCACGCACTTTCACCTAGAAGCTAGGTTGATTCAAGAGCTTGTAACGTGTTGTAGCTCCCTTGTAAAACAGAAGTTCATCAATAAAAGATCTGTTTTGCTCCGTGGATGTAGGATTTTTACGATCCGAACCACGTTATATCTTGTCTTATTTCTTGATCGATCGATTAGAATTGTTAGTTTGTGAAGAAGCGAAGAGGGTTTGGGATCTTAGAGAGAGAGAGAGAGTTTTCCTACATGTGTGTCTATGTGTGTGTATTTTATATGTATCACCATGAGTGTGTGACTTTGCGTGTGTGACTGTGATTTATTGTGCACTTTTCGTGTGTCTCTTTTATTATTCTCTATTTATTTATTACGATTTTCTTTTGCTCTTTTCTCTGGGGTTCTTTTTTTTTTTTTGGCTCCTTTTCCTTCCCAATTGTTTGTACTTCGTCACACATTTTATTTTATTTTAGATATGGACTTCTGTTTTTATTATTTATTCATTAATTGACTCTGTTTTGTCAGTTTTGTTGCAAGCCATATATTGCGTACCTAACAGTATAGTCCTTTATGCGTTGGTGAAGCACAAAGACAAATTTGCCCATTGATTGCCATAAATAACTCCGGTGGTCAAAGCTGCATTTATGATTTTCCTTTTTTTTTATGTAATACTCCCTCTGTTCTATAATAGTGCCGTTTCAGATTTTATTTTTGTTTTTAAATACATGTCGTTTTACGGTTTTCAAGATAAACAATATTGATTATTTCCAGTTTTACCCCTTATATTCAATAGAAATGGATTAAATTAGATAACATAATTAATTAAGGGTAAAGTGGAGATTTTACTTTATTTCTTAATATGCGTGTAATATTCTTAAACGACATGTATTTTGAAACAGAGGGAGTAGTATTTTATTTTATATTCCAAATAGTCCGCTTGTCACTTACATACCTGTCGATTATGGAGGAAAGAGATCTTTTTGGATCAGACGATCTCCGACCAATATCAATAATCTGACCCAAACATAAAAATACTTCAACTAACACCCAAATACATACCTCACATGAATTTTATGTAATTTTCTCTCTCCTATCAACGCATACATCGTTTTCAGTTGACACTAGGGCTGAGATCGGATTGGGTATTTCGGATGTAGGGTATTTTGGGTTGGGTACACGACAAAATCGGATATTAATTTTCAAATTCGATCCCGCCCGATCAAATTTCTCGGGTACCGAAAAAAAAAATAACAATTTAATAAGCTTCCAACAATTTTTTTTTTATTTTTAAACAATTTTGGGTTGTGGTGGGTTGTGCGTGCGTGTGGACTAGGGTGGGTGACCAGTCAGCCCCTTTGTAAACACGAAACAGAGCAATGACGAAATGAAGCACCGGGCTCTGTTTTAATGGACTTATCCTCTGTTTCAATATTCATTGATTGACCTTTTTCTAATTTAAGCATTGTTTTATTATTACACAATACAAATAGTATATCCTATAATTTAGAAGCGCCACCCCACCCCATCATTAATAAACTGATCCCATTACGACATGCTTGTTCCCACTAATATATATTTTTTGACAGCATTACGCAAGAGATTCTCACTACCTGATATGATATTCTCCTTTTGTTCTATTTTGTTCTTTTGGCTTTATTACATCCCCAACCAATACGCTCAACATTCACTTAATGATGATTTGATGATGCGCAATCACAAAGATATTTGATAGGTGGCAGAGATTCCTTTTGGCATTCATTCATATGGACTACGATTTCATTATTATTCTGTTTTGATTTTTGTTCATTACGTCATATCATCAGCTGATTTAATTGCATGAAGAAAGCTTTCGCGCATGCATTTACGTCGAAGCCTCACTAGCTTTGTGTATGCGCCTATAAATAAGCGAATGTCCAAAACTGATTTGCATTCAAGCAACAAACAAACTTGAAACAAATCTGTCTTTCATATGCACACAAGTTAAATAAAAATAATGGCTAACACATTAATCTCAGCAGCTTCAAGCATCATTGATGTCCAGGAAATAATAAGAAAGCAATTAGAACCACCACATAACAAAGCATCATTGATCCCAGAAAGGTTCGTCCGCGACGATAAGGAAAGGCCCAAGCTCGAAGAGGTCATCGTCAAGAACGATATCCCAATCATCGATCTCTCTAAGCTCCGCCACGGAAGCAGCGACGATGAGATCTCCAGCGAGTTATCAAAGCTCGCAACTTCTTGCGAAGAGTGGGGACTTTTCCAGGTAACGAACAGTGCAGAAAGGGCATCATTTTTTTTTACAGCAAATGCATGTAATCGTGTACCTTTTTTGCGGGTCGTTCGTTATAAGCAGGTTATAAACCACGGAATAGATTCGTCCTTGCTCGAAAAGATAGAGAGTTTGGCCATGGAGTTCTTTATGATGCCCTCAGAAGAGAAGCAAAAGTACCCAATGATCCCAGGTGGTATTCAAGGCTATGGCCAGGCATTCGTTTTCTCAGAAGATCAGAAGTTAGATTGGTGCAACATGCTTGCCCTTGCTCTTGAGCCAAAATCCATCAGACAACCAAAGTTATGGCCAACTCATCCATCTGATTTTAGGTCGTATTAACTAACTAAACTAGACTAGACTAAACTAAACTAAACTAAACATATCCTACCTTTAAACTAGCTTGTAAATAATAGTACTAATAATAATAATCTTGATGACTGACAACAGCGAAACCCTGGAGGCTTACTCGAGGGAGATAAGGAAACTATGCAAGAATATGCTCAAGTACATAGCAATCACTCTTGGCCTAAAGGACGATGCCTTTGAGGAGATGTTTGGTGGGCCAGTGCAAGCCGTGAGGATGAACTACTATCCGCCATGCCCAAGGCCGGACCTTGTCTATGGCTTGAGCCCACATTCCGATGGGAGCGCAGTCACTGTTCTGCAACAAGGAAGGAAAAGTTCAGTTGCTGGGCTTCAGATACTGAAAGGCGGCGCGTGGGTCCCAGTTCTTCCCATTCCCAACGCCTTGGTCGTCAACGTTGGGGACACCATAGAGGTTCTGACGAACGGTAGGTACAAGAGCGTGGAGCATAGAGCTGTGGTTCACGGAGAAAAGGATAGGCTATCGATTGTCTCGTTTTATGCGCCGAGCTACGAGTTAGAACTTGGGCCCATGAATGAGTTTGTGTGTGAGGAGAATCCGTGCAAGTTTAGGAGGTATAATCATGGAGAGTATAGCAAGCACTATATTACCAGTAAGCTTCAGGGTAAGAAGACGCTGGAGTTTGCAAAGATTAAGGATGTTGTTGGCTTTATCAATTGATTGAATGATTGATTGATTTCCCATGTGTTTTGTGTTTGCGTTTGTGTTTGTGTTTGTGTTGAGTGTGTGTGTCTCTCTATCTTGTGTGCGTGTTTGTGTGTGAGAAAAATAAGATTTGCTCGGCTTAATAAATATAGAAAAGCCCAGATATTTTTTAGGCCCAAATAAAAGGCTGAAACCCAATATCAAGCTGAATGAACCCTAATAACAAAACCCCCAATCTGAAAACCCTAGTCATACAGACGCAATCGCTCACCAATTTCCTCGAATTCGTTTCTTCCCAATCATGAGGCCCCTCGACGAGAAGGAGACGACGCTCGTCTTCAACAAGCTACACAAGTTCGTCGGCAACAATTTGAAGTCGCTGGTGCTCGACGCTCAATCCCACGAAGGACCCGACCCGAATCCCAGCCGGTACTGCTTCCGCCTTCAGAAGAACCGCGTGTACTACGTATCGGAAGCCCTCGTAAGGCGCGCGACGAACATCAAGCGGGAGAAGCTCGTTTCGCTGGGGACGCAGATCGGAAAGTTCACGAAATCGGGGAAATTCCACCTGACCGTCACCGGCCTGAATCTGCTCGCCGCGAACGCGAAGCACAAGGTGTGGCTGAAGCCCGGCTCGGAAATGACGTTTCTTTACGGCAACAGCGTGCTGAAGGGATGGGTGGGGAGGATTACTGAGAACATCGGTAAGAACGATGGAGTGGTTGTGTTTTCGATGTCGGACGTTCCTTTGGGATTTGGGCAAGCTGCTGTTGAAACAGAGAACGTAAGAAAGATGGATCCTAATGGCATAGTTGTGCATTGGAATGCAGATATCGGAGAATACGTGAGGAAGGAGGAAGACTTGTAAGCAGAATTTACTCTGCTTTTTTTTCTTTTTATTTTAATATGCTGTTTATGTGATGTTATATGAATTATGCGCTGCAGTTTTGAGTTTATACGATGGTCATCTATTGAACTGCTATCGATTTGGGTTAAGTTCTGCTGTGTTTCTTCTATTTGTCGATGAGATTGCGATGATGTGTTATTCTGAAGATACAACATGGTTGAAACATTAGTCAATCTTGATTATCATCAGTTCTTCTGATGATGATTTGCTTGTCCTTGAAGAACTTGATCGTTGTGGAAATCAAGAATGCTATTACACAAGGAATAAAGTTTTAAGTTTTAAGTATTCTGATTCTCTTTCATGATCTGATGCTAATGATGAGCTAGTTCGGTCATTATCTTCGAGTTATGGGACTTGCGTGGGTGTTTCCGAATGGAATAAATCCGTCATTAGAAAATGGCTTCTGAGAGATTGCATGTAATTGATCTATTTGTTTAGGCCAAAGTATAGCATAAATCAGATTGTGGTTAGACTCGATCTTTTCCAACCCTTTAATTTCTCATCATATTCGTCTAGGCTTGAAGAAGAAAAATTCTAATCAGACACTCGATAAAGTAATCTTTAAAATGTCCAACTTTTATAGGGTTGTGTTTATCCATGTGTAATAAATGATCACATCTTTTTCCATCATATATTAAAGCCGTCGTTCTTGAAAAGGTCCTCAATACTGGAATATTAATCACCGATTATGGTAGTTTTGATTTTTGCATTGATACTTGTAATATCACAGGTCACTTATTTGTCGGAACAAATTCGGGTCTCTAATTGATTTACCGACAATAAATTTGAAAATTTACTCGTCAATATTCCTAGTCCTCAAGGCCAGGGAAGACATACAAATCAAACAATATCCCATGGAAAAAAAATTAGAGTTTAGTATTTGAAAGCATTGTAATCATTGGAAGTTTAATCTCAAGTTCTCCGCGTAGAAACAAATTCACTGAGAAGCATCGATGAACTTAGCAATACGTGGCTTGTCAATAAAACCTTAGCACGCTATAATATTCGACTGTAAATACATCTAAGTATGGAGAAATTCTTCTAGATGGGTGCTCCATATAACTTGAAACGATAATGCTTGAATATATAAGTATATTGGTATCTAAATGGTCCCTTCCATTCAATTAAAATGAAGATTCGGATAAAAAATTAAATAATGGATTGATAAATTATTTTTCGGTCCATACCAAAATCTTTGTGTTGACAATGGCTTGTGTCGGGCTATTTGCTGTCAATGGACCATTGCTTCACGAGGGCATGCATGCAAGACAATTTTCGTGTATAGATAATGTACCCTACAAATTACAATTGATTTTTTTTTAGAAGGGATTGCTATGAAATAGAACCTAACATTGGAGTATTAACAAAAAAATAAAATAAATAAATAAATAGACATGGGTACGTGGTAATAGTCCGCAAATGACAAAGGAATGCAAGAACAAGAATCAAGAATATAAATCTTTATTCTCCTTGTTTTTCAATTTATTGTTATGTTCGCGTACACGGCTTCAACCATTATTACATGTTAATTAATTGATATATTCTGTAAATCAAATATATAAATCTTTATTCGTTTTGAAGAAATCAAATTATTGCAATAATATATTTGTCATTCTCCATCCATCATTCTTCTTCTTTTTTGTAAAGGAAAGCTTGATAGGGATTTCAAGAAGCATAAATAAGATTCCCACATATATAGGGGTGTGGGGTTTGATAAAGAATATCGGATAACAAAGTTAAATTCTCATCAATCCGAATCCATATTTCAACATTTATAAAATCAGTATGTATATAATCAATGTGAACGCCCACTCGAGCTGTAATACTAACGGTCAACACGAACAAACATCGTTGTCCTACCCAAGCTCTCAAAGTTTAATAGTCAAATATCGAATGTAATAAAACTTACCTCCAATAGCTTTACGTGTGTGAAATGAGTTTTAATGAACTCTGCCGCCGAGGATTTATGAACTGCCACGTGGCCCACTTACCATGTCTTTGGTCGCCTTAACACATCTCATACAAAAAACCCTTCTTTTTATAATGACGTCTATACTCCTATATAAACATGCCCCGCCATGCTTTGAGCTTCAATATACCTAAACCCTTACATCCCAACTTTGCACATAAGATCTGAACAAAATCTGACTCACAATAATGTCCGGCGTTTGGGTGTTTAAGAACAACGGCGTTCTTCAGTTAGTAGAAAACCCTGGCGCTGATAGCCCTCGACGTAAACAACTGATCCATGTCCACACGAACGAAGTTATTACATCGTACTCAGTGCTCGAAAGAATCTTGTACTCGCTTGGTTGGGAAAGGTACTACGATGATCCCGAGCTTCTACAGTTCCATAAGAGGTCAACGGTTCACCTTATTTCACTCCCAAGAGACTTCAGCAAGTTTAAGTCCATTCATATGTACGATATAGTTGTCAAGAATCGAAACGAGTTCGAAGTCAGGGACATATAGCAGTTAAATTTTTTCTGCTTCCTTTAGGGTTTGTTGTACTATAATTTGTGTGATTTGTTGTTGTGCTTCTTTGGAATTCGTGTGATTTGTGTAGGAGATGGGTTATGTATATATGCTTGTTCATTTAGGCACAAAGGGAAGTGTAATTGTCTGCTTTACTTTGTTACAATATCAATTAGTTCCATCTTGGATGTTCTATTCTAATAGAGTAGCTAGCCGTATGTGTATTATTGATTTTGAATGGTTATTTTTGCTTCCCTCAATGAAAGAGAGCAACTAAAGCACTCCTTTGAGAAGAGCCACGAGTTTCAAAAGATCCTTAGCCGCAAGAAGAAAAATGATTAATATAATAATAAATCGATGTCTTCTTGCAATTGCTCATTTAATATAGGCCTATAGTAAGAGTGTTCTAAAAAGTATTGGAAAGAATACGGGTTGGGGTGACGACAAGTGTCACACACACTCACACACACACACAGGGAGTCTTTTCCGATACTTGAATGCTCTAATTTTGATTATTTTGTTTTGTCGATAAATGAGAATTGTCGTCGTCCAATGTCAAAACCCTCAAAATGGGACAAAACCACGTCTTGTAAGCTATAATTGATGAATATTTATCTTTTATCTCTTTCGATTAGTAGCACTTTTTGTAATCAAGGAGCTAATTAATGAGAATTGAGACGGTTATATGGAAGAGCCAAAGACGTACTTGACAATATTGGAAAAAAAAAAAAAAAAAGAGCTGCAGAAGAGATCTTCCAATATTTCGTCAGTTCTTACTCACTTTTCGACACGTGTCTAAAGCCCATTCCTACGTAAAAAATGGGCAATTGGGCATTTACGACACTTCCTTCTCTTTCTCGGTTATTATAATACACACAGAAGAATAGGAAACATTGCAACTAATGAGTATGAAAGCTGTATATATGTTCAGATTCATGATATGGCAAGAGCTTTGTTTTCCTCTTTCTTATCCTATCCGTTATAAGAAGCATGGCTTTTGTCACATTTCATCCCATTCGCTTCTTTTGGAATAAATGCTCCAATATTAATGTTAGTAATTATATATAATATGGTAGCGTAGACAAGCTTCTCTAGAAGCCGTTAAGATGAAAGCCATGTATTATTAAATTAGCCTACCCTTTTATTTACACATTAGCGTCCCAAAAGGTCCATGTAAGAATTCTCGATGCCCGATAAAAAAAGCAACCTTTTTTAATTTAAAAAATAAAAAGGATCATTCTTAATTTCAATGAAAACCTAATTTCAGCTGCCCTACTTCAATTGCTTTGCTTCCTTTCCCTATTCACATAGAACATATATCCATCACGAGCCCATCTCACATGAAACTGACACTTATTATACACTAGAAAAAAAAAATTAAAGAAAATCAAATTTGCATCTATATATAGCACCCATATTCACGACTTGTACATTAAGAACAATCCAATTTACAACACACACACAACTTCTTCTCCTTACATAGATCACACGATAATGTCTGGAGTTTGGGTGTTCAAAGATGGTGTCGTCAGGCTAGTGGAGAATGCAGGCGACTTCCATGGAAAGAAAGTGCTTGTTCATCTTCCCTCTAACGAAACAATAACATCGTATTCAGTGTTAGAGACTAAGTTAAGGTTGCTCGGTTGGGAAAGGTACTACGATGATCCAACGATGATTCAGTTCCATAAGAGATCGACGGTTCACCTCATTTCCCTCCCTAAAGACTTCAACAAGTTGAAGCCCATGCACATGTACGATATTGTTGTCAAGAATAGGAATGAGTTTGAAGTGAGGGACACCCTAAGATAACTAGCTGTTAATTAGTTTCAAGTGATTGATGATCAGTTCAACATTTATGGTTTCTTGTGTTTTACCTAAAGCTTGCGAGATGTAATGGAATCTTCTTGTGGAAGTGCGCAGCAGTGTACAGATGTTTGTTTATGTTCCTTTTGAGTGTGATCTCCCGTAACTTTGTGTATAATGATCAAGAAATACGCATTTGAGCCATTGATTTATTAATCTTGCTCATCATCATCAGAATATTTCTCTTTGGTATACGACTTTGATTATTATGGGTTCATTTTCGTTATTTTATTGAATCATTTCGGCAGATTCTTGTAAGAGGGAACAAGCTTGAACGGGGTTCTTCATTATCATTTTCCAATCTAGAATTGTATCCCTTTTTAATTTTATAATAGGTCAAGTAGGCATGTTAGTGAGGTTATGGAATCAAGTTCACTGAGACTTCTTGACTATAATAATGAAAAAAAAGAAGAAATTGCATAAGGATCCATCTATAGCACAGATTCTCATTAAAAATGTGAACATTGTGCGCCCACCTTCTGGAACTAAAGCACGAGTCGTACGTTTGAAGTTGTGTAAGTTAGGCAAACAGTGACTTTCGTGCTTTTGCTTAATTTTTTTCTCTTAGAAATAACACCCCACTGAATACATAACGAATCTGAAATAACGCAAGAAGAAGAATAGGAATAAGAGTTGTAAGGAAAACAGCGAATCTGAATATAATAAGCCTTGATTAATAGTAATCACACGTCTTAACTAAAGAGGATGGGCTGCAATGAATGAATGTGTGAAACTGAAGAGCAAACTGAAATCCTCCTATGAATAGTGATACGGACCAAAATAGATGGGCCATTAAATAAATAAGAAAAGGCCCGTTAGGCCCGGTAGAAATATGTTTAATACTTAATAAATAATGATAATAAGAAAGCTTATCCAATACGATTCCATTGAAAAGACCCTAAAGAGTAGGAAAGCAGAGTACTAGGACACGTGTCGGCCATGGATGGGGCAGCATCACTGTGGGAAAGCTGTAGCCTTGTGCAGGCTGTCATTCAATCAACAGGCGTCACTGTTCATTGTACCATACCAGTCACGTCCCCTGAAATCATGGGATACTACTTGAAAGGGCTGTTGGGAGCTGCTATAAAGGAGAAGACTTGGCCATTTTCTTCACATTCGCTCCCTGAAGACGAAAACACTTACCAGTTTCTCTCCTTTTAGTGTGTTAAGTAGTTTCTTTCATGTGTCTTCAGCATCTATGAGCGAAAGTGAGTTATGAGCGTGTAAATCTGTTAAGTATAGTGAAAACCCGTTTTAGAGCGCCCGTGGACGTAGGATCTGCAAAGATCCGAACCACGTAACCCTTGTGTTATTTCGTTTATGTTCAAATAGGTCCCCTACGTTCCTTCAAACAGGTCCCCCGCGTCCCAAACACGTCTCAACATGCCCCAGACAGGTCCCCAGCGTCCCAAACACGTCTCAACATGCCCCAGACAGGTCCCCAGCGTCCCAAACACATCTCAGCATGTCCCAGACAGGTCCCCAATGTCCCCCAAAAGTCCCAAACACGTCCCATTCAGTCTCTCTTTCAATAAGCACTTTACGCACATAACTTTATCGATTCTCCGGCTATATAAATTTCCCTTTCCCACACTTATAAATTTCATTGATTGGGTTAGCCCCATATCAAATAGGTCAATCTTTCATATATAAGAAAGCTATTTAATTCTATTTAGCACTTGAAACCATTGCAAACTGAGAGCACTATTATCATGATCAAGACAACAAAGGACTGTTAAATGAAGATAATTAGCCACCTTGATTGACTATCACGTTGGAAAAGAAGATATTAGTCATAATTTGCTACTACCCATGACTAATCAAATATAAGGACAAGAAGAGATCTGTTTTTTGATATATGAGCGATCTTAGTTTGATATAGTCTATGATATGGTGTGATATGGCTGCTACTTGTTCGTTGTTTTTCCATATTCAGCACTATATATATAGTGCATGTAATTCATCATATGATCATTAAGTACAATGATAAGTTAGGATTTTACGAACATCTTAGACCCGAAAAATTGCGTAATTCCATCGTTATATGTCTAAATGTCCGAGAATATCCTATCGTATGTTACTTTTCATATTTTACAGGTAAAAGAGCAAAAAGAGCCGAAAAATCGGGAACGAACTTGGGCCATATTTCATCCTAAACTATGAGCCCATGAAAGCCCAAAACAATTCGGCCTATAAGCTAAATTTCGGCCCATGATAGAAGCACAAAAAACAGCCCAATTACTTCAGCCCATTAAGCAGCCCAACCCACTATAGATACAATATATATATATATGTAGATACAAAGAGTGAGAGATAGGGAACGATCGAATGGCACACATTGAAGAAAACGACTCACGGCAATCTTGCGAGAAAGGGCCTACTAGCACACACGAGCTGAATTTTGGAGAGAATAAAGAGAAGAACCGAAGAAAAAAAGAGATTTTATGGCAGCGATGTATCCAAGGACGATGCTGAGAACAGATCTTGAAGAAATTAAAGATACGCGTGATATTACGATAGGATCTGTTTCTTAATAGAAAATGATGGGTTGAAGTCGCTGCCATCGTCTATAAAAGGAGCAGCTCATCGTGAGTTCAAGGAAGGCAGATCTCCAACTCACGAAGCTATCTGCTGCAAGCTCATGTCACGTTAACCCAAAATAAGCCGACACCTCCCGAGCTCACATATCATAGCCGAGGCTGCACGTCCTTTCAAGCACGCAGCTCAGACGAAGCATATACGGGCGAGAGGTTGAGCTGTTTTTAGGGGGCTGAGAACGCATACATACCGAGCTAAGGTCGCGAGGTGGAGCAGGTTGAGAAGGCGCGTTGGGGCTGAAAAGTTTCTGAGCTGCTGTAATTTGGGAAAGCAGCGAAGATAGGTGGACTCGAACAAGCAAAAATTACCCAGGCAGGAGGTGACTATTCGCCCACCACCCGTTCGACGAAAGTACTGTGAGGGGCGTAATTTTTTATCTTTCCTTTTTCTTGTTTTGTTTTATTTATGTGTTGTTTAAACCGTCGTTGCTTTCGCTAATTAATATGTTAGCGTAAGTCGTTTTGTGGTCAAGGCCTTATTAGGCCGGATTATGAACTCGTATTAATGTTATCGTACTTTATTTAATCGTATGTGAAAGTTATGTGTTCTTCGCTGATTTTAATGCCTGCGTATGATTGATCACCATATGCTTGTTTTGTTGATTGGTTTATGATACCGAGAGGTGATTAGACCGGTTAGAATTAAAGTGTCGAACACCACGACGTAAAACCGACCAGAGATGGAATCGGTTTCGTCCGTGAGGTTTCCGAGACCTTAGGCGTCGAAAGCGCCTAAACTCGGGGAAGTTCATAAAGTCGAATGCATGCGGAGTAACTACAGTCATATAGGGATATAGTTGATTGGTTCACTCTCGTATAGGGTTGCTATACACGCGAGAGCGGGTAGCACGTATGTTAGAAATTTCTACCTTAACTTAAATCGTATTGATTAGATAAAGTCGATTGCATGAAGACGTAGATTAATCCGTGCCAAAATATGTGCTTTAATCACGTTTGTCATTATTGATTTAAAACCGTCATTTTTATTTGCGCTTTTATCTAGTTCGGTTATTTTATTTTTATATCGAAAAAAAAATCATATTAAACATCTTATTTAATATTCGCTTTAGTCTAAAAAAAAATTAGAATATTATTTTAGAATTAATCGAGCTATCCTCGTGGATCGATACTCGGAATTACGTCCGTTTTATACTACTTGCACGACCTAGTATACTTGCTAGTATTCGAGCGTGTCAAGTTTTTGGCGCCGTTGCCGGGGATAGCAGTATTATTATTTTTAAAATATATTCTGAGTTTTAGTTTTAAATTTTTTATTTCTATTATTTTTATTAGTATTTTCTAAAAAAAAAAAACAGTTTTAAAACAGTTACATATAAAAAAATATATTTTATCTTGATTATTATTATTATTTTCTTACGTCACTCTATCTCTAAAAAAATATTATTATTATTACTATTTTATTTTCTTTTATTATAAATATTTATTATTATTATTATTATTTTGCAGTAGAAGTATTATATAAATATTATTATTTTTAGTATATTATTAGCATTACTATTGTTATAATTATCATTTTAGATATATATATTTACTTCAGTATCTATTACTATTATTTTTTTTTCTTTAATTATCACTACTTTATTATTATTCTTAATCTTATTATTATTATTTTCCTTTCACGACACTTATTTACGTTGATTTTTCCGTCCTTGGTAGAATTATACTTGGTGTATGACACGTAGCTCAAATACAGGACCGTTATTATTCGACAGTGAAATAGAAGCGACGTGCCGCCGCAACAACCGAGATCGTAGACGAAGGATGGATAATCACGACCACGACAACCAGGAGGAGGTCCACAACCATGATGGACTACATAACCACGGGGCAGTCCCTCCTCGTCCCACGCTGCTTAGTCGTGCACTTCCGGGACTATTCGATGACAACGATCCGATTGTCATTCCCGGAGGGCAGAACCATTTTGAGATTAAACCGGTTACACTACAAATGGTGACTGGTTCGGTCCAATTTCATGGGCTGACAAACGAAGACGCAAACGCTCAGCTATTAAAATTTTCACAAATTTGCAAAACGATTAAATACCCCGGTGTTTCAGCGGAAGTTATACGATTAATGTTTTTCCCATTTTCTTTGACAGGAAAGGCATCAGAGTGGTTCTCATCACTTCCACACGCCTCCATCACTAGTTGGGAGGAACTGACGGAGTGCTTTCTAGGGAAGTACTACCCTTTATCGAGAACTAGCGAGATAAGAAGCCAATTGGTAAATTTTAAGCAGGACGGTGGCGAGACCCTGAGCGATGCATGGCATAGATATAAGAGTCTTCTCAGGCAATGCCCGAATCATAGCATACCATTGAGCGTTCAGATGCAATCATTTTTCCTGGGACTGAGTACACAAAATAAGAGGATCGTCGATGGCGGCTGTACACGGAATTTCATGGAGCTAGCCGACGAAGATGCACTCCAAGCCATCGAGCGTATCGCAGCTTATCCCGCAAGGTATACTGAACAAGACTTAGACCGACGAGCGATTGGAGTACACGAAATAAGTAGCTCCATAGAGGCTCAATTTGAAGCTATACATAGGAGGTTAGACGAGATGCAAGGCAAGGATCCCGAAACAGTAAACCACATTCACAATAGGCCGAGAAATTCATACTCAAACACGTACGATTCGAGTTGGAGGAATCATCCGAATTTGTCATACGGAAATTCCCACTACCTAAAGCCTTCAGAAGCTCAGAATCAACATAACGCCCCTCCACCACCAAAACAGAAAGCCGATTGGGAGTTAGCATTCGAGAAGATGACTCACTATCAAAACGATCAAAATCGCAAGAAGGATGAGCGGCTCGACAAGTTAGAGAATACATTGCAAAGTTTGGCAAGCTCGATGAATCATTTGATGAGCTCTTTGTCCGAACGCAAGCAGGGAACACTCCCAAGCGATACAGAGAAGAACCCTCGAGAGTATGCTAAAGCCATTCAGCTAAGAAATGGAAAGACGCTCGAGCCAGCTCCGGAAAAGAAGAAGGCGACAATGGAGATCGGACCAGAAAAGGCCGATCAGAACAAAGCCGCGACCAAGGACGAGAACATTCACGCCCAAGAGGGAAAGCAAAAGGTGGAGAATGCACCGGACAACTCACTAACAGAAAAGAAGGCCGAACCACTGCCTCCTATCAAGATCCGACCTCCATTTCCCGCAGCGCTACGAAAAGGAAAACAGGATAAACATTTTGAACGTTTTATTGACATATTTAGAAAACTTGAAATTAATATCCCTTTTTGTGAAGCACTTTTGCAGATTCCGAAGTACGCGAAGTTCATGAAGGAAATATTATCGAATCGAAATAAATTGGAAGAACACGGTACGATAGCGCTTAATGAAGAATGTTCGGCTGTGCTACAAAGAAAGTTACCACCGAAGATTAAAGATAGAGGGAGTTTCTCTATCCCTTGTTCAATAGGATCACTTTCTTTTACCAATGTTTTATGTGATTTGGGTGCGAGCATTAATCTATTACCATTTTCTCTTCTTAGGAAACTTGGAGTTGGCGAGCCGAAACCCACATCTACAATCCTTCAGTTGGCAGACAGATCGATCACATACCCACGAGGAATAATTGAAGATGTGCTAGTTAAGGTGGGAGAACACTACTTCCCGGCAGACTTCGTAGTGTTGGATATGGAAGAAGACACCGACATGCCACTGATACTAGGAAGACCATTTTTAAATACGGCGAGAGCTCTTATTGATGTCGGTAATGGTAAGCTTATCCTTCAGGTAGGGGATGATAAGGTAGAATTTGATGTTTACAAAGCAATGAAACACCCTACGGATGATAATTCGTGTTCTTTTGTCGATACTATTGACAAATGCACTTTTGAGTATGTCAAAGTTTTCAGAAACAAGGATGAGTTGGACGCATGTCTAACTGGAGAGGATATCGAGAATCAGGACGCTTTAGCGTTTATCGTGGCGAGTCTAGACGCAAATCCACCTCACAAGAGGACGGCCAAACAGAAAATTGAGCCGCTCGATCGACCATCGGAACCCCAGCCACGACCCTCAGTCGAAGACCCTCCAATATTAGATCTTAAGCCCTTACCTAATCATTTAAAATATGTTTATCTTGGTGCATCTGATACTTTGCCAGTGATTATTTCTTCTTCTTTGACAGATACTATGGAAGAAAAGCTTTTACGAGTGCTAAGAGAACATAAACGAGCTTTTGCATGGAAAGTGGCGGATATAAGAGGAGTTAGTCCAACCATTTGCGTACACAAAATTTTGATGGAAGACGCATATAAACCAGTTGTACAACCGCAGAGGCGTTTAAACCCAATGATGCAAGAAGTGGTGAAAAATGAGGTAATCAAGCTTTTGGACGCAGGTATCATTTATCCTATCTCCGACAGTGCATGGGTAAGCCCAACACAGGTAGTTCCTAAAAAGGGAGGCATGACTGTAGTTAAAAATGATTCTAATGAGTTAATTCCCACTAGGACAGTTACGGGTTGGCGAGTGTGCATTGACTATAGAAAATTAAATGACGCAACTCGTAAGGATCATTTCCCACTCCCCTTTATTGATCAAATGTTAGAAAGGTTAGCTGGACATGAATTTTATTGCTTTCTAGATGGCTACTCAGGATATAATCAAATATCAATAGCACTAGAGGATCAAGAAAAGACTACTTTTACTTGTCCTTACGGTACTTTTGCATATAGACGTATGCCATTTGGATTATGTAATGCACCAGCTACATTTCAGAGATGCATGTTAGCAATTTTCCATGATGTAGTAGAGAAGTTTATGGAGATTTTCATGGATGATTTTTCTGTCTTTGGTTCTTCATTTGATGCATGCCTCGATAATTTAGCTTTCGTTCTGAAACGTTGTGAGGAAACTAACCTTGTCTTAAATTGGGAAAAATGTCACTTTATGGTACAAGAAGGGATAGTTCTTGGTCATAAGATATCTCACAAGGGAATCGAGGTGGATCGAGCAAAAATCGATGCAATTGAGCAACTACCACCACCCACGTCGGTCAAGGCAGTTCGAAGCTTTCTAGGCCATGCAGGATTTTACCGACGCTTCATCAAAAATTTTTCGAATATTGCTAAGCCTTTATCTAATTTATTGGTTAAAGGTGTTGCTTTTAATTTTACTGGTGAATGTTTGCAGGCCTTTCGAACTTTGAAGGAGAAACTCACCACTGCCCCAGTGATAGTCGCACCGGATTGGACGCTTCCATTTATACTGATGTGCGATGCTAGCGACGGTGCAGTTGGTGCTGTTTTAGGACAACGCAAGGATAAGATTTTCCAGACCATATACTACGCTAGTAAGACTCTCGACGATGCACAGAGAAATTATGCTACCACCGAGAAGGAGCTACTAGCTGTGGTATTTGCGGTAGACAAATTTCATTCTTATCTTGTGTTAAATAAAGTAATCATATATACTGATCATGCTGCACTGCGACACTTATTTGCTAAGAAAGATGCTAAGCCTAGGTTGATTCGTTGGATTTTACTGCTTCAAGAGTATGACTTAGAAATTCGTGATAAGAAAGGTGTCGAGAATGTGATAGCTGATCACTTATCTAGGCTAGACAATTCACATGAGCTTGATAAGAACGTACCGATTGATGAATGCTTTCCTGACGAACAATTATATGCTTTACTTAATACATCGTTGCCTTGGTATGCGGATTTTGCGAATTATGCTGCTACAGGTGATATTCCTACGGGCTTGACTTTTCATCAGAAGAAGAAATTTCTTTCTGATGCAAAGCATTACCTGTGGGATGATCCATTTTTGTACAAGATTTGCTCTGACCAAGTAATCCGGCGATGTATTCCTGCCGAAGAGGTAAATTCCGTCCTATCTCATTGTCATTCTGGTTTGACGGGTGGACACCACGGTCCGACGAGAACTGCATTTAAAGTACTACAATCAGGTTTATTCTGGCCTACTTTATTTAAAGATGCTCATACATTTGTGGCTTCATGTGATCGTTGTCAACGTACGGGTAATATTTCTAGAAAACATGAAATGCCTTTGAATAGTATGTTAGAAGTTGAGCTCTTTGATGTTTGGGGTATAGATTTTATGGGGCCTTTTCCTACTTCATGCTCTAATAAGTACATACTGGTTGCAGTTGATTATGTATCTAAGTGGGTAGAGGCTGAAGCATGTAGGACTAATGATGCACGTGTAGTCATTCGATTTCTGAAAAAACATATCTTTACTCGCTTTGGTACACCTCGTGCAATAATTAGTGATGGTGGCACTCATTTTTGTAACAAATTATTTGCCAATTTATTATCAAAATATGGTGTCAAACATAAAGTGTCTACCCCATACCATCCCCAAACCAGTGGACAGGTAGAAGTCTCCAACAGGGAACTTAAACAGATCTTAGAAAAGACAGTAAATGCCTCTAGAAAGGATTGGTCTTTAAAGTTAGATGATGCATTATGGGCATATCGTACTGCTTTTAAAACCCCTATAGGAACCTCGCCTTTTAGACTAGTATTTGGGAAAGCATGTCATTTACCTGTCGAGTTAGAACATCGTGCTTATTGGGCTGTTAAAAAACTTAATTTTGAGTATTCTGAGGCAGGTAAAAATAGGTTGCTACAACTAAATGAGATGGAAGAATTTCGTCACAAAGCGTACGAAAATGCGAAACTCTACAAGGAAAGGACGAAAAAATGGCATGACAAGAGAATAATACGGAGAGATTTCAAAATCGGTGATCGAGTCCTACTTTTCAACTCGCGACTACGTTTATTCCCAGGAAAGTTGAAGAGTAAATGGAGTGGACCTTATGAAGTGGTGGAAGTGTTTCCTTCCGGAGCCATACAAATCCTCAAAGATGGAAAAGAATATTTTACGGTCAATGCTCAACGCCTCAAGTTGTACGATGATCGAGAAGTAGAGGAAACTATATCGATTAATCTGGTTGAACCTAATGTTACTAATGCAAGTGCTTGTCGTTATTCTGTGTCTTCCAGGGCCATGTCGCCTGGAGAGAATACCAGCGATCTGAAGGACCTCCAGAACAACGACAGAAGCCGAGACAATGACCCTCCTTGATCAGTATGATGGCTAGTCGAGCTAACGACTATAAAAGCAGCGCTTCTTGGGAGGCAACCCAAGTACTATCTATGCATTTCTATTTTTATTTTGTACTGGAGTCTATATGAATTATCGTATCTTATAAGTGTGTCTTGCATTTGAATTTATTTTCACAAAAATTCGTATCACGGTGTCGTCTAGTTATGTTTCCTCACAGGCTTATAATCAGTTTGGGGGTGGTTCGTCCGCAGAAGTAGCTCTATCCTGAAGGAACTGAAGTCCTCTCACAACTCGCCAACATCGATATATGCATTATTCAGGGCAGTGTCACTTAAGCTCTCTCTTTACTTTAAATTTCTACACATTGAGGACAATGTGATAATTAGTTTGGGGGTGGGGTGACACATGCTATATTTGATATCGATCTCTTTGGTCTATTAGTTGGTTTAACTGATCAATGTTATGATTTGAACGTCACTTATGAAAACTCCTGCCAATGATGAAAATTTTTGAAATTTTGCTTGTGTCGAGATAAGATTCAGCTAATTGTTTGTGAAAGTTCTGCATGTTACGTGTTGTGATATTAGCATGATTATCTGACCACATTAATTGCTTCAGAAAAATAGTACGTATCATGAGACACAAACCCAGAAAATATTGTGAGTATTGAGCCCAAAAAAAAAAAAAAAAAAAAAAAGAGCAACACGATACTTGCTCAATGTGTTTTTCATGAGTGGCACGCGTAGTCTGATTATTTTCGAACTTGCTTTGTTATGCATGTCAATATCACTTTGTGGATTTTTGTGTACGAATATGATAAAGGCACTTAGGATGAGTCACTGGCCTAAATATCTCTGCACCCAACATATCTATCAATTAGTGAGCCCATTTGAGCCTTATTAGCCTTATTTCTTCGATTTGGAGCCACGATATTTAGCCACATTATCCCTTTATTTTACCTTCATCCTCGAACCATTGTCAGCATGTTAGCCTACTAGTCGCTTCATACAATCACTAAAACACCGTATATGCTATACCAACTTATTCTTTCATCCCTATAATAAGCACTACTGCATCTAATTCCGCAAAATTGCAGTTCTGCACAAGTAAAATTCCCAACAAATTTGGTATCAGAGCCTCGATGACTTCAATACCGTTGTTATTTCAATATTCTTTGAGTCAAGTGCCGATCTTCGAAGGGAAGCACTATGATTATTGGAGTAGTCAAATGCAAACATTCTTTATCTCGTTGGATCTTTGGGAAGTGATCGACAATGAAGAACCAACCTCAGACGAGAGCGAGTCCGACGAAGAAGAGCTGAAACCGTCAAAACCGCCAAAGAAGACGACGCTGAAACCAGTAAATCACGAAAAGAGATGAAGAAGAAGGATGCCATGGTGCTACAATACATCCAACAAGGCGTTGGAAGATCCATTTTTCCTCGTATTTTTGGTGTTAAAAAGGTGTAAGTGGCGTGGAATCTATTGAAGCAAGAGTTTCAAGGAACTAAAAAAACAATCACCTTGAAGCTACAATCTCTATGGCGAGATTTTGACAATCTCAAGATGGACGAGAGAGAAACCGTTCGTGATTTCTCATCCCGGACCACGGAGATCGTAAACCAAATCAAAAGTTGTGGAGACAAGATCCCAGACAAACGAGTTGTGGAGTTGCGCTGTCTTCCTCCAAAGTTTGATCACGCGGCTGCCGCTATTGAGGAGTCGAAGGACTTGTCCAAGATGACCATATACGAGTTGACGGGGTCGCTTCTTGCGCATGAGCAAAGAATCAATCGGTCGATCAATCAATCAACCGAACAAGCTTTCCAATCCAAACAAGTGAGCCGAAAGGAGAATTCAAATCAAATTACGGAGCACTCCAAGGGCCGTCCAAAACAGAAGAATAAATATTGGAAAGGAAAGTCATCCCAAAAATTCGACGAACAATTTTCCAAGTGTATCATTTGCAAGAAGACGAACCATGAATCTAAAGATTGCTACTTTAGATGTAAAAGATGCAAAATTCCAAACCATTCGCAAAAGGATTGTTGGCATAAAAAATCTGAAGAAATGGAAATGCTAAGTTCTCCGAGCAACCGAGCGAAGAAACCCTTTGCTACTCAAGTAACGGTGGCGAATCAAAGAGTATGTGGTATTTAGACAGCGGGTGCAGCAACCACATGACGGGCAACCGTGATCTCTTTGTTGATCTAAACGTGAGTGTCACGTCTCAAATCATTCTCGGGGACGGATCTCAAAGAAGCGGTGAAGGAAAAGGAACGATCGCTGTTCAAACGAAGAAAGGAGAAAGGAAGCTCATTTTGGACGTGCTTTACGTACCGAATCTATCACACAACCTTCTCAGTGTTGGCCAACTCATTCAGAAGGATTTCTCGGTACACTTTGATAATGGGAAATGCCAAATTGTCGAGAAGAAAAAGAACGTGGTCATTGCAAATATTGAAATAAAGAATAAAATATTTCCTCTTAAGATGCCGCTCAACCACAATCATGTGCTTAGAGCAGAAAATTCAGATTTGTCACGATTATGGCACCTACGGTACGGTCATCTAAACGAGGAGGCGCTTCATCTCTTGAAGGCAAAAAGCATGGTTATAGGACTTCCTAATATTCAGAAGTCGAGCCATGTGTGTGAAGGTTGCATCTACGGGAAAATGCGCAAGCTTCCCTTTCCGAAGACTTCTTGGCGAGCCAAAGCACCGTTGGAGCTAATTCACTCGGATATATGCGGTCCGATGCAAACGCCCACACCGGGAGACAAGAGGTATTTTATTCTCTTCATCGATGATTATATGCGGATGATATGGATTTATTTTCTCGGTCAAAAGTCGGAGGCATTCTCTACCTTCCTCCGGTTCAAGGCACTTGTCGAAAACCAAAGTGGTTTTCTTATAAAGGCGCTAAGGACAGACGAGGAGGAGAATATCTCTACAATCCATTCTTGGAATATTGTAAAGAAAACGGAATCAAAAGACAACTCGCGGTGAGTCGAACGCCACAACAAAATGGTGTCGCCGAAAGAAAAAATCGAACAATAATTGAAATGGCCAGAAGCATGTTCAAAGGGAAAGGCGTTCCAAACCAATATTGGGCCGAAGCAGTCTACTCGGCTGCCCACATTCTCAACCGGTCACCTACGAAAGCTGTCCAAGATAAAACTCTGTACGAGGCGTGGTACGGCCAAAAGCCGAGAGTCGATCATCTTCGAGTCTTCGACAGTGTGGCTTTCGCTCATATTCCTTCTCAAAGCCGCGGAAAATTCGACGGAAAGGTCAGAAGCTTCTCTTTATCGGCTACAGTGAAGAGTCCAAAGGATATCGTCTATTGGACCCAACAACTAATAAAATCATATTGTCGCGAGATGTTATTTTTGATGAAAATGCAGTTTGGGACTGAAAGTAAAATCAGTGGATCAAATAACTTACCTCATTCCATCGCCATCTCAAACTTCTCTGGCGGATCAGAATGATGAGGAAAACTCGACTCCCCCTTCAATTCAAGAAGACGACGACGATGAAAGCCCTCCAAGGAAAACACGCTCGATTCGAGAACTTTACAGAACCACTGAAGTGGTGCTATTTTTCAGCGAGCCTCAAACATTTGAAGAAGCATCGAATGAAGAATGCTGTACAAAAGCGATGGACGAGGAAATCTCTACCATCGAAAAGAACAAAACATGGGAGCTCGTCGACCTACCGAACAAGATCAAGTATAACGAGAAAGGCGCAATCCAAAAATATAAAGCTCAGCTCGTTGCTAAAGGCTACTCTCAAAAGCATGGAGTCGACTTCACAGAAACATTTGCGCCGGTGGCCCGGATCGAGACTATTCGAACCTTTCTTGCCTTAGCCACCCAACTCGAGGCAACTGTTTATCAACTTGATGTAAAATCAGCATTTCTAAGTGGTGAAATCAAGGAAGAGGTATTTGTCGAGCAACCCGAAGGATATAAAGTTGAAGGCCACGAAGCGAAGGTCTATCGATTGAAAAAGGCCTTATACGGGTTAAAACAAGCACCACGCGCTTGGAATAGCAAAATAAATGGCTATTTTATTGAATTAGGTTTCAAGCAAAGCCCAAGCGAATTATCACTTTATGTGAAAAACTCAGGTGATGACTTTCTAGTTATTTGCCTTTATGTTGATGACTTGATTTACTTTGGGACTAATCAAAACATGGTGAATGAATTCAAGAAGAAAATGATGAAGAATTTGAAATGATGGACTTAGGAAAAATGCAATATTTTCTTGGGATTCAAGTGAAGCAATGGCCGGGAAGAATTTTTCTATCTCAAGAAAAATACATCGACGATCTTCTCAAGAAATTTCGCATGAGCGACTGCAAGCCGGTGTCGACTCCGATGGCACTAAACGAGAAACTTCAAATTCATGATGATGCTGAAAAGGCTGACGCGAATCTTTATCGAAAATTGATCGGTTCGTTGCTCTATCGTAACACTAGACCGGACATCACCTATTCGGTTAGTCTCCTATCTCGGTTCATGAACGAACCAAGTAAAATTCATTTCGTTGCCGCAAAACGGATATTGAGGTATTTAAAAGGGACCAAAAGTCTTGGTATCGTGTTTAAAAAGGTAGAAAATTTTCATCTCGTTGGTTATAGCGATAGTGATTCGGCCGGTTCGATGGATGATCGAAAAAGTACTTCCGGCTATATTTTGTCTTGGTTCAAACATAATATCATGGAGCTCAAGAGAGCAAAAATCAGTTGCGTTATCTTCTTCGGAGGTCGAATATATTGCTGCTACTGACGCCGCTTGCAAAGCAATTTGGCTTAGAAGAATTTTGAAAGATTTAAAGTTTGAGCAGAAAGAACCAACCACGATTCACTGTGATAATATATCAGCTATCGCGATGACGAAAAATCCCGTGTTTCAGGCAAGAAGCAAGCACATCGAGCTTCGTCATCATTTCATTCGAGAGTTGGTGACTTGGCTCGTTCATGAATCTGGAGATCAAACTAACGGCATACACAATGTATGGCCTTGTGTTTGTGAGATAGATCAGAGAGCCAACGAGACTTCGAAAAATTTTACCATCAACCTTCGCAGCTCCATCAGATTTCAAAAATTTATCGTTGACATACATAGGAGTAGAAACAGGCTTGCAGTTGTCCATACGGAATTTTTTCCAAAGATCTTCTATATATTTCTCTTGAGAGATAAAGATTTCACATTTAGATTGTTTAACCTGAATTCCGAGAAAGTACTTCATCGCTCCTAGATCTGTCATCTCGAACTCGTTCATCATATTTCTTTTAAAAGCTTCAACCTCCGATTCTTTGGTTCCTAGATAGATAAGATCATCAACATATATGCATACGATGATAAAGTTCTCACCATTTTTCTTCACATATAGAGAATGATCGTTTGGACTTTGAGAAAATCCATTTCTTTGAAAATATCCGTCAATTTTCTTGTTCCATGCTCTCGGAGCTTGCTTCAATCCGTATACCGCTTAGTCGATATACTTTATCTTCTTTTCCTTGTATTTCGAACCCTTGAGGTTGTTGCACGTAGATTTCCTCATCGAGCTCACCATTAGGAAGGCTGATTTGACGTCAAGTTGAAATACTTGTAGTTCTAGTTGTGCCGCAAGAGCAAGTATTAGTCGAATAGTCTCCATTCGTACAACAGGCGCAAAAGTCTCATTGAAGTCCACTCTGGTTGTTGAGCGAATCCCTTTGCAACGAGTCGAGCCTTATGTTTCTGTATGCTTCCATCTTCGAGCAGTTTCATTTTGAAAATCCATTTGAGACCAATTACATCTTTATGCTCCGGCAGGTCCACCAATTCCCAAGTTTTGTTCTTTTCGATCATTACGATTTCTTCTTCCATAGCCTTTATCCACGCGTCTTGTTTTGCCGCAAATTCAAAGCTACTGGGCTCAACTGTGGAGAAAGCAACTTCGCAAGTTTGATAAATATGTTTCAAAAGAGCGAGTTTTTCTTACCGGCAAAAAGTTTTGATCAAGCTCAACGAACAACGTCCTTTCTCCGGTCATATGGCTGCTACATCCACTATCCAAATACCACATACATGACGGTTGATGTTGATCCGCCATGCAAGAAAACAATTGCTCTCCGGCGTCTTTGATGAAATTTGCTTCATTTTTCTCCGATTTTTGTACCAACAGTCTCTTTGAGAATGGTTGGTGTTTTGGCACTTCTTGTACTTGAATCGACAATCTTTTGTATCATGATTTGTCTTGCAAATTCGGCAGCCGGCTTGTTGGTTTGAGTTTCCACCATTAGGCCTAAAATGACTTGGATGGCCTCGTCCTCTTCCTCTCATTTGATTTGAACCGCCTCTTCCCTTGTGATGCCATGCGGTATTTTTACTTCCAAGCACGTTCATCTTAGAGTCAAAAGCTTGCTCTAGGGATTGATTTGAGGATTTGTTGAGGCGCTCTTCATGAACTTGTAATGAGCTTGTTAGTTCACGAAAAGTGAACTTGGTTAGGTCCCTCGACTCTTCGATCGCGGCGACGATATAGTCGTATTTAGAGGGAAGACTCCTTAGAACTTTTTGGACAATTTCTTCTCTTCAATAGTATCTCCAAGGCTTTTGATTTGATTGACGATCTCAGGAACTCGAGTGAGATAGACTTGCATGGCTTCGTTGTCTTTTTTCGCCAAGTTATCGAATTCTTTCCAAAGATATTGGAGTTTGATACGTTACTTTTTCGTTTCCTTGAAAACCTTCTTTGAGAATATCCCATGCTTCTTTGGATTTTTTTAATGCCATGAATTCTGGGATATATATGGTTTTGCTTAGACCTTGTTGGATGAACCTTAGAGCACTAGCATCCTTCTTCCGATTTTTGTTGTACTCCTTTTGTTGTACGTCTGTCCATTCTTCTTCATCGGACTCGTCTTTATCTTCTTGAGGTGGTGGCTCTGCATATGTTTCTTCAATGACCTCCCATAGATCTTGCGAGATAAACAGTGTTTCCATTTGACTACACCAATAGTCGAAATTTCCTCCGTCAAAGATTGGAACTTGATTCGGAGTGTAAGAAAACATAGTCGCCACTTGATTTGCCATCTCACGTAGGGTATGGGTGCTCTATGTTGGGTTACTCACAGTGTTCACCCCGCTTCAGACGTCAAGAATACGGATGGGTGCTTGAGCTGCCTTCTTTACAAAGGTGATACTTGATAATTTGTTACGTGAGTTTAAGAGGTGATAATGAGGTGGTTGCTTGAAAAAAAAATATTCTGCTTGGGAAACTTCACGTGGTGTATTGGTGAGAGATTTGATTGGTGGACAAGTGTGGACAAAAGAGAGAAGTAGTGCTACGGCACTTTCTTTGGTGATATGTGAGGATGAAGTCAACACTATCCTTCAATTTTTTTTTTTTTATTTCTCCAGGGCTCTGATACCACAATTGTTGGAGACAAAAGGAGATAAAGTTGTAATTAATGTTTTTTTTTATTTCTTAATACATTCCTCAATACGATTACATCCCATTATATAGTGATGAACTTTAAATACAAAGCATGATATTTTTGACAATAATAATACATGTTTGGTAGCTTTTGTTTTCTTGTTTTCTTGTCTAATAGATGTTCTTGACCTTGGTGGTAGCATGCAATTTATGGTCTTCTTCACATTAATATGAGGTTGCAAATTATGACTTTCAACATTCTCCTACTTCTAACACACCAACTACACACACCACAGATCAAGAAACTAACGCCAAACCCACAAACCCTCGAACGCCATCTTCTTCTTCGTCTTCATCAAATTCATCAGACGAAGATTCGTCGAAGAGATTATCTTCTAAAAACATCTCAATATCTCCTCTCCGACCATGCAAAGGAATCTCATTTTCATGGCAAGAAAACCCAGGAATTCCCAAGAACAAAAGCCGAAGCTTCAACAAGAACGACCATCGCCTCCTTCTTCCCTTGTCGCCGATGAAGCTAAACGGCAATAATATCACAGAGTCGAACTCGCCCAACAATTACCTTTCAGTCGGTAAGCTGCGTAAAGATCCTTTTTTTGCAGCAATGGTCGAGTGTTCCAAGGACGAAGATGATCATCTCCGTGGTTGCAATAATAATAAGAATTGTTCGAAAATTGGTGTAGTTACGAGGAGCTTAAGCGATAGGTTTGGGTTCATTAAAGTATCGGCTTCTTGCAAGAGTATCGACTGCGATGATGTTTCCGATTCGACCGTTTATCTTCCGGCGAGGCCGTGGCGGCCACATTATCTTCTTCACCGCCGTCGTTAGAGATACAATTTGTGATGGATAGTACTTAAGTATATAGTGTAGTTTTCGAATTTCGGGGTATTTGCCCCACTTATATGAGTTGACCCGACCCGACCTGACCCGATGTTGGTTGGTGGGCTGCTGTAGATCTATTTTGATATTTATGCTATTTATTACTATTGGTGAATCTATAGAAAAATACGCAATTGGATAAAATTTTTATACATAGGTATTCATGTCAGAAAATTTTACAGGTAGGTACCTGATTCAATTTTTACCAGTTTTTTTAGTCATGTCGTACCTTCCTCTGTGTATATTGCGTACCATAACACGTTGATATATGATACCGAAATATAGTATACGTCGTACCTACGACATACATGTGTGTTACATAGGACGTACCTGAATATAGCATACGTCGTACCATTTTCTGTTTATAGAGTACCCAAATGTGTTGATATAGGGTACCCAAATGTGTTGATATAGGGTACCCAAATGTGTTGTATGGTGTATTTTCGAGGATCGGGTACCTATGTAAAAAAAAATATTCTGTTAGGTACCTACATATAAAAAATCTTGACATGATACTAAATTACAAGTTTTTATCCAAATAGGTACTTATGTGTAAAGACCACCTAATATTTTTTCGGGAAATTAATATTTAATATGAAAAATCGTTGAGAAAATGTTGTCTCGGAACTTCGGCAACAAGCTCTCTGTACTTCTTCCCTTTCGCAATTAGTAATTCCATTGAAAAATGGCGCTCAGTTCATCGCGTAGGTTCTCACTGTTCGGCATCGGAGCTACGCCGTCGTCGTCTCCGCCGAGCAATACGGATCCGCCGCGTCCGCAGCTGAAGCTGGAGGCGGACAGAAGAGTGTATCGTCCCGGCGATCCGATCACTGTCACCATTGAAATCAAAAACCCTACCGAAGATAAATGGACGCTGCTGATCGAGAAGCTAACGTTTGAGTGCAAAGGGATCGAGAAATTGGATGCTCAGTGGTTCAGCGCGCCGAGAAATACTGCTCCCGATTCCAAGCACCGAGGAGGTACGAGGATGTCTTTTATATCTCGAGATTTGCGGATCGTTATGTGATATGACGAATGTGATTATTCATTAAATGGAGATGATATAGAATACACATAAATAATACTTTTGATATCAGCGTTGTAGGATTGTGATTAATCACATATAAAATGTTGTTATCTCTTTCTCCTCAGGGGAGTATGCATTTATGGATTGCTCTACTCCGATTGTAGTAGCGAATCAAATTCTATCCAGTGGTTCCGCAAAGAAATGTAAGTCAATGTAGATACTATAAATTTGCAGTCGATCTTTTACAGTAAATTTGATGATTTGCTTTCCATTTTTCTTGTTGGTTTGATTAACTCATGCTTCTGCACTTCGAGTTCCCATTGAGGCTTGCAATGAACGTCAAGTGTTGTTTACTTGTAGATGTGGTCCGGACTGTTTTACCGAACGGTATTCCACCATCATACCGAGGTACAACCATACGTTACTTGTACTATGTCAGTAGTACATTGTGTGGGCAATATCTAATCTTGGAGAAGGGACCATCTCATCGCGAGTCAGTACAGAAAATCTCGGACCTGGTCAGAAATTTCAATCTGATTTGTCTTACGAAATATCACAGATTAGTTGTTTCCTGCCAGTTTTTTCTTTCTCCATTTGCTTGCTCTTTATATCAGATTCTTCTCAAATCTAGAAAGCTTCTGCACTTCGAGTTCCCATTTTCTTTCATAGTCATGCTTTTTTGTTGCCTTCGGTATCCACAGGAAGCACGAGTTCCAATCCAGATATGGGTTACTCAGAAGAACAATGGCCTGGTCAGTGAAGAAAATAGTGATGATGGTATGTTACATTTGTTTCCACAGATCATATTTAAGCAATTTTTACTTGCCAAGTTCTTAGACTCTCTGATTGCTTGTGGTCTTCTATGCAATAAATGCGGCAATCAATATTTATCTTGTTGCCCTATTAGAATATACTACTGATTAAACAGAGTTACTTACTTTCAGTAACCTCCACATTTTGTGCATAAATAATGAAAAATAACTTCATCAGGGATTGTTCCTCTAGAAACTGCATTTTTGGATGTATACTGGAAGGAAATGGATGCCGATTCTGAATGGGTAACTTTCTTACCTAATCCATTAAAAGCTTCTTTAGATTTGATCATGTTGTCCAACATGAGTTTATATGGTGGATTTTTAATTGTAGGCTAAACTAAATGAGGCTCTTGATGGAGTTGAGGATGGTTATGAAAGTTCACGGGATGATATATTATCTGTTTCTTCCTATAACCCTTCGAAGGAAGATATAAATAGAACTTTTGGAAGTTCGCTGTCATTGGCATCTATGTCAGCACGTTCTTCAAAGAAAGGCTCTTTTTACGCCACTAAAGAGCGAACAAGTTTGCCATCCAACATGGCATTCTCTCGCCTGTCTGTGGCTGAGGATGCTAATGATACGGCTAGCGGTAAACAATATTAATAACTTGATATTTCTTGCAACAATTGATAAATTGATTAAACTTCTGTCGGCAGCTCTGTTATCATGTCTGCGTGGCACACGCATGCATTTTATAGTTATTTGGAATGTAATCTCTTCATTCACTATTTTCAGACAGATCTATAGCTGGTGGGTCTGGGAGCCAACCAACAAGGCATCAAGGTCCTTCTCGGCCGATGATGACTCAAGGTTGCCATCACTATCTGGATCAATTGAACCTGGAGGATGTAATTCCTTTGATCCTTAGTAATTGTATTATTTTGCGCAGTAGATTCTTTTCGTCCCTTATGGCTAATTTTCTCTTAACATTTTCTGCAGCAGAAGGGTTTCTAAGAGGGAGATCGTATAATATAAGACTGGATGACCAAGTTCTACTAAGATTTTCACCTAAGAACTACGAGTCAACATATTTTCTCAGTGACATGGTGAGGCACGTGGAGTAGTTATAATTCACTTCTTCATTACCACGGTCGCCTATGTTCTTACTTGTTCCTTTTCACAGATTGGTGGAACCTTGACTTTCTTACATGAAGGAGGGGCTAGGAGATGCCTTGAGGTATTGTTTCCAGTAGTATATGTGGTTAGTGAAGCTGGCATAATTTTCTGTCTAGTGATATGTAGTTTCGAATTGCCTGCCATTTTCAGCTGTCAATAACTCTGGAAACTAAAGAGACCATAAACAGACGTTTTGTTCATCCTTCTCGAAGACATTCTCCTACTATTACGAAGGTGCACATTCTTACTTTTGTAATCACTTCTATATCTTACATCACAGGTTCGTGTAATTGACTTGTTATGACGTACATACTAGATAACACATGGGCAGTGAATCAATATATTACGCGATTTGCTTAAGAGCAAAGCAGTTTCACACACACGCGCACGTTTCTTTTTTTCACTTATGCAGATCCATAGTGATCATCAAGAGGTCGTGGCAGATCTAGTTCAGACAAGCTTTCTCTTCTCCATCCCGATAGATGGCCCCATGAGTTTTGCCACCCGCTATGTCTCTGTGCAATGGGCTCTTCGTTTTGAATTTCTTACAACTCCAAAAAACATTGATTGGACAAGGTAACTACTGATTGATGGTATCCATTTCCTTTTTTACTTGAATTTCCAATGGATGTTCTCTAAAGAGATGTCTGTAGTCAAGGTTTGAGCAATGCCGCTGCTATAACCCTACCACTGTCCTTTTTCTAGCTCAGATTCTCAATGTAATTGTTCTTTTCATCGCAAGGTTTGAGCATCCTCTTCTGATAGAGGGAAGAGACAAGTGCGAGTGGACTCTGCCAATCACGGTGCACGCACCTCCATTAGGGGCCGTAGCAGCACTTCAGAGTCGAAACGAGAAGCTATTCTCTTTGGATCCATTGTGGATTCGCACTTGAAAAGGTAAAAAAAAAAACCATTGTGCATCATTACACATATCCCAAGCTCGAAAGCACTTGCTTATTTGTGACCGTAACTTTTCTCTCCTCTTGCAACCTCTCTAAGGACAAATGTGGTAGGAAGAGTCGGAGCCAAATGCTGGTTTTTTCTAGCAATACAAAGCAAATCAGTGTCGAAGGCGCTACTTCCCTTCTTGTATGTAACATTAGAGCTTTGATTTCCATCCCAATATTTGTACCAATCTGCTTGCCACTGTTTCTCCAAAGCCATTTCCTCCGATAAATGTAGAACCCTAAGGGCTCGTTTGATACCCATGTTTTGGATTTGATGGGTACAAGTTATTTGTGTATGTTATACACGAATTCCATTGATAGAATATTTTAACATGTTTGATATGTGTGTTTTAATTATTTGGGTAATGATATATGTATTGTTTGATTTGTATGTTTGAAATGTGTATGAAAAAAAAGACAATTTTGTCCTTTTATAAAAAAAACAATTAAAAAACAATCAAAAACAATTGCAATCAGCGTCTTCACAGAGTCCCTAATTTCATAAGCAATCGCAAGCTCAAAGTCTTTTTCCCCAAATTGCAGAAATCGTCCCCAAATTACAGAAATCGAAAGATCAAAGTCTGTTGTACGATTCTCGATGGTAGAAAGCGGCGGCGAAGGAAGATGAAGCTTGTTCGTTGCTCCCTCCGGCGACGACGAAGCTTGCTCCGGTAAACCCACAGTCCCTCGTCAGCACCGCCGAGTCCCTCGTCAGACACCACACCTGAGCACCTCGTCACAGCCGAGGTCGTGGTCGTCATTGGCGACAGAGCAACGGTCATGGAGTCTCCAACGGTGAAGATGAGGGCAAAATTGGTATTAAGAAGTGTGTATCAGTATACCCACGTGTAGGATGGGTTTGTCTAAACAAGGGTCATAAATGATTTGTGTGTAATGGACCTGTATATGAATACAAGCCATGTATTAATTTACATGGATACCAAACAAGGTATCTTTTTTGCTATACCCACATACCCAACCCATGTATACATGGATATCAAACTAGCCGTTATGCTTTTCTTAAACACATGGATAAATATTACATTTTATATGATGGAAATCGTATATACTTTACAATGATGAGTGAAAAGATACCCGAGAATTGAGATTACACGAGTGGAAATAACGCATCAAGATTCGAAACCATACCCGCAGGGAAATAGTGGAAGTTAAAACATAACTAGATAACGAAACTGATCCTCAACAATTACCTAACCAAGTGTAGAAAAATCATGTTCTTTACATGGGTGCGAATGCAGCAAACAAAAAAGATGCAGATATCTAGGCACTAGATGGGGGTTAGTCTGTTTTAGCACGAGGGTCTGAAGATGAGTCGGCGTCGGCTTGGGCAAGCTTCATCATGCTGGCCTTCGCGTCTGCGAGGAATCTAGTATCTGGCTCATACTTGTTCGTGGGTTCTTTCATGGCCATGAAAATGTAGAATCCTATGACCACATTAACAGAGATGACCGCAAGAATCCCGCTCCACAATGTCATTGCCTCTGGAGATAGCTGCGACGAACCTGTTTCATGTACGCGATAGATAAAGTCAACACACATATCATTCCTAATTCAAGTTTTGTATCGCCAAGTCAATGATATATCGTGGTTTAATCCCATACGAGACATCTATAACCATGTGACATGGATGGCTCGTAAGTCGTAACAGTGGCAATGTCTGTATTTCGGACAAAGAACTAAGAAGTAAGGCAAGTAGATGGAACTGAATGGAATATCAATGCGATATATCTCAAATCGAGTAAACTGAAAAGAGGTCTACAAATAATCAATTGGTTGTCATCAAATCTGACCAGGCAGTAGTTTATGGTTGAAGGCGTATAAAATGGCAACGGGAGCTGCCCACATGAACATGGATGCAATGAAAAACTTGTTTACAACCCCCATTGAAGCTTCTTCTCCTGGATCAGACGAAGCAAGTGCCGTTAACACAGTAAACCATTGCCTCGGATTATTACAAACTCATTCACTTAATCACCAAATCATATTCAATCTTATCACTCGTCTCTGACTAACTACTCAGACTAAGCCGAAATTTTAACTAATTACCTAGGCGCGTAAACACATAAGATCCGACCTAATCAATCGACAATATCGCCAAATCTATACAACTGAACGCCTTCGATCTCAATTGGAAATAAACCCTTTAACGTTTAAGGGTTATGTCCTAGTACCAATTGGAAATATCATGGGGTTTCACATCATTTTACAAGCGGATCTGAGTTTCCCAACCTTCATAGCATCTAATAATGAAATAATCACAATGAGAACTATAACGTATGGTTGGTATGGTATGCCATTTTTTACAACACCAAAACCATCACCAGCAGTAAAAATTACTTTCCATAGACTCGCTAAGGTGCAGTGGAGCATAGAATAAGATAAGTTAGGTCAGGCCAAGAACACATTGTTCACAGTTCACACACTAACCAAAATCCTAAAGGGAAAAATTCTAGCATTTTGTCTCAAAAGCAAGCTTAGATCAATAAGAAAGATAGCAGAAAAGGGACAGGTAAAATCAAGGTCAAAACATCAAACCCCCTTTATTTCCGATAAATACTTCCCCATAAACACATGCACAAAACAACACATAGATCCATAAAAAGACACTCTAGATAAAACAAGCACAAAATTCGAGCACAAATCAGATTGAGTCTAGCTAGATCAGTGAAAAGATGCTCGCAAAGATCACTTTTAGGAACATCTCTTCCACATAACCTGACCCTGAGTATACATCGATACACCAATACAAGGCACAGAGAGAACAGAGCTCGAACCCGATTTCGAGAGAACATTAGAATTCACCATCTTCGAAGCGCATTTCACGGATAGATAGATGACTGAGTGAGGGTTGAATGATGCGCTCGCCGCTCTCCTCTCGGTTCTCAATGACTTGAAACGAAATCGAGTTAAAAGTATGCTCAAGTTTTGGGCTGATACTGGGCCTATTAATGGGCCAATGATCACACGTTTGGGCGTCCGAACATGTTTTTAAAGCGAAAAACTTAAATGGGGAGGTAAGTGTAATTTAAGAAATTCATGGGTATCATTGAGCAACTATACTTAATAGAAGGACCTCATTGACATTTCGTATTGAGCTCAGCCAAGCCAAGCAATTCCACAGCTTAAAAATGCGTTGTCTTCTATGTCCACGGTCCTGAAATGTTTGGTTGGTGAAATCAGTGAATTCACTGTTATAAGTAACGCAGCAGCGTCGTACGCCAGTCGCCGTAGTGTCGCACCTCAGCTGAAGCGTCTCCTTTCGTCTTCTTCGGGTAATTTTCGCCGTTTCTGTTCAGTAATATGGTGAATCTATACGATTTGCTTGGCTGAATTGATTCTGGAGTTTTCGATGGATTTTGGTTTTCACGAGCTTTGTGTGGTGGAAAGTTTAATGCTTTCCGTTTCCTTTTCTTTCGCTTTGTTATGCTGAGCTAATTTGGGGTTGATCATACTTGTGTTGTTTTTGCAGTTCAAAAACATTGTGATACGAATAAATTTGTTTCCTCATCTATAGAAATGTTATTTCTGAAATAGATTCGTCGGGCAGATTCCAAGAAATGAGTGGTGAGCTTTGAAATTCGTAACTCAGTTCTTTTCTGCGGATCTCAGTTCCCTGCTTCTCATAATTATACCATCGAGTATTTGCAAGATTATCCATTCATAAAGGTTGTTCTTGGTTTTGTTGCATCATCCATATTTACAGCTTCACTCGTGTACTGAATGGTGTTCTTTTTTGTTTTCCAGGTTGATGTTGTACCCTATGAAGATGTTCCGAATGTCATTGGAAATTACGATATCTGCGTCGTGAAAGGTATGCGGCTAAACTCCGATATCCTTGCTCGGGCAAACAACATGAAGCTCATTATGCAATTTGGAGTTGGCTTGGAAGGTAAAATTCCCTATGTCAACACCTTAAGCGAGTATCCTTCTATCGCGTCTTAAATTATACTTCTTTGAAAGTTGGAACTGTATGATTGTGGGCAACATGATAGGTGTTGGTGTAAATTCTGCTTCCAAACATGGAATTAAGGTTGCTCGCATCCCCAGTGCTGGCACAGGAAATGCAGCTTCTTGTGCTGAAATGGCCATTTATCTGATGTTGGGCCTCCTCCGCAAGCAAGTTGGTCTATTATTAATTTCGATGATTTTCCACATATTATTATAACACATTTCAACGCACCATCTGGGGATTTTGTGATCTTAGTTCTGAACTGAACTTTCTTGCTCTTCATTCCTCTGTTACAGTACGAAATGCAAGTTGCTGTGAGTGAGAAGAAGCTCGGTGAGCCGATCGGGGATACATTGCTTGGGAAAAAGGTACACTTTCGACAAACAATTCTCGTGTGTATCTGAATTAAGCATGTGCGTCAAAGGAGGCGGCGTGCTTGTCCGCGTAATCCCATAAGTAAGCACATTCCGCTGAGTGTAGATATTCATCTTGGGATATGGAAACCTTGGTATACACTTAGCCGAGCGTTTGCGACCTTTTGGAGTAAAGATTCTCGCTACTAAAAGAAGCTGGTCTGTGCCAATTCCCGACTCATCGGTATCTAATGATGGTATTAAGACCCTACCTGTTACCTTAATATCTATTACAAAGAAACATGCCATGATATAATGTAATAAAAACTGAATCTGACTATATGCTTTCCAATATCACCCGTCGCAGATGGTTGCCTTACCCATCTTATTGACGAGAAAGGCAATCATCAAGATATTCGTAAGTTTGCAAGTCGAGCTGACATAGTCGTTTGTTGTCTTGCAATGAGCAGTGAGACGGTGATTTATCTTTGCCCTGCGTATTCTTTTCATTTCTTGGACGTGCATTTGCTTACTCGCGCCAGCCCGCCCAAGGCGGGGTTTGGCGGGCTACGGGCCGGCCGGGCTCGTTTTGACAGCTCTAGATATTGAACTCACGTGGAAAGAGTAGGTCACGATCACGCCAAGTAATTTTATTTTTCTTTTGATTTCTTTAAGTAATATATTTTTAATATATTTGAGTAAAATAAGTTGGGGTAAAATTTTACTTGTTAAGAAGTGTTGTGCTATTTGAAGATAACAATAGTGAAAATTTATATTTTTAAGTATTTTCGTGGTTAAAATGAAAATAAAAATAGTTCGAATTAAAAAAGTTGATTAGTTTTGTAATGGGTTTAAAAACTGAACTAGTTTTGTAATTCAACTCTTAACATAACATTATTTATGTAATTGTCTCTAAAGCTTGTGAGATGTAATGGGAATCTTCTTGTTAAAGTGTGTAGCAGTGTACAGATGTTTGTTTATAATGTTCATTTTGTGTGTGATCTTCCATAACTTATGTGTATAATGATAAAGAAATACGCACTTGAGCCATTGAGTATATAATCTTGCTCATTATCAGAATATTTCTCTTTGGTATACGACTTCGATTATTATGGGTTCGTCTTCGTTATTTATTGAATCGAGGGAACAAGCTTGAACGGGGTTCTTCATTTTCCAATCTAGAATTTTAGTATCCCTTTTTAGTTTTATAATAGGTCAAGTAGGCATGTTATAGTGAGGTTATGGAATCAAATTCACCGAGACTTCTTGACTATAGTAATGAAAAAAAATCAAAAAAAAAAATTGCACGAGGATCCATCTATAGCACAGATTCTCATGAAAAATGTGAACACTGTGCGCCCACCTTAATTTCTGGAACTAAAGTACAAGTCGTACGTTTGAAGTTGTGTAAGTTAGGCAAACAGTGACTTTCGTGTTTTTGCTTCATTACTTTTTTCTCCGATTAAAATACATAACAAAGCTGAAATAACGCAAGGAGAAAAATAGGAATAAGAGTTGTAAGGAAAACAACGAATTCTGAATATAATCAGCCTTAATTAATAGTAATCACGCGTCTTAACTAAAGAGGATGGGCTGCAATGAGAATGAATGTGCGAAACTGAAGAGCAAACTGAAAGCCTCCTACATCTGCATGTAAGAGCATAGCTTCACAACCCATTTTGAATTGCTCCATCTTTCATATATAACAAAGCTGTTTTAATTCTATTTAGCACTTGAAACCTTTGCAAACGGAGAGCACTATTATCATGATCAAGACAACAAGGACAGCCAAGACAACAGATGCCATTATCTTCTTACTTCTCTGCGACATCTTCAATCTGGGCTGTACTGATTCCTTCAGTTAAGAGCAGTTTTATTACAGTACTTATGATCATCTGTGCCCAAGTTTGGGTTCATTTAAAGAGATCTATGGATAAAAACAAACAGATCCCCTGCCGCCGGCGATCTCTTTTAAACTGATGTAACATATCTTTTCTCCGTCTGATATATTGCAGCTTCTCGTTGGGACTAACGAAAAGGTGTCAATTGGTGGTGGTGAGAAAAGCCTATTCTTTTAGAATAACTAATTTCCTCTTGTTGTTTTTCCAAGTTTGTCTGAATATTGATTCATAGGACAAATGTCATCTACTCGTTGTCTTTCCATCATCATTTTATCATTATTGTAACATGAAATAAATAGCAGGTAAAAATATGGCATTGATCATCATGTGTCGTAAGTGTTGTTGGATACAGCATACAAAGATTAAAAACACTAAAAACACAAATGCCATTTGCAAGGAAGATACATATTTGATTACTGTACAAATCATTTCAAAGCTTCGACGAAAGTTGTAGCACGTTCTCTTCACAAACATGTTGATGCCTTCGAGGTGCGTTTGTTCATACCAAGAACTATTACAATCACCGTTACGTCGTCATGGTACTTCCTTCTTCGACCAGCGGGGATGCTCATCAGTTCCTCCATGCTAAAACCTGCCCAGAAATGATAGTCGAAAGCGTTACCTAACTTTATCGATTCCCAATCGTGGATTTCGAAGAAATTACGTTATAAGAAAGTAACAATTGTTAATTTACCTGCTGAATCTGCTGCTTTAGCAGCGAGCTGCTCGACTAAGAACTTGGCTGGATCCCCCGAATGGTTACTCGATAGGTACGAATGAACAAGCTTTACTACCTCCTCGTTGGTAAAGAAGTCGAACAAGCCATCGCTTCCTAGTACGACAAAGTGGTCTGAATCTGACACCTCGTGTACTTTTAGGCACGGTTCTAATGATACGTATGGAGGGCTAATGAGGTTACGAACCCTAAGAATGCCCATCAATGCATCATTCAAGGATTGCTGCAGCAAAAGGAGGCACCAAATGATCACATTTCTTACGAAGAAAATCAAGAAAATGGCACCCTATTGAATAATCAAGATAAAGATTTGCTGTATATAATCCTTAAAGAAGCTTAAATAACCAACCTTTTTCAAGTAGCCAACCCCGAAAGCCCTTGTGACCTTGAGCTTGCCTTTGACTTTTCCTGCAAAAATAGTCGAAGGGTCGTCGGGATGATCATTCAGAAGGCGAGTCCTTTCCTTTTCGTTATCAACAGAGTGTATGTCTGTTAACTGAACACCTCTCAGTCGTTTGCTTTCCTTTGCGTTGGCTGCTTCTTCATAAGTAGCCACCACTGCTCTGCTATCGCCAACGCTGAGCAGATAAAGATTCTTCCCATGAAGAAGGACGACTAAGACACACGACCCTATCGATACTAAGTCAGGGCGATCATCCATTTCTTGTTCAACCATGTTGAGAAATTCGACTTCTGATTGATTCAGAGCCTGCTCGAGGCAGCTTAGGACCTTTTGGTTAAAAGATATGTCAGAGATAACTCTAGCCGATTCTTGGACACTGTCCCAATCTAGTAAATTAAGGCTGAAAGCAATGGTTTCATAGAATGTCCCTGCAAGAAAATCAGCAGCGTCCCTTCCATTAAACCCGTCGTAAATCCCACAGAAAAGCCAATTATTCTCCTCTGAGCAAACCGCCTGAACACGATCTTCGCCAGCTGCTCCACCGGCGATTTTTACCTCCATCGCATTGAGAAAACCTTCGCTCCTCGAAGGAGCGCTCGTCGACATAAACGAAAGAGGATCAGAATCGAAACGATCGCTTGGAGAAGATGGGCTGAAGCTGAGGTTAGATTGGAGAGAAGAGGACAGAAACTCCATCTTCGATAGAGATGGTGAAGATGGTATCCTTCGAAATGAGTTGGGAGAATCCAAACTTGGTAAGATTTCTGACGCAATCAGTCCATTGCAGATGTTCGTATTGGCTAGTGTAGCGTTGGCGCTCAGCGCAGCGCCAGAGAGGCAAGTGAAGGAGCTGTTTGCCCTTCTGAGTTTGGTGGTTTTCGATGGGATATCGATGTAGTTTGTTCTCTCCGATGAATCGTCGTTTGTGTTCTCGCATTGGTAGCCAAAGCTTACCTTGATTTCTCCACGAGGGTCACTTATGGTTTCACCGCTCATCATCCTTTTTTTCAGCTGAGAGAATATGGAAGCAAAAAAAACATGATCTATCAGTGATTTCTCGCATATGAAATAAACTGAGTTCTTTCTCAGTTTACGTATTCCACGGAATGATCAACGTGTCATAAACATGAAAAAGTAAGAAACAAACAAGCCAACAAAACAAAGCGGAGATTACTTCTTCTACCAATCAAGGCTTTTCAAAACATTGATTCTCATTTGATACTTTCTCCAGTAAACAGTCATTTATTCTTCGGCACTTCACAAGAGCACAATAAGCCATATGATGTTCCAACATATCAATTTAGATACACACATAGATGACCTCATATTACGATTCAAGGTCAAGAACTCAAAATCAAGTCATATTCAAGCTAGGACGCATACGTTTGAATATCAAAGGCAGTCAGTTCTTTCTCATTGTGACCATTAACCCAAACTCACAAATCAATAAAAACAGCCAATCAACGGAATCAAAAGCACCAATGGACCAGAAAGGCGTAAAAGACTAAAAACCACCGATAAATCAGACGAAAAAATCACGATTGATGAAATCATAACACAATCCCATAGCTCAACCAAGCCAAATAACACGAAATATATCCAATAGATGCAGAATAAGAAGAAATCACCTTCCCTGCCTGATTGCAACGAAGAATCTCCAGCCACCACTAAATGCTATATCATGAACTGACACAGAAAATCCAAAAGGAACAGATTAGGGAGGAACAAGAATGCAAAGCACGTTGAAAGCTGAGTATTAGACGCTCCTCTGCAGTGAAAAATGCATCCCTGTCTATGTTATAAATGCTATGGCCATGAGAGAGAGAGAGAGAGAGAGAGAGAGAGAGATGATTATAGTATAGTTGTATAAAATTAATAAAAGAAAAAAAAAAAATATTTAGTTAGTAACGGTGTTTAAATCATCTAATTCTTTGTTTGACCTATGTACTACAAGTTTTTTTTTTTTATCTTGCTTTTGAAAGATGCTTAAACATTCTCCCCCATTCTTTTTTGGCTTGACTTAGACTTGTATTTTATCCATAAATATTCACTTTTAGTTTTTTCCAAGACCACAAACAAAAGAAAAATAAAGTCAGTTTGAGGTTATTAGCTGGTTGGAAGCTTCGCGATGATGAAATTATTCTAGTCGACTGGTTTTAACAAGTAGCAAATTGGCTTTTCATTATTGTATTAAGATTTTGGTGGTTGTATTTAAAATTGTACTTCTTGTTAGTCATTGATCTTGTTGAGCGTATAAATCATCAAAATGGTCTCTTATGAACAAAAAAATTAATAAGAGTGACAACAAACGCTCCTTGTTATTGATTGCATTTCCGAATTTCTACTTAGTTTCTTGTCTCTACACAAGCATGTAAATAAAGGGACAAAATTTGAACGAAAAAATGTATTTTTTTTTTTTTTTCAGAAGCTACAATGTGATGCAATAATGTCCATCCACGTTGTGAAATTTAAGGTTGTTTTTTCTAGTGCATTTTCAGATCAAAAACTCAGTTTCTCGGAATGAAAACTGGTCCCAATTTAAAATATGGTGACACGACATGTAAGAAAATGGAGACCAAGTATTATAACAGTGATGTGAAATAAGGATAAGAAACTGTGAAGCCCAAGGAAGCTGCTACACATGTGATCATTCTTTGCTCACTGTAATCAATAATCTGAGAACAAAAAAATCAAAACATCAATCTAAAAACCTTGATGGTAAAACTGATGGAGTTACAAATAGGTCCAAGATACACACATAACCAATTCAGCCTAAGACTCTTCTCACTAAACGATCTGTAATATAAATAAACAGCTTGAAACAAATATCATGCAATGAAATGTAAACTATGGGGGTTCCCCATCTCATCAAGTACAATGCAGTTAAGGAATGAATGAAGAGAAGAGAAACTAAGTAATTCATGTTGGGGTTGAGCGGTAATATTTAATTCCGGACCAGCGGTAGTTGTATTTGGACCTCGCGACAATTTATAGTGATATTAATTAAAGCCGAAATGACATCGAAAGAACACCGAAATTTTTACGTGGTTCGGCCATACTGCATACATCCACGGAGAGAATAGTTTTACAATATTTGAGAATATTACACCGTACAAAATAACGCTCCTATTTAAACCAAAAAATCGAGACCCCTTACCCACCTGGGTAATGTTTTTGTACTCACTCTCAATTACCACGGTAAAACTGTACCTGCTATCACCCTTATCCACCCGGACAAGATTTCTCATTTTTTCTTTTTCTTTTTTTTCTTCTCATTTTTCCCTCACCTCTCTCTCTCTTACTCGCTCTCTCTCAGTCTGATTTGGGGTGCCTTTCACAAATGAGCATATGCCCCCTTTTATAGGCCAAGCAATCAAGAAGAGACCAAAAAATAAATCGCCACTACAAACGTCATAGGAATAGATCTCCAATTTTGCTTCTTCTATGTTGAAAGTCTACAATTCTCCCCCTTTTCAACATTTACGTCTTCTTTAGAGAGCACTCCAGTGAATCCGAGAATGAGAGTAACCCGTTCGTAATTACCACGAACGTTCATTTGCTTTCCTTGTAGCACCTACACATAATTCGAATCAACAATTCCGATCCTACCCCACTTGATTCATTCAGCGGCCAATTTTATGTGCAGCTTGAACCGACTCAACCCGTCGACTCCCGAAGAGGGACTTCGATGCAACCCCTTCTCCAATAGGATTTCCCTTCTCACCATCGTCTGCCTCTATACCACGCGCGTGATTTTCGTGAACCCGTCAAAGTCTAAGTATTATATGCCATACCCACGTTCAGACGATACAAAACCTTTGCACTCTTCTCCCTTTTATAGGACCATTTCCGCCATGTGCGATTTTTTCAGACTTCCCCTGCTATGAAAACCCCATAGTCCTGGAATCTGACTGGCTCAAGAATATTAAATTGTACGCAACTTTGAGACAACGTCACACCACCCAAAATGCGCACCGCTCCACCAACTATTTTGATCTTCCCCGTTCCAACACATCGAACAACACAACGATATCCATCGGTCCATGGAGATCGAAAAACAGTTCGTATTTTTCGGAACGCATCAAAATATTCTCTTGGAGCAAACCCGAAATTAATATCCTTCTTCCTGAGAATGAGCGCCATCATTAGAGACTGTGAGAACGTCTCTAAGATGAACGTGTGCTACCCGCGTGTGGAATTTTTCGAAAAACAGTTCGTATTTTCCGGAACGCGTCAAAATATTCTCTTGGAGCAAACCCGAAATTATTATCCTTCTTCCTGAGAACGAGCGCCATCATTAGAGACTGTGAGAACGTCTCTAAGATGAACCGTGTGCTACTCGCATGTGGAATTTTCTAGCCGCATGTCCTTCCTTTTTCAAGTCGTACTCCTGACGTGTCCCGGCTCACCACATATATAGCATCACATGCCCTTCCCGCCACTTGGATTTGGACCTCTGATGTCTCCAAATCCCTTGGCGTGTCACCTTCCTCTACCTACGACCCTCTCTGTGCATAGCCAACGTCCGACTATCACCATAATTTGGCCGCCTCCTCTCCAAAAGAGTTGACTCCACCATCCACTGCCTTTACTGGCTCGTACTAGATAGTTGTGACTAAATTATCACCCGAATCAGGAAGCGATGTAAGAAGCAAACAGGGCCATCATGACCCCAAATCTTTCGTCATTTACTCCGACTTTTCTTCGGCTCCCATCAAAGCTTATCACCCACGCCAGCCTTGACAAATGAGCACGAATTTCACTCTTTTCTGTCACAGAGTGAAACATCCCGCACTAGCACATTGTCACACTTTGCTGCCATCCATTGTTTATTACTCATGCAGAGATTTAACAGCCCGACCCAAATAATACTGATCAGATATTTCCCAGGAAAGGCTAGCGACCTGCCTCACAGCACTATTGCCATAAATCGCCAAAATTCCACCGCCGCACAAGCTCCGCCCGACACCGAGCATCTCATCAACGATAACAATCTTGTACCATCATTTCTTCAGTACAAGGCACCACCTCGTTGAACCTCGGTCTGACACTGGCTCCCCCAATAGATGTGCCCTTCTGATATCTTTTCTGATGTGGAAGATCAGACACAGCTGCAACCACAGAGCATACTCAGATTACCAGCAGGGTTTGGCTCTGATACCACTTGTTGGGGTTGAGAGGTAATGTTTAATTACGGGCCAGCGGTAGTTGTATTTGGACCCCGCAACAATTTGTCGGAATATTAATTAAAGCCGAAATGACACCGAAAGAACACCAAAATTTTTACGTGGTTCAGTCAATACCGCATACATCCACGGAGACAATAGTTTTACTATATTTGATAATATTACACCGTACAAAATAACGCTCGTGTTTAAACCCAAAAACCGAGACCCCTTACCCACCTGGGTAATATTTGTACCCACTCTCAATTACCACAGTAAAACTGAACCCGCTTTCACCCTTATTCACCTTGACAAGATTTCTCCTTTTTCTTTTTTCTTCTCATTTTTCCATCACCTCTCTCTCTTACTTGCTCTCTCTCAGTGATTTGGGGTGCCTTTCACAAATGAGCATACACCCCCTTTTATAGGCCAAGCAATCAACAAGAGACCAAAAAATAAATCGTTGCAAACGTCACAGGAATAGATCTCCAATTTTGCTTCTTCTATGTTGACAAGTCAACACTTCATAGAACTAAAAGACCTTCACAAAGAGGGCAATAGCTAAGTATATAAATCGCAAAGCAACAGTTCAAAAAGGATATTTTTTTGAGACAACGAAGAAAAGCTTTATAGAGGAAGCTGAGAGTTTGAAATCAAGAGAAGGCTTAGAATCATCTTCTTACCATTTGCTGAAGCTTATAACATGGGTAAATACGGAAAGAATGAGCTGAAACGACTTCAACCATCAGTTGGGCTTCGCTTAATTGGACTTGGACCTTTCCTTTTATAACATGTTCATAACACATAACTTCAATCAAATGGTGGGTGGACAATTTTAGTTTGTTCACATGCAATAGGTTTGCCTATAAAAGGCCATGCAGCGATCATATGAAATGCATCCTACAAAAGAAATCCAAAGGGATCAGTGAAGAGAGGTAGAGAGAAAATTGATAGAGAGTTTGTCGGGTATTTTCTCCGACTATAAAGAGAGATATTGAGGATTTTCTCCTTTGTAGTACGAGAGGTTGTAACTCCTATATTTCTCCTATAGTGGATTCTTCTTCCTTGCCCGTGGTTTTTACCCCAATTTGTTTGGGGGTTTTCCACGTTAAATTTCAGTGTCCACATTTTATCTTTAATTACCCAAACATTAGCTGCGGTGTTATTCGACCGGGTCCGCTGCCACGCCAACAGATCAGAGATTTGATATTCATGATAGCATCAGCTTAAGAAATGCTCGACTTCAACCATGAGTTGGGCTTGGACCTTTCCTTTTTATAACATGTACATATCATATAAAGAATATATTATCTTCGATATTTCCGATTCTACCCCCACCACCCTCGCATCGCCACTATATTCGAATCGAAGCACCCCTTCCCCGATGAGTTGTACTGTCGCAATTCACGGCCCACGCGCCGCTCTCCACGCGTTTGATCTATTATTACATCGCAACAACCTTAAATCCTTGCCGTATTCATATAAATACTTGCAAAAACGACAGCATTTTCGGACACTAACAAGCCACTGCAAACCCCTCGCGGACCACTCAAAAACCATGTCGGAGCGTTTCCTCGGTCCTCGTCTAGCGCGTCGGCTTCGCCGGCTCATCCGACGCGGAACACTGACGCTCCTCTGCCTCTTACTGACCCTCGTCGTCCTACGCGGACACATCGGCGCCGGAAACTTCGGTACGCCGGAGAAAGACGTACAAGAGATCCGCGAGGCCTTCTCCTACATCCGCCAACGGCGATCAGAGCCCCGGCGCGTCCTCAAACAAGCCACGTCGTCTTCGTCTTCCACTACTTCCGCCGGCGGCGATAACCACGACAAGAACTACGCCGACGCCGACATCAATGAGATCTTCAACGACGAAGACGATGGGTTCCGAGAGTTCAAGAGAGACTCTAACCAGCCCTACACGTTGGGTCCGAAGATCACCGACTGGGATCAGCAGAGGGGCGATTGGCTGCAAAAAAACCCACGATTTCCGAATTTCTTAGGCGAGGACGACAACGTTAGGAAGCCTAGGGTTCTGTTAGTCACTGGCTCGTCTCCCAAACCGTGTGAGAACTCAGTGGGCGATCATTACCTTCTAAAGAGCATCAAGAACAAGATCGATTACTGCAGGCTTCATGGGATCGAAGTTTTCTACAACATGGCACTGTTAGACGCCGAAATGTCTGGATTTTGGGCCAAACTTCCATTGGTGAGGAAGCTCATGCTATCTCACCCTGAGGTAGAGTTCTTTTGGTGGATGGACAGCGACGCAATGTTTACAGACATGAGCTTCGAGCTTCCATGGGAGAGGTACAAAGACTTCAACTTGGTAATGCACGGCTGGGACGAGCTCGTCTACGAACAGAAGAATTGGATAGGGCTAAACACTGGCAGTTTCCTTCTAAGGAACACTCAGTGGTCGCTCGATTTGCTCGACGTTTTGGCTCCAATGGGTCCCAAGGGGAAGATCAGAGAAGAAGCAGGCGAATTGCTGACTAGGGAGTTGAATGGTAGGCCAGTCTTCGAAGCTGATGATCAATCTGCTATGGTTTATGTGTTGGCCACTCAAAGGGAGAAATGGGGAGACAAGGTTTACTTGGAGAATGCTTACTATCTGCACGGATATTGGAAGATCTTAGTGGACAAGTACGAGGAAATGATCGAAGAACGTAGTCAGGGCAATGGGAGTTGGCCTTTGGTGACTCACTTTGTGGGCTGTAAGCCTTGCGGCGATTTTGGGGACGGTTCGGTGGAGAGATGTCTGAAGCAGATGGATCGAGCGTTTAACTTTGGCGATAATCAGATTTTGGAGATGTATGGATTCGCTCATACGTCGCTTGCTAGCAGAAGAGTGGTGAGGATTAGGAATGAGACGAGTAAACCCCTCGAAGAAAATGGAGATCTTGTTCGCCCCTCGTTTAAGATTTCGAATGTGTCTTCTTCTTCTCTGTGATCAAAAGAGCGAAGGCGACTTTTTTTTTCTTTCTTGTTTGTTGTCTTTTGTCTTGTCTTGTAGTAAATTTACAGGATCATTGAGGCTGTGTTGTTTCTTGATTTTTTCGTGGGCAGTTGGCGACAGTTTTTTTTTTCTATGTAATAAGAATCTATAAATCGATTGAAGAACGTCGGAAAAATCAGTTCTTTGTTGAAACATTTCATACGTTGCTTTCGTGTTCGTGCATTATCGAAGCTATGGGGTCGCAGATAGTCGAAGATCTGCTGTCATAGGTAATATTATTCCAAACTTCGTGTTCTCAACTAAGAGTATTCTTATCTTCGATGCAAAGGCTTGATGTTAAGGGATGGAATATGTCTTAAAAGCACTTCAGTTCCATTGTAGGATTGCTGAATCAAGCAAGCATCTTGTCTGAAACATTCGTGTCTAGACAAACTGAAGACATTGTAATAAAAAAATACTAAAATCCATTCTTCACGTTACAACTGATTCGATTAAAAGACCTATTTGGACTGAGCTGATATTTTCCTGCAAATGGCACAAGCAACTGCAGCCAAAGCTAATGCAGAAACTTGAAGTGGATTCCAACACCTTATACCACAAATCTTCACGCTTTTCTCCTCGCTCCAACCAAATTTAATGCCCAGTGTCGTATTTCTACTAAATCTAATTCGATTTTCCAACTTTCGATCTTCACTAATACGACAATCTTCCGAGCTTGCACCATATGCATCATCGCCTTCAGATGATCGAAGGACAAAATCGCCTTTCCCCGATAGTTCATCGGATGCGATACAGTTCCCAGTTTCGTCGCGAAAGGGAATGTAAATCCCTGCTTCGAATAAAGCCTTCATCGAACAACATAGAAGTAGCAGCTTTGGAGAAGCAACAGCTGCTTCTCTGCTCTCATCCATCTCTGAAAAATGTTTATTGTCAATCAAACTTACCGCAGCCATTGGACTCGGATGCATCTGCAGAAGCTCTTTACATGAACTGACAATAAGCCTTCGGACAACTCCTGAACGTAAGGACGCAAATGCTTCGTTGCTTAAAGGTTTTCCATCAGATCCATCTGGTGGCAATGAACTCGAATGAGTCAAAACGATAATAAGTTTAGCCCATATCGAAGAGCCAAGACAAGAAGTCACGAGCTTCAGCAGCGGCAAATCTTCGGTATAGCTTGTGTCCATGTCAAGGCGGTCGACGTATAAGACAACGTCGGGCGGGTGTTTTCTGACACATTTCTTGATCGAAGACATAATCTTTACATTGAAGGATTGATCCATCGTAGAAGATCGAAGACCTGGGGTGTCGAAGGCCTTTACTTTCACCCCACAAACAGTGCCAGCGATTTCTTTCACCCCAGCTGTTTCCGGATGAAATGCGTCGACTGAAGCCTTTCGTTCTCCGAAAATGGAGTTTATCGTCGAACTCTTACCAACGCCAGTTTTCCCTATGACAAGTAAGGTCAGGGAAATGTCAACGTCTTTCTTGCTCTGTGAGTCGATGGTCTCCATGGCTGCTTTTCCCATGGAATCGTCAAGATTAAGCATGCCAGGCGTGAGCCTCGATTCAGCAACTGCTAATCGATGCAAAACCCTTGAAGCTATGGACTCTTCAGGCGAGTGCCCTAATGTATGGACAAGCCTGACATATTTTTGTCGTATTTTCTTAAGATTCTTCTTCTTCCTCTCGTCTTCTTCGCTCAAAGCTAGCTCTGATTTGCCAACAGCTGAATCGAATCGTTTGTATGAATCTGTGATTGAGGTGGATTTTTGACCCCTCTCCATCAGATCTACCATTGTCTGAATATCATCTTGGAGAGTTGAAACTTCGAAAACCTCCGTAGGCCGTTCGATGTTTGTAGCTTCTTCACTTTCCTGGACGCCATGACTTGCAAATTCACATTGGCTTACATCAGCAGAGCTGAACGAATCGACATCCTCGTGGGGAAGAAGACCGTGTTCAATATAACAGTTATTGACTTCGGTTTTCCTTTCTCGCGTAGGTACTTGCCCAAAGTCACCGTTGTATTTGAACTCATCGAAGACTTGGGGCGGTTCAACTGCTCCTCGTAAAGGTCCAATTTCGAAAAGATCGATCGAATCCCTTTGACGAACTGAATCGACGCTCTTTCTCCTATCATATACCTCAACAAGTTCTTGAATTTCATCGTCTGACATGGCCCTTAGTTCTTCACTCTTGAACAAGGAATCGAATCGTGCTTCATGAACAGAGTTCTCTGCAACTATATGCACCTTTTCATCACCAGTCGTAGAACTCATAAAACTGTTATCAGTTCGCAAATCTTCCACAAGCTCCATCTCCGCCTTATCTTCAGCTTGATAGTCATCGCCTTCTTCTTCATCGAACTCCGATACTCTAGCTTTTGGGGTGCTGTCGACTCTTCGCAGCATCTCAATGCTAGGGACTCGAACGACGCCTGACAAACCATCATCTTCCAACGCCTCACTGCCCTCAGAATCGTTGTCATCACTTTCAGCAGATATCAATGCAATTGGCACATGTAGTTTTCCTACAACTGAAATCTCAGCATCTACAATTGGTACCTCATTAATTAGAACCTCATCGTCTATAGAAACTAAAGCGGGCAAAGAATCACCGTTATTCGTAACAACACCATCATACTTAGTAATTCCATCACTTTCACTTAAGAATGGCCTTGAATTACCATAATCAAGAGCAGTAACAGCTCCCCCATGAATCCCTTTATCTGGGACTCTAACATAAGCCCTGAAATTTGGCAATGCGCTAAAATCGATACTTTCCTGAACAAAAGATGCATCGGAGTTTCTCACCGAGGGCCTTAAAAATCCACTTCTATCCGTACCACAACTACTGCTTGAACTTCCTTGAACTGATTTCCCACTCCCACCTTCAATAGAAGGCCTAGAAAATGCATACACCTCATCTGTATCACTCACATAAAGCCTCTCAGTTGAAGTTTCAAGCTCATCTTCGCCACTGTCGAAGCTTTGAGGGGACTCACTACCTCGGTAGTAACTACTTGTGGGACTATTGTTGTAGCTTTTTGACGAAACAGAGCACTCAGAATCGGATTCATCAACAGTCAGAGGAGCTCTAATACCTGTCGAAGGCACCGCCTTTGGTGCCGTAGCTGAAAGTGAGAGCCTTGAATCCATACCGAGATTCAAACTTTGAGCTTTAGCGGCCTTTCGCATTCATGCTGTTCTAGTCTTCTGAATATGCTCGGCTCGATAGAAGGTGAGGAAAACAAAGAAGGGTTTCAATCGTTAATGTGGTTGGCTGGCTTGTGTAAAAAGAAACGATTTTTATTACACACTACTGAATTTGGTTTTTAGGGTTTGTCTTGTTTTAAGGTTTCTTTGTCGTGTTCTCTTACCTGGAGAAACGTTGCTGCGATAAGTTACACAGATTTGCCTATTCTATTCAAAGTTGCCCTACCATTTTTTTGCAAGGAGCGTTGGTTCGCTAGATCTCCAACTATGACTGCTAAAATGTCTTTTCATATCCTAATGTATATTATACATATTATACATCAATTTTCGTTCAATTGACACAAAGATTTATGTTAATATATACAAAACAATTTAGCCCACCTTGACTGACCGTTGACTTACTATAATGGCAGAGCACAATTTCCAAATAATTCTTTGAAGACCTTCTCCTCCATTTTTTCGCTCGTTGGTTTCGTTCATTGAGTGATAAATCCCTTTGAAAACACTTCGTTAGAAACTGAAGACCAAATAAAGAACTAATGAAATCTTTGATCAGTACAAGAGCTGAAGATAAACAAAAGCTACTACTCTCCCTCTCATCTCCCTTTAAACTAATCAAGACTCTTAAGAAGATACAAGTTTAACCATAGCTTGAACATGAAGAGCTGGGAGATTAGACTGGCAAAAGCTTTGCCAAAACTCGTGCTTCTCCTCTTCGTTCGCAGTTGTTGCCTCATACAGCGAAACTACAATGGATCTTGCTGCTTCTCTAGCCTCGGGAAGCTTATCGTTCAGACAATTCGAAGCCATCTGCATCAATTCAGCCAAGCCAAACTCTTCCATAGCTTTCAGGTCCTATTGCAAAGTATCACTGTTATGCCCATATACTGATTATGAAGTAAATGGAATATGTTTGCATACCATCTTAGAGACACATTTGGATATGGAAACTGCAGCTTTTGCTCTGACTCTGAGATTCGAGTGCCCAACGTAGACACGAAGCTTTTCGAGCAAAGGCAGAGAAGGCAGGGATTCCACCATCACCGATAAAGCCCTGTCTGCCTCTTCGCACACGAATTTCTTATCTTGAGAAGCTTTGAGCAGCAGCTGAAGCAGCTGTTATTACAGTAAAGAAGAGTTGATTCATAAAATACTCCTAACTCATAGGAATTAATGGTGTGAGAAATATGTGCTTACCAACTGACTAAAATCATCAAAGATTGGCTCCTCGAGCAACTTTTCTCCAAAGGCCTTGAAAATATCAGAAGCAGCCATGATAGAGGTCTTGCAGAGTGCACTTCTCGGGTTCTTAATCGCCTTTACCATCACCGCCACCACTTTTTCCCTTTTTTATCCACAACGAAATCTCCTTTTATTTCTCATAGAATCATCAACAACAAACAGAAATAAAGGGAAAAGATTTAAAAACTTACTGAATTGGCAGAAGAAGCTCATGGTGAAACAGAGCAAAACGCCTGGTATCATTCAGCGATTCGCATACCTTCACCCAATCTTTCGACTCTAAACCTTCAACGAGACCCTGAAAAAGGGGATAAAAAACAAGGGTATAATGTAGAACACTGAGAATCTAACAAGAAATTGAAAACGTACCTGAATATTCAGATCTGGGTCTTCAAATGCTTTGAGATCTTCAGACGAGATGTAATCTATTGTGGAATCGATCGTAGCCGATGGTTGTTGCAGATGGAGCTTCTTCTCGTCGTTCGTGCCACTGCTATCTGAATTCGGTCTTCTATTCTGCGCGACAAAGATCTTCGCTTGCTTTCTGGGTCTGCTCTCAGCAGTGATAGGCAATTCGTTATCAAGCGACCTCAACGCCATTTCTCTGGGAATTTCTGAAAGATTTCAACTCTAATCGAGATTTGCGTTTCCTCTTGTGATGCAATTACAGTGCTGCTGAGGATCGCTGATATATAGATGGAGTGATTTCTTTTTAATGGGGAAGGTGAGTGGAGAAGGTTGTAACGGTCAATTTTATGAAAAATTTTGAAAAATGTAATTAGTAAAGATAAGGGACCCACTCTTCGAAAAAGTTCATTTCCAGCAGATATCCCTGCGGTTTCCTTCCTACGGTTATCTGTGTTCAAATTAACCGAAAAACCGAAAAAACCGACCGAACCGAAAAGATCGGAATCGAAAAAGCCGAACCGAATTGTAAGAACCGAATCAAATAAATGGTTCGGATATCGGACTAAGCATACGTAAAACCGAAAAAATCGAAAAACCGAACTGAAATTATCATACTACATTAAAAATAGAAAAATATCAAAAAGCATTTGTTTTTCCCCCATAACGTAAACAAACAGTAAATATAATTTCATTGGTATACTTTTTTCCATTTTCAGGTGAATGTTTTCCTCACCAATCAAATACTATTCTTTCCAAATAATTTATTTCTCCAGATGATGTTTTTATATTTTGGTTAGATTTTATTCCATTTTCATGTTTTTTTTTCGGACCTTGAATTATTCTGCTACATGTCACGTTCCATAAATCTTCTTTGTTTTTTAATAACCACAAATTGTTTTATGTATTTTCAGCTCATAACATTTTTTTGTTGATATTAAATTCCTAACCGAAAAAATCGAACCGAATTATAAAAAACCGAAGCGAACCAAATTAAAACGGTTCGGATATCGGATTAAGCATACCTAAAACCGAAAACCGAAAAACCGAACCGAAATTTGAAAGAACTGAACCGACTGAACACCCCTAGCTACGGTTCTATATTTTATTTTTATGGGGCAATTTTCGTTAAGGCCCCTGTCAGGGTCTAAACTTGTCAGGAAAAATTAGTTTTAAGGACTCGATTGTGTTCAGTAACACTTCATTATTCTGAAGTAACAATTCATTGTTTTGAAATAACACAGAACAATCATCCGATAACATTTCATATACACTTTATAACACTTGTGTAAGTTACGTCATATCTTCAAAAATTGGGTCTTTTAAACTAAAATTTTTTCTGACAGGACATAAACCTATTTTAAAACATTTTTGGGACCTCATTTGTAGTATAACCTATTTTTATTACTGAAGTCGTCGATTGCAGCACACAACTCTGAAATGACTTCTGTGTCATTATATGTAAGATTTTCTAGTTGAAGACGAGTTCATTCAACCACCTCGAAGCTCGACTCGAACTTCATCCATTTTTCAGGGTTCGCAAAACTAAAACTAAAAAATCTTAGAATGATACCTGAATATTCTCATAAACATCGCCCAGAATTTTAAACAAGCAGCAATCTACTGTAATATCGTAAAAAAAATCAAGAAAAAGACACAAACGCATTTACCACGACCTCGAAGCATGCTGAGCTTTAGCAGTTTCCCGCAAAACAGCGCCGACTGCAGCCGCCTGCTCGAGGCACTCGGCCTTATGAAGCGCATCCAAGAGAACGACGCAAGTCTTCGTATAAACATTACATCCCTTCAACCTCGTCTCCTCGAACAGCCTATAAGCTTCCTCGGCCTTATTGGCCAAGCTCAGCCCTTCGATCATAGTATTGTAGCAGGCAGAATCGGGCACGCCCCCATTCGATTTAAACTTCTCGAAAAGCTTATCAGCTTCGTGTATATTCCCAGCCTTGGCCAGCCCAGAAATCATCGTTAGGTAGGTGATTACGTTGGGCCGCAGCCCTTGCTTGTGCAATTCTTGCCAGAAAACGAAGGCCTTGTTGAACTTCCTCACCTTACACAGACCGTTTATGATGATGCTGTACGAGACGAGGTTGGCTTCGCACTTCAAGTCCTTCATCGAATTCCAGCAGACGAGGGCTTCGTCGATCTCCTCTGCCTTCACCAGCGCGTCGAGCAAGCAGTTCCACGTTTGCACGTTTGGCATCAAACCCTTTTGCATCATTTCTTCGATGATCAGATAGGCCTCGTCGATTCGACCCACCTTTCCAAACCCGTCGACGAGGCTGCTGTAAACGACTGTGTTTACTTGAACGCCGATAGCCTTTGCTTCTTCGAAGAGCATATAGGCTTCGTCGAGCCTATCGATCTTGGCTAGCCCGTCGATCACAGAACCGTAGGTGACCACAGTTGGCTGATGCCCTTTTGCCTTCATTTCCTCCAAAAGCTGATAGGCTTTGTTGACTTTTCCCGACTTGCAGAACCCATCTATTACAGAGTTGTACGCTAGGGTATCAAGAGTGCACCCTTGTTGTTTCATTGCGTAGAACAGCTCGTAAGTCTCTCGGGCAAAACCAGCCTTTACGAGCCCATGGATTAGAATGGAGTAGCTACGTGCGTCGGGGGAGAGCTTAGTTTTGATCTCCTCGAACAAAGCTCGTCCCTTTTCAGTTTCGCCCGCCTTGAAAACAGAGTCCATGTATGTGTTGAGGAGCGTTAGGTCTGGGGAGACGCCATTGTGGACCATTTCCTTGTAGATTTTATGACCGTCTTCTTTCCTACCAGCCTTGAAGAAGTTCTTGATGAGAGACGTGTATACGATGGCGTCTGGCGCTTCGTCAGAATCTAACATCAATTCGTAGAGCCTATAAGCCTCGTCTACTCTTCCATGCCTGCCCAAGCCATCGATTAAGGAACAGAACGTATACTTATTGGGGGGACAGAGCTTAGTATCTAAGCTATTGAAGATCGAACAAGCCTCGTCGAGTTTATTGGCTTTGCAAAGACGATCGATCATTATGTTGGCTGTGATAATGCTGGGAACTAAGCCTGCGCTCTTCATCTCTTTCTGCATTTCGAACGCCTTTTCGACTTTCCCCGACCTGCAAAGCACGTCTATGAGGATATTATACGTAGAGAGGTTAGGCATGGCATCCTTTTTCATCGCATCAAACAAAAGCAATGCCTCTTCGACTCTTCCCTTTCTGTTCAGACAAGTTAATAGACTGTTGTAAGAAATCACACTGGGTATGGACCCCTTTTGCCTCTGCCTCTCAAGCAAATCGTTCGCCTCCTCGAATTTCCCAGCAGAGCCATAGCCCATTATCATTGTGTTATAAGCGTACGCACAAGGAACTGCTCTGTTTATCTCCATTTTCTCGAACAACTCAACTGCTTCGTCGAGCTTCCCAGCTTTGCAAAGAACTCCCAACATGCTCGTATACGACACGTCGTCAGGCTTCAGACCGTTTGCAGTTATCTCATGAAAGAACTTCCAAGCCATGTCGACTTTTCCAGCCTTGCCGAAGCAGTCGATGCATACGTTGTACAGAACAATGTCTGCCTCGAAAGAACTGCTCTTCATCTCTTCTAATAAGCTCAGAGCAGCGTCGACTCGCCCGTCGAGGGCAAAAACGCGAACTAGAGTTGTGAAGAGATGAACGTTGACTTCGTAGCCTAACTCTTGCATCTGATGGAAGAGGTCGAGCATAAGGTCGGGGTGGTTTGGCTTATGAACTGACGAAAGAGCGCCGATTAGGGTAGTGTACGCAGAAAACGGGGGGCGTAATTTGAGCTTCCTCATAGTTTGGATGAGATCGAACGCATCTTTTAATCTGTGCGCCTTGACTAGGAAAGAAACTAACTGCATGGACGTATCGTATGACGGGCTGAAACCAGCGAGGCTCATTTCTTCCAAGAGATTCTCGACAAGATCGAATTTATTACACCTAATCGTCGATAAGAGAAGGGCGTTGTAAGATTCAGGCGAATGCAACTGAGAGGTCGCTTTCTCCACCCATCTGAAGTAGCTAAGAGCTAAATCGAAGTCTTTCATCCTTCTCAAAACCCCAATAACTACGTCGGGCTGTGGCCTGTCATCGCAAGAAAACAGAGCGTTCTCTAAGGAAGTTCCCCAGGGACCGTTGCCAATTATCTCGCACATATCATTGACTCGCTGTTTGACGATTTCATGTTTCGTCAGATTCTGAACTTCCCCGTCGTTTTTGTTGGGCTCGAAGGATCTTGGGCCATTCAAAGGTGGTTCCTTTGTTCCGTTAGAATTGGAATTGGAGGAACCCTCATTCGAAAATGAGGATCTTCTGCAAGAGCTGCAGAGGTACAAGGATTTCTGCTCGAGCTGACGTGTCAATCCTGCAGCAAACCATCGATGGAAAAAAAATATTGGATTAAATTGGAGAAAAAACGAAAGGGATGCGAATCAGCACACACGACAAGTTGAAAAAACTAAGGCAAATTTCGCGCACAACTTCGCTACAAGCTCATCTGATTGTAATGATGGGTATACCCAGGAAAAAGGAGATTCATGCTAACTTCCTATAACCAAATGCTAAGAAATTCAAGAAAAAAGACAGTTTTTACAAGACTTTACCTCGTTTAGCGAAGAGGGACCTCATTCTAGACGATAACACGCAGTCCCTTCATCGAAGTCTCAGGAACTGAAACAGCTCCAAATAGATATGCAATTGGCGACTTGAATATTTTCGGCCTGAAAGGGTTTTTGGGAGATTTTTGGGCTACATCAGTAAATTTTGCCATGGGTTGTCGAGAGAAGACATCAGATTAACATTATTAGAGCATCTCCAACGGGTACTTCATTTTTGTGTAAAACACAAAAATAGAGTACGATTCTACTCCAACGGGACTCTATATTTAACACAAATATTGTGTTGATCAGCAGAGAAACTCTACATCTAGAGTACGCACAATTTTTAACACAAAAATTGAGTTTTAATTTCTATTTATATTTATTTAGTAATACATATTTTGTTATATTTAAATATTTGATACACTATTATAATACAAATAAAATTAAAATAATATAATTTTTATTTATATAATAAAATTAAATTTAAATAATATGCTAATTTTATCATTCATGTAATTTTAAATATTAATAATTAAAATACATTGAATTTTAATTTTATATAATAAAGTATAGTAAGTCAATTATGATAGTAAAATATAGGAATTTGATTTTTAGTGTAAAAATAGAGTTCATGGGTTGGAGAGAAAACTAGTGTAGAAAATAGAGTTTATGTTTGGAGTAAAAGCACTGTAGCAACTGTATTATTGTGTAATATTACCTGTATTTTTATGCATTGCATTGGAGATGCTCTTACAAGTTGATCCTTATAGCTAAATGTATATCAACTCAGAGCTCATATTATCCATCTTAGTTCAATCAAGTTCACTCTCAAAAGAAACTATTAAGATTTTACTTCGAATTTCGAAAACGTCTGATATAACTTTTTATTTGAAAGCATCGTCAATATGATGTACGTCTAAAGACCCCAATATGTGTAAAGACCCCATTAAATATTAAGAAGGTTCTTATTTTTGAATTTTCGTATGCAATAAAAAAGAATATCCGACCACGGCATGATTAAACCGCATGAAATCGTTTGCCTCAACTTTTGTATTCCACCCTATGTCCCAAAATACAAAATTTTAAAATTAATATTTTTATAATACGGAAAATATAAGACATAGATATTATTTCGATCATCATAAAATAACGAATAAATTGGTGACGTTTATATGTTTTTATCGTATATATCAAAATAGTGATTTTGTGATTTGGTGAATTGTGGAATTAAAAATTAAAATTAAAGATAAAAAGAAAATCTGCTAGACACTATATCAAAAATTCAATAGCTATGATTAAGTGGGACAGAAATTGTGACATACAATACAAAGTGGGACATTCGATTTCTTAAACAACTAACCACGAACAAACGAAAACCGCAACCATATCCGCAAACCCTTATTGGGCCTTTTCAAGCAAAGCCTTTTAAGCTGAAAAATCTGAAATTCGCCTTCGAGCGAACGACGTCGTTACCAGCAAAACTCCGAGCGGGAAAGTCCCCAAAATCAAAAGCTCTCCTCCGTCCCCCTTCGTCCAATTTCAGAGCAATGGAAGAAATCACAGCTCGAATAGTTCAAAATCTCGACGCTCAGTTGCCGCTTTCGTGCTCTTTACTGTCGGATTTAGTGACCCTTCTTCAGTTCACCAGCACTACAGGCGATACAATCGACCTCGAAAACTTCTACAATGAAATGTCAACGAGGAACATCTCGCTTACGTCACTAACCAGTGCCATTTCCTCTGCCATGGAGTCGAGAGATTCGATGTTGGCAGCAAAAGTTTACTTGTTGCTGCTTTTATCCCCAAATTGCCCTGTTTTCACTCTCTTCACTCCCATGGCTTTTCTCACTCTCCTTCGCGCCATACGCTTGGCGATGAAAAATCCTTCTTTAGTTCCTGCGGAAAGGCCTGCAAGTCAAAATCCGCGTCGAAAAGAGAAGGAAAAGGGAAATCCGGGAAAGTCTAAGCGTGGGTTCCAGGGGAGTAGCAGTGTTGATGATAATGAGGGTGAGGAGAGTGGGTTTGATGTTAAAGATCTTTTTTTTGTGCTTGAGAAGCTGGAAATGGTGCTGGGGTTGATTCACTTGGACCGATTTTCTGACTGCCTGAAGTCTTTGGTGGCAACTATTTGCGAGATTCCTGTGATGACTGTTGAGGGTTGGAGGAATACGGAGATTTTTAAGAGGTTATCTGAGCTGTCTTTGCGGATTTTAACTGAAGTGTTAAAAGTTGAGCATGGGGATCTCGGGGAAACTGCAACTGAGATATTAAAACGGTTGGCTCCACTTATTTTATCATCTAAGTTGCAGTTGAAAAGCTTTAGCTTAGGATTTTTGGTGAATAAGATGATGAGATTGGGTCACAGTTCGGATGCAATTATGAAGGCGGTGGTGAATATGCCTAAGTTTTTGGTTCAGAAAGCACCAGAAAAGGCCGACGGAAGGGCTTCTGCAGTTGATTCCGTGATGGAGATTGTTAAGGCTTTGGATGCTGAGCATCAAATTGACTTTGCTGATTATGTCACGAAAATGAGCCAAGGGAAGGGACATTTTAGGCTTTTGGCAGTGGATTTTATTCCTGTTTTGGTTACGTCATTGAGTGGTACGCGGGGATTTGAGATTACTGATGGGAATGAGAATCCATGCGGTTTGAGGTTATTAGAAGCACTCATTCAACGCTGCTCTGATTCTACGGCTGGGATTAGAGCCAGAGCTTTGACAAGCTTAGCTCAGCTGGTTGTGTCTTTGGCAGATAATGACAAATCTAGAGCATTGCTGAAAGAAATGACGGGCTTAGGGCATGAAGGTGACAATTGGGTTAACGGGGTCCTGAAACAAAGGTGTTTGGATGAGAAGGCTGCTGTTAGGAAGGCAGCCCTGTTGCTAATATCCAAAATGACCACTCTTTCAGGAGGCAAGTTTGATGCAGAACTTCTAAAGACGGTAGGCCTGGCCTGTTCGGACCCACTTGTGAGCATCAGGAAGGTGGCAGTCTCAGCTTTATCTGAGGTGAAAATTTACCGGTCTTTTACTAATGCCAGTTTCCTGGAATTTTAATTGATGTTGATTAAGAAATAGCAATTTTCAGTTCTTGAAGCTTGGTTCTGGCGTTTATTATGTAGGCATTTAGGAGATACACAAACAACCTTGTGATCAAGGAGTGGGTTCATTCCGTTCCACGTTTGATAAGTGACAATGAAACGAGCATTCAGGAGGAATGTGAGGGCCTATTTCTCGAACTGATACTCGATCGGATAGCAAGAGCTGGATCAAAATGTTCAGAAAATGATTCGAGGTTGGACTTGGGAGCTGAGTCTTTTTATCCTGAAGGAGTTCTTATCCTGCTGAATGAAGTATGCGATGGAGAGGTAGCACCTTGGGTTAAGAAAATTTGCACGAGCCTGGGGAAAAAGAAGAAACTAAAGACAAAGATTGCTACCTCACTTCAAAACATCATTAAAGCATCTGAAGCCCATTGGTTAAACCGTTCTTTGCCGATAGATAAGTGGATGGCACCACCTGGTGCCTGGTTTTTGCTGTCAGAGGTATCCTTGCATCTTTCAAATGCAGTTGATTGGGAGTTCCTTCAACATCATTGGCATCTTCTTGACAAGGATACACCCATAGAGGAACTCAAAAGCCCTCACAGACCAAGATATGCGGTTTTAGAAGATGCAGAGTCCAACAATGTTGCTTGGGTCTCAGATCGTGTCTTTCTGCTGCAGACTATTTCTAATGTTTCCACAGAGCTACCTCCTGAACCTGCGGCAGAGTTAGCACAGAACTTCCTCAAACGTCTTGAAGGGTTCAACATGCACTCTACTGAGGTATGCAGCATTTGATCTAGTTATAGGTGATCGATTTCATAACTTGGTGGTGTCAGCTTTATAGAATTTTACCTATCAATTACTTGGCAGTCGTCAATGTGATTGCTCTGATAGCTTTTATCATGTGCATAAGTTCTGCTGCAAGATAAGTTTTGTCATTATAATGAAAATCCAAAAATGGCTTTCTTGGACCTTTCTATTTGATTATACTGTTATAACGATTGTCGTTTTTTTTTCTTTTCATCAGGTTAATGCTCATGTGAAAGCACTCAGAACCCTGTGCAGACGAAAGGCGTTAAATCGGGAGGAGGCTGATTCCCTTGTAACAAGATGGGTGGACCAGCTTCTGTCTAAATCTTCCCGCATATTAGACTCGTATATGTCAGAAGTTTCTGATGCATATAAAGCGAAAGTGTTTCGTACGCCTCGTACAGGTGATAGACGTCAAGAACAAACAAAATCTGCCTCCTCTACATTATTATCTAAAGCAGTTATCGCCATGTACACCATTGGATCACTAGTCATTGTGTGTCCTTCGACCTCCTACAAAGCTATTGTTCCTACCATTCACACCATAATCACTTCTGGGAGTTCTGATACGAAATCGAGCAAATTACCTGGGCCTCAAATTCCAGTGAAGCAGCATGCGCCTTCCTTGTATATACAATCTTGGGTGACTATGGGCAAGATGTGCTTAGCTGATGGGAAACTTGCAAAGCGCTATATACCTCTTTTTGTGCAGGTACCTTTCAAACTCATCATAGTAACTCCGCGAATACCATTGTAAATGCACAGTAAGTTTGATTTATGATTACTGATATTAATTTTAAAGCGTGATATGGACCTTTTCTATTGAACTCATTTCCAGGAACTTGAAAAGAGTGACTTAGCCGCACTTCGCAACAATATTGTAGTGATTATGGCTGATTTCTGTGTGCGTTACACTGCTATGGTTGACTGGTATGCTCAGTTTACATGTAAATTATAGTGTGGATTATTAGGATTTTCTCAAGAACTAGCAAACTTCTGCAATGTACAGTTATATGTCAAAGATTACAAAATGTCTGCGAGATCCATGTGAACTAGTTAGGAGACAGACATTTGTACTACTATCAAGGCTATTACAGGTACATCTTTTCCCCAGCGAATATATGTTCTCCCGAGTTCTCCATGCTTTCTCTGTATAAGGTACTTTTTACCTTACATAACAGTTTCTTTTGCGCAGAGGGACTATGTGAAGTGGAGAGGAATTCTATTTCTTCGGTTTCTGTTGTGTTTAGTCGACGAATCAGAGAAAATAAGGCAGCTGGCCGATTTCCTCTTTGGAAATATCCTTAAAGGTTGTTTCCTCTTCTTTAATAACCCTACTGAATTAACACATCATTATACATGCAAACCCAATGAATTCATTTATTCATTCGTCAATTTCCCCATTGTAATTCCTATCTGCAGCAAAAGCACCTCTTTTAGCCTACAATAGCTTTGTGGAAGCAATCTTCGTTTTGAATGATTGGAATGCCCAAACTGGACATGGTAACACCAGCAGCTCACGCAACGAAAGGCATATGTTTTCCATCAGGTACTTAGTTGTTTATCCTAATAAACACACAGTGGGAAATCCTTATACCGTACTCAAAACTAATAATATGCTTTTTCCCCCAGAGGAAACAATGAGCAATCACGGTCTCAAAGGATGCACATCTACACGACTTTGCTGAAACAAATGGCACCTGAGCACCTTCTTGCTACCTTTGCCAAAGTATGCGCAGAAATTCTTGCAGCTGCATCTGATGGTATGATCTCTATAGAAGACAACACAGGACAGTCAGTTCTAAGGGTAAATCCAAAGCCCTTTTTCTTTTAATCCTACTATGCGTTCTTTACAGTTGGATATTCTTTACCAAGATTTGTTAACGTGAACTGGGTTTCTAAAATATTGGCAAAACCAGGATGCTTTTGCAATCCTCTCGAGCAAAGAAATTCGTGTCCAATCCAACCACGGTGCATCATCATCTGAAGCCACTTTCGCCGAAGAAGAAGACAATGGAGTAGGAGCAACATCTTCAACTTCAAACGCCACCACCAAAGGAAGAGCCATCACTCAAGCAGTGCTTAAAGGGCTGATACAAAACGCAGTCCCAATCTTCATCGAGCTAAAACGACTGCTCGAAAGTAAAAACAGCCCTCTCATTGGTTCCCTCATGGATTGCTTAAGGATGCTACTGAAAGATTACAAGAATGAGATCGACGACATATTAGTTGCAGATAGGCAGCTTCAGAAAGAACTTCTGTACGACATGAAGAAGTACGAGACGACGAAAACAAGGAACAACGCTGCTTCTACTGCTAATGCAGATTCAACCGTGCAAGGAAACGGGCAAAGACCGAATTATCCACAGCTTCAAACGAACGCTTCGAATGTGGCTGCTGAGGCAATAGTGAAGTCTGTGCTCAGGGATGTCAACAGAGGTGCATCGACTCCTCTTAGTGGGATGAGTGTGCCTAAGCTCAAATCACTTGCAGGGCAATCTGGGAATAGAGGGGAAATGCCTGGTGAGGTATTGGAATCTTTGAGGAGAAGACACACCTTTAATTCTGATGATGAGGATTGACTACTCACATAAATGAAGATTCTGTAATAAAGATTGGATCTTTAATTCTTACTACTACAAATTATTTGGAATTGGATCAACTGGGAGATGAATTACAAGCGCCAACATGTCGGCAAAAAGCATCGTCGGAACACTGAAGAATGGTCAAAAGGTTGAAGGGTATTTTCGTAATTGGGACATCGAACCAAATCGCAATCAACTATCCCATCCCATGTGTGTTCATACACGGATCTCTTTTCCCATCTACGTCCGTACAGTACAAGTTATAGAGTACATGAAGAAAAGGAACACGTTATACTATACACTATCAATCGCCTGAATCATCATCGCCGCCGAAGATGGACGTTTTGTAGTAGAGAAGGAAGAGCACGAGCAAGAGCACCGCCGCGACGCCGATCGGAGAGCCGCTGGCTCGGTGTATGGAGTTGGGCTCGCCGAAGGAGAAGACCGACGAGACAAACGAGCCCGTGTCAGAGGACAAGAACTGAATGATGAGCAGTAGAAGTATGGGAAGAAGGAGGAGACCTAATGGGGTCAACATCTCCGCGATGAACTCCGTGATGGCCTCGCCTTGGTCTCCAAGGAGCAATGGGAGGATCAGGACGATCAGCACTACTCCGGCGAGGATCGCCGCGTGCGGCGGCCCTCCTCCGCGGGGCTGGTGGTAGTAAGGATCTTGTTGTATCATTGTGTTGTGGTGGCCCTCCCTACTACTGACTAAGACAAAAGCCTCTCTCTCTCTCTCTCTCTCTCTCTCTCTCTCTCTCAGAGTTGGACATATGAATAAATATTACAAGTAATAATGGTGATGTCAATAAAAAGCAGCATAGTTCAATAATTGAAGAGTTGAGTTTTAGTGGATCCGAAGAGTACGGTCTCCCACCCAATTGAAGACAAAAAAGAAAAGGTAATAGCTTTCTTCCATGCAGTAGCTTCTTGGAAACATCCGTGAACAAAGAATCTTATTTTATTTGAAAATCTTGGCAGCATCCAAAGTCTCATTGTGAGGTTCATTATACTGTTGAATGAATATGGGTCAAATACGAGATCCATCGGGTTTAACGGGTACGAGATCTTTGTTTTACATTCGCTAAGAAGTGGGCTTATCATGACTGTTCGCAGGCCCATGTCTTGTTTAATCTGGGAAATCTCAAAAAAATCGTCTGAACCCATAGCCAGACATGTGGAGTGTTTGTGCGAACAGAATCTAAATAGATATTACTACTGTACCTTTACAAATCAGAAACAATCTTGAAAGCCAGAAAAAGATCGAACTTTGCGCCATCTTTTAGTTTCAGGTGAGTTTTGGGGAGGGAAGCAAGTAAGATGAGTGACGATTTGAAGAGGAGTAGCGGCGGAGCACCGATGGCGCCGAAACCCTCCGCCGTGGATGATCAGAAATCTTCCTCCGGATCGAATTCCGGCAAGAAAGTCACCGTTAAGAGTGCTGACATGAAAGATGATATGCAGAAGGAAGCTATAGATATTGCCATTGATGTACTCTCTCTCTCTCTCTCTCTCTCTCTCTCTCTCTCTCCCTCTCCCTCTCAAACAGTGGAGAAATGGAATGACCCCTAAAAAAGATTTAATCTTGGTCATATTTTCTTTCTGATATTTCGAAAGCTTCCCTAATAGTTGTCAGTTGCTAAATTTCCGAATATAGGCAGTGATGGCACTCGTGTGTGTCTTTAGGGATCTTTAAGCTGTGTTTACTCTGAAGTGGGAACGGTGATAGGATGTCTAAATAGTCAATGAAGCTTTTAAGTTGCTCCTACGTTTAAAGCTTCGAGATCTTATTACATACCACATGCCTGTGAAATGTTGTGATTGCACAGGCATTCGAGAAGTGTAGTGTGGAGAAGGATGTAGCCGAGCACATAAAGAAGGTGTTTGACAAGAAATACGGCCCTACTTGGCATTGTATCGTGGGCAAGAATTTCGGTAATTCAAGTTCAATAGATGTTTCTGCAGCATCAATTTTGCATCTAATACTTGTTTGTTATCGGTGCTCCTTCAGTAAAGATTTCAATGTTAAGACATAGTCGCAGGTTCTTAGTCATTTCATTTGAATTCTTTTGTGTGCATATAAGAATCAAAGTGTTTTAATCATCATAGGTGTGGAGGATATAATCTCTTGTCTAATATCTATGTCTGCACTTGAATTTTAGACGTGATTTTCTCGATATTTCTTCTGTTCGATATTACTTGTTTCTTATTGCTCAATAGAACATCCCGTGGCGTTCATCGAAGAACCATAAGGCATTAAATTGAGCTGCAAATAGGATAGACTTATTTTTCTTGGTAGATTGAATTCATTAGTTTTCGGGGCGGACTAAGATTCAAGTTGAAGTTATTCCTTTAAGCTCAAGGTTCTTCTTTTGCTTATGCTTAGATGAAGAAAAGACAATTAATTGCTGATCTCTTCTACTTCGTGTGGTGACCGTATCATCAGTTGATATTTTCAAGCTTCAATCAATGCTTATCTTCTCTCAAGTGATTTGAAACGGTTTTTGTCATCACATTCATCCAAAGATAATCGATTCCATCCATGTCTTCATCTTACATGATGATTATCTCTTTCTCTTTTGTTTATTACGACAGGCTCCTACGTAACTCATGAGACAAACCACTTTGTCTACTTCTATCTGGACTCCAAAGCAATCCTCCTTTTCAAATCAGGCTGAGCTGAGCTGTGTTCGACGACGACGGTTTGTGGGACAATCGAATGACGACGATGATGAAAGAAGAAGATAAGGGCGATGGTGGGCTTCTTCCCCACTTTGTTACGTAAATCTTTATCTGGGAAATGGAAAATGGATTGATTTGTGCTATTTTTATCTGTATGTGCTTATACTTCAAAAATTCTTTGGTTGTTCTTTCTTCCCCACTTGCTACGACTCACCAAGAAGGAAACTAACCATAAGCTCTAACTAAATGCGGTCCAAGCACAATCTGTCTCTTTCCATGCGAGAGTTTCTTTCTTTTCTTTTTTTTTTCTCGAGGATCTGATATTCGCATTGAGGATGAATTCCTTACAACATAAGCATTCGTTATCTGTTCGTTATATTTTAAATTTGTGTCGTTTCCATACACAACAAACTACCTAAAACACCCATCAAGCTACAAACAAACTCACTTCCACGTAATAGTAAGAAATAAAATCAAAAAATCAAGAAAAGGCATCGAGGCTCTTACTATTTTCTGGTAAATCTTCGGCCAAGAACCGATCCCATAGTAGTGAAGTGAGACAAATTATGCTATATTATATATATATATGTATATCCCTTTGCTCCATCAATCTAGACGAGGGCATCGAAGTCCTTGACAAAATATGTCGAGGGCAGAATTGGAAAATCTGGAACTAAGCTGATCATCAGTAAGCGAAGAAGGCATTGGCTCTTGTAGCTCTTGAACCTTCAGCGACTCTACGGCGGGAAGAAGGCGGTGGAGATGACGTGGCGGCCGACGAGCAGTTGTACTCGCCGGTACAACCGCCGCCGGCCTTCGCCGCCGCCGCAGTCTCTTCTTCTTCTTCCTCCATGAACATCTGCCGTTGCCTGCAATCCTCGCTGCAAAATGCCATCTCCCCTCTGCACAAAAATCAAACGATATATCTACATCAGTAGCTGCCCTAAATAGATTTGAATCTCGGACAAAAATATCATCAGATCTCTCCGAAAAGAGATGTATGCATGCTTATTACTTGTACATGTAGATGTCTTTTCCAGGAAAAAGCTTGTGCTTGCACGAGAAGCAGTAGTCGAGAAACCCTAAAGAAGACATGGTTTTGTTCGCCGGCGGAGTAATTATCGTAGTCGTCGTCGGAGATATGTGAAAGCTGTATGGGTAAGGTGGCTTCATCATCATGCTTCCTTTTCTGCTGATCATCGTATTATGGTGGTTTGCAGACAGGTCCCTGTAGTTCTCTAATATCACACTCAGTCCCACCATAGCACAGTGTGGGGAAGAGAAGAAAGAGGATGGCTCGAGGTTGACGATGAAAGAAAGTGCGTCTCATGAAACAGATATTAAATAGGAGAAACGAATTGCAGTTCACCGAAGCGCTAGTTAACCGCCACGTATATGCCACGTTACTACTAATTTTTTTGCAGTTTGCGTTTTATTTTTTTTTTATTTTTTGTCGTTTTGTTTCGTTCTCATTGGTGATTTTACAATTCACCACTTTCACCCTATTTATGTGTTTGTGTACGTGGTGTCTTTGTATGGACATGGAGGAGTGAAATGAAATATTAAGAGTGCATTGATGGTTAATAGGTAAAAATTTAGAATTCATAATTTAAAGTACCTCTTTCTACAATACCATCTCCTATCCCATAAAAATAAAGTTAATTTTTAACAATTTAATATAAGTTTTCAAATAAAAAAATCAAAAATTAAAACTCTAGTTTGTGCTGAAAATTGTGCGTACTCTAATCTAGAGTATCTCTGCAGATCAACACAATATTACTGTTAGATATAAAGTCCCATTGGAGTATAGATGTACTCTATTTTGGTGTTTTAGACCCATGAACATGGAGATGCTCTATCAAAAGATAAAAGGAAAATAACTGTTTGTAAGAAAATCTTCATATTGAAACCAAAAAAAAAAGGAAGAAAAGAAAGGAAAAACCGCTGAGCAAAAAAGCCTGTTTCAGAAGTCTGACCGGCCAACTTGGTAGTAATTTCTTCCTCCGCTACTAATTAATGCGGCAAAATTTCCTCGGCGATGGCATCTCAAACGACGCCGTTTGTTACAGCCTCTCATCGTCATCATCCTCATATCATGTGAAAACATCAATCCCACGAACTCAGGTAGATAAATGAACGAACATGCTTCAATCACTTGCACTAAAGCTTGTTTTTATTCTTCCACCCTCTTTCATCTCTCTCTAACAGACCCTCCGCCGCTGCCCGCCTTCGCTTTCGGCTGGCTGAACGAGGCCGACACGTTCACGGCCGGCGAAACGGCGACGATCAAAGTCACCGTCCTCGGCAAGTACGACAAGTACGAATTCCCCTTCGAACCCAACGTAACCGTCAACGACAAGACGGGGAACAGCAGTCTCATTACCTCTCTGAAACTGAACTTCGACGGCGGCGATACTGAGAAATGGACCATCTCCTTCGTGCCCATCACCGCTGGCCTGTTCAACGTTCTGATAACCGACGAACATTTCCATGTCTTCGACTCTTCCCTTCACTTTCGGACGAACCCAGGTTGTTCTCTTTTGCCCGCTTGATTTCATGCTTTTTTTTCCCACTCGGCGGCAGTTGTCCTAATTTATGACTTTGTGCAGGCAAAATGTACGCCGCCGCCGGAATTCTGCAGTGGGAAGATGGGATAAACGAGTTCACCGCCGGGACAAAAGCCGAGCTTTTGATCCTTCCTAAAGACGCTTTTGGGAATAACGTCTCTTCAACCAGCGAAGGAGCGAAAGCTTATAGCCCAACGTTATCTGCTACGACTACACAAGGTTTACAGGCAAATCTGCTCAACGTAACATTCAAAGGATGGAATCAACTAGGTTTTCTTGCAATAGAGTTCATCGCAGCCACGGCCGGCGAGCTCTTACTTCACGTGGAGATCGAAAATCAAACTTTACACGAATCTCCAATACCGTTTAAGGTGAACCCAGGTAATCATAATTGTTCTTAGCTGCTGCTCTGCTACACATTGCTACGTTAGTCGATGTTCGAGTTCTTGATGGGTTTTAACAGGCGACTTAGATGTCCGAAGCTGTGTTGTTCGATGGAATGCAGCTGAGACGAAGTATTTCCAATTATTTTCTAACATGGAAGGATTCGTTTACCAGCGCGACAAGTACGGAAACATCGTTCCCAAACCGTACGAATTCGACGTAGAAGTCTTCGAAAAGGGGACGAATTTATCAATGCCTGAATCTGGGCTGAGCTTTAAGCACTTACAACCTGGGATTCAAACGTTCTCCTTCAGCTTGCAAGAGCCCGGCGAATTCACGCTGATCATATCCGACGTAGAGAAGAAGAACTTCATCTCTAACGTGCCTTACGAATTCACCGTATTCATAGGTACTCCACACGCTTTTTTTTTCCTGAAAAAAAAAAAAAAAGCTGCGCTGACGATTTTTCGAGGGAATTTTATTTATTACAGGTTACTGCGACGGGGCAAACACCGTCGTAAATGGGTCGGGTCTGAACGATTCATTGGCCGGCGAAATTGCGGAATTTTCCGTGTTATTGAAGGACGCTTATTTGTATCCTTCTGCGGTCGACTTGGAAGTCGTTAAAGTCGAGATTTTGCCAGAGTTGTCGGAGATTAATGTACGTCCGAGCGTACGGGCTAGAGATAAGTCCAACAATGTAAGGATAATCTGTGATTATTATTACAGCATTATAGATCGAATTTATGCTGATCATATACGAACTTTGGACGCTTTTTTCTGGCGATAAAGAGTCGAAGGTCGAGCGACTTCGACGTTACCTATAAACCCGAGAAGAGCGGTAAGTACAGAATCAGCGTGTTCTGCGGAAATATTCCACTGAACGGCGGGCGTTCTTTCGAGAAAGAAGTAATCCCAGGTGTTCTGTGACTTCAATGTTAGTTCCTTGTTAGATAACGCGCGCAACTTTTTCGTAGATTATATGCCTAATTTTGGCGCAGGGGCCGTTAATGTATCTCTCTCGGGGATAGTGAAGTACGAGCGCAAAGTGGCGAAGATGATGAAGAACGAAGTTATCGTCCGGCTCGTCGATTCCTACAGCAATCCATTGGTTACGCAAGGGTCGAATTTGAGCATGGAAATCGCTTCGGTCAATAAATCAAAATTCTCGACGTGGCCGTTCTTGGACAATGGCGACGGAAGCTACACGGCTAAATACGCAGCGAACGAGGTTGGTTTCTACGAAATGTGCGCTTCTTATAGTGGACAGCGCTTCTTACCTTGTCCAGTCGGCGTCAGCGTCTACGACGGTAAGCCATATCTTACAACTTTTTCATTCTCGCCGAATCGAATCGTACGTTTTATGTTTTTTTCTCATTCAGGCGAATATTTTCCAAAGCCTACGACGACACAGTTTCGGCGTGGGAGGCCGAGTCGACATCCTTCGACGTCCTGGAAAACGATTATTTCGCGGGCGGGAATGTGACCGTTCTTGATAATTCGAACGTAAGTTTCGAATTGACTTTCTATTACGTTAGGAAGTTTTTTCTGTTTAAATTGTTTAATTTCGTTATGGGGCCGGGCCTACTCCCATGGGTCCACACATGAGAAGAGTTGGCCTACATAAGTTGACGGGGTTCCATCAATAATACCAATTGGTGAAAAATGGAGTAGCCCATTAACTTACAATCTACCCAATCTCTTCTCAATTATCCGATGTGGGACACACATAAATTATTTATCTATAAAACTGACGCAATCTAGTTATGATGTTTCGACAGCCAGGCCACGGTTCAATCTTACAGTATGGGAACGTCTTTCGATACACGCCCTACAAAGGGTATTATGGGAATGATAGTTTTACGTATACAATTGTCGACGCGAACGAAAATCGAGCTTCTGCGACCGTAAATATACTCGTCCTTTGCACGCCGCCTCAGTTCGTTTCTGTCCCGAGCGACTTGCAAGCTACGGAAGGCGCAGTTAGTCCCGCTTTTTCGTAAGAGTTTCAAACCCTAAAAATCTTGCAATCGGCCTCTTTTAACGATGCGCTTTCGTCCTTTTTTTATATTGCAGCGGTTTATCTGGGTTCGAAATCGCATACTCCAACCCAGAAGGAAACGTAAGCGTTACGCTCGGCTCGAAATACGGGACCGTCGTTTTGTCTCCAATGCAGATGCAATATTGGCAGACGACATGGGATGGCTTTTCCGTCCGAAGAGAGGCAAACGGCGTAACCTTGTTAGGCCGTACCGACGCTGTAAACTTTGCGCTCCAATATATCCAGTATTTCGGGTAATCCTTTATTTCGTTTTTTTTTCGACCGATTTTTCGCGATTTGCCTCAACGTTGAGTTCCTTTTATGCAATCTTGCGTTAGAAACGAGAATTTCTACGGAGACGACGCCATTCGAGTTTCCACCGAGAACGAAAACGGAAGGAACGACATCGACGTGCCTATCTACGTTCGGCCCATCAACGATGCGCCTAACATAACCCTCCCCTCGCTCGTGACCCTTCAAGAGACGAGCAATGGCGCCCTCGTCTTCGAAAAAATAAGCAACCGTCCGAAATTCATCGACGATCCCGACCTTCAAAATTTTCCTGGTAATTGCGCAAAAAAAAAAAAGAGTTCCCTTAAAACGACGAAGTAGACAGAGAAAGTGCAACTTTTTTTTTCAGGGAATAGGTCCCGTTTTCTGGTGATATTCTCCGTAGAAGTGAGCTCGGGAATTTTATCGACGAATCTCGCGGCGGAACTCATCGGCTCGACGGAAGTGAAGCTTAAGGGAAGTTACCACTGGCAACCCATCATAACGTTCGTCGCCATCTCAAAGCATTTCTCGGTGAAGGCGAAAGGCATAAGGCTCCGCGCTTCGATCGACGAGTGCAACGGCGTATTGGAACAACTAATCTATCACGTATGAGCGAGTCTTTACCCTAAAAGTCGTAAATGCGCGAGAACGTCGAATTAATTTTATTGTTACTTATTTTGTGACGCTTTGTATAATACAGCAAGGCGAACACGGCGGAGGAGCTGTCCTGACCGTGACAGTGAACGATTTAGGCAACCACGGATGCTACCCCGACTGTAATGAGATGATGTCAGCGTCTTTGACTTCTGAGTCAACCGTAAATCTGATTTGGCGCAGGCAAATGAGTTCGCTTGCAGCTCATAGTAAGACTACGAATACGCCATTTTTCTTCTATTTTTCGCCTCGGCGATCATTCTTAAGAGAAATCGACGCTTGAGCAAATTCGCTTTACGATTGCGCAGCTTTAGGGTCGGCGGTCATAGTTGTTTCGGTGGGTGTGTTTTCGCTCGGCTTGGTGGTTCTGTTTTACACGTGTAGATGTGCCGTGCTTCTTGTCCGTGAAAAGAAGAAGCGAAAGGCGGCTGAAGACATCGAACTCTCTAACGCTCGAGGCTCGTCGACTGTTATACCATTAAGTAAGCCTCGGCTTTTAACTCGTTGTAATAGGGTTTTCGTTTTCGTCGTAAATCGATTGCGGTTATCGTCTGTAACATCTGTGCAGTTAGCAGCCAAACCATCAACAAGGAATGAAGAGCAATCTTGTGCTTGTTCTCAAATCCCATTCTTGCACAGAGGGCAGAGTTCAAAATCCAAGAGGTAATATATAAATCAATAGTACAGTGAACTAAATATAAGCAGCTTCTGTTATTGCAACGTTAGATACGAATAGGTCGATGATTTCAACTGTAACATAGATAAACGAAGTTGTTTGCCTTTCAAATGTATCCGCTTCTACGTTCTTTCTCCAATTTAACAGTTAATTTGTAGTGAAGCATTTTTGTTCATCTTCATTAGAGTTCTTAAAAGTACTTCGTTTCTTTCATCAGAACAACTCATTGCAGTGATCATCATCTCATGATCCCCATGGATCAAAGCATACTCCCCCATAATCTTCAGAACAGAAAGAACGAACCCATTGAAAAAGACGAAGAAGACATCAATCGTCCGTACGTTTCTTTCATTACAACAAACCGTTAAAGAATCCCGAAACGTACGGTATCCCCAGACGCCCAATCCAAGAATCGCCGAGCAAGTACTCTCCCGCCGTAAACCTCCGAGCATCGTCGTACGAAACCTAACTATCCCCGGCGACCTCGCCCTCCACGTCAGATCCGAGCCCGGGCCCTTATTATTGAACTCGGCGTACCGACACGTGTCCAAATACGTCGTCGTATCGTTCCACGGCGACCACCCCTCTGGGCTGATCAGGGTTCCCAAATCAGACTCCATAACAACCGTCGTGGCGAACCTCTTCCACGGCCGTCCTAAATAGGTCTTGTACCTCTCGTCGGCGACGGGATAGTCCGGCGACGGCTCGATCCTGCAGTTTTGGAGGACGAACGCCGACGTCTCGTTCATCTCCTCCTTGCCGTGGGCGGTGACCATACAGACCTTCTGCTCCTCCATCGGCTTCCTCACGAGGATGGTGCAGTTTTGGAAGACTGCGAGGCCGTTGCCGAAGATGAAGTCCACGGTGCCGGTGATTGTGCAGTCGCGGTAGAATTGCCGGTGGTTGTGGGCGAGGAGGGTTGTCTTGGTAGCCGTCGAATCTGCAGTTGTAGAACGCCGAGCGGTCCGCCGTGACGCGGATCGCCACCGCCTGGTGCATATGAGGGCCGGCGCTGTTCTCGAATCCTATGTTCTTGGCTGTGAAGTTGTCGCCTTCGATCGCTGAACAAAAATTGAGAAATATTTTAAATTTGAAGCCATCTGAAGAAAACAATTTCAAAATTCTGGCCATATTATCCTAAAGATGATATTTTTAATTTAGATCCAGTCAAATTGCTCTAGTTGTGAAACTCAATTGCAAACTTAAATTTAGGCATCATCGTATCGACACCACCTCATATACGACCAAATAATAATATATATATACTCTTATATAATTGGTACTAAGTGGACTATAATCTGCAAAATTTGGTCCGTCAATTTATTTACAATTCAGTCTTCCTATTTGTAATTTAATAAACTACTTATCATATAACTCTAATTTTCTATTTATTGTACGTACACTAAGACATTATTTTTTCACTTTTATATTTAAAAATTATGTTTCATCTTAACACTAAAAATTAGTAATCTCAAATTATAAGTAATATTAATAAAATTATATTTTAATCGCACGCATAGAGTTTGCGAAAATGTACTCGTAATAATACAGTAGTAATTAAGGTTCTATTACTTTTTACCCACTTGGTCAGTAACCCAACTCCATTGAGTCGTCGAAACGTGTCAAAAATTTTAATTCTCGACGACGCATCGAAAATCCAACGAGTTGGGCCGTGAGCCAACATGGATGGGGTTGCTGCAACCATACTAAACCTAATTGATTTTGAAAAGGCGTACCGACGGTTGCTGTCAGGTACGTGTCCAGCCGCCGATCTTGCTCCTATTTCCCGTAATCTTCGTCTTCGTGGGCCCATCTCCGACCAGCACGACGTTCCTCATCCCGCTATCGAAGACAACGTACTCCTGATAAACGCCTTCCTTCACGTGGATCACAAAGGGTGTCTCGCCATTGCGAGGGACCTCCCTCAGCGCTTCGTTGATCGTCCTGTACTTTCCCCGACCCGTCCTGAGCCACCACCACGTTCAGTCTGGCTCCTCTCCGACCGCCGCGGAGGACCCGAGCCCGACCCATGAGCCGCCGGCTCGAACCGACCCGACCCGAACCGACGACGAAGGACTCGGAGAATTCCTTGACCAAGCTCAGGCCGTTGACGGCAAGCTCGCGGGTGACCCTCAATAGCCGCCTCATCTCAGCGGCCTCGGGCGCGTTCGCCTCCTCGAGCGCGTCCATGCACGTCTCTTGGAAGGTCAGGGCGCCCGTGAGCCACGTTTGTAGGTCGTCGGCGAAGTTCCCGACGTCCGTAATTACGTACGAGTCCTCCATCATTTCGAACGTTCGATTCAGGTCCCTCATGGAATCGTCGAGCACCTTCTGGCAAATCTGACGTGCCTGAGCTGCGTCGGGGGAATCTTTCGAGGGCGATTTGACGAAGAGAGACGACCCGTCGATGGCTGAGGATAGCTCTTGCCTCGCGGCGTCGAGCCCGACCCTGACCAGAGTCTTGGGGTCGGAGGAGTTGGTGCTTTGGTTAAAGGCGTCGACGCACGTTTCTCGGTAGTGAGTCCGACGCGCAGATTTGTTGATGGCCCTTTCCGATTCGGTTATTTTTGCTGTTGGATTGTTGCTGTTATTACCGTCTCTTCTCCTCGTACGATGATTATCGTCGCGGCGACGGCGGCGCACGTCGTTACGAGGGCGGAACCATAGGCGCCAGCAAAGAACTGCCCATGGCTCGGTCTGAGGCTGCACGTTCACACTAACGTCCCAAAAGACTGAGCTGATTGGTGCAAACTGGCTAGCTGCTTCGAGTCCATGTTCGTGGGGATCCCGTGTAGTAAATTCACTTTCTTGGCGCTATTACCGTTCTGCCCTTCGAAGCAGAATATATTTCTCTGATCGACTAACGGTAAAGGGAATGAGGGCTTGTATTATTTGCCCTTCCGAGGGCAGCCACTTGAATTGTCGCCAGGCTCTGAGGTGGCAGCTGATCGGTGCCAGCTAAGGCTTGTAAATCGATGGGCCCGAGCGAAGAAATTGGCCCGTAATGGGGATCGGGCGGGCCCATGAAAGGGTTGTTTAGCCCATTTTTGGTGCTGCGGAACCCCACTCAACCTTCTGAGATATAGCCGATATTTCTGAAATGAGAAGTACCGTAAAGTTTAAATCTTTATTCACAGCTACGAAATAATTGTAGATTAAAAGGATGATATGTCCAAAACCTGAAGATGGCTCGCGACGTTCTCTCTAGTAAGGCCCGGGACGTTCATCAGCTCCAAGATTTTCTTCGGTACGGCCTCTGAAACAATTAAAAAAGAAAAAAAGATGAAGCTTTGCGCAGAAAAAAAAAGGAGAAAAAAAGAATGAGAAACGTACTGTCGATTCCAAGCTGATTGACGGCGTTGACGAACTGCTGATGGAGCTCGACGGACCAAACGACGCGGGTTTTTTCAGCGAAGAAGTATCGTCTTTGTCCTCGGCGTCCTCTTCTTCGTCCTTCTTTTCCTGGAATTCTTCCAATTTCCTTCGTTGGGCGAAAGAAGAAGGTCGACTTCGTCGGGCGTCGATGGCTTGCGAAGCCTCTCGCCGTTCTCGGCGCTGTTCGAAGGCTCGAAGCCCTTATTTTCCCTCCACTCGTGCTTCTTCTTACGAACGACGTGCTGCCATATGTTCTTCAGCGCCTCCATTCTTACGGGTTTTATGAGGTAATCGCAAGCGCCAGTGAGTTACGCCCTTCATTACAACGTGTTTGCTGTCGTCTGCTGACATCACTGATCAACCGAAAAGAACGGAATTTTTATTACATCGAGAAACTCATCGGCGAAAAAAAAAAACAGAGAAGAACGGAGAAAGAAATAGAAAACAATGATGCTTACTGATGACGGGTAAGTCCATTTCGAGCCCAACGTGTTCGAGGAGCTTAAATCCATCCATATCGGGCATATGAACATCGCTTATGACGATATCGTACCCATTTCTGTTCTCTCTGAGAAACTTCAGTGCAATTTCTGCTCTATTGCTCGTTGTAACTGAGGGAAAAAAACGGCGTCGAAAAAGAAAGAGCAATCATGTACAAAGTCGCCGGCAATTGCATAGCTTAGTTTAAAATTAAGCAAAGAAAAGACGAAATTACGATCTTTGCACAGCCTATTGGGTCATTTGTGCTCAAGATCTAGAGTCAACCATAAGTCTAATGCTCAAAATCTGTAACAATTACCCATAATTTCTCTTGCTCACACTAAGGCGTGATCTAAGTCCACATACAAAATCCCAATAAACATTCAGAGCTTTTTCAAACACTAGAATCAGATAACAGCCGAGAGATTTAAAAAACATGTCAAACGCTTATGTTGCTCAAAAAATATAAATATTGTTTGTTGTCCTTTTGGATTACCTTCGTAGAGACAATTATGGAGCATCTTCTCCAAGATCCTTAAACAAGTAGGGTCGTCATCAACAACAAGCACCCTTAGACCAGCTGGGAACTGATCTGAAACGACATCGTTTGCCTTCCATGAACCACTCGAGCTTGTTGTATAAGGCAAGGGTTTCACTAAAAGATCCATCTTTTTTCCACTATTGAAGTTCAGCAAACTAACTAAGAAGTTGAAAGCATGTCCCTGAACCCAGTTTTGAACTGCTGTAAAAATCACATCTTTTGAAGTTTTGGGGACGGAAATGACTTGGTTGCCATAAAATAGAAGAAACGATTTTGAAGTGATGAACTGGGATGATGTGAGATTCAAAGATCAAATCTTTAAGTAGTCTACTAACTGGTGAAAGATTAAAATAGGTCGTAAACGGAAGAATTTACCAGGAAAATTATCTGTAATATATCGCACAGATAACCAATAATTGTAAGAAGATAAAAACAGAGTTCTTCAGCTCTCTAGTTTAGTTGGATTGGAGTTTCTCCTTCCTTCCTTTCCTTTTCTATAATTCTTTTGTATTTCTCAATTATCATATTTCTGGAATCTGTTTAATATATTATTAATTATTAAATGACATTTGAGATGGTGGGTTGGGTCACCACATTGAGTGTTGATCCAGCTCATATATTGTCCCACGCCAGCCTGAAAAAAAGTAAATTCATATATTTTCATTTTCTCCAAGTAAATTGTAAAAAGTTACACTATATGAGTTCTCCAACAACTATGGAAAATTCATTTTATTTATATACTCGTTAAATATGGGACTCAAAATGGATTGTTTTTAAGGCTAATGATCGGGCGCAACTTCAGCTTTTATTTTATAATCATTTATTGAATTATTTAAACATTGATTCCTCCTTTTAATGAGAAAAGGAGAATATTTTCTCTATGCTTTTAAGGTGAAGACTAAAGAGATATATATATCAAAACGAGACCAAATGTATCAACCACATCCACTTATATGCCTCCACGTGGCCCTCTTTAAATTTGACGAGAAATTAATATTGCTTTCTTCAATCATGCCATACCACTTATTCAATGTTACCCTTCAAATAGTAAAGTTAATAAATAAATAACTTCATTGTTCGCCTGATTTATTTACCGCCTTTTCTAATGGGCTGTAGCATCTTTTTATTTTATAAAGGAAGAGATCCACTTCCGCATATTAACCATTTCAAAATCAATTGGTATGTGATTACTTGTATTAAATATTTGTCATTAAGCGTGAGGGTAGCTATAAAATACTCATTTATCTATCAATTTTCATGCACAAATTAATTATAAAACATTACTCACTATCTTCTAATTACAATCAGTGGCGGAGCTACCCCAGAACCACTGGGGTGCATGGACCCCACTCAAAAAAATTTCCTTATAAAATTTTAATAGAAAAAATGAAAATAATATATAATATAACTAATATTTGTAAAAATGACCCCACTGAAGAATTATATTCAAAATTAAAATCTCACAAAAGTATCATATACAAAATAGACCATACTAATAATATTTTTTATTTCAATATACCCCACTGATTTAGAGGTCTAGCTCCGCCACCGAGTACAATTCAATTTTTTAAGCATGAAAGTGTGGCTATAAACTGCCAATCGATATGTTAATTCCACAAAAATTAATTATAAAATTTAAAATATCACCCACTATATTTTAATTATTATTTTAATTAATTCTAAAATTTAAAATATCACCCACTACTCTTGTACCTTTTTTCTTAAATGTATGTATACATAATTAACTATAAATTGTAATTTCAATTAACTAATTCAAATTAAAATAATTCAATTTCATATATTTATATATGCACATTTACTTGTGCAAAGAGTACTATTATTAATTCAAAATAAACATAACATCACATGACTCAAGTTTTACTAATAAAATCGTCCATATTTTAATATATTGTTTACTTTAATATAGAAATTTTATGTTCTCACCTTATGTGGGCGTATGTTGATGTGGCACCGATTCGCACAATTTCAACATCTTACATCGACATCTAATGTTATGTCGCCTTAATTAACACCTTCTAGGTGTCATTAATCGTCATTTCGGATGCTGATGTGAAATGTCGATTAATGACACCTAGAACGTGTTAATTAAGATGACAGATGTTGATGTGAGATGTTGATGTGGCACGAATCGGTGCCAAATCAACATGTGCCCACATAAGGTGCTCACATAAGGTGAGCACCATAAAATTCATATACTTTAATGAATATTAAAATATAAATTATTAATAAAATAAAACCAATTAGTTTTTATTTTATGCACCACATAGGGTGTGTCAGTGTTTATTATTTATATTGCACTACAGATGGCAATTTCATTTTCTTAATTACCATTTAGAAAAAATAATAACAGCACATAAATCACTAAAATCCGATTCAAACTTCCCAAACTCTACTAACAAGTGCCCTTGAATGGGCCCACAATAGCCAATAGGGTACGGACTAAATGGGCCGAACGCGGCTGAAGTGGGCCAATCATTGCATCAGTTGTGGGGCCCACTTTTCATGTTACGTGTGCCTTTCGCTCATGTCCACATCATCAGAGTGGAAATGGATAGAATAGAATACAATAATAGAACAAGTTATTACGGAACTGCAATGCAATAAACTTTTCTTCTCTCTCATTCCTCTTTCGCATAAAGTTAAACCATTATTTTTTTTTTATTTTAATATTGTCAAGGAAAGAGTGAACAGCATATTGAGAACGTGGCAGTTGAAATCTTGCCTCCCTCGAGCCAACCCTAGCCGTGGTTTGATTTGATTTATTACACTTTAGAGAGATTGAAACAAGTGCTTCCAAGTTGAAAGAAAAACCCTCGTCAACGAAGTGCTTTGGGATGTTGAAAGGGACAGCCAAAGCTTTGCATTTACCTTACATTTTAAATCCAACGAAGACTTTTGCTTGGTAATCCAAAATTTAGGTCCATAATCTATCCACTTATTGATAAGGGTATAATGGTCCCAAATGGCATGGCTTAGTGGTTAAATCGAGACTCTTCAAAGCTCAAGCTCTCGAGTTCAAATTCACTAATATTCGGCGGAGATACTACCTCATTAAAAATTTGCAACAAGCCAATTCACCTCATTTCACTAAACAAACATAACACATGTTATATTTTTATCAGAAACCGAGTTCTACCCAATTGGATAGGCAAGCCAACGCCAATTTGCATATCGAAAACTGGGTAATACCCATGGTTACAAAGATACACGAACATTTTTTTTTTTCAAGACGCACAAAACAAAATTCAATTTTTTTACATTATCCCATACCAAGTGTAAGGTTCAAGAACTTTAAGTTACCATTTTGACCCTATTGTTTACATGGGTGGGCTTAGAAGACCAAACTACAGTCCATTAAATCGCTTGTAGGCTTAAAAGGCCCATAACGGCCCAAAACTATAGTCCGCCAGACGACGGCGTTTTAGTCTCAACCGTCAAGTCGGGGTCTTGCTTGTCGTCGAGTCGTAGTCTCGTCTCTCTGTCTTTTTACCTTTCCAGCTGGTGAAACGACGTCGTTGAGTTTGATTTCATTCACTTGGGTCACATCAGTGTAGCCCATTTGGGATTACGTATGGTTGGTGGTGGCGTGGCATCGCATACGCATAGGCCCAAGTTTCGTCACTTTGTACTCCATTTTCATGTTTCCAAGAGGAACAGAGATGACTGAGAAATAAAGTCGAACAAGCTTTGAGCTTTGCTCTAATTTCATGGAATGCGTAATAAATTGTGATATCATATGCTTGCAAGTACGTTGTGCAGCACCGTTTGTACTGTTGTGTGTCAGTCTGCTTTGGGTTCGGCAATGGCCTTACCGTAAATTTAGATAAAGGCAAGTCGGTCTTCCACAAGTCCATGTCGGTAATTTCCTGTAAATTTCGATTTAGATATATTGCGAACAGAAACTGTTTAATTACAGAGCTCCACGCTTTATAACACCTCTATCTATCGATCTTCGAAGAGCATCACTTCCACACCTTTTATCTTTTGTTCTTTACTGACATCTTTTAACGCGTACCAATGCCTCCATTTCTTTCGTGAGCTGGGGTTTTGAACCTTTATCGTACGAATCTCATCGATCTTTTGGCGAACAGTAGATAATCGAAAGCTGAAATTTTTCTGGTAAAATGGATTCGAACGCATGGACTCGACTGTATACCTCTGGCAGGCGTCATCAGTCTCTATCAGGTTAATTTGACAGTCAATGTTCTAAATTACTACTTTTTTCCCTGGGTTGCGAATAAATTTGAGTTTTTACGCGTTAATCGAAGTGGGATTCGTGATTTTGTTGGTCGATCGCCGAAACTTTTATTTGTTCGTCGCTTTTGAGGCAGAATTTGGCGAAAAGTTGACATTTTTTATGTGGCGAAACGAGTCTATGAGTATGCTTCCTACATAGTATTTGATTTTCATTCGTAAACCTTTGTGCCCAAATCTCTCAGCTCTATGATTGGGAAAGCCAATGCGGTGCAGAGTGTTTTATTGTCTGTTTGGCTGGAATTTGTATGCTCTGTATGATTGTTGTATTTATTGCCAAGATTCTAATGTCTTAACATCGATACTGTGTGGTGTAAGAACTTCTGTTATTTGGTGGAACTCTTACAATATATTACATTACATGTAAAATGAACATTTGTGACCGTTACAGATGCATTTCAAGCTGAAGCTTGTGAAGAAGAAGGAGAAGAAGAGCAACAAAGGGTAGAGTTTATGTGTCCATTCTGTGCTGAGGATTACGACGTCGTGGGTCTTTGTTGTCACGTGGACGAAGAGCACAGCTTCGAAGCCAACGCTGGGGTACCCTCGCTCGCTCATCGCTGCCCTCGTTGTAGATTTCGTTCGTTTATGGTTTTTCTTTTTCGTGTAGCTTACGGAGATTGTAAGAATTGGCATTGGAGTCTTAACATCGAGTTTTTTTGTTTTTGTTTTCTGAGCTTTCGTGCTTTTGCTTTCAGGTATGTCCCGTCTGCGCGAAGAAGGTTGGAGGATCAGATTTGGTCCGACATATGACCGTTCAGCACGGAAATCTCCTCAAAATATCCTCTTTACAGAAAAAAAAAAAGAAAAACTGCATATTTCGTTTCTTTGTAATTTTCCTTCGATCGATCGTTTTGCTTCCTTGACCTAAACGGCCACGTTCAGCCAAGGAGAAGGATGCCACGCAGAGGCATCGCGTCTAACAATAATAACCCTTCGTTCTCCGTACTGAGGAGAGAGCTGAGGGAAGGAAACCTACGGTCAGTTCTGGGCGGGTCGACCCGAACCGAACCCGACCCGGTCCTAACCTTGTTCATATGCAACCCGCCGAACGATGCTGACGACGATCGGCCCCTCGCTTCGGTTAAGGGGGGTCCCGCCGAGGAGTCGACGGGCGGGCTTGGGAAGAAATCTTCGATGCTGTCGGACGAAGACGTTAAGGAGCGGGCCCGCAGGTGTGCGTTCGCGCAGGAGCTTATGTTGTCTACTTTTCTCGACGATCACTTATGACGGGCGGGCCGGGAGGGTGTGTTTGGGGGAACATTTATGTAGGGAAATACTATGAATGTCAGTCAGTCCAGTTCCAGTTATGTTATGAGCTTATGCATCGCACGTTGTAATTAAACTAAGCATGGAACGTTCTAAAATCACATTCGTATTAGCAATGATGCTATTGAGATATGATCGATTATCCTACGAAAAGATTCTCTTGGACCTAGCTAAAGTGGTGGTGCTAACTGCTAGTGAGCAAATCGAAGATATTCAAGGTCAATATAGGCGTGTCGTAGAGTTGACTATCTTACCTTATTAATGAGGCGGCTATCATGGGAATAATAAATAGTCGATAAAGTATTACTGAGTTATGATATGATTTAATACCTAACTCCACTTAGACCTAGAAAAGATATATGAATATAGTAACTTGTAGTTCCATTGATCCTCGCTATGATGCAAAAAAGTTGAAAAGTTTAAAATTTATTAGAGATATCGCAATTGTTGAAATCGGAATATCGCGTTCTTACATATTTTTCTCGGACAAAAGAGCATAGTATATAGGATGCATGAATAATACCGACGCTTTGATTCCGCCAATCTTCGTCAATTCGATCGATGATAAAATAAATTACAAGCTTTCCTTACTTCTTTAATTCGTCTTTTCGCATTCCATATCCATTTAAGGTCAACAAAGGACAAATATCAATTAGAAAATCGAAGATTAATCCATCCGTCCTCACCTATAAAAAGTCCCCCCTTCACACGCCTCTCTTCAAATCACTTCAAGCCATCTTTTTCTTCGAAATATTCCACTTACAACTCCTTTCCAATTCAGCTCACATATTTCATCAACAATGGGTGTGATCACATACGAGGAAGAAGTTAGCTGCGCAATCCCCCCGAAGAGGATGTTCAAAGCGTTCATCCTCGACTCGGACAACCTCATCCCTAAAGTCCTTCCCCAAGCCGTCAAGAACGTCGAGATCCTCCAAGGCAACGGTGGCCCAGGAACCGTCAAGCTCATCACCTTCGGCGAAGGTCTGTAAGTTTCATATACATCGTCGATTCACAGTTTTCGCTTGAACTAGTTAATGATGTAATAAGATGGAAAATAGGCAGCGAATTGAAGAAGTCGAAGCATAGGGTGGACGAGATAGACGAGGCCAACTGCACCTTCAAGTACAGCGTCATCGAGGGCGACGCTTTGCAGGGATCGATAGAGCACATCTCCTACGTCATCAAGATCGAGGCGGGCCCCGACGGCGGGTCTTCGGTGTGTAAGATTACGAGCACTTACGATGTAAAGAATGAGCACGAGCACAGTGCTATCGAGGAGAAGATCAAGCATGGCAAGGAGAAGGCCAAGGCCATCTTCAAGGCTGTTGAGGCTCACCTCCACGCCCACCCTGATGAATACAGCGACTGAGTTTTGTTTTGATTTTTGCTTGATGAAATATATATGCGTGTGATTGAATAAGGGTGTGATTTTGTGTGGTTCTTGGTGTGTTTGTGTTCTTGTTTGTGAGCGAACATAACTACAAACTAATCATGGTTCATCGACGCCATGCTTTGAGCTTTCTTTCACTATACGTTCTGTGTCGAATAACAACTCTGATTTCTGCTGCTTTGACGAAATGATAAGCTTCTGAAGTGTTTATACCACAGGAAACAGTGTTAAAAGATTCAAAATTTGTACAGCAGAGAAACTAGTTTTTTCTATCTATAATTCTACACAAACACTCACTCTATACATCTTTCTGATCACAAATTTAGCCGTTTCTTCCCTATTTCTCGACTATGTTATTACACGTTTAAGGAGAAAAGAGAAAAAAGAAATAGTTAGTCGCGGGCGGGCTTAACAAGGGGGCGGGTTTTGCGGGCCAGAGTAGCCTACTACAGCATTCGAGCACATTGCCGAAGCCTTTTCTTTGCCCGTGTACTTAAGATTGATATTGTCGAACTGAACGTTTTGCACGGAACTTTCGAGCTGCACTTCAAGTTTATTGGGTTCGGAGAAACCGTCGTTCCTCTTATGTTCTGATAGAATACGTCGCTGATCCTCACCAGCGACGGCTGAGAACAGAGAAAAAACGAATCAAGAACGCAAAAGTTACGTTTCATTCAAAGATCTGAGTCTGAGGAAAAAAGGACTGACCTGGGTCGATTTAGAGCCGTAAAACTGGTTTATGAGTATAGGGTTCCTCACGTCGTACATGACGATGTCCTTGAATAAAATTCCCGAGGCCTTGCTCGGATCCGAGGCGGGATACGTCTTGATTCGTAGGCCGTTGTCCGTGTTAATCAAAGTGCAGTTTTTCACTATGAGCCCTCGAACGTCGAGCTCCTTCGGCCTCTTTCCAAGACTTCCAACGCTTATACGTCGTACGGAAAAGAGATGAAATAAAATCATTACGCTTGTGTAGTCTAATCTGACGTAAGAAGGGATTTTCGAACAACTTTGACTTACCTAAGGCCGTGCCCGGGCCCACACGTGAGCTGATTCATGGTGACGTTGGTCGACCCGGGCCCCACCGAGACGCAGTCGTCGCCGCTCTTGATAACGCTCCTCGAGATTTTGACGACGTTCGACTTGCTTATGTGTATTCCGTCCGTGTTGGGGCTATTTTCGGGGGTCGAAATTGTGACGCTGTGAACCCTTACGAGGTTGCTGTTGGTGATGTGCATGGTGAATCCCATGCTGTTCGATAGGTGTATCGATTTGATCTTTGCGTTTCGGACCTTCGTCATGTATAGTCTGCTCAAAATACAAAAAGAAAAAAAAACGAAAGAAAATCACTCAACCGAAGCGACCTACGCTGGGGCTTGGAGGGTCCACTGACCGGCCGACCAGATTATACTGGGCTTTCAAGAAAAGAAAGAAAAAAGGAAGAAAAAAAGTTGCGATTTTTTCGATGGTTGTTCACTCACGGCGGGTAAATGGATGCAGTCGGGATTGGTTTTGCAGTCGTTGTATTCCCAGACGTTCGGCCCCTGGCCGTCGATATTTCCTCCGCCGGTCAAAACTACGCCGTCGACTTCTTCGATGTTAATCCATCCCTTTCCGGGATAGAGGGAGACGTCGGGAATCGCCTCGAGGGTCCCCTCGACCGCGACCGTTACGGGCTTCGGGCTTTTGCACGGGCCACGAAAGACGATCTCTCCCAACTTGTATACGCCTCTCGGGATTAAAATTCTGGCCTTTTCGCCGTCGAAATTGCAAGCTGCGCTCCACGCCTTGAAAAACGCCTGCACTAAGTTACGGGAGATATTACGAATTTTTTATTTTTGCGACAAAAAAAAAAAAATCGGGCGAGCGACCTGCGTGCTATCTTGATTATTTCCGGGTTTTGCGCCGTAGTTCAACACGTTAAATGTCGTAGCTTGAATGCAGTCCGCCTCGATAAAGGAGAAGGGGGAAGAAGACAAGCAAGTGATTATTATCAGGACAAAGATTGTGTTGGCCCTCATCTCCATGTTAGAACTTGAGACAAAACTATCTTTCGTTTTGTTTTGTAAATGCTTAGTGAGGGTGCTCCTACCCTGTATCTTGTTTTCTTTCTCGTTACTGAAAAAGGTTGAGAGCCTCTCTTTGCGTGTTTGCTCTCTTCTTGGTTGCCCTAAATGTTAGAGAAAATGAACAAAAGAATGATGATTGCTTGCTCCAATTCTAACTCTCGATTTTTCAGGTTCTTTTTTTTTGTAAGTAAGCCGTTTTCATCTCTTACCACGTCGTATGCATCTGGGGGGCTACTTTGTAGGAAGATCGCAAGGTTTTTTTTCCACAGAATCAGCTTTCCACGAATATCTCCATCTCACTTACTTTTCTTCTAACATAGTTGTATGTAGGTAGTAAGAGTCCCCTCACCTCACTACTAACCGAAACTGAATCTGAATCTGAATATATTATGTAAGGCCTTTCATGCTCCTCTCATTCTCCCAATGGCTCGACTCGAGTAATAAGGTCTTTACTCATACGAAACTCCTAACATTAAATGATTGACTTTAAAATCACAGAACTGAGCTTAACAAAACCGTTCGCTTGACACGCCATAAAACTCTCTCAACTCTTAATTAATTTACCTCTTAATTCAACCTCCCTCCAAACCAAACTGTTTGGACATCCTCAAGCAACACAAAAAGAAAAAGATGAAAAAATAAACAGTTATCTTTCTATATTTAGCTTGCATTAGACCCCTTTAAATAATCCGTACATTCCCTCCAAACCACAGGGCAGGACAGGACAATAGCCTGTTGTCTTAGTTTTCTCCTAAAAAAAAAAAAAAAAAAAAATCCCATAAGATCTTTGTTAGCCTCCCTTTCCAAAATCATTCCAAAAAAAATAAACAAAAAAGAAATATGATTTCGAAAAAAGCAGCCATCATAATCTCCGTCGCCGCCCTCGTAACGACGTGCGCCGCCGTCGCCGCGACGATAATCATCGTACGAGGAGAAGACGGTAATAACAGCAACAATCCCAACAGCAAAATAACCGAATCGGAAAGGGCCATCAACAACCTCTGCGGTCGGACTCACTACCGAGAAACGTGCGTCGACGCCTTAACCAAAGCAACCAACTCCTCCGACCCCAAGACTCTGGTCAGGGTCGGGCTCGACGCCGCGAGGCAAGAGCTATCCTCAGCCATCGACGGGTCGTCTCTCTTCGTCAAATCGCCCTCGAAAGATTCCCCCGACGCAGCTCAGGCACGTCAGATTTGCCAGAAGGTGCTCGACGATTCCATGAGGGACCTGAATCGAACGTTCGAAATGATGGAGGACTCGTACGTAATTACGGACGTCAGGAACTTCGCCGACGACCTACAAACGTGGCTCACGGGCGCCCTGACCTTCCAAGAGACGTGCATGGACGCGCTCGAGGAGGCGAACGCGCCGGAGGCCGCTGAGATGAGGCGGCTATTGAGGGTCACCCGCGAGCTTGCCGTCAACGGCCTGAGCTTGGTCAAGGAATTCTCCGAGTCCTTCGTCGTCGGTTCGGGTCGGGTCGGTTCGAGCAGGCGGCTCATGGGTCGGGGTCGGGTCCTCCGCGGCGGTCGGAGAGGAGCCAGGCCGAACGTGGTGGTGGCTCAGGACGGGTCGGGAAAGTACAGGACGATCAACGAAGCGCTGAGGGAGGTCCCTCGCAATGGCGAGACACCCTTTGTGATCCACGTGAAGGAAGGCGTTTATCAGGAGTACGTTGTCTTCGATAGCGGGATGAGGAACGTCGTGCTGGTCGGAGATGGGCCCACGAAGACGAAGATTACGGGAAATAGGAGCAAGATCGGCGGCCTGGACACGTACCTGACAGCAACCGTCGGTACGCCTTTTCAAAATCAATAAGGTTTAGTTATGGTTGCAGCAACCCCATCCATGTTGGCTCACGGCCCAACTCGTTGGATTTTCGATGCGTCGTCGAGAATTAAAATTTTTGACACGTTTCGACGAGTCAATGGAGTTGGGTTACTGACCAAGTGGGTAAAAAGTAATAGAACCTTAATTACTACTGTTATTATTACGAGTACATTTTCGCAAACTCTATGCGTGCGATTAAAATATAATTTTATTAATATTACTTATAATTTTTGAGATTACTAATTTTTAGTGTTTAAGATGAAACATAATTTTTAAAAATAAAATTGAAAAAATAATGTATAGTGTACGTACAATAAATAGAAAATTAGAGTTATATGATAAGTAGTTTATTAAATTACAAATAGGAAGACTGAATTGTAAATAAATTGACAGACCAAATTTTGCAGATTATAGTCCACTTAGACCAATTATATAAGAGTATATATATTATTATTTGGTCGTATATGAGGTGGTGTCGATGCGATGATGCCTAAATTTAAGTTTGCAATTTGAGTTTCACAACTAGAGCAATTTGACTGGATCTAAATTAAAAATATCATCTTTAGGATAATATGGCCAGAATTTTGAAATTGTTTTCTTCAGATGGCCTCAAATTTAAAATATTTCTCAATTTTTGTTCAGCGATCGAAGGCGACAACTTCACAGCCAAGAACATAGGATTCGAGAACAGCGCCGGCCCTCATATGCACCAGGCGGTGGCGATCCGCGTCACGGCGGACCGCTCGGCGTTCTACAACTGCAGATTCGACGGCTACCAAGACACCCTCCTCGCCCACAACCACCGGCAATTCTACCGCGACTGCACAATCACCGGCACCGTGGACTTCATCTTCGGCAACGGCCTCGCAGTCTTCCAAAACTGCACCATCCTCGTGAGGAAGCCTATGGAGGAGCAGAAGGTCTGTATGGTCACCGCCCACGGCAAGGAGGAGATGAACGAGACGTCGGCGTTCGTCCTCCAAAACTGCAGGATCGAGCCGTCGCCGGACTATCCCGTCGCCGACGAGAGGTACAAGACCTATTTAGGACGGCCGTGGAAGAGGTTCGCCACGACGGTTGTTATGGAGTCTGATTTGGGAACCCTGATCAGCCCAGAGGGGTGGTCGCCGTGGAACGATACGACGACGTATTTGGACACGTGTCGGTACGCCGAGTTCAATAATAAGGGCCCGGGCTCGGATCTGACGTGGAGGACGAGGTCGCCGGGGATAGTTAGGTTTTCGTACGACGATGCTCGGAGGTTTACGGCGGGAGAGTACTTGCTCGGCGATTCTTGGATTGGGCGTCTGGGGATACCGTACGTTTCGGGATTCTTTAACGGTTTGTTGTAATGAAAGAAACGTACGGACGATTGATGTCTTCTTCGTCTTTTTCAATGGGTTCGTTCTTTCTGTAATTCTTCTGAAGATTATGGGGGAGTATGCTTTGATACCGACAATGGGATGATGATCACTGCAATGAGTTGTTCTGATGAAAGAAACGTAGTACTTTTAAGAACTCTAATGAAGATGAACAACTGCGTTCGTGTCCGTAAAATTATGATAACCGACAAAAATGCTTCACTACAAATTAACTGTTAAATTGGAGAAAGAACGTAGAAGCGGATACATTTTAAAGGCAAACAACTTCGTTTATCTATGTTACAGTTGAATCATCCGACCTATTCGTTCTAACGTTGCAATAACAGAAGCTGCTTATATTTAGTTCACTGTACTATTGATTTATATATTACCTCTTGGATTTTGAACTCTGCCCTCTGTGCAAGAATGGGATTTGAGAACAAGCACAAGATTGCTCTTCATTCCTTGTTGATGGTTTGGCTGCTAACTGCACAGATGTTACAGACGATAATCGCAATCGATTTACGACGAAAACGAAAACCCTATTACAACGAGTTAAAAGCCGAGGCTTACTTACTGGTATAACAGTCGACGAGCCTCGAGCGTTAGAGAGTTCGATGTCTTCAGCCGCCTTTCGCTTCTTCTTTTCACGGACAAGAAGCACGGCGCATCTACACGTGTAAAACAGAACCACCAAGCCGAGCGAAAACACACCCACCGAAACGACTATGACCGCCGACCCTAAAGCTGCGCAATCGTAAAGCGAATTTGCTCAAGCGTCGATTTCTCTTAAGAATGATCGCCGAGGCGAAAAATAGAAGAAAAATGGCGTATTCGTAGTCTTACTATGAGCTGCAAGCGAACTCATTTGCCTGCGCCAAATCAGATTTACGGTTGACTCAGAAGTCAAAGACGCTGACATCATCTCATTACAGTCGGGGTAGCATCCGTGGTTGCCTAAATCGTTCACTGTCACGGTCAGGACAGCTCCTCCGCCGTGTTCGCCTTGCTGTATTATACAAAGCGTCACAAAATAAGTAACAATAAAATTAATTCGACGTTCTCGCCATTTTACGACTTTTAGGGTAAAGACTCGCTCATACGTGATAGATTAGTTGTTCCAATACGCCGTTGCACTCGTCGATCGAAGCGCGGAGCCTTATGCCTTTCGCCTTCACCGAGAAATGCTTTGAGATGGCGACGAACGTTATGATGGGTTGCCAGTGGTAACTTCCCTTAAGCTTCACTTCCGTCGAGCCGATGAGTTCCGCCGCGAGATTCGTCGATAAAATTCCCGAGCTCACTTCTACGGAGAATATCACCAGAAAACGGGACCTATTCCCTGAAAAAAAAAGTTGCACTTTCTCTGTCTACTTCGTCGTTTTAAGGGAACTCTTTTTTTTTTTTGCGCAATTACCAGGAAAATTTTGAAGGTCGGGATCGTCGATGAATTTCGGACGGTTGCTTATTTTTCCGAAGACGAGGGCGCCATTGCTCGTCTCTTGAACGGTCACGAGCGAGGGGAGGGTTATGATAGGCGCATCGTTGATGGGCCGAACGTAGATAGGCACGTCGATGTCGTTCCTTCCGTTTTCGTTCTCGGTGGAAACTCGAATGGCGTCGTCTCCGTAGAAATTCTCGTTTCTAACGCAAGATTGCAAAAAAGGAACTCAACGTTGAGGCAATCCGCGAAAAATCGGTCGAAAAAAAAAACGAAAGAAAGGATTACCCGAAATACTGGATATATTGGAGCGCAAAGTTTACAGCGTCGGTACGGCCTAACAAGGTTACGCCGTTTGCCTCTCTTCGGACGGAAAAGCCATCCCATGTCGTCTGCCAATATTGCATCTGCATTGGAGACAAAACGACGGTCCCGTATTTCGAGCCGAGCGTAACGCTTACGTTTCCTTCTGGGTTGGAGTATGCGATTTCGAACCCAGATAAACCGCTGCAATATAAAAAAAGGACGAAAGCGCATCGTTAAAAGAGGCCGATTTCGAGCAAGATTTTTAGGGTTTGAAACTCTTACGAAAAAGCGGGACTAACTGCGCCTTCCGTAGCTTGCAAGTCGCTCGGGACAGAAACGAACTGAGGCGGCGTGCAAAGGACGAGTATATTTACGGTCGCAGAAGCTCGATTTTCGTTCGCGTCGACAATTGTATACGTAAAACTATCATTCCCATAATACCCTTTGTAGGGCGTGTATCGAAAGACGTTCCCATACTGTAAGATCGAACCGTGGCCTGGCTGTCAAAACATCATAACTAGATTGCGTCAGTTTTATAGATAAATAATTTATGTGTGTCCCACATCGGATAATTGAGAAGAGATTGGGTAGATTGTAAGTTAATGGGCTACTCCATTTTTCACCAATTGGTAGTAGTGATGGAACCCCGTCAACTTATGTGGCCAACTCTTCTCATGTGTGGACCCATGGGAGTAGGCCCGGCCCCAAACGAAATTAAACAATTTAAACAGAAAAAACTTCCTAACGTAATAGAAAGTCAATTCGAAACTTACGTTCGAATTATCAAGAACGGTCACATTCCCGCCCGCGAAATAATCGTTTTCCAGGACGTCGAAGGATGTCGACTCGGCCTCCCACGCCGAAACCGTGTCGTCGTAGGCTTTCGGAAAATATTCGCCTGAAAGAGAAAAAAAAAAACATAAAACGTACGATTCGATTCGGCGAGAATGAAAAAGTTGTAAGATATGGCTTACCGTCGTAGACGCTGACGCCGACTGGACAAGGTAAGAAGCGCTGTCCACTATAAGAAGCGCACATTTCGTAGAAACCAACCTCGTTCGCTGCGTATTTAGCCGTGTAGCTTCCGTCGCCATTGTCCAAGAACGGCCACGTCGAGAATTTTGATTTATTGACCGAAGCGATTTCCATGCTCAGATTCGACCCTTGCGTGACCAATGGATTGCTGTAGGAATCGACGAGCCGGACGATAACTTCGTTCTTCATCATCTTCGCCACTTTGCGCTCGTACTTCACTATCCCCGAGAGAGATACATTAACGGCCCCTGCGCCAAAATTAGGCATATAATCTACGAAAAAGTTGCGCCTTTATTTTAACAAGGAACGAATATTGAAGTCACAGAACACCTGGGATTACTTCTTTCTCGAAAGAACGCCCGCCGTTCAGTGGAATATTTCCGCAGAACACGCTGATTCTGTACTTACCGCTCTTCTCGGGTTTATAGGTAACGTCAAAGTCGCTCGACCTTCGACTCTTTATCGCCAGAAAAAGCGTCCAAAATTCGTATATGATCAGCATAAATTCGATCTATAATGCTGTAATAATAATCACAGATTATCCTTACATTGTTGGACTTATCTCTAGCCCGTACGCTCGGACGTACATTAATCTCCGACAACTCTGGCAAAATCTCGACTTTAACGACTTCCAAGTCGACCGCAGAAGGATACAAATAAGCGTCCTTCAATAACACGGAAAATTCCGCAATTTCGCCGGCCAATGAATCGTTCAGACCCGACCCATTTACGACGGTGTTTGCCCCGTCGCAGTAACCTGTAATAAATAAAATTCCCTCGAAATATCGTCAGCGCAGCGATTTTCTTCCAGGAAAAAAAGAGCGTGTGGAGTACCTATGAATACGGTGAATTCGTAAGGCACGTTAGAGATGAAGTTCTTCTTCTCAACGTCGGATATGATCAGCGTGAATTCGCCGGGCTCCTGCAAGCTGAAGGAGAACGTTTGAATCCCAGGTTGTAAGTGCTTAAAGCTCAGCCCAGATTCAGGCATTGATAAGTTCGTCCCCTTTTCGAAGACTTCTACGTCGAATTCGTACGGTTTGGGAACGATGTTTCCGTACTTGTCGTGCTGGTAAATGAATCCTTCCATGTTAGAAAATAATTGGAAATACTTCGTCTCAGCTGCATTCCATCGAACAGCACAGCTTCGGACATCTAAGTCGCCTGTTAAAACCCATCAAGAACTCAAACATTCGACTAACATAGCAATGTGTAGCAGAGCAGCAGCTAAGAACAATTATGATTACCTGGGTTCACCTTAAACGGTATTGGAGATTCGTGTAAAGTTTGATTTTCGATCTCCACGTGAAGTAAGAGCTCGCCGGCCGTGGCTGCGATGAACTCTATTGCAAGAAAACCTAGTTGATTCCATCCTTTGAATGTTACGTTGAGCAGATTTGCCTGTAAACCTTGTGTAGTCGTAGCAGATAACGTTGGGCTATAAGCTTTCGCTCCTTCGCTGGTTGAAGAGACGTTATTCCAAAAGCGTCTTTGGGAAGGATCAAAAGCTCGGCTTTTGTCCCGGCGGTGAACTCGTTTATCCCATCTTCCCACTGCAGAATTCCGGCGGCGGCGTACATTTTGCCTGCACGAAGTCATTAATTAGGACAACTGCCGCCGAGTGGAAAAAAAAAAAGCATGAAATCAAGCAGAGAATAACCTGGGCTTGTCCGAAAGTGAAGGGAAGAGTCCAAGACATGGAAATGTTCGTCGGTTATCAGAACGTTGAACAGGCCAGCGGTGATGGGCACGAAGGAGATGGTCCATTTCTCAGTATCGCCGCCGTCGAAGTTCAGTTTCAGAGAGGTAATGAGACTGCTGTTCCCCGTCTTGTCGTTGACGGTTACGTTGGGTTCGAAGGGGAATTCGTACTTGTCGTACTTGCCGAGGACGGTGACTTTGATCGTCGCCGTTTCGCCGGCCGTGAACGTGTCGGCCTCGTTCAGCCAGCCGAAAGCGAAGGCGGGCAGCGGCGGAGGGTCTGTTAGAGAGAGATGAAAGAGGGTGGAAGAATAAAAACAAGCTTTAGTGCAAGTGATTGAAGCATGTTCGTTCATTTATCTACCTGAGTTCGTGGGATTGATGTTTTCCATGATATGAGGATGATGACGATGAGAGCTGCAAACGGCGTCGTTTGAGATGCCATCGCCGAGGAAATTTTGCCGCATTAATTAGTAGCGGAGGAAGAAATTACTACCAAGTTGGCCGGTCAGACTTCTGAAACAGGCTTTTTTGCTCAGCGGTTTTTTTCCTTTTCTTTTCTTCCTTTTTTTTTTGGTTTCAATATTAAGATTTTCTTACAAACAGTTATTTTCCTTTTATCTTTTGATAGAGCATCTCCATGTTCATGGGTCTAAAACACCATAATAGAGTACATCTATGCTCCAATGGGACTTTATATCTAACAGTAATATTGTGTTGATCTGCAGAGATACTCTAGATTTAGAGTACGCACAATTTTCAGCACAAACTAGAGTTTTAATTTTTGATTTTTTATTTGAAAACTTATATTAAATTGTTAAAAATTAACTTTATTTTTATGGGATAGGAGATGCTATTGTAGAAAGAGGTACTTTAAATTATGAATTCTAAATTTTTACCTATTAACCATCAATGCACTCTTAATATTTCATTTCACTCCTCCATGTCCATACAAAGACACCACGTACACAAACACATAAATAGGGTGAAAGTGGTGAATTGTAAAATCACCAATGAGAACGAAACAAAACGACAAAAAAAAAAAAAAATAAACGCAAACTGCAAAAAAATTAGTAGTAACGTGGCATATACGTGGCGGTTAACTAGCGCTTCGGTGAACTGCAATTCGTTTCTCCCTATTTAATATCTGTTTCATGAGACGCACTTTCTTTCATCGTCAACCTCGAGCCATCCTCTTTCTTCTCTTCCCCACACTGTGCTATGGTGGGACTGAGTGTGATATTAGAGAACTACAGGGACCTGTCTGCAAACCACCATAATACGATGATCAGCAGAAAAGGAAGCATGATGATGAAGCCACCTTACACATACAGCTTTCACATATCTCCGACGACGACTACGATGATTACTCCGCCGGCGAACAAAACCATGTCTTCTTTAGGGTTTCTCGACTACTGCTTCTCGTGCAGCACAAGCTTTTGCCTGGAAAAGACATCTACATGTACAAGTAATAAGCATGCATACATCTCTTTTACGGAGAGATCTGATGATCTTATATCCCTGATTCAAATCTAATTAGGGGCAGAAAATGATATCGTTTGATTTATGTGCAGAGGGGAGATGGCATTTTGCAGCGAGGATTGCAGGCAACGGCAGATGTTCATGGAGGAAGAAGAAGAAGAGACTGCGGCGGCGGCGAAGGCCGGCGGCGGTTGTACCGGCGAGTACAACTGCTCGTCGGCCGCCACGTCATCTCCACCGCCTTCTTCCCGACGTAGAGTCGCTGAAGGTTCAAGAGCTACAAGAGCCAATGCCTTCTTCGCTTACTGATGATCAGCTTAGTTCGAGATTTTCCAATTCTGCCCTCGACATATTTTGTCAAGGACTTCGATGCCCTCGTCTAGATTGATGGAGCAAAGGGATATACATATATATATAATATATCATAATTTGTCTCACTTCACTACTATGGGATCGGTTCTTGGCCGAAGATTTACCAGAAAATAGTAAGAGCCTCGATGCCTTTTCTTGATTTTTTGATTTTATTTCTTACTATTACGTGGAAGTGAGTTTGTTTGTAGCTTGATGGGTGTTTTAGGTAGTTCGTTGTGTATGGAAACGACACAAATTTAAAATATAACGAACAGATAACGAATGCTTATGTTGTAAGGAATTCATCCTCAATGCGAATATCAGATCCTCGAGAAAAAAGAAAAGAAAGAAACTCTCGCACGGAAAGAGACAGATTGTGCTTGGACTGCATTTAGTTAGAGCTTATGGTTAGTTTTCTTCTTGGTGAGTAGTAAGCGAGGAAGAAAGAACAACCAAAGAATTTTTGAAGTATAAGCACATACAGATAAAAATAGCACAAATCAATCCTTTTTCCATTTCCCAGATAAAGATTTACGTAACAAAGTGGGGAAGAAGCCCACCATCGCCCTTATCTTCTTCTTTCATCATCGTCGTCATTCGATTGTCCCACAAACTGTCGTCGTCGAACACAGCTCAGCTCAGCCTGATTTGAAAAGGAGGATTGCTTTGGAGTCCAGATAGAAGTAGACAAAGTGGTTTGTCTCATGAGTTACGTAGGAGCCTGTCGTAATAAACAAAGAGAGAGAGAGATAATCATCATGTAAGATGAAGACATGGATGGAATCGATTATCTTTGGATGAATGTGATGACAAAAACCGTTTCAAATCACTTAAGAGAAGATAAGCATTGATTGAAGCTTGAAAATATCAACTGATGATACGGTCACCACACGAAGTAGAAGAGATCAGCAATTAATTGTCTTCTCTTCATCTAAGCATAAGCAAAAGAAGAACCTTGAGCTTAGAGGAATAACTCCGCCCCGAAAACTAATGAATTCAATCTACCAAGAAAAATAAGTCTATCCTAATTGCAGCTCAACTTCTTATGGTTCTTCGATGAACGTCACGGGATGTTCTATTGAGCAATAAGAAACAAGTAATATCGAACAGAAGAAATATCGAGAAAATCACGTCTAATTCAAGTGCAGACATAGATATTAGACAAGAGATTGTATCCTCCACACCTATGATGATTAAAACACTTTGATTCTTATATGCACACAAAAGAATTCAAATGAAATGACTAAGAACCTGCAACTATGTCTTAACATTGAAATCTTTACTGAAGGAGCACCGATAACAAACAAGTATTAGATGCAAAATTGATGCTGCAGAAACATCTATTGAACTTGAATTACCGAAATTCTTGCCCACGATACAATGCCAAGTAGGGCCGTATTTCTTGTCAAACACCTTCTTTATGTGCTCGGCTACATCCTTCTCCACACTACACTTCTCGAATGCCTGTGCAATCACAACATTTCACAGGCATGTGGTATGTAATAAGATCTCGAAGCTTTAAACATAGGAGCAACTTAAAAGCTTCATTGACTATTTAGACATCCTATCACCGTTCCCACTTCAGAGTAAACACAGCTTAAAGACACATACGAGTGCCATCACTGCCTATACTTGGAAATTTAGCAACTGACAACTATTAGGGAAGCTTTCGAAATATCAGAAAGAAAATATGACCAAGATTAAATCTTTTTTAGGGGTCATTCCATTTCTCCACTGTTTGAGAGAGAGAGAGAGAGAGAGAGAGAGAGAGTACATCAATGGCAATATCTATAGCTTCCTTCTGCATATCATCTTTCATGTCAGCACTCTTAACGGTGACTTTCTTGCCGGAATTCGATCCGGAGGAAGATTTCTGATCATCCACGGCGGAGGGTTTCGGCGCCATCGGTGCTCCGCCGCTACTCCTCTTCAAATCGTCACTCATCTTACTTGCTTCCCTCCCCAAAACTCACCTGAAACTAAAAGATGGCGCAAAGTTCGATCTTTTTTCTGGCTTTCAAGATTGTTTCTGATTTGTTAAGGTAGAGTAGTAGTAGTAATATCTATTGAGATTCTGTTCGCACAAACACTCCACATGTCTGGCTATGGGTTCAGACGATTTTTTTGATTTTTCCCAGATTAAACAAGACATGGGCCTGCGAACAGTATAATGAACTTCATGATAAGCCCACTTCTTAGCGAATGTAAAACAAAGATCTCGTACCCGTTTAAACCCGACGGATCTCGTATTTGACCCATATTCATTCAACAGTATAATGAACCTCAGAATGAGACTTTGGATGCTGCCAAGATTTTCAAATAAAATTAGATTCTTTGTTCGCGGATGTTTCCAAGAAGCTACTGCATGGAAGAAAGCTAATACCTTTTTTCTTTTTTTTTTTTGTCTTCAAAGACCATGTGGGTGGGAGACCGTACTCTTCGGATCCACTAAAACTCAACTCTTCAATTATTGAACTATGCTGCTTTTTATTGACATCACCATTATTACTTGTAATATTTATTCTATCATGTCCAACTGAGAGAGAGAGAGAGAGAGAGAGAGAGAGGCTTTTGTCTTGGTCAGTAGTAGGGAGGGCCACCACAACACAATGATACAACAAGATCCTTACTACCACCAGCCCCGCGGAGGAGGGCCGCCGCACGCGGCGATCCTCGCCGGAGTAGTGCTGATCGTCCTGATCCTCCCATTGCTCCTTGGAGACCAAGGCGAGGCCATCACGGAGTTCATCGCGGAGATGTTGACCCCATTAGGTCTCCTCCTTCTTCCCATACTTCTACTGCTCATCATTCAGTTCTTGTCCTCTGACACGGGCTCGTTTGTCTCGTCGGTCTTCTCCTTCGGCGAGCCCAACTCCATACACCGAGCCAGCGGCTCTCCGATCGGCGTCGCGGCGGTGCTCTTGCTCGTGCTCTTCCTTCTCTACTACAAAACGTCCATCTTCGGCGGCGATGATGATTCAGGCGATTGATAGTGTATAGTATGACGTGTTCCTTTTCTTCATGTACTCTATAACTTGTACTGTTCGGACGTAGATGGGAAAAGAGATCCGTGTATGAACATACATGGTATGGATAGTTGATTGCGATTTGGTTCGATGTCCCAATTACCCTTCAACCTTTTGACCATTCTTCAGTGTTCCGACGATGCTTTTTGCCGACATGTTGGCGCTTGTAATTCATCTCCCAGTTGATCCAATTCCAAATAATTTGTAGTAGTAAGAATTAAAGATCCAATCTTTATTACAGAATCTTCATTTATGTGAGTAGTCAATCCTCATCATCAGAATTAAAGGTGTGTCTTCTCCTCAAAGATTCCAATACCTCACCAGGCATTTCCCCTCTATTCCCAGATTGCCCTGCAAGTGATTTGAGCTTAGGCACACTCATCCCACTAAGAGGAGTCGATGCACCTCTGTTGACATCCCTGAGCACAGACTTCACTATTGCCTCAGCAGCCACATTCGAAGCGTTCGTTTGAAGCTGTGGATCATTCGGTCTTTGCCCGCTTCCTTGCACGGTTGAATCTGCATTAGCAGTAGAAGCAGCGTTGTTCCTTGTTTTCGTCGTCTCGTACTTCTTCATGTCGTACAGAAGTTCTTTCTGAAGCTGCCTATCTGCAACTAATATGTCGTCGATCTCATTCTTGTAATCTTTCAGTAGCATCCTTAAGCAATCCATGAGGGAACCAATGAGAGGGCTGTTTTTACTTTCGAGCAGTCGTTTTAGCTCGATGAAGATTGGGACTGCGTTTTGTATCAGCCCTTTAAGCACTGCTTGAGTGATGGCTCTTCCTTTGGTGGCGGCGTTTGAAGTTGAAGATGTTGCTCCTACTCCATTGTCTTCTTCTTCGGCGAAAGTGGCTTCAGATGATGATGTGCCGTGGTTGGATTGGACACGAATTTCTTTGCTCGAGAGGATTGCAAAAGCATCCTGGTTTGGCCGATATTTTAGAACCAAATTTACATTAACAAATCTTCGTAAAGAATATCCAATTGCAAAGAACGCATAGTAGGATTTAAAGAAAAAGGGCTTTGGATTTACCCTTAGAACTGACTGTCCTGTGTTGTCTTCTATAGAGATCATACCATCAGATGCAGCTGCAAGAATCTCTGCGCATACTTTCGCAAAGGTAGCAAGAAGGTGCTCAGGTGCCATTTGTTTCAGCAAAGTCGTGTAGATGTGCATCCTTTGAGACCGTGATTGCTCATTGTTTCCTCTGGGGAAAAAAGCATATTATTAGTTTTGAGTACAGTATAAGGATTTCCCACTTTGTGTTTATTAGGATAAACAACTAAGTACCTGATGGAAAACATATGCCTTTCGTTGCGTGAGCTGCTGGTGTTACCATGTCCAGTTTGGGCATTCCAATCATTCAAAACGAAGATTGCTTCCACAAAGCTATTGTAGGCTAAAAGAGGTGCTTTTGCTGCAGATAGGAATTACAATGGGGAAATTGACGAATGAATAAATGAATTCATTGGGTTTGCATGTATAATGATGTGTTAATTCAGTAGGGTTATTAAAGAAGAGGAAACAACCTTTAGGATATTTCCAAAGAGGAAATCGGCCAGCTGCCTTATTTTCTCTGATTCGTCGACTAAACACAGCAGAAACCGAAGAAATAGAATTCCTCTCCACTTCACATAGTCCCTCTGCGCAAAAGAAACCGTTATGTAAGGTAAAAAGTACCTTATACAGAGAAAGCATGGAGAACTCGGGAGACCATATATTCGCTGGGGAAAAGATGTACCTGTAATAGCCTTGATAGTAGTACAAATGTCTGTCTCCTAACTAGTTCACATGGATCTCGCAGACATTTTGTAATCTTTGACATATAACTGTACGTTGCAGAAGTTTGCTAGTTCTTGAGCAAATCCTAATAATCCACACTATAATTTACATGTAAACTGAGCATACCAGTCAACCATAGCAGTGTAACGCACACAGAAATCAGCCATAATCACTACAATATTGTTGCGAAGTGCGGCTAAGTCACTCTTTTCAAGTTCCTGGAAATGAGTTCAATAGAAAAGGTCCATATCACGCTTTAAAATCAATATCAGTAATCATAAATCAAACTTACTGTGCATTTACAATGGTATTCGCGGAGTTACTATGATGAGTTTGAAAGGTACCTGCACAAAAAGAGGTATATAGCGCTTTGCAAGTTTCCCATCAGCTAAGCACATCTTGCCCATAGTCACCCAAGATTGTATATACAAGGAAGGCGCAAGCTGCTTCACTGGAATTTGAGGCCCAGGTAATTTGCTCGATTTCGTATCAGAACTCCCACAAGTGATTATGGTGTGAATGGTAGGAACAATAGCTTTGTAGGAGGTCGAAGGACACACAATGACTAGTGATCCAATGGTGTACATGGCGATAACTGCTTTAGATAATAATGTAGAGGAGGCAGATTTTGTTTGTTCTTGACGTCTATCACCTGTACGAGGCGTACGAAACAGTTTCGCTTTATATGCATCAGAAACTTCTGACATATACGAGTCTAATATGCGGGAAGATTTAGACAGAAGCTGGTCCACCCATCTTGTTACAAGGGAATCAGCCTCCTCCCGATTGAACGCCTTTCGTCTGCACAGGGTTCTGAGTGCTTTCACATGAGCATTAACCTGATGAAAAGAAAAAGAACGACAATCGTTATAACAGTATAATCAAATAGAAAGGTCTAAGAAAGCCATTTTTGGATTTTCATTATAATGAGAAAACTTATCTTGCAGCAGAACTTATGCACATGATAAAAGCTATCAGAGCAATCACATTGCCGACTGCCAAGTAATTGATAGGTAAAATTCTAAAAGCTGAACACCACCAAGTTATGAAATCGATCACCTAACTAGATCAAATGCTGCATACCTCAGTAGAGTGCATGTTGAACCCTTCAAGACGTTTGAGGAAGTTCTGTGCTAACTCTGCCGCAGGTTCAGGAGGTAGCTCTGTGGAAACATTAGAAATAGTCTGCAGCAGAAAGACACGATCTGAGACCCAAGCAACATTGTTGGACTCTGCATCTTCTAAAACCGCATATCTTGGTCTGTGAGGGCTTTTGAGTTCCTCTATGGGTGTATCCTTGTCAAGAAGATGCCAATGATGTTGAAGGAACTCCCAATCAACTGCATTTGAAAGATGCAAGGATACCTCTGACAGCAAAAACCAGGCACCAGGTGGTGCCATCCACTTATCTATCGGCAAAGAACGGTTTAACCAATGGGCTTCAGATGCTTTAATGATGTTTTGAAGTGAGGTAGCAATCTTTGTCTTTAGTTTCTTCTTTTTCCCCAGGCTCGTGCAAATTTTCTTAACCCAAGGTGCTACCTCTCCATCACATACTTCATTCAGCAGGATAAGAACTCCTTCAGGATAAAAAGACTCAGCTCCCAAGTCCAACCTCGAATCATTTTCTGAACATTTTGATCCAGCTCTTGCTATCCGATCGAGTATCAGTTCGAGAAATAGGCCCTCACATTCCTCCTGAATGCTCGTTTCATTGTCACTTATCAAACGTGGAACGGAATGAACCCACTCCTTGATCACAAGGTTGTTTGTGTATCTCCTAAATGCCTACATAATAAACGCCAGAACCAAGCTTCAAGAACTGAAAATTGCTATTTCTTAATCAACATCAATTAAAATTCCAGGAAACTGGCATTAGTAAAAGACCGGTAAATTTTCACCTCAGATAAAGCTGAGACTGCCACCTTCCTGATGCTCACAAGTGGGTCCGAACAGGCCAGGCCTACCGTCTTTAGAAGTTCTGCATCAAACTTGCCTCCTGAAAGAGTGGTCATTTTGGATATTAGCAACAGGGCTGCCTTCCTAACAGCAGCCTTCTCATCCAAACACCTTTGTTTCAGGACCCCGTTAACCCAATTGTCACCTTCATGCCCTAAGCCCGTCATTTCTTTCAGCAATGCTCTAGACTTGTCATTATCTGCCAAAGACACAACCAGCTGAGCTAAGCTTGTCAAAGCTCTGGCTCTAATCCCAGCCGTAGAATCAGAGCAGCGTTGAATGAGTGCTTCTAATAACCTCAAACCGCATGGATTCTCATTCCCATCAGTAATCTCAAATCCCCGCGTACCACTCAATGACGTAACCAAAACAGGAATAAAATCCACTGCCAAAAGCCTAAAATGTCCCTTCCCTTGGCTCATTTTCGTGACATAATCAGCAAAGTCAATTTGATGCTCAGCATCCAAAGCCTTAACAATCTCCATCACGGAATCAACTGCAGAAGCCCTTCCGTCGGCCTTTTCTGGTGCTTTCTGAACCAAAAACTTAGGCATATTTACCACCGCCTTCATAATTGCATCCGAACCGTGACCCAATCTCATCATCTTATTCACCAAAAATCCTAAGCTAAAGCTTTTCAACTGCAACTTAGATGATAAAATAAGTGGAGCCAACCGTTTTAATATCTCAGTTGCAGTTTCCCCGAGATCCCCATGCTCAACTTTTAACACTTCAGTTAAAATCCGCAAAGACAGCTCAGATAACCTCTTAAAAATCTCCGTATTCCTCCAACCCTCAACAGTCATCACAGGAATCTCGCAAATAGTTGCCACCAAAGACTTCAGGCAGTCAGAAAATCGGTCCAAGTGAATCAACCCCAGCACCATTTCCAGCTTCTCAAGCACAAAAAAAAGATCTTTAACATCAAACCCACTCTCCTCACCCTCATTATCATCAACACTGCTACTCCCCTGGAACCCACGCTTAGACTTTCCCGGATTTCCCTTTTCCTTCTTTTTTCGACGCGGATTTTGACTTGCAGGCCTTTCCGCAGGAACTAAAGAAGGATTTTTCATCGCCAAGCGTATGGCGCGAAGGAGAGTGAGAAAAGCCATGGGAGTGAAGAGAGTGAAAACAGGGCAATTTGGGGATAAAAGCAGCAACAAGTAAACTTTTGCTGCCAACATCGAATCTCTCGACTCCATGGCAGAGGAAATGGCACTGGTTAGTGACGTAAGCGAGATGTTCCTCGTTGACATTTCATTGTAGAAGTTTTCGAGGTCGATTGTATCGCCTGTAGTGCTGGTGAACTGAAGAAGGGTCACTAAATCCGACAGTAAAGAGCACGAAAGCGGCAACTGAGCGTCGAGATTTTGAACTATTCGAGCTGTGATTTCTTCCATTGCTCTGAAATTGGACGAAGGGGGACGGAGGAGAGCTTTTGATTTTGGGGACTTTCCCGCTCGGAGTTTTGCTGGAAACTTCCGCTCGTAGGCGAATTTCAGATTTTTCAGCTTAAAAGGCTTTGCTTGAAAAGGCCCAATAAGGGTTTGCGGATATCGTTGCGGTTTTCGTTTGTTCGTGGTTAGTTGTTTAAGAAATCGAATGTCCCACTTTGTATTGTATGTCACAATTTCTGTCCCACTTAATCATAGCTATTGAATTTTTGGTATAGTGTCTAGCAGATTTTCTTTTTATCCTTAATTTTAATTTTTTAATTCCACAATTCACCAAATCACAAAATCACTATTTTGATATATACGATAAAAACATATAAACGTCACCAATTTATTCGTTATTTTATGATGATCGAAATGATATCCATGTCTTATATTTTTCTGTATTAGTAAAAATATTAATTTTAAAATTATATTTTGGGACATAGGAATACAAAAGTTAAGACAAACGATTTCATGCGGTTTAATCATGCCGTGGTCGGATATTCTTTTTTATTGCATACGAAAATTCAAAAATAAGAACCTTCTTAAAATTTAATGGGGTCTTTACACATATTGGGGTCTTTACAGTTTACACGTACATCATATTGACGATGCTTTCAAATAAAAAGTTATATCAGACGTTTTCGAAATTCGAAGTAAAATCTTAATAGTTTCTTTTGAGAGTGAACTTGATTGAACTAAGATGGATAATATGAGCTCTGAGTTGATATACATTTAGCTATAAGGATCAACTTGTAATAATGTTAATCTGATGTCTTCTCTCGACAACCCATGGCAAAATTTACTGATGTAGCCCAAAAATCTCCCAAAAACCCTTTCAGGCCAAAAAAATTCAAGTCGCCAATTGCATATCTATTTGGAGCTGTTTCAGTTCCTGAGACTTCGATGAAGGGACTGCGTGTTATCAGCTAGAATGAGGTCCCTCTTCGCTAAACGAGGTAACGTCTTGTACAAACTGTCTTTTTTCTTGAATTTCTTAGCATTTGGTTATAAGAGTTATCATGAATCTCCTTTTTCCTGGGTATATCCATCATTATAATCAGTTGAGCTTGCAGCGAAGTTGTGCGCGAAACTTGCTTTAGTGTTTTCAACTCGTCATGTTTATGTGCTGATTCGCATCCCTTTCGTTTTTTCTCCAATTTAATCCAATATTTTTTTTCCATCGATGGTTTGCTGCAGGATTGACACGTCAGCTCGAGCAGAAATCCTTGTACCTCTGCAGCTCTTGCAGAAGATCGTCATTTTCGAATGAGGGTTCCTCCAATTCCAGTTCTAACGGAATAAAGGAACCACCTTTGAATGGCCCAAGATCCTTCGAGCCCAACAAAAACGACGGGGAAGTTCAGAATCTGACGAAACATGAAATCGTCAAACAGCGAGTCAATGATATGTGCGAGATAATTGGCAACGGTCCCTGGGGAACTTCCTTAGAGAACGCTCTGTTTTCTTGCGATGACAAGCCACAGCCCGACATAGTTATTGGGGTTTTGAGAAGGATGAAAGACTTCGATTTAGCTCTTGGCTACTTCAGATGGGTGGAGAAAGCGACCTCTCAGTTGCATTCGCCTGAATCTTACAACGCCCTTCTCTTATCGATGATTAGGTGTAATAAATTCGATCTTGTCGAGAATCTCTTGGAAGAAATGAGCCTCGCTGGTTTCAGCCCGTCATACGAGACGTCCATGCAGTTAGTTTCTTTCCTAGTCAAGGCGCACAGATTAAAAGATGCGTTCGATCTCATCCAAACCATGAGGAAGCTCAAATTACGCCCCCCGTTTTCTGCGTACACTACCCTAATCGGCGCTCTTTCGTCAGTTCATAAGCCAAACCACCCCGACCTTATGCTCGACCTCTTCCATCAGATGCAAGAGTTAGGCTACGAAGTCAACGTTCATCTCTTCACAACTCTAGTTCGCGTTTTTGCCCTCGACGGGCGAGTCGACGCTGCTCTGAGCTTATTAGAAGAGATGAAGAGCTGTTCTTTCGAGGCAGACATTGTTCTGTACAACGTATGCATCGACTGCTTCGGCAAGGCTGGAAAAGTCGACATGGCTTGGAAGTTCTTTCATGAGATAACTGCAAACGGTCTGAAGCCTGACGACGTGTCGTATACGAGCATGTTGGGAGTTCTTTGCAAAGCTGGGAAGCTCGACGAAGCAGTTGAGTTGTTCGAGAAAATGGAGATAAACAGAGCAGTTCCTTGTGCGTACGCTTATAACACAATGATAATGGGCTATGGCTCTGCTGGGAAATTCGAGGAGGCGAGCGATTTGCTTGAGAGGCAGAGGCAAAAGGGGTCCATACCCAGCGTGATTTCTTACAACTGTCTATTAACTTGTCTGAACAGAAAGGGAAGAGTCGAAGAGGCATTGCTTTTGTTTGATGAGATGAAAAAGGATGCCATGCCTAACCTCTCTACGTATAATATCCTCATAGACGTGCTTTGCAGGTCGGGGAAAGTCGAAAAGGCGTTCGAAATGCAGAAAGAGATGAAGAGCGCAGGCTTAGTTCCCAGCATTATCACAGCCAACATAATGATCGATCGTCTTTGCAAAGCCAATAAACTCGACGAGGCTTGTTCGATCTTCAATAGCTTAGATACTAAGCTCTGTCCCCCAATAAGTATACGTTCTGTTCCTTAATCGATGGCTTGGGCAGGCATGGAAGAGTAGACGAGGCTTATAGGCTCTACGAATTGATGTTAGATTCTGACGAAGCGCCAGACGCCATCGTATACACGTCTCTCATCAAGAACTTCTTCAAGGCTGGTAGGAAAGAAGACGGTCATAAAATCTACAAGGAAATGGTCCACAATGGCGTCTCCCCAGACCTAACGCTCCTCAACACATACATGGACTCTGTTTTCAAGGCGGGCGAAACTGAAAAGGGACGAGCTTTGTTCGAGGAGATCAAAACTAAGCTCTCCCCCGACGCACGTAGCTACTCCATTCTAATCCATGGGCTCGTAAAGGCTGGTTTTGCCCGAGAGACTTACGAGCTGTTCTACGCAATGAAACAACAAGGGTGCACTCTTGATACCCTAGCGTACAACTCTGTAATAGATGGGTTCTGCAAGTCGGGAAAAGTCAACAAAGCCTATCAGCTTTTGGAGGAAATGAAGGCAAAAGGGCATCAGCCAACTGTGGTCACCTACGGTTCTGTGATCGACGGGCTAGCCAAGATCGATAGGCTCGACGAGGCCTATATGCTCTTCGAAGAAGCAAAGGCTATCGGCGTTCAAGTAAACACAGTCGTTTACAGCAGCCTCGTCGACGGGTTTGGAAAGGTGGGTCGAATCGACGAGGCCTATCTCATCATCGAAGAAATGATGCAAAAGGGTTTGATGCCAAACGTGCAAACGTGGAACTGCTTGCTCGACGCGCTGGTGAAGGCAGAGGAGATCGACGAAGCCCTCGTCTGCTGGAATTCGATGAAGGACTTGAAGTGCGAAGCCAACCTCGTCTCGTACAGCATCATCATAAACGGTCTGTGTAAGGTGAGGAAGTTCAACAAGGCCTTCGTTTTCTGGCAAGAATTGCACAAGCAAGGGCTGAGGCCCAACGTAATCACCTACCTAACGATGATTTCTGGGCTGGCCAAGGCTGGGAATATACACGAAGCTGATAAGCTTTTCGAGAAGTTTAAATCGAATGGGGGCGTGCCCGATTCTGCCTGCTACAATACTATGATCGAAGGGCTGAGCTTGGCCAATAAGGCCGAGGAAGCTTATAGGCTGTTCGAGGAGACGAGGTTGAAGGGATGTAATGTTTATACGAAGACTTGCGTCGTTCTCTTGGATGCGCTTCATAAGGCCGAGTGCCTCGAGCAGGCGGCTGTAGTCGGCGCTGTTTTGCGGGAAACTGCTAAAGCCCAGCATGCTTCGAGGTCGTGGTAAATGCGTTTGCATTTTTTTCTTGATTTTTTTTACGCCGCATCGGGCTTCGTGATCGATCTTACAGTAGATTGCTGCTTGTTTAAAATTTTGGGCGATGTTTATGAGAATATTCAGGTTTCATTCTAAGATTTTTTAGTTTTCGTTTTGCGAACTCTGAAAAATGGATGAAGTTCGAGTCGAGCTTCGAGGTGGTTGAATGAACTCGTCTTCAACTAGAAAATCTTACATATAATGACACAGAAATCATTTGAGTTGTGTGCTGCAATCGACGACTTCAGTAATAAATAGGTTATACTATAAATCAGGTCCCAAAAATGTTTTAAAGTAGGGTTCATTGTCAGAAAAAATTTTAGTTTGAAAAACTTAATTTTTAGGGATAAGGACGTAAATTACACAAGTGTTATAAAGTGCATATGAACTGTTATCGGATGATTGTTTTGTTTTATTTCAGAACAATGAATTATTACTCAAGAATAATGAAGTGTTACTGCAAACAGGGCCGGTCCTAACAATAAATGGGCCCCTGGGCGACTTTAGTTTTTTTTTGTTGTAACTGGGCCCTCGAGCGAAATACAGGAAAAAGGTCAGCTTTAGGGGATTCAACATTTAAATACCTACATCAATATAAAAAAAATCAGTCCCCTGTCATATCCAATCTAGGTACCTAGTTGAACTTTATTTAACTGATAGATACCTAACTGATGGATTTACCCCTACTAAAACTGCTTTATTACATCTTTTACCTGTTTTCTTATTTCACGTTCGTTCGTTCATCAAAAGAATTCTCACTCTCTCAAACCCAAATCGCGGATTTAATCCCAGAAATCGACCCGTGTTCGTTTTTGCTTCAGATTCAACGTCGGCTGTCCACTCGTTCGTCGTGGTATTCCCCTTCTGAAATCGATAGGTAAGTCATTCGAAGTATTACCGTACGTTGTCGCATTTTGTCGCGGTATTTCCGTCTTCAATAGGCTTGTATCTAGTTTGATTTTGCTGTTATTCGTTGGGTTTAAGCATTTTCGGTTAATGTTCGTAACAATGACTGCGTGTTTTTGAATGACATCGATTTGTTGTTCGATTAGGGTTTTTTATGCTTGTATTTTCGGATGGGTAGATTAACTGTTGTCAATTTGGGTTTTTTGGAATGGGTTGATTTCGGTTTGTTCGAATGGAGTCAATTTGTTTTGATACTACATTATCAATGCATTTGGTACCCTCAGTTTAGGCAAATTGGTACCCCTTGTGTGAATAAAATGGTACTGCTTGTTAACTGGTTTTTTTCGAATGGGGTCAATTTGTTTTGGTACTACATTATAACTGAATTTGGTACCCTCATTTTGGGCAAATTGGTACTCCGTGTGTGAGTAAAATGGTACTGCTTGTGAAGTGGTTTTTCGAATGGAGTCAATTTGTTTTGGTAGTATATTATCACTGCTTTTGGTACCCTCTATTTGGTCAATTTGGTACCCCTTGTGTGAATAAAATGGTACTGCTTGTTAACTGGTTTTTTTGAATGGTGACAATTTGTTTTGGTACTACATTATCACTGCTTTTGGTATCCTCGGTTTGGGCAAATTGATACCCCTTGTGTGAATAAAATGGTACTTCTTTTTAACAGTGGATTTTTTGCGGAAATGCCTCCGGGAACAGATCTGAGCTGTCTTCCAGGTGCCATCATGCACTGTTTTGATCTACCATAAGCAATTTAGAGGGTAGCATGACCCCAGATCAAAAAGAAGCTATAAGAGTACCATAGGTTTTTATATCAGTCCCTATATCTGTCCGTTTGGTACTCAGTGATGTTCGTTTGTTGTGTAGTTCTGTAAATCTGTCCGTATATTATTGTCAAGGCGTTGAGCGGCGTTGATCGTTGACCACGAGTCAACGGTGGCCGGACACGAAGTCCCGGCAGCATTGGGCCGGCGCCCCGCCTGGCGCCCGGCCGCGCGCCCCAAGCGCGCACCATCGGCGGACTCGGCAGCCAAGCAACGCGCGCGGCCCCTTCGACGCGCGCGGACATGGCTAAGCCATGGGCCTCGACACTTGGCGCAGCAAGGTTCGCACCAGGCTAGCACTCGACAGCCTCAGCGCGCGCCCACTCCTCGGCAGCCTCAGCGCGCGCCCACTCCTCGGCGCGCGCGCATCCCTGCGAGGGGCAAGCCAGATGGCCCGGCCTGCTCACTCTGGGCGTTGGCCGGGGCCTCGTCGGACCTCGTCGAAGCTCACCGGAGTCTCGTCGGAGCGCCGCCGGAAGCTCGCCGGAGACTCGTCGGATCTTGCCGGAGCGCCGTCGGAAGCTCGCCGGAGCACCCTATCCAGGCGGCGGTCAATCGCCGGACCTGACGGCAGCGGCCAGACCTTGGTGGCACGGCGGTCGGACCTCGACAGCATGGGACGGCACCTCGCCGCGTACGCCAGGCTGTGCCGCCGGACGATGGCCGCGTGTCAGCCCCGCCAGGGCATCATTCCGCGCCAGTCTCAGCCATAGGCCGAGAAGTTCAAGAGGCATCTTGGACTTGGTGGCCGGCCAGCTTTGTCAGTCGGCCAGACCATCATCGCGCGACAGCCTTGGCCAGCTTTGGCAGCCCGTCAGGCCATGATGCCCCGCCAGCACCGCGGAATGGCCGAGCAGCTCAGCCCAGCCCATCATCCCTCGGCAGCTTTGGCCAAGCCACTCCAGCCAGGCCATCATCATCGCGCGCGGCAGCCTTGGGCCAGACTCAGCCCAGGCTATCATGCCTTGCCGTGCCAGCCAAGCCAACACACGCATAGGCCGAGACTTGAGGAGTCTCTGCAAGGCCCAGCCAGCACTGCTAAGTCTACAAAGAGCACAAGCACTGACTAGCCAGGCCTGCTAGCACCAGGCAGCCAGCGCCCGGCAGTGGCCAGCCCGCGCGGCGTGCGTCAGCACGCCCATTGGCCGCTCTGGCCGGCTGGCCCATTCAAAGGCCCATTGGCTCTCCTATAAATAGGCTACTCACTTGGCTCATTTTGAAGGGGTTTTGGCATTAAGTTCTGCGAGTGAGTTAAGTATCTTAGCGTGTCTTTGTACTTAGCTTTCGTGTGCTTGTTGGTGCGTGTGTGTTTGTCGAGTCCTTGTACGAGTCACGATAATGTCTTTAGACGCTTAGCTTGTACTTTCCAAAGACTTTGGGGCCCCCGATTAAGTAATAAAATTGGGTTGGGAGTGCGCTCCCGTAATTCGTGTGTAAGGCGTTTGGTCGAGTCCTTGGTGTGGATTCGAGGTTAACAACTACACAGTCGTTGGCTCCAATTTCGTGAGTCGAATGACGGGGGCATTTTCACATTCACACGGTCATTTCCTCATAAGGCTTAGGCGGTTTGCTCGGTCATAGCAAGTCGCTGTCGTGTTGCGTCAAGAGTCATTAGAAGCGAAAAAAATTCTAAGTGATTTGGGGGCGTGACATTAGTTGGTATCAGAGCCTACCTTTGTGAAGGAAATCCTACACCACCTCTACCGTCTACGACTGAAGCAATGGAGGACATATCGACAATCAACAACCCACCCGTGAACAACCCGCCTGAAGGTGATGTTCAAGAAACCAACACCGGCGAGACGGTGCTAGTCTACACCGCACTGCGTCCCCGCGTTAGCACCATGGAGGCACGGCTTGGAGAGTTTCAAGCCGTGATCGATGAGCTCAAAGTGAAGATGCCCGAGGGCGTGACCCAGATCCAGGAGCTACAGGCCGTTGTCCAGGCCATTCGCGAGGAACAAGACGCCGCACACCGCCACCGCATCGAGACGGAGGCCGAGCTACGGCTCCTGCGGAACTTGGTGGCCCGGGGCGAGGCCACTCATGGCTCTAGGCCAAAACTGCCCGAGCCCGAGACCTACAATGGCACGCGCGACGCCAAGGAACTCGAGAACTACATCAACGACCTCGAAGAATACTTCGAGGCGACCCTTACCGCGGAGACCGACCGCGTTCTTCTCGCCACTCGCTTCCTTGTAGGCGACGCTAAACTCTGGTGGCGAACTAAGAAGAGGGAGGCCCTTGAGACAGGCCAAGGGCGTGTCAAGACATGGGAGGAGCTCAAGACGGAGCTTCGCGCCAACTTCCTCCCCCAATTCGGCATCTACCACTCGCGCGACAAGCTTCGCGCCGTTCGTCAGACTGGGTCCATCCACGACTACGTGAAGAGCTTCCAAATGCTCTTGTGGACACGAAGGACATTTCGGAGTCGGACAAACTGTACGACTTCATGAAGGGCCTCAGCGCCTGGGCCCAAAATCAGCTTGCTGGACTGGACGCCATATTCCCGACGTTAACACGGCCATAGCCGAGGCCGAGAGGTTGCGCGACATCCCACGCGCAAAGACGGGACCCGAGCCACAACAGGCTCAGCCCAAGGGCGATCCCAACCCAGCTAAGGGGAACGAGAAGGGCAAAGGCAAGGGCCGATGGAGCAAGAAGAAGGGCCAAGGACAAGGCCAAGGCAGCTCCAAGCCGAACCCGAAGAGGGCGGAAGGAGGCGGCAACCAAGCGCGTTGTCATTTTTGCGGCCAAGGGCACCGATGGTTCGAGTGCCCCAAGAAGTCGGCGGTTAACACTGTCGCCGCGCTGCTCAACGACCTCGGTCCCGCCAAGCTCGGCTCCACCGCCGACATGCCCTCATCCTCCGACCAGCCGCAAGCCAACCAGCTGCAACTCCTCACGGCACTTCAGGAAGGCCGAGGAGGTAAGAACAAGTTAATGTATGTTCCTTGTTCTGTTGGCAACAGGCAGGTCATTGCCATGGTGGATTCGGGGGCCACGCACAATTTTATGGCCATAAGCACCGTATGGAACCTTGGATTACCGATTCACCCTTACGAATCAACGGTCAAGATGGTGAACCAAGTTCAAACCGTCTCAGGCAGGACCTCGGCCACTCTACGAGTCGGCCACTACCTCGACATCCAAGAGTTCATGACCATGCCCCTCCAAGACTTTGAGATCGTATTGGGCATGGAATTCCTAATGACGGCCAAGGTGAACCTGTCCCATACTTAGGAGGGCTCCTTATCGCGGATGAATACCAGCCTGGCTTCATCCGCAGGCACTACATCGTGCCCTACCAAATCACAGACTATCGCTACGACTACGAGGCCTCTTGTTCAGTGCTCCAGCTGACGCGCGGCGAGCCAGCCTACCTCGCCTCAGCCCGGCCAGTCAACAAGGCATATGCCCCGCCTCAGCCAAGTCCGCCCATTGGAGGAAGCCCGATCTCCGCGCGTTACGACGCGCCCGTTCCAGCTAGGCTGCCCAGTCATCCATTTCTACAAAGGGCCACGGGCCGTGCCCTTGAGCTGGACCACGCCGCACCTGCAACCTCCTCTTGCCCGCGCCAAATCCCGAAGTCGACGAGGGCGTCGACATCTTAAACGGGGGAGGAATGTCAAGGCGTTGAACGGCGTTGACCGTTGACGGTCAACGGTGGCCGGACACGAAGTCCCGGCCGCGCGCCCCAGGCGCGCACCATCGGCGGACTCGGCAGCCAAGCAACGCGCGCGGCCCCTTCAACGCGCGCGGCCTATCTAGGCTCGGCCATGGCTAAGGCCATGGGCCTCGACACTTGGTGCAGCAAGGTTCGCACCAGGCCAGCACTCGGCAGCCTCAGCGCGTGCCCACTCGGCATATATTACGGTACCATGTTCGCATATATGACGGTACCAAACTGTCATATATTAGAGTACCATTTGTGCATATATTAGGGTACCATATTCGCATATGTTACGGTACTAAATTTGCATATGTTACAGTAACAAATTTACATATATTACAGTACCATGTTGGCATATATTACTGTAACAAATTATATTACGGTACCAAATTTGCATATTACAGTACCAAATTTGCATATATTACACTACCAAATTGGCATATTTTAGGGTTCCATGTTGGCATATATTGGGGTACCATGTTCGCATACACTACAGTACCAAACTGGCATACCGAGAATCGATATCCGACCACCTTCTTTGGGGGGATACGTATATATCGATAAGCGTCATTGCTTCATTGATTAATAGTAAGGAAGACTCCCTTTTATACTCACACATTGCAAATAACGTCCCGCCACCGACCGAATTTGCAGACGCCATATTTTCAAATAATATGGCAACCTATATAAATGGTACGCTGTATAGTTTAGATTGGTACTGCATAACAGGATATTTGGTACCGTATAGTATAGACATGTTACTTGGTACATAATATAAAAAGATATTGCATAACATAAATGTCCAATCGGACTGTACAAAATATATTTAGGTACGGTAAAACAACAAACAATGGTACGTGATATACATAACAAATGGTACGTCGTAACAGTTCTAAAAAATCCAAAATCTCGATGGATTAGCCTCAATAACTACCAAATCCTAACATTCCACCCTTATATCGAGCTCTTGGAGCGCATTGAGCTCCCAGATTTGGGCTAAACCTTGAACAAATGCGTGAAATCGAATAACCAAATCCTTTGCAAAAGAAAAGCTTCCCTGACAAAATCAAGACCCAAAATCGAGAACCCAACTTTCAAGAGGCTCTTCGATCGTTGTCCGGCACCGGCACGAGCGGAAGGAGGTGGTCGGCAAGACGAAAATTCGTCGACGGCGGGATGGAGCTCGAATTTTGCAGACAAAAAAAAACTGAAAAGAATATTTTGGTAATCTTAGGTGATTAGGTACCTAAGTGTAAAATTTTTATCCAAATGGGTACCTAGCTATAAAATATATCTGATGAGGGACTGAAGTGGCTGTTTACTTTTTTTCTATTAGGTATTTATGTGTAGATTCATGTCCGCTTTATAGCAGGGTTTGTTTCAATAAATATGTTGGGCATGACATGGGCTTTTTTATACTATTTAAAATTAATTGTATATAGAGTACAATATTATACAATAAAATTGGGCCCCTGTTAGAACGGGGCTCAGGGCGGTCGCCCCTTTCGTCCTGCCTCAGGGCCGGCCCTGACTGCAAAACAATGAAATCGAGTCCTTAAAACTAATTTTTTTCCTGACATGACCTGAATTCTAGATTCAGTTCCTGACAGGCTCAGGGTCCGAGCGAAAATTGGCCCATAAAAATATAGAACCAGAGCGAAGGAAACCGCGGGGATATCTTCTGGAAATGACCTTTTTCGAAGAGTGGGTCCCTTATCTTTACTAATTACATTTTTCAAAAATTTTCATAAAATTGACCGTTACAAGTACAACCTTTCTCCACTCACCCCATTAAAAAGAAATCACTCCATCTATATATCAGCGATCCTCAGCAGCACTGTAATTGCATCACAAGAGGAAACGCAAATCTCGATTAGAGTTGAAATCTTTCAGAAATTCCCAGAGAAATGGCGTTGAGGTCGCTTGATAACGAATTGCCTATCACTGCTGAGAGCAGACCCAGAAAGCAAGCGAAGATCTTTGTCGCGCAGAATAGAAGACCGAATTCAGATAGCAGTGGCACGAACGACGAGAACAAGCTCCCTTTGCAACAACCATCGGCTACGATCGATGCCACAATAGATTACATCTCGTCTGAAGATCTCAAAGCATTTGAAGACCCAGATCTGAATATTCAGGCACTTTTTCAATTTCTTGTTAGATTCTCAGTGTTCTACATTATACCCTTGTTTTTTATCCTCTTTTTCAGGGTCTCGTTGAAGGTTTAGAGTCGAAAGATTGGGTGAAGGTATGCGAATCGCTGAACGATACCAGGCGTTTTGCTCTGTTTCACCATGAGCTTCTTCTGCCAATTCTGTAAGTTTTTAATCTTTTCCCTTTATTTCTGTTAATTCGATGAGAAAAAAAAAATGAGATTTCGTTGTGGATAAAAAAGGGGAAAAGTGGTGGTTGTGATGGTAAAGGCGATTAAGAACCCGAGAAGTGCACTCTGCAAGACCTCTATCATGGCTGCTTCTGATATTTTCAAGGCCTTTGGAGAAAAGTTGCTCGAGGAGCCAATCTTTGATGATTTTAGTCAGTTGGTAAGCACTCATTTCTCACACCTTTAATTCCTATGAGCTAGGAATGTTAATGAGTTAAACTCCTCTTTACTGTAATAACAGCTGCTTCAGCTGCTGCTCAAAGCTTCTCAAGATAAGAAATTCGTGTGCGAAGAGGCAGACAGGGCTTTATCGGTGATGGTGGAATCCCTGCCTTCTCTGCCTTTGCTCGAAAAGCTTCGTGTCTACGTTGGGCACTCGAATCTCAGAGTCAGAGCAAAAGCTGCAGTTTCTATATCCAAATGTGTTGTCTCTAAGATGGTATATCAACATATTCTATTTACTTCACCATTGATATGGGCATAACAGTGACACTTTGCAATAGGACCTGAAAGCTATGGAAGAGTTTGGCTTGGCTGAATTGATGCAGATGGCTTCGAACTGTCTGAACGATAAGCTTCCCGAGGCTAGAGAAGCAGCAAGATCCATTGTAGTTTCGCTGTATGAGGCAACAACTGCGAACGAAGAGGAGAAGCACGAGTTTTGGCAAAGCTTTTGCCAGTCTAATCTCCCAGCTCTTCATGTTCAAGCTATGGTTAAACTTGTATCTTCTTAGGAGTCTTGATTAGTTTAAAGGGAGATGAGAGGGAGAGTAGCTTTTGTTTATTAGTTCTGAGACTTGATCATCATCATCATCTCTTGTACTGATCAAAGATTTCATCAGTTCTTTATTTGATCTTCAGTTTCTAATGACGTGGTTTCAAAGGGATTTATGTCACTCAATGAACGAAACCAACGAGCGAAAATATGGAGGAGAAGGTCTTCAAAGTATTATTTGGGAATTATGCTCTGCCATTATAGTACGTCAACGGTCAGTCAAGGTGGGCTAAATTGTTTTGTATATTAACATAAATCTTTGTGTCAATTGAACGAAAATTGATGACTGATGATTCATTTGTTAACTATGGTTATTTTATCACGTACATATAGGATATGAAAAGACATTTTAGCAGTCATAGTTGGAGATCTAGCGAACCAACGCTCCTTGCAAAAAAATGGTAGGGCAACTTTGAATAGAATAGGCAAATCTGTGTAACTTATCGCAGCAACGTTTCTCCAGGTAAGAGAACACGACAAAGAAACCTTAAAACAAGACAAACCCTAAAAACCAAATTCAGTAGTGTGTAATAAAAATCGTTTCTTTTTACACAAGCCAGCCAACCACATTAACGATTGAAACCCTTCTTTGTTTTCCTCACCTTCTGTCGAGCCGAGCATATTCAGAAGACTAGAACAGCATGAATGCGAAAGCCCGCTAAAGCTCAAAGTTTGAATCTCGGTATGGATTCAAGGCTCTCACTTTCAGCTACGGCACCAAAGGCGGTGCCTTCGACAGGTATTAGAGCTCCTCTGACTGTTGATGAATCCGATTCTGAGTGCTCTGTTTCGTCAAAAAGCTACAACAATAGTCCCACAAGTAGTTACTACCGAGGTAGTGAGTCCCCTCAAGGCTTCGACAGTGGCGAAGATGAGCTTGAAACTTCAACTGAGAGGCCTTATGTGAGTGATAGAGATGAGGTGTATGCATTTTCTAGGCCTTCTATTGAAGGTGGGAGTGGGAAATCAGTTCAAGGAAGTTCAAGCAGTAGTTGTAGTACGGATAGAAGTGGATTTTTAAGGCCCTTGGTGAGAAACTCCGATGCATCTTTTGTTCAGGAAAGTATCGATTTTAGCGCATTGCCAAATTTCAGGGCTTATGTTATAGTCCCAGATAAAGGAATTCATGAGGGAGCTGTTACTACTCTTGATTATGGTAATTCAAGGCCATTCTTAAGTGAAAGTGATGGAATTACTAAATATGATGGTGTTGTTACGAATAACTGTGATTCTTTGCCCGCTTTAGTTTCTATAGACGATGAGGTTCTAATTAATGAGGTACCAATTGTAGATGCTGAGATTTCAGTTGTAGGAAAACTACATGTGCCAATTGCATTGATATCTGCTGAAAGTGATGACAACGATTCTGAGGGCAGTGAGGCGTTGGAAGATGATGGTTTCTCAGGCATCGTTCGAGTCCCTAGCATTGAGATGCTGCAAAGAGTCGACAGCACCCCAAAAGCTAGAGTATCAGAGTTCGATGAAGAAGAAGGCGATGACTATCAAGCTGAAGATAAGGCGGAGATGGAGCTTGTGGAAGATTTGCGAACTGATAACAGTTTTATGAGTTCTACGACTGGTGATGAAAAGGTGCATATAGTTGCAGAGAACTCTGTTCATGAAGCACGAGTCGATTCCTTGTTCAAGAGTGAAGAACTAAGGGCCATGTCAGACGATGAAATTCAAGAACTTGTTGAGGTATATGATACGAGAAAGAGCGTTGATTCAGTTCATCAAAGGGATTCGATCGATCTTTTCGAAATTGGACCTTTACGAGGAGCAGTTGAACCGCCCCAAGTGTTCGATGAGTTCAAATACAACGGTGACTTTGGACACGTACCTACGCGAGAAAGGAAAACCGAAGTCAATAACTGTTATATTGAATGCAGTCTTCTTCCCCACGAGGATGTCGATTCGTTCAGCTCTGCTGATGTAAGCCAATGTGAATTTGCGAGTCATGGCGTCCAGGAAAGTGAAGAAGCTACAAACATCGAACGGCCTACGGAGGTTTTCGAAGTTTCAACTCTCCAAGATGATATTCAGACAATGGTAGATCTGATGGAGAGGGGTCAAAAATCTACCTCAATCACAGATTCATACAAACGATTCGATTCAGCTGTTGGCAAATCAGAGCTAGCTTTGAGCGAAGAAGACGAGAGGAAGAAGAAGAATCTTAAGAAAATACGACAAAAATATGTCAGGCTTGTCCATACATTAGGGCACTCGCCTGAAGAGTCCACAGCTTCAAGGGTTTTGCATCGATTAGCAGTTGCTGAGTCGAGGCTCACGCCTGGCATGCTTAATCTTGACGATTCCATGGGAAAAGCAGCCATGGAGACCATCGACTCACAGAGCAAGAAAGACGTTGACATTTCCCTGACCTTACTTGTCATAGGGAAAACAGGCGTTGGTAAGAGTTCGACGATAAACTCCATTTTCGGAGAACGAAAGGCTTCAGTCGACGCATTTCAGCCCGAAACAGCTGAGGTGAAAGAAATCGCTGGCACTGTTTGTGGGGTGAAAGTAAAGGCCTTCGACACCCCAGGTCTTCGATCTTCTACGATGGATCAATCCTTCAATGTAAAGATTATGTCTTCGATCAAGAAATGTGTCAGAAAACACCCGCCCGACGTTGTCTTATACGTCGACCGCCTTGACATGGACACAAGCTACGTCGAAGATTTGCCGCTGCTGAAGCTTGTGACTTCTTATCTTGGCTCTTCGATATGGGCTAAGCTTATTATCGTTTTGACTCATTCGAGTTCGTTACCACTAGATGGATCTGATGGAAACCCTTTAAGCAACGAAGCATTTGCGTCCTTACGTTCAGGAGTTGTCCGAAGGCTTATTTTCAGTTCCTCGAAAGAGCTTCTGCAGATGAATCCAAGTCCAATGGCTGCGGTAAGTTTGATTGACAATAAACATTTTTCTGAGATGGATGAGAACAGAGAAGCAGCTGTTGCTTCTCCAAAGCTGCTACTTCTATGTTGTTCGATGAAGGCTTTATTCGAAGCAGGGATTTACATTCCCTTTCGCGACGAAATTGGGAACTGTATCGCATCCGATGAACTATCGGGGAAAGGCGATTTTGTCCTTCGATCATCTGAAGGCGATGATGCATATGGTGCAAGCTCGGAAGATTGTCGTATTAGTGAAGATCGAAAGTTGGAAAATCGAATTAGATTTAGTAGAAGTACGACACTGGGCATTAATTTTGGTTGGAGCGAGGAGAAAAGCGTGAAGATTTGTGGTATAAGGTGTTGGAATCCACTTCAAGTTTCTGCGTTAGCTTTGGCTGCAGTTGCTTGTGCCATTTGCAGGAAAATATCAGCTCAGTCCAAATAGGTCTTTTAATCGAATCATTTGTAACGTGAAGAATGGATTTTAGTATTTTTTATTACAATGTCTTCAGTTTGTCTAGACACAAGATGCTTGCTTGATTCAGCAATCGAACTGAAGTGCTTTTAAGACATATTCCATCACTTAACATCAAGCCTTTGCATCGACGATAAGAGTACTCTCTTCTTTTAGAACACGAAGTTTGGAATAATGTTACCTATGGCAGACATCTAAGTATCTCATGGCAATGGCAGCAGATCTTCGATAACGCACGAAAAGCAACGTACGAAATGTTTCAACAAATAACTGAATTTTCCGACTTTCTTCAATCGATTTGTAGATTCTTATTACAAAAGAAAAAAAAACCTGTCGCCAACCGCCGACGGAAAATCAAGAAACAACACAACCTCAATGATCCTGTAAATTTACTACAAGACAAAACAAAACAACAACCAGGAAAGAAAAAAAAGTCGCCTTCGCTCTCTAATCACAGAGAAGAAGAAGACACGTTCGAAACCTTAAGCGAGGGGAGAATCAACCCAAGATCTCCATTTTCTTCGAGGGGTTTACTCGTCTCGTTCCTAATCCTCACAACTCTTCTGCTGGCGAGCGACGTATGAGCGAATCCATACATCTCCAAAATCTGATTATCGCCAAAGTTAAACGCTCGATCCATCTGCTTCAGACATCTCTCCACCGAACTATCCCCAAAATCGCCGCAAGGCTTACAGCCCACAAAGTGAGTCACCAAAGGCCAACTCCCATTGCCCTGACTACGTTCTTCGATCATTTCCTCGTACTTGTCCACTAAGATCTTCCAATATCCGTGCAGATAGTAAGCATTCTCCAAGTAAACCTTGTCTCCCCATTTCTCCCTTTGAGTGGCCAACACATACACCATAGCAGATTGATCATCAGCTTCGAAGACTGGCCTACCATTCAACTCCCTAGTCAGCAATTCGCCTGCTTCTTCTCTGATCTTCCCCTTGGGACCCATTGGAGCCAAAACGTCGAGCAAATCGAGCGACCACTGAGTGTTCCTTAGAAGGAAACTGCCAGTGTTTAGCCCTATCCAATTCTTCTGTTCGTAGACGAGCTCGTCCCAGCCGTGCATTACCAAGTTGAAGTCTTTGTACCTCTCCCATGGAAGCTCGAAGCTCATGTCTGTAAACATTGCGTCGCTGTCCATCCACCAAAAGAATTCCACCTCAGGGTGAGATAGCATGAGCTTCCTCACCAATGGAAGTTTGGCCCAAAATCCAGACATTTCGGCGTCTAACAGTGCCATGTTGTAGAAAACTTCGATCCCATGAAGCCTGCAGTAATCGATCTTGTTCTTGATGCTCTTTAGAAGGTAATGATCGCCCACTGAGTTCTCACACGGTTTGGGAGACGAGCCAGTGACTAACAGAACCCTAGGCTTCCTAACGTTGTCGTCCTCGCCTATGAAATTCGGAAATCGTGGGTTTTTTTGCAGCCAATCGCCCCTCTGCTGATCCCAGTCGGTGATCTTCGGACCCAACGTGTAGGGCTGGTTAGAGTCTCTCTTGAACTCTCTGAACCCATCGTCTTCGTCGTTGAAGATCTCATTGATGTCGGCGTCGGCGTAGTTCTTGTCGTGGTTATCGCCGCCGGCGGAAGTAGCGGAAGATGACGATGACGACGTGGCTTCTTTGAGGACGCGCCGGGGCTCTGATCGCCGTTGGCGGATGTAGGAGAAGGCCGCGCGGATCTCTTGTACGTCTTTCTCCGGCGTGCCGAAGTTTCCGGCGCCGATGTGTCCGCGTAGGACGACGAGGGTCAGTAAGAGGCAGAGGAGCGTCAGTGTTCCGCGTCGGATGAGCCGGCGAAGCCGACGCGCTAGACGAGGACCGAGGAAACGCTCCGACATGGTTTTTGAGTGGTCTGCGAGGGGTTTGCAGTGGCTTGTTAGTGTCCGAAAATGCTGTCGTTTTTGCAAGTATTTATATGAATACGGCAAGGATTTAAGGTTGTTACGATGTAATAATGAGATCAAACGCGTGGAGAGCGGCGCGTGGGCCGTGAATTGCGACAGTACAACTCATCGGGGAAGGGGTGCTTCGATTCGAATATAGTGGCGATGCGAGGGTGGTGGGGGTAGAATCGGAAATATCGAAGATAATATATTCTTTATATGATATGTACATGTTATAAAAAGGAAAGGTCCAAGTCCAATGAAGGAAAGCCCAACTCATGGTTGAAGTCGAACATTTCTTAAGCTGATGCTATCATGAATATCAAAATCATAACTTCTTTAATCTCTGATCTGTTGGCGTGGCAGCGGACCCGGTCGAATAACACCGCAGCCAATGTTTGGGTAATTAAAGATAAAATGTGGACACCGAAATTTAACGTGGAAAACCCCCAAACAAATTGGGGTAAAAACCACGGGCAAGGAAGAAGAATCCACTATAGGAGAAATATAGGAGTTACAACCTCTCGTACTACAAAGGAGAAAATCCTCAATATCTCTCTTTATAATCGGAGAAAATACCCGACAAACTCTCTATTAATTTTCTCTCTACCTCTCTTCACTGATCCCTTTGGATTTCTTTTGTAGGATGCATTTCATATGATCGCTGCATGACCTTTTATAGGCAAACCTATTGCATGTGAACAAACTAAAATTGTCCACCCACCATTTGAATGAGTTGGCCACGTGCAAAAAGAAAACAAAATTGCTTTTCTATTGACTTTTCCAAAGCCGCAATATGTCGACAATCTCCCATTTGAAGATTTGATTGAAGTTATGTGTTATGAACATGTTATAAAAGGAAAGGTCCAAGTCCAATTAAGCGAAGCCCAACTGATGGTTGAAGTCGTTTCAGCTCATTCTTTCCGTATTTACCCATGTTATAAGCTTCAGCAAATGGTAAGAAGATGATTCTAAGCCTTCTCTTGATTTCAAACTCTCAGCTTCCTCTATAAAGCTTTTGTTCGTTGTCTCAAAAAAATATCCTTTTTGAACTGTTGCTTTGCGATTTATATGCTTAGCTATTGCCCTCTTTGTGAAGGTCTTTTAGTTCTATGAAGTGTTGACTTGTCAACATAGAAGAAGCAAAATTGGAGATCTATTCCTGTGACGTTTGCAATGATTTATTTTTTGGTCTCTTGTTGATTGCTTGGCCTATAAAAGGGGGCGTATGCTCATTTGTGAAAGGCACCCCAAATCACTGAGAGAGAGCGAGAGTAAGAGAGAGAGGTGATGGAAAAATGAGAAGAAAAAAGAAAAAGGAGAAATCTTGGCCGGGTGAATAAGGGTGAAAGCGGGTACAGTTTTACTGTGGTAATTGAGAGTAGGTACAAATATTACCCAGGTGGATAAGGGGTCTCGATTTTTGGATTTAAACACGAGCGTTATTTTGTACGGTGTAATATTATCAAATATAGTAAAACTATTGTCTTTCCGTGGATGTATGCGGTATTGACTGAACCACGTAAAAATTTGGTGTTCTTTCGTTGTCATTTTGGCTTTAATTAATATTCCGACAAATTGTTGCGGGGTCCAAATACAACTACCGCTGGCCCGGAATTAAATATTACCTCTCAACCCCAACAAGTGGTATCAGAGCCAAACCCTGCTGGTATTCTGAGTATGCTCTGTGGTTGCAGCTGTGTCTGATCTTCCACATTAGAAAAGATATCAGAAGGGCACATCTATTGGGGGAGCCAGTGTCAGAGCGAGGTTCAACGAGGTGGTGCCTTGTACTGAAGAAATGATGGTCCAAGATTGTTATCCTTGATGAGATGCTCGGTGTCGGGCGGAGCTTGTGCGGCGGTGGAATTTTGGCGAGTTATGGCAATAGTGCTGTGAGGCAGGTCGCTAGCCTTTCCTGGGAAATATCTGATCAGTATTATTTGGGTCGGACTGTTAAATCTCTGCATGGATAATAAACAACGGATGGCAGCAAAGTGTGACAATGTGCTAGTGCGGGAGGTTTCACTCTGTGACAGAAAAGAGTGAAATTCGTCCTCATTTGTCAAGGCTGGGGTGGGTGATAAGCTTTGATGGGAGCCGAAGAAAAGTCGGAGTAAATGACGAAAGATTTGGGGTCATGATGGCCCTGTTTGCTTCTTACGTCGCTTCCTGATTCGGGTGATAATGTAGTCACAACTATCTAGTACGAGCCAGTGAAGGCAGTGGATGGTGGAGTCAACTTTTTTGGAGAGGAGGCGGCCAAATTATTGTGATAGTCGGACGTTGGCTATACACGGAGAGGGTCGTAGGTAGAGGAAGGTGACACGCCAAGGGATTTGGAGACATCAGAGGTCCAAATCCAAGTGGCGGGAAGGGCATGTGATGCTATATATGTGGTGAGCCGGGACACGTCAGGAGTACGACTTGAAAAAGGAAGGACATGCGGCTAGAAAATTCCACATGCGAGTAGCACACGGTTCATCTTAGAGACGTTCTCACAGTCTCTAATGATGGCGCTCGTTCTCAGGAAGAAGGATATTAATTTCGGGTTTGCTCCAAGAGAATATTTTAATGCGTTCCGGAAAATACGAACTGTTTTCCGAAAAATTCCACATGCGGGTAGCACACGGTTCATCTTAGAGACGTTCTCACAGTCTCTAATGATGGCGCTCGTTCTCAGGAAGAAGGATGTTAATTTCGGATTGCTCCAAGAGAATATTTTGATGCGTTCCGAAAAATACGAACTGTTTTTCGATCTCCATGGACCGATGATATCGTTGTGTTCGATGTGTTCGAACGGGGAAGATCAAAATAGTTGGTGGAGCGGTGCGCATTTTGGATGGTGTGACGTGTCTCAAAGTTGCGTACAATTTAATATTCTTGAGCCAGTCAGATTCCAGGACTATGGGGTTTTCATAGCAGGGGAAATCTGAAAAAATCGCACATGGTGGAAATGGTCCTACAAAAGGGAGAAGAGTGCAAAGGTTTTGTATCGTCTGAACGTGGGTATGGCATATAATACTTAGACTTTGACGGGTTCACGAAAATCACGCACGTGGTATAGAGGCAGACGATGGTGAGAAGGGAAATCCTAGTGGAGAAGGGGTTGCATCGAATTCCCTCTTCGGGAGTCGACGGGTTGAGTCGGTTCAAGCTGCACATAAAATTGGCCGCTGAATGAATCAAGTGGGGTAGGATCGGAATTGTTGATTCGAATTATGTGTAGGTGCTACAAGGAAAGCAAATGAACGTTCGTGGTAATTACGAACGGGTTACTCTCATTCTCGGATTCACCGGAGTGCTCTCTAAAGAAGACGTAGATGTTGAAAAGGGGGAGAATTGTAGACTTTCAACATAGAAGAAGCAAAATTGGAGATCTATTCCTATGACGTTTGTAGTGGCGATTTATTTTTTGGTCTCTTGTTGATTGCTTGGCCTATAAAAGGGGGCATATGCTCATTTGTGAAAGGCACCCCAAATCAGACTGAGAGAGAGCGAGTAAGAGAGAGAGAGGTGAGGGAAAAATGAGAAGAAAAAAAGAAAAAGAAAAAAGGAGAAATCTTGTCCGGGTGGATAAGGGTGATAGCAGGTACAGTTTTACCGTGGTAATTGAGAGTGAGTACAAAAACATTACCCAGGTGGGTAAGGGGTCTCGATTTTTGGTTTAAATAGGAGCGTTATTTTGTACGGTGTAATATTCTCAAATATTGTAAAACTATTCTCTCCGTGGATGTATGCAGTATGGCCGAACCACGTAAAAATTTCGGTGTTCTTTCGATGTCATTTCGGCTTTAATTAATATCACGATAAATTGTCGCGAGGTCCAAATACAACTACCGCTGGTACGGAATTAAATATTACCGCTCAACCCCAACATGAATTACTTAGTTTCTCTTCTCTTCATTCATTCCTTAACTGCATTGTACTTGATGAGATGGGGAACCCCCATAGTTTACATTTCATTGCATGATATTTGTTTCAAGCTGTTTATTTATATTACAGATCGTTTAGTGAGAAGAGTCTTAGGCTGAATTGGTTATGTGTGTATCTTGGACCTATTTGTAACTCCATCAGTTTTACCATCAAGGTTTTTAGATTGATGTTTTGATTTTTTTGTTCTCAGATTATTGATTACAGTGAGCAAAGAATGATCACATGTGTAGCAGCTTCCTTGGGCTTCACAGATTCTTATCCTTATTTCACATCACTGTTATAATACTTGGTCTCCATTTTCTTACATGTCATGTCACCATATTTTAAATTGGGACCAGTTTTCATTCCGAGAAACTGAGTTTTTGATCTGAAAATGCACTAGAAAAAACAACCTTAAATTTCACAACGTGGATGGACATTATTGCATCACATTGTAGCTTCTGAAAAAAAAAAAATACATTTTTTCGTTCAAATTTTGTCCCTTTATTTACATGCTTGTGTAGAGACAAGAAACTAAGTAGAAATTCGGAAATGCAATCAATAACAAGGAGCGTTTGTTGTCACTCTTATTAATTATTTTGTTCATAAGAGACCATTTTGATGATTTATACGCTCAACAAGATCAATGACTAACAAGAAGTACAATTTTAAATACAACCACCAAAATCTTAATACAATAATGAAAAGCCAATTTGCTACTTGTTAAAACCAATCGACTAGAATAATTTCATCATCGCGAAGCTTCCAACCAGCTAATAACCTCAAACTGACTTTATTTTTCTTTTGTTTGTGGTCTTGGAAAAAACTAAAAGTGAATATTTATGGATAAAATACAAGTCTAAGTCAAGCCAAAAAAGAATGGGGGAGAATGTTTAAGCATCTTTCAAAAGCAAGATAAAAAAAAAAAACTGTAGTACATAGGTCAAACAAAGAATTAGACGCGTTTTCTTTTTCCCTTGTTATTCAACAAATATGATTACGGAAAATATTGGTGAATTACTAGTATTTATCTTTGATTTAAACACCGTTACTAACTAAATATTTTTTTTTTTTCTTTTATTAATTTTATACAACTATACTATAATCATCTCTCTCTCTCTCTCTCTCTCTCATGGCCATAGCATTTATAAGTACATAGACAGGGATGCATTTTTCACTGCAGAGGAGCGTCTAATACTCAGCTTTCAACGTGCTTTGCATTCTTGTTCCTCCCTAATCTGTTCCTTTTGGATTTTCTGTGTCAGTTCATGATATAGCATTTAGTGGTGGCTGGAGATTCTTCGTTGCAATCAGGCAGGGAAGGTGATTTCTTCTTATTCTGCATCTATTGGATATATTTCGTGTTATTTGGCTTGGTTGAGCTATGGGATTGTGTTATGATTTCATCAATCGTGATTTTTTCGTCTGATTTATCGGTGGTTTTTAGTCTTTTACGCCTTTCTGGTCCGTTGGTGCCTTTGATTGCGTTGATTGGCTGTTTTTATTGATTTGTGAGTTTGGGTTAATGGTCACAATGAGAAAGAACTGACTGCCTTTGATATTCAAACGTATGCGTCCTAGCTTGAATATGACTTGATTTTGAGTTCTTGACCTTGAATCGTAATATGAGGTCATCTATGTATGTATCTAAATTGATATGTTGGAACATCATATGGCTTATTGTGCTCTTGTGAAGTGCCGAAGAATAAATGACTGTTTACTGGAGAAAGTATCAAATGAGAATCAATGTTTTGAAAAGCCTTGATTGGTAGAAGAAGTAATCTCCGCTTTGTTTTGTTGGCTTGTTTGTTTCTTACTTTTTCATGTTTATGACACGTTGATCATTCCGTGGAATACGTAAACTGAGAAAGAACTCAGTTTTATTTCATATGCGAGAAATCACTGATAGATCATGTTTTTTTTGCTTCCATATTCTCTCAGCTGAAAAAAAGGATGATGAGCGGTGAAACCATAAGTGACGCTCGTGGAGAAATCAAGGTAAGCTTTGGCTACCAATGCGAGAACACAAACGACGATTCATCGGAGAGAACAAACTACATCGATATCCCATCGAAAACCACCAAACTCAGAAGGGCAAACAGCTCCTTCACTTGCCTCTCTGGCGCTGCGCTGAGCGCCAACGCTACACTAGCCAATACGAACATCTGCAATGGACTGATTGCGTCAGAAATCTTACCAAGTTTGGATTCTCCCAACTCATTTCGAAGGATACCATCTTCACCATCTCTATCAAAGATGGAGTTTCTGTCCTCTTCTCTCCAATCTAACCTCAGCTTCAGCCCATCTTCTCCAGGCGATCATTTCGATTCTGATCCTCTTTCGTTTATGTCGACGAGCGCTCCTTCGAGGAGCGAAGGTTTTCTCAATGCGATGGAGGTAAAAATCGCCGGTGGAGCAGCTGGCGAAGATCGTGTTCAGGCGGTTTGCTCAGAGGAGAATAATTGGCTTTTCTGTGGGATTTACGACGGGTTTAATGGAAGGGACGCTGCTGATTTTCTTGCAGGGACATTCTATGAAACCATTGCTTTCAGCCTTAATTTACTAGATTGGGACAGTGTCCAAGAATCGGCTAGAGTTATCTCTGACATATCTTTTAACCAAAAGGTCCTAAGCTGCCTCGAGCAGGCTCTGAATCAATCAGAAGTCGAATTTCTCAACATGGTTGAACAAGAAATGGATGATCGCCCTGACTTAGTATCGATAGGGTCGTGTGTCTTAGTCGTCCTTCTTCATGGGAAGAATCTTTATCTGCTCAGCGTTGGCGATAGCAGAGCAGTGGTGGCTACTTATGAAGAAGCAGCCAACGCAAAGGAAAGCAAACGACTGAGAGGTGTTCAGTTAACAGACATACACTCTGTTGATAACGAAAAGGAAAGGACTCGCCTTCTGAATGATCATCCCGACGACCCTTCGACTATTTTTGCAGGAAAAGTCAAAGGCAAGCTCAAGGTCACAAGGGCTTTCGGGGTTGGCTACTTGAAAAAGGTTGGTTATTTAAGCTTCTTTAAGGATTATATACAGCAAATCTTTATCTTGATTATTCAATAGGGTGCCATTTTCTTGATTTTCTTCGTAAGAAATGTGATCATTTGGTGCCTCCTTTTGCTGCAGCAATCCTTGAATGATGCATTGATGGGCATTCTTAGGGTTCGTAACCTCATTAGCCCTCCATACGTATCATTAGAACCGTGCCTAAAAGTACACGAGGTGTCAGATTCAGACCACTTTGTCGTACTAGGAAGCGATGGCTTGTTCGACTTCTTTACCAACGAGGAGGTAGTAAAGCTTGTTCATTCGTACCTATCGAGTAACCATTCGGGGGATCCAGCCAAGTTCTTAGTCGAGCAGCTCGCTGCTAAAGCAGCAGATTCAGCAGGTAAACTAACAATTGTTTCTTCCTTGTAACGTAATTTCTTCGAAATCCACGACTGGGATAACGCTTTCGACTATCATTTCTGGGCAGGTTTTAGCATGGAGGAACTGATGAGCATCCCCGCTGGTCGAAGAAGGAAGTACCATGACGACGTAACGGTGATTGTAATAGTTCTTGGTATGAACAAACGCACCTCGAAGGCATCAACATGTTTGTGAAGAGAACGTGCTACAACTTTCGTCGAAGCTTTGAAATGATTTGTACAGTAATCAAATATGTATCTTCCTTGCAAATGGCATTTGTGTTTTTGGTGTTTTTAATCTTTGTATGCTGTATCCAACAACACTTACGACACATGATGATCAATGCCATATTTTTACCTGCTATTGATTTCATGTTACAATAATGATAAAATGATGATGGAAAGACAACGAGTAGATGACATTTGTCCTATGAATCAATATTCAGACAAACTTGGAAAAACAACAAGAGGAAATTAGTTATTCGAAAAGAGTAGGCTTTTCTCACCACCACCAATTGACACCTTTTCGTTAGTCCCAACGAGAAGCTGCAATATATCAGACAGAGAGAAAAGATATGTTATATCAGTTTAAAAGAGATTGCCGGCGGCAGGGGATCTGTTTGTTTTTATCCATAGATCTCTTTAAATGAACCCAAACTTAGGCACAGATGATCATAAGTACTGTAATAAAACTGCTCTTAACTGAAGGAATCAGTACAGCCCAGATTGAAGATGTCGCAGAGAAGTAAGAAGATAATGGCATCTGTTGTCTTGGCTGTCCTTGTTGTCTTGATCATGATAATAGTGCTCTCCATTTGCAAAGGTTTCAAGTGCTAAATAGAATTAAAACAGCTTTGTTATATATGAAAGATGGAGCAATTCAAAATGGGTTGTGAAGCTATGCTCTTACATGCAGATGTAGGAGGATTTCAGTTTGCTCTTCAGTTTCGCACATTCATTCTCATTGCAGCCCATCCTCTTTAGTTAAGACGCGTGATTGCTATTAATTAAGGCTGATTATATTCAGAATTCGTTGTTTACCTTGCAACTCTTATTCCTATTCTTCTCCTTGCGTTATTTCAGCTTTGTTATGTATTTCAATCGGAGAAAAAGGTAATTAAGCAAAAACACGAAAGTCACTGTTTGCCTAACTTACACAACTTCAAACGTACGACTTGTACTTTAGTTCCAGAAATTAAGGTGGGCGCACAGTGTTCACATTTTTCATGAGAATCTGTGCTATAGATGGATCCTCGTGCAATTTTTTTTTGATTTTTTTTTTTCATTACTATAGTCAAGAAGTCTCGGTGAATTTGATTCCATAACCTCACTATAACATGCCTACTTGACCTATTATAAAACTAAAAAGGGATACTAAAATTCTAGATTGGAAAATGAAGAACCCCGTTCAAGCTTGTTCCCTCGATTCAATAAATAACGAAGACGAACCCATAATAATCAAAGTCGTATACCAAAGAGAAATATTCTGATGATAAGCAAGATTATATACTAATGGCTCAAGTGCGTATTTCTTTATCATTATACACATAAGTTATGGAAGATCACACACAAAATGAACATTATAAACAAACATCTGTACACTGCTACACACTTTAACAAGAAGATTCCCATCACATCTCACAAGCTTTAGAGAGAATTACATAAATAATGTTATGTTAAGAGCTGAATTACAAAACTAGTTCAGTTTTTAAACCCATTACAAAACTAATCAACTTTTTTAATTCGAACTATTTTTATTTTTATTTTAACCACGAAAATACTTAAAAAATATAAATTTTCACTATTGTTATCTTCAAATAGCACAACACTTGTTAATAAGTAAAATTTTACCCCAACTTATTTTACTCAAATATATTAAAAATATATTACTTAAAGAAATCAAAAGAAAAATAAAATTACTTGGCGTGATCGTGACCTACTCTTTCCACGTGAGTTCAATATCTAGAGCTGTCAAAACGAGCCCGGCCGGCCCGTAGCCCGCCAAACCCCGCGTTGGGCGGGCTGGCGCGAGTAAGCAAATGCACGTCCAAGAAATGAAAAGATTACGCAGGGCAAAGATAAATCACCGTCTCACTGCTCATTGCAAGACAACAAACGACTATGTCAGCTCGACTTGCAAACTTACGAATATCTTGATGATTGCCTTTCTCGTCAATAAGATGGGTATGGCAACCATCTGCGACGGGTGATATTGGTAAGCATATAGTCAGATTCATTTTTTATTACATTATATCATGGCATGTTTCTTTGTAATAGATATTAAGGTAACAGGTAGGGTCTTAATACCATCATTAGACACCGATGAGTCGGGAATTGGCACAGACCAGCTTCTTTTAGTAGCGAGAATCTTTACTCCAAAAGGTCGCAAACGCTCGGCTAAGTGTATACCAAGGTTTCCATATCCCAAGATGAATATCTACACTCAGCGGAATGTGCTTACTTATGGGATTACGCGGACAAGCACGCCGCCTCCTTAGATGCACATGCTTAATTCAGATACACACGAGAATTGTTTGTCGAAAGTGTACCTTTTTCCCAAGCAATGTATCCCCGATCGGCTCACCGAGCTTCTTCTCACTCACAGCAACTTGCATTTCGTACTGTAACTGAGGAATGAAGAGCAAGAAAGTTCAGTTCAGAACTAAGATCACAAAATCCCCAGATGGTGCGCTGAAATCTGTTATAATAATATGTGGAAAATCATCGAAATTAATAATAGACCAACTTGCTTGCGGAGGAGGCCCAACATCAGATAAATGGCCATTTCAGCACAAGAAGCTGCATTTCCTGTGCCAGCACTGGGGATGCGAGCAACCTTAATTCCATGTTTGGAAGCAGAATTTACACCAACACCTATCATGTTGCCCACAATCATACAGTTCCAACTTTCAAAGAAGTATAATTTAAGACGCGATAGAAGGATACTCGCTTAAGGTCTTGACAAGGGGAATTTTACCTTCCAACCCAACTCCAAATTGCATAACGAGCTTCATGTTGTTTGCCCGAGCAAGGATATCGGAGTTTAGCCGCATACCTTTCACGACGCAGATATCGTAATTTCCAATGACATTCGGAACATCTTCATAGGGTACAACATCAACCTGGAAAACAAAAAAGAACACCATTCAGTACATGAGTGAAGCTGTAAATACGGATGATGCAACAAAACAAAGAACAACCTTTATGAAAGGATAATCTTGCAAATACTCGATGGCATAATTATGAGAAGCAGGGAACTGAGATCCGCAGAAAAGAACTCGAGTTACGAATTTCGGAGCTCACCACTCATTTCTTGGAATCTGCCCGACGAATCTATTTCAGAAATAACATGTCTATAGATGAGGAAGCAAATTTATTCGTATCACAATGTTTTTGAACTGCAAAAACAACACAAATATGATCAACCCCAAATTAGCTCAGCATGAGCTGATGATTACAATGCCACATACCGAAGCTGATAACATAACAAAGCGAAAGAAAAGGAAACGGAAAGCATTAAACTTCCCACCACACAAAGCTCGTGAAAACCAAAATCCATCGAAAACTCCAGAATCAATTCAGCCAAGCAAATCGTATAGACTCACCATTACTGAATGGAAACGGCGAAAATTACCCGAAGAAGACGAAAGGAGACGCTTCAGCTGAGGTGCGACACTGCGGCGACTGGCGTACGACGCTGCTGCGTTACTTATAACAGTGAATTCACTGATTTCACCAACCAAACATTTCAGGACCGTGGACATAGAAGACAACGCATTTTTAAGCTGTGGAATTGCTTGGCTTGGCTGAGCTCAATACGAAATGCCAATGAGGTCCTTCTATTAAGTATAGTTGCTCAATGATGCCCATGAATTTCTTAAATTACACTTACCTCCCCATTTAAGTTTTTCGCTTTAAAAACATGTTCAGACGCCCAAACGTGTGATCATTGGCCCATTAATAGGCCCAGTATCAGCCCAAAACTTGAGCATACTTTTAACTCGATTTCGTTTCAAGTCATTGAGGAACCGAGAGGAGAGCGGCGAGCGCATCATTCAACCCTCAGTCATCTATCTATCCGTGAAATGCGCTTCGAAGATGGTGAATTCTAATGTTCTCTCGAAATCGGGTTCGAGCTCTGTTCTCTCTGTGCCTTGTATTGGTGTATCGATGTATACTCAGGGTCAGGTTATGTGGAAGAGATGCTCCTAAAAGTGATCTTTGCGAGCATCTTTGCGCTGATCTAGCTAGACTCAATCTGATTTGTGCTCGAATTTTGTGCTTGTTTTATCTAGAGTGTCTTTTTATGGATCTATGTGTTGTTTTGTGCATGTGTTTATGGGGAAGTATTTATCGGAAATAAAGGGGGTTTGATGTTTTGACCTTGATTTTACCTGTCCCTTTTCTGCTATCTTTCTTATTGATCTAAGCTTGCCTTTGTGACAAAATGCTAGAATTTTTCCCTTTAGGATTTTGGTTAGTGTGTGAACTGTGAACAATGTGTTCTTGGCCTGACCTAACTTATCTTATTCTATGCTCCACTGCACCTTAGCGAGTCTATGGAAAGTAAGTTTTACTGCTGGTGATGGTTTTGGTGTTGTAAAAAATGGCATACCATACCAACCATACGTTATAGTTCTCATTGTGATTATTTCATTATTAGATGCTATGAAGGTTGGGAAACTCAGATCCGCTTGTAAAATGATGTGAAACCCCATATGATATTTCCAATTGGTACTAGGACGTAACCCTTAAACGTTAAAGGGTTTATTTCCAATTGAGATCGAAGGCGTTCAGCTGTATAGATTTGGCGATATTGTCGATTGATTAGGTCGCATCTTATGTGTTTACGCGCCTAGGTAATTAGTTAAAATTTCGGCTTAGTCTGAGTAGTTAGTCAGAGACGAGTGATAAGATTGAATATGATTTGGTGATTAAGTGAATGAGTTTGTAATAATCCGAGGCAATGGTTTACTGTGTTAACGGAACTTGCTTCGTCTTTTTGTTGATCCAGGAGAAGAAGCTTCGATGGGGGTTGTAAACAAGTTTTTCATTTCATCCATGTTCATGTGGGCAGCTCCCGTTGCCATTTTATACGCCTTCAACCATAAACTACTGCCTGGTCAGATTTGATGACAACCAATTGATTATTTGTAGACCTCTTTTCAGTTTACTCGATTTGAGATATATCGCATTGATATTGCATTCAGTTCCAACTACTTTCCTTACTTCTTAGTTCTTTGTCCGAAATACAGACATTGCCACTGTTACGAGCCATCCATGTCACATGGTTATAGATGTCTCGTATGGGATTAAACCACGCTATATCATTGACTTGGCGATACAAAACTTGAATTAGGAATGATATGTGTGTTGACTTTATCTATCGCGTACATGAAACAGGTTCGTCGCAGCTATCTCCAGAGGCAATGACATTGTGGAGCGGGATTCTTGCGGTCATCTCTGTTAATGTGGTCATAGGATTCTACATTTTCATGGCCATGAAAGAACCCACGAAAAAGTATGAGCCAGATACTAGATTCCTCGCAGACGCGAAGGCCAGCATGATGAAGCTTGCCCAAGCCGACGACGACTCATCTTCAGACCCTCGTGCTAAAACAGACTAACCCCCATCTAGTGCCTAGATATCTGCATCTTTTTTGGTTGCTGCATTCGCACCCATGTAAAGAACATGATTTTTCTACACTTGGTTAGGTAATTGTTGAGGATAAGTTGGTTATCTAGTGATGTTTTAACTTCCACTATTTCCCTGCGGGTATGGTTTCGAATCTTGATACGTTATTTCCACTCGTGTAATCTCAATTATCGAGTATCTTTTCATCTCATCATTGTAAAGTATATACGATTTCCATCATATAAAATGTAATATTTATCCATGTGTTTAAGAAAAGTGTAAGGGCTCGTTTGATATCCATGTATACATGGGTATGTGGGTATAGCAAAAAAAATACCTTGTTTGGTATCCATGTAAATTAATACATGGCTTGTATTCATATACAGGTCCATTACACACAAATCATTTATGACCCTTGTTTAGACAAACCCATCCTACACGTGGGTATACTAATACACACTTCTTAATACCAATTTTGCCCTCATCTTCACCGTTGGAGACTCCATGACCGTTGCTCTGTCGCCAATGACGACCACGACCTCGGCAGTGACGAGGTGCTCAGGTGTGGTGTCTGACGAGGGACTCGGTGGCGCTGACGAGGGCTGTGGTGGTTTTTCGTTTTTTTTTTCAAGAAGCTGCTTGACGGAGATGAGGTGCTCGACGTCGACGATGGTGTTTGACAATGGGCTCGGCAGTGCTGACGAAGGGCTGATGGTGGTTCGCCGGAGGGAACAACGAACAATCTTCGTCATCTCGGCGGTGCTGACGAGGGACTGTGGGTTTACCGGAGCAAGCTTCGTCGTCGCCGGAGGGAGCAACGAACAAGCTTCGTCTTCCTTCGCCGCCGCTTTCTACCATCGAGAATCGTACAACAGACTTTGATCTTCGATTTCTGTAATTTGGGGACGATTTCTGCAATTTGGGGAAAAAGACTTTGAGCTTGCGATTGCTTATGAAATTAGGGGCTCTGTGAAGACATGATTGCAATTGTTTTTTGATTGTTTTTTTATAAAAGGACAAAATTGTCTTTTATGTATATTTTATAATTTCATACGCATTTCAAACATACAAATCAAACAATACATACATCATTACCCAAATAATTAAACACACATATCAAACATGTTAAAATATTCTATCAATGGAATTCGTGTATAGCCATACACAAATAACTTGTACCCATCAAATCCAAAACATGGGTATCAAACGAGCCCTAAGGGTTCTACATTTATCGGAGGAAATGGCTTTGAGAAACAGTGGCAAGCAGATTGGTACAAATATTGGGATGGGAATCAAAGCTCTAATGTTACATACAAGAAGGGAAAGTAGCGCCTTCGACACTGATTTGCTTTGTATTGCTAGAAAAAACCAGCATTTGGCTCCGACTCTTCCTACCACCACATTTGTCCTTAGAGAGGTTGCAAGAGGGGAGAAAAGTTGTGGTCACAAATAAGCAAGTGCTTTCGAGCTTGGGATATGTGTAATGATGCACAATGGTTTTTTTTTTTACCTTTTCAAGTGCGAATCCACAATGGATCCAAAGAGAAGAGCTTCTCGTTTCGACTCTTAAGTGCTGCTACAGCCCCTAATGGAGGTGCGTGCACCGTGATTGGCAGAGTCCACTCGCACTTGTCTCTTCCCTCTATCAGAAGAGGATGCTCAAACCTTGCGATGAAAAGAACAATTACATTGAGAATCTGAGCTAGAAAAAGGACAGTGGTAGGGTTATAGCAGCGGCGTTGCTCAAACCTTGACTACAGACATCTCTTTAGAGAACATCCATTGGAAATTCAAGTGAAAAAGAAAATGAATACCATCAATCAGTAGTTACCTTGTCCAATCAATGTTTTTTGGAGTTGTAAGAAATTCAAAACGAAGAGCCCATTGCACAGAGACATAGCGGGTGGCAAAACTCATGGGGCCATCTATCGGGATGGAGAAGAGAAAGCTTGTCTGAACTAGATCTGCCACGACCTCTTGATGATCACTATGGATCTGCATAAGTGAAAAAAAGAAACGTGCGCGTGTGTGTGAAACTGCTTTGCTCTTAAGGAAATCGCGTAATATATTGATTCACTGCCCATGTGTTATCTAGTATGTACGTCATAACAAGTCAATTACACGAACCTGTGATGTAAGATATAGAAGTGATTACAAAAGTAAGAATGTGCACCTTCGTAATAGTAGGAGAATGTCTTCGAGAAGGATGAACAAAATGTCTGTTTATGGTCTCTTTAGTTTCCAGAGTTATTGACAGCTGAAAATGGCAGGCAATTCGAAACTACATATCACTAGACAGAAAATTATGCCAGCTTCACTAACCACATATACTACTGGAAACAATACCTCAAGGCATCTCCTAGCCCCTCCTTCATGTAAGAAAGTCAAGGTTCCACCAATCTGTGAAAAGGAACAAGTAAGAACATAGGCGACCGTGGTAATGAAGAAGTGAATTATAACTACTCCACATGCCTCACCATGTCACTGAAAAAATATGTTGACTCGTAGTTCTTAGGTGAAAATCTTAGTAGAACTTGGTCATCCAGTCTTATATTATACGATCTCCCTCTTAGAAACCCTTCTGCTGCAGAAAATGTTAAGAGAAAATTAGCCATAAGGGACGAAAAGAATCTACTGCGCAAAATAATACAATTACTAAGGATCAAAGGAATTACATCCTCCAGGTTCAATTGATCCAGATAGTGATGGCAACCTTGAGTCATCATCGGCCGAGAAGGACCTTAGATGCCTTGTTGGTTGGCTCCCAGACCCACCAGCTATAGATCTGTCTGAAAATAGTGAATGAAGAGATTACATTCCAAATAACTATAAAATGCATGCGTGTGCCACGCAGACATGATAACAGAGCTGCCGACAGAAGTTTAATCAATTTATCAATTGTTGCAAGAAATATCAAGTTATTAATATTGTTTACCGCTAGCCGTATCATTAGCATCCTCAGCCACAGACAGGCGAGAGAATGCCGTGTTGGATGGCAAACTTGTTCGCTCTTTAGTGGCGTAAAAAGAGCCTTTCTTTGAAGAACGTGCTGACATAGATGCCAATGACAGCGAACTTCCAAAAGTTCTATTTATATCTTCCTTCGAAGGGTTATAGGAAGAAACAGATAATATATCATCCCGTGAACTTTCATAACCATCCTCAACTCCATCAAGAGCCTCATTTAGTTTAGCCTACAATTAAAAATCCACCATATAAACTCATGTTGGACAACATGATCAAATCTAAAGAAGCTTTTAATGGATTAGGTAAGAAAGTTACCCATTCAGAATCGGCATCCATTTCCTTCCAGTATACATCCAAAAATGCAGTTTCTAGAGGAACAATCCCTGATGAAGTTATTTTTCATTATTTATGCACAAAATGTGGAGGTTACTGAAAGTAAGTAACTCGTTTAATCAGTAGTATATTCTAATAGGGCAACAAGATAAATATTGATTGCCGCATTTATTGCATAGAAGACCACAAGCAATCAGAGAGTCTAAGAACTTGGCAAGTAAAAATTGCTTAAATATGATCTGTGGAAACAAATGTAACATACCATCATCACTATTTTCTTCACTGACCAGGCCATTGTTCTTCTGAGTAACCCATATCTGGAATGAAACTCGTGCTTCCTGTGGATACCGAAGGCAACAAAAAAGCATGACTATGAAAGAAAATGGGAACTCGAAGTGCAGAAGCTTTCTAGAGTTGAGAAGAATCTGATATAAAGAGCAAGCAAATGGAGAAAGAAAAAACTGGCAGGAAACAACTAATCTGTGATATTTCGTAAGACAAATCAGATTGAAATTTCTGACCAGGTCCGAGATTTTCTGTACTGACTCGCGATGAGATGGTCCCTTCTCCAAGATTAGATATTGCCCACACAATGTACTACTGACATAGTACAAGTAACGTATGGTTGTACCTCGGTATGATGGTGGAATACCGTTCGGTAAAACAGTCCGGACCACATCTACAAGTAAACAACACTTGACGTTCATTGCAAGCCTCAATGGGAACTCGAAGTGCAGAAGCATGAGTTAATCAAACCAACAAGAAAAATGGAAAGCAAATCATCAAATTTACTGTAAAAGATCGACTGCAAATTTATAGTATCTACATTGACTTACATTTCTTTGCGGAACCACTGGATAGAATTTGATTCGCTACTACAATCGGAGTAGAGCAATCCATAAATGCATACTCCCCTGAGGAGAAAGAGATAACAACATTTTATATGTGATTAATCACAATCCTACAACGCTGATATCAAAAGTATTATTTATGTGTATTCTATATCATCTCCATTTAATGAATAATCACATTCGTCATATCACATAACGATCCGCAAATCTCGAGATATAAAAGACATCCTCGTACCTCCTCGGTGCTTGGAATCGGGAGCAGTATTCCTCGGCGCGCTGAACCACTGAGCATCCAATTTCTCGATCCCTTTGCACTCAAACGTTAGCTTCTCGATCAGCAGCGTCCATTTATCTTCGGTAGGGTTTTTGATTTCAATGGTGACAGTGATCGGATCGCCGGGACGGTACACTCTTCTGTCCGCCTCCAGCTTCAGCTGCGGACGCGGCGGATCCGTATTGCTCGGCGGAGACGACGACGGCGTAGCTCCGATGCCGAACAGTGAGAACCTACGCGATGAACTGGCGAGCGCCATTTTACAATGGAATTACTAATTGCGAAAGGGAAGAAGTACAGAGAGCTTGTTGCCGAAGTTCCGAGACAACATTTTCTCAACGAATTTTCATATTAAATATCAATTTCCCGAAAAAATATTAGGGGGTCTTTACACATAAGTACATATTTGGATAAAAACTTGTAATTTACTACCATGTCAGGATTTTTTTATATGTAGGTACCTAACAGAATAATTTTTTTTCACATAGGTACCCGATCCTCGAAAATATACCATACAACACATTTGGGTACCCTATATCAACACATTTGGGTACTCTATAAACAGAAAATGGTACGACGTATGATATATTCAGGTACGCCCTATGTAACACACATGTATGTCGTAGGTACGACGTATACTATATTTCGGTATCATATATCAACGTGTTATGGTACGCAATATACACAGAGGAAGGTACGACATGACTAAAAAACTGGTAAAAATTGAATCAGGTACCTACCTGTAAAATTTTCTGACATGAATACCTATGTATAAAAATTTTATCCAATTGCGTATTTTTCTATAGATTCACCAATAGTAATAAATAGCATAAATATCAAAATAGATCTACAGCAGCCCACCAGCCAACATCGGGTCAGGTCGGGTCGGGTCAACTCATATAAGTGGGGCAAATACCCCGAAGTTCGAAAACTACACTATATACTTAACTACAATCACAAATTGTATCTCTAACGACGGCGGTGAAGAAGATAATGTGGCCGCCACGGCCTCGCCGGAAGATAAACGGTCGAATCGGAAACATCATCGCAGTCGATACTCTTGCAAGAAGCCGACACTTTAATGAACCCAAACCTATCGCTTAAGCTCCTCGTAACTACACCAATTTTCGAACAATTCTTATTATTATTGCAACCACGGAGATGATCATCTTCGTCCTTGGAACACTCGACCATTGCTGCAAAAAAAGGATCTTTACGCAGCTTACTGACTGAAAGGTACTTGTTGGGCGAGTTCGACTCTGTGATATTATTGCCGTTTAGCTTCATCGGCGACAAGGGAAGAAGGAGGCGATGGTCGTTCTTGTTGAAGCTTCGGCTTTTGTTCTTGGGAATTCCTGGGTTTTCTTCCCATGAAAATGAGATTCCTTTGCATGGTCGGAGAGGAGATATTGAGATGTTTTTAGAAGATAATCTCTTCGACGAATCTTCGTCTGATGAATTTGATGAAGACGAAGAAGAAGATGGCGTTCGAGGGTTTGTGGGTTTGGCGTTGGTTTCTTGATCTGTGGTGTGTGTAGTTGGTGTGTTAGAAGTAGGAGAATGTTGAAAGTCATAATTTGCAACCTCATATTAATGTGAAGAAGACCATAAATTGCATGCTACCACCAAGGTCAAGAACATCTATTAGACAAGAAAACAAGAAAACAAAAGCTACCAAACATGTCAAAAATATCATGCTTTGTATTTAAAGTTCATCACTATATAATGGGATGTAATCGTATTGAGGAATGTATTAAGAAATAAAAAAACATTAAGTTACAACTTTCTCTCCTTTTGTCTCCAACAATTGTGGTATCAGAGCCCTGGAGAAATAAAAACAAATTTGAAGGATAGTGTTGACTTCATCCTCACATATCACCAAAGAAAGTGCCGTAGCACTACTTCTCTCTTTTGTCCACACTTGTCCACCAATCAAATCTCTCACCAATACACCACGTGAAGTTTCCCAAGCAGAATATTTTTTTTTCAAGCAACCACCTCATTATCACCTCTTAAACTAACAAATTATCAAGTATCACCTTTGTAAAGAAGGCAACTCAAGCACACATCCGTATTCTCGACGTCTGAAGCGGGGTGAACACTGTGAGTAACCCAACATAGAGCACCCATACCCTACGTGAGATGGCAAATCAAGTGGCGACTATGTTTTCTTACACTCCGAATCAAGTTCCAATCTTTGACGGAGAAAATTTCGACTATTGGTGTAGTCAAATGGAAACACTGTTTATCTCGCAAGATCTATGGGAGGTCATTGAAGAAACATATGCAGAGCCACCATCTCAAGAAGGTAAAGACGAGTCCGATGAAGAAGAATGGACAGACGTACAACAAAAGGAGTACAACAAAAATCGGAAGAAGGATGCTAGTGCTCTAAGGTTCATCCAACAAGGTCTCAGCAAAACCATATATATCCCAGAATTCATGGCATTAAAAAATCCAAAGAAGCATGGAATATTCTCAAAGAAGGTTTTCAAGGAAACGAAAAAGTAACGTATCAAACTCCAATATCTTCGGAGAGAATTCGATAACTTGGCGAAAAAAGACAACGAAGCCATGCAAGTCTATCTCACTCGAGTTCCTGAGATCGTCAATCAAATCAGAAGCCTTGGAGATACTATTGAAGAGAAGAAATTGTCCAAAAACTTCTAAGGAGTCTTCCCTCTAAATACGACTATATCGTCGCCGCGATCGAAGAGTCGAAGGACCTAACCAAGTTCACTTTTCGTGAACTAACAAGCTCATTACAAGTTCATGAAGAGCGCCTCAACAAATCCTCAAATCAATCCCTAGAGCAAGCTTTTGACTCTAAGATGAACGTGCTTGGAACTAAAAATACCGCATGGCATCACAAGGGAAGATGCGGTTCAAATCAAATGAGAGGAAGAGGACGAGGCCATCCAAGTCATTTTAGGCCTAATGGTGGAAACTCAAACCAACAAGCCGGCTGCCGATTTTGCAAGAAAACAAATCACGATACAGAAGATTGTCGATTCAAGTACAAGAAGTGCCAAAACTCCAACCATTCTCAAAGAGACTGTTGGTACAAAAATCGGAGAAAAATGAAGCAAATTTCATCAAAGACGCCGGAGAGCAATTGTTTTCTTGCATGGCGGATCAACATCAACCGTCATGTATGTGGTATTTGGATAGTGGATGTAGCAGCCATATGACCGGAGAAAGGACGTTGTTCGTTGAGCTTGATCAAAACTTTTCGCTGGTAAGAAAAACTCGCTCTTTTGAAACATATTTATCAAACTTGCGAAGTTGCTTTCTCCACAGTTGAGCCCAGTAGCTTTGAATTTGCGGCAAAACAAGACGCGTGGATAAAGGCTATGGAAGAAGAAATCGCAATGATCGAAAAGAACAAAACTTGGGAATTGGTGGACCTGCCGGAGCATAAAGATGTAATTGGTCTCAAATGGATTTTCAAAACGAAACTGCTCGAAGATGGAAGCATACAGAAACATAAGGCTCGACTCGTTGCAAAGGGATTCGCTCAACAACCAGAGTGGACTTCAATGAGACTTTTGCGCCTGTTGTACGAATGGAGACTATTCGACTAATACTTGCTCTTGCGGCACAACTAGAACTACAAGTATTTCAACTTGACGTCAAATCAGCCTTAATGGTGAGCTCGATGAGGAAATCTACGTGCAACAACCTCAAGGGTTCGAAATACAAGGAAAAGAAGATAAAGTATATCGACTAAGCGGTATACGGATTGAAGCAAGCTCCGAGAGCATGGAACAAGAAAATTGACGGATATTTTCAAAGAAATGGATTTTCTCAAAGTCCAAACGATCATTCTCTATATGTGAAGAAAAATGGTGAGAACTTTATCATCGTATGCATATATGTTGATGATCTTATCTATCTAGGAACCAAAGAATCGGAGGTCGAAGCTTTTAAAAGAAATATGATGAACGAGTTCGAGATGACAGATCTAGGAGCGATGAAGTACTTTCTCAGAATTCAGGTCAAACAATCTAAATGTGAAATCTTTATCTCTCAAGAGAAATATATAGAAGATCTTTTGAAAAAATTCCGTATGGACAACTGTAAGCCTGTTTCTACTCCTATGTATGTCAACGATAAATTTATGAAATCTGATGGAGCTGCGAAGGTTGATGGTAAAATTTTTCAAAGTCTCGTTGGCTCTCTGATCTATCTCACAAACACAAGGCCATACATTGTGTATGCCGTTAGTTTGATCTCCAGATTCATGAACGAGCCAAGTCACCAACTCTCGAATGAAATGATGACGAAGCTCGATGTGCTTGCTTCTTGCATGAAACACGGGATTTTTCGTCATCGCGATAGCTGATATATTATCACAGTGAATCGTGGTTGGTTCTTTCTGCTCAAACTTTAAATCTTTCAAAATTCTTCTAAGCCAAATTGCTTTGCAAGCAGCGTCAGTAGCAGCAATATATTCGACCTCCGAAGAAGATAACGCAACTGATATTTGCTCTCTTGAGCTCCATGATATTATGTTTGAACCAAGACAAAATATAGCCGGAAGTACTTTTTCGATCATCCATCGAACCGGCCCAATCACAATCGCTATAACCAACGAGATGAAAATTTTCTACCTTTTTAAACACGATACCAAGACTTTTGGTCCCTTTTAAATACCTCAATATCCGTTTTGCGGCAACGAAATGAATTTTACTTGGTTCGTTCATGAAGCGAGATAGGAGACTAACCGAATAGGTGATGTCCGATCTAGTGTTACGATAGAGCAACGAACCGATCAATTTTCGATAAAGATTCGCGTCAGCCTTTTCAGCATCATCATGAATTTGAAGTTTCTCGTTTAGTGCCATCGGAGTCGACACCGGCTTGCAGTCGCTCATGCAAAATTTCTTGAGAAGATCGTCGATGTATTTTTCTTGAGATAGAAAAATTCTTCCCGGCCATTGCTTCACTTGAATCCCAAGAAAATATTGCATTTTTCCTAAGTCCATCATTTCAAAATTCGTCATCGTTTTCTTCTTGAATTCATTCACCATGTTTTGATTAGTCCCAAAGTAAATCAAGTCATCAACATAAAGGCAAATAACTAGAAAGTCATCACCTGAGTTTTTCACATAAAGTGATAATTCGCTTGGGCTTTGGTTGAAACCTAATTCAATAAAATAGCCATTTATTTGCTATTCCAAGCGCGTGGTGCTTATTTTAACCCGTATAAGGCCTTTTTCAATCGATAGACCTTCGCTTCGTGGCCTTCAACTTTATATCCTTCGGGTTGCTCGACAAATACCTCTTCCTTGATTTCACCATTTAGAAATGCTGATTTTACATCAAGTTGATAAACAGTTGCCTCGAGTTGGGTGGCTAAGGCAAGAAAGGTTCGAATAGTCTCGATCCGGGCCACCGGCGCAAATGTTTCTGTGAAGTCGACTCCATGCTTTTGAGAGTAGCCTTTAGCAACGAGCTGAGCTTTATATTTTTGGATTGCGCCTTTCTCGTTATACTTGATCTCGGTAGGTCGACGAGCTCCCATGTTTTGTTCTTTTCGATGGTAGAGATTTCCTCGTCCATCGCTTTTGTACAGCATTCTTCATTCGATGCTTCTTCAAATGCTTGAGGCTCGCTGAAAAATAGCACCACTTCAGTGGTTCTGTAAAGTTCTCGAATCAAGCGTGTTTTCCTTGGAGGGCTTTCATCGTCGTCGTCTTCTTGAATTGAAGGGGGAGTCGAGTTTTCCTCATCATTCTGATCCGCCAGAGAAGTTTGAGATGACGATGGAATGAGGTAAGTTATTTGATCCACCGATTTTAGTTTCAGTCCCAAACTGCATTTTCATCAAAAATAACATCTCGCGACAATATGATTTATTAGTTGTTGGGTCCAATAGACGATATCCTTTGGACTCTTCACTGTAGCCGATAAAGAGAAGCTTCTGACCTTTCCCGTCGAATTTTCCGCGGCTTTGAGAAGGAATATGAGCGAAAGCCACACTGTCGAAGACTCGAAGATGATCGACTCTCGGCTTTTGGTCGTACCACGCCTCGTACAGAGTTTTATCTTGGACAGCTTTCGTAGGTGACCGGTTGAGAATGTGGGCAGCCGAGTAGACTGCTTCGGCCCAATATTGGTTTGGAACGCCCTTCCCTTTGAACATGCTTCTGGCCATTTCAATTATTGTTCGATTTTTTCTTTCGGCGACACCATTTTGTTGTGGCATTCGACTCACCGCGAGTTGTCTTTTGATTTCGTTTTATTTACAATATTCCAAGAATGGATTGTAGAGATATTCTCCTCCTCGATCTGTCCTTAGCGCCTTTATAAGAAAACCACTTTGGTTTTCGACAAGTGCCTTGAACCGGAGGAAGGTAGAGAATGCCTCCGACTTTTGACCGAGAAAATAAATCCATATCATCCGCGTATAATCATCGATGAAGAGAATAAAATACCTCTTGTCTTCCGGTGTGGGCGTTTGCATCGGACCGCATATATCCGAGTGAATTAGCTCCAACGGTGCTTTGGCTCGCCAAGAAGTCTTCGGAAAGGGAAGCTTGCGCATTTTCCCGTAGATGCAACCTTCAACACATGGCTCGACTTGTGAATATTAGGAAGTCCTATAACCATGCTTTTTGCCTTCAAGAGATGAAGTGCCTCCTCGTTTAGATGACCGTACCGTAGGTGCCATAATCGTGACAAATCTGAATTTTCTGCTCTAAGCACATGATTGTGGTTGAGCGGCATCTTAAGAGGAAATATTTTATTCTTTATTTCAATATTTGCAATGACCACGTTCTTTTTCTTCTCGACAATTTGGCATTTCCCATTATCAAAGTGTACCGAGAAATCCTTCTGAATGAGTTGGCCAACACTGAGAAGGTTGTGTGATAGATTCGGTACGTAAAGCACGTCCGAAATGAGCTTCCTTTCTCCTTTCTTCGTTTGAACAGCGATCGTTCCTTTTCCTTCAGCGCTTCTTTGAGATCCGTCCCCGAGAATGATTTGAGACGTGACACTCGCGTTTAGATCAACAAAGAGATCACGGTTGCCCGTCATGTGGTTGTTGCACCCGCTGTCTAAATACCACATACTCTTTGATTCGCCACCGTTACTTGAGTAGCAAAGGGTTTCTTCGCTCGGTTGCTCGGAGAACTTAGCATTTCCATTTCTTCAGATTTTTTTATGCCAACAATCCTTTTGCGAATGGTTTGGAATTTTGCATCTTTTACATCTAAAGTTGTTGGAATTGAACTCACGCTAACACAATGAAACACGATTGATTTGTGAAGCTGAATCGACTACGGTTTCTGTAGCCTCTGTACTGCTTAAATAGAAGTTTACATGGAAACTAATAAATGCCTACAATCAGGCGATTAATTTAGCCTACGCTAATAAGGAAAAGATAATGCAATCATATCCTAATCTAATCTTTTCCTAATCTAATAAAGGAAAGTGGGATCACAAGGATTATTTCCTAACAATCTCCTCCTAAGCCTTGTGTCCACCATTGGTGTCGATTAGGCCGATCTTATCCCGTAGTTCAAGAAACTTGATCCTTCCAAGCGGCTTCGTCAGAATGTCGCCCAGTTGATCATCACTTCTGATGAACTCTACACCAATCAAGCCTTCTTCTGCAGCTTCCCGAATGAAGTGGTATTTCACTCGAATGTGCTTACTCTGTCCGTGGAGTACCGGATTCTTGATCAAAGCAATGGCGGACTTATTGTCCACCCTCAACATTGGCGCTCTTGCTGCTGTTCCCTGCACCTCAGACAACACACGAGCGAGCCACAATGCTTGACAAGCAGCGTTAGCAGCTGCTATATACTCTGCCTCACAGCTGGACTGAGCCACTACCTTCTGCTTCATGGATTGCCAGGTGATCGGGCTGCCGCTGAGGAAGAAAATTACGCCAGTTGTGCTTTTACTTGTATCAACATCCCCGGCGTAATCACTGTCGCTGAAGCCTGTCAGATAAGGCTCCTCCTTCTCCCTCCTGCCGAACCAGAGTCCCCAATCTTGGGTCCCAGCCACATAGCGCAGGATGCGCTTCACAGCTGCGAGGTGATCCGCGCGTGGATCCTCCAGGAACCGACTCACATAGCCGACCGCAAATGCTAGATCGGGGCGCGTGTTGACCAAGTACCTCAAGCTCCCGACGACGCTCCTGTATGCCGTCGCATCGACCGGCGGCTCTGTGCTGAGCTTGCTCAACTTCAGGCGCGGTTCCATGGGTACGTGACATGGGTTACACCCTGCCATGCCGCTCTTCTCCAGGATCTTGCCGGCGTAGGCGCCCTGGCTCAGCGAGATCCCCCTCGCGCCCTGCTTCACTTCAATGCCGAGGTAGTAGTGAAGCAAGTCGAGGTCACTCATCTTGAATGCGGCCGCCATCTCCTCCTTGAATGACTTGATTTCGCCGCCGTTCGAGCCGGTGATCACGAGATCATCGACATAGACCCCGATCACTAGCTGCTTGCCGTCGTTCTGCCTGATGTAGATGGCGTGTTCCGACGGGCTCTTCCTGAAGCCGAACGACAACAATGTGCTGTCCAGCTTCGCGTTTCATGCGCGCGGTGCTTGATGCAACCCGTACAACGCCTTTCGGAGCTTGAGCACCTTGTCCTCCTTGCCGGTGATGACAAACCCCGGCGGCTGCTCGACGTAGACCTCCTCCTCCAGGTCTCCGTTCAAGAACGCCGACTTGACGTCCATGTGGTGCACCTCCCATCCTTCGTGCGCTGCGAGGGCGATGATCAGGCGCACCGAGTCCAGTCGCGCCACCGGCGCGAACACTTCGTCGTAGTCGATGCCGTGCCGCTGTGCGTAACCCTTCACCACGAGGCGTGCCTTATGCTTGGACACCGCCCCGTGCTCGTCCCTCTTCACCTTGAAGACCCACTTCAGGCCAATCGCCCGACGGCCCGGCGGGAGGTCAGTGATAGACCACGTCCGGTTGTCCTCAATCGAGTCCATCTCCTCCATCATCGCCTTCCTCCAGCTGGGGCTGCGTTCCGCCTCGGCGAACGACGCAGGTTCGTCGGAGCTCATGGCGTGGAGCTCCTCCGTCATCAGTGCCCGTGGCGCGAAGCCAAGCGGCGAAGCCGGCCCGATGATGTTTTCGATCTTTCGAAACCGGAGAGGGGCGTCGTCGTCGTGGTCAGCGTCCAAGTGCTCGTCGACGTCGCTCGGCGGTGAGGCGAACTCCACCTCATGTGCCCCACCAGATCCTGCTGGTCCACCATCTTGAGGCGATGTCGGTGGCGTCAGCTCGCCCTCCGGAGTTGCCGTGCTAGGTGCCTCCTCGGTGACCTCAGCCACTGGAGGTTCGTGGTTCGCGATGGAGTACTCCACCGTGAAACTGTCGTCGTTGCCGTTCGGCTCGCCGTCGGCCTCTACAGAGTCCCAGTCCCATTGGGCTCCCTCGTCGAACACCACGTCGCGCGTCACGTGGACACGCTTCGTGACAGGGTCGTAAGCGCGGTACGCTTTGGAGCCGCGCTCGTAGCCGATGAAGATCATCTTACAGCCACGATCATCGAGCTTCTTCAGATGCGGCGTCGTGTTACGAACGTAGACGATGCAGCCGAACGTCCTCAGGTGATGCACTGCTGGTTTCTTTCCATGCCATGCTTCGAACGGCGTCATGCCGTCCACGCTCTTTGTTGGGCATCGGTTGAGGATGTATACCGCGGTGGTCACGGCCTCGCCCCAGAACCAGCCCGGCAGCCCCTTCGCCTTGAGCATACTCCTCGCTGTCGCCACCACCGTCCCATTCCGTCGCTCGACCACGCCGTTCTGCTGCGGGCTATATGGTGCGGTGTGTTGGCGATGTATCCCTTCTCCGGCGCAATACTCCGCAAACTCGATCGACGTGAATTCTCCACCACGATCGGTCCGAAGTGCCCCCAGCTTCAGCCCGGACTCCCCCTCGGCCCGTGCCTGGAGTTCCTTGATGGCAGCCGCAGCACGATCCTTCGTAGGAATGGTGGCTACCCACATATAACGGCTAAGGTCATCGACGAGCAACAAGAAGTACCTGTTGCCGCTTGGGGTTGCTGGTGTGATTGGCCCGCACAGATCGCCATGCACAAGCTCAAGTCGCTGCTTCGCACGATACTCCGCTTTCCCCGGAAATGGGGTGCGCTTCTGCTTCCCAGCCAGACATGCATCGCACAGCTGGTCCGCCTGTCCGATCTCCGGTAGTCCGCGCACCAGCTCCTCCTGAGCTAGCTTCCGGAGCGCCGCCATGTTGACATGGCCGAAGCGATCATGCCAGCGCCATGCCACCTCGTCGCCGCGCCCGCGCACCGCTAAGCACATCGGCGATGCTATCTTGATCCGAAGAAGGTATAGACGGTTCGCCTCGCGCGTCACCCTTGCCAACAGTTGACCGCCGAGCTCCCGAATCCGCATAACGCTATCTTCGATCTCGATCTTGTAGCGGACCTCGTCTAGCTGGCCAAGACTCACGATGTTCGTCGTCAACCGTGGAATGAAGTAGACGCCGTCGAATGAACGGAGCTCCCCGTTCTTGCACACAAAGATGACAGTGCCCCGCCCTTCAATGCGTGCCACCGAGTCGTTGCCGAAACGCACGGTGCCTCGTACCGCCACGTCGAGCTTCGAGAAGGCGGTTCTAGATCCGGACATGTGATTGGTTGCCCCCGAGTCCAGGACCCACGTCTCCGCCTCCCGTTCCTCTTCTTCTTCCCCGAGCTGCGCGAACACCTTCTCTTCGCGGATCTCGATCTGGGCCATGGACGACGTCGACGAAGTCGCCGTCGATTGCGGAGTCGGTGGGGAGAGAAAAAGGGGGAACACTTTGCGAGACAAAGTGAGGCCTCTTCCTCTTCGTGGACTGCATGGGCCTGCGCCTTCTTGGGCTTCGACCAGCACTCCCGGGCCCAATGGCCCAGCTTCCCACAATTTCGGCACTCGTCACCTGCGCGCTTGTTCGAAGTAGCCGGCCCACTCGACTCGCCAGCTCGCCCACGACCGCGCCCGCGTCGGCCGCCTCCTCTATTCGCGCCACGACCGCGTGAGTGGTTCTCCGCCTCTCGCTTCTTTCGTTGCGCGTCCCACTGCTCCTCAGTGAGATACAGCTTGCCCTCGTGCTGTAGTGACGCCGGGGGTCCATTCAACTCCTCCTCCGCCTCTTGCAATCGCCCGGTGAGATCGGCGACCGTCATGGTGGATGGATCGAGCAAGGTCTTGATCGCAATCGCGATCTGCTTGAAGCGAGGAGGCAGACTTCGTAGCATCTTGGCTACGATCTCCTTTTCCTCCATCTCCTCTCCTAACGTGGTGAGGTGCGCCGCCATGCCATTGAGGCGTAGCGCGAACTCCTCAACGGTCTCGCCGTCATTGAACGAGGCGAGGTCGAATTTGCGACGCAGCTGTTGCGCCGTTGCCTTCTTCACACGATCGTCCCCGATCCTCATGGTCGCGATCGCGTCCCAGGCCTCCTTGGCCGTCTCCTTGGAGCCGATCGTCGACACCATCTCGGGCGGGACCGCACTCACCAACGCATCGAGCGCCATCATGTCTTCCTGCTCATCGGCAGTGCCCTTCTCGATGGCGTTCCATAACGCTCTCGCCTTCAGCTTCACCTTCATCATGAGCGCCCAGTCAGAGTAGTTGGTCTTGGTGAGAACGGGGTAGCTATTCCCGCCGCCCACCTCACGAATCACTCTCTGGATCACGGTGCCGGAGGCATCGGCTTTCTTGCTCCCATCGCCTACGATCACGGCGCCGGAGGTATCGCCTTTCTTGCTCTCATCGCCCATGGTCCCTGGATGAAACTCTCTCTGATACCAGTTGTTGGAATTGAACTCACGCTAACACAGTGAAACACGATTGATTTGTGAAGCTGAATCGACTACGGTTTCTGTAGCCTCTGTACTGCTTAAATAGAAGTTTACATGGAAACTAATAAATGCCTACAATCAGGCGATTAATTTAGCCTACGCTAATAAGGAAAAGATAATGCAATCATATCCTAATCTAATCTTTTCCTAATCTAATAAAGGAAAGTGGGATCACAAGGATTATTTCCTAACAAAAGTAGCAATCTTTAGATTCGTGGTTCGTCTTCTTGCAAATGATACACTTGGAAAATTGTTCGTCGAATTTTTGGGATGACTTTCCTTTCCAATATTTATTCTTCTGTTTTGGGCGGCCCTTAGAGTGCTCCTTAATTTGATTTGAATTCTCCTTTCGGCTCACTTGTTTGGATTGGAAAGCTTGTTCGGTTGATTGATTGATCGACCGATTGATTCTTTGCTCATGCGCAAGAAGCGACCCCGTATGGTCATCTTGGACAAGTCCTTCGACTCCTCAATAGCGGCAGCCGCGTGATCAAACTTTGGAGGAAGACAGCGCAACACCTTCTCCACAACTCGTTTGTCTGGGATCTTGTCTCCACAACTTTTGATTTGGTTTACGATCTCCGTGGTCCGGGATGAGAAATCACGAACGGTTTCTCTCTCGTCCATCTTGAGATTGTCAAAATCTCGCCATAGAGATTTTAGCTTCAAGGTGATTTTTTTTTTAGTTCCTTGAAACTCTTGCTTCAATATATTCCACGCCACTAACGCCTTTTTAACACCAAAAATACGAGGAAAAATGGATCTTCCAACGCCTTGTTGGATGTATTGTAGCACCATGGCATCCTTCTTCTTCATCTCTTTTCGTGATTTACTGGTTTCAGCGTCGTCTTCTTTAGCGGTTTTGACGGTTTCAGCTCTTCTTCGTCGGACTCGCTCTCGTCTGAGGTTGGTTCTTCATTGTCGATCACTTCCCAAAGATCCAACGAGATAAAGAATGTTTGCATTTGACTACTCCAATAATCATAGTGCTCCCCTTCGAAGATCGGCACTTGACTCGGAGAATATTGAAATAACAACGGTATTGAAGTCATCGAGGCTCTGATACCAAATTTGTTGAGAATTTTACTTGTGCAGAACTGCAATTTTGAGGAATTAGATGCAGTAGTGCTTATTATAGGGATGAAAGAATAAGTTGGTATAGCATATACGGTGTTTTAGTGATTTTACTTAATGATCATATGATGAATTGCATGCACTATATATATAGTGCTGAATATGGAAAAACAACGAACAAGTAGCAGCCATATCACACCATATCATAGACTATATCAAACTAAGATCGCTCATATATCAAAAAACAGATCTCTTCTTGTCCTTATATTTGATTAGTCATGGGTAGTAGCAAATTATGACTAATATCTTCTTTTCCAACGTGATAGTCAATCAAGGTGGCTAATTATCTTCATTTAACAGTCCTTTGTTGTCTTGATCATGATAATAGTGCTCTCAGTTTGCAATGGTTTCAAGTGCTAAATAGAATTAAATAGCTTTCTTATATATGAAAGATTGAGCTATTCATAGGAGGATTTCAGTTTGCTCTTCAGTTTCACACATTCATTCATTGCAGCCCATCCTCTTTAGTTAAGACGTGTGATTACTATTAATCAAGGCTTATTATATTCAGATTCGCTGTTTTCCTTACAACTCTTATTCCTATTCTTCTTCTTGTGTTATTTCAGATTCGTTATGTATTCAGTGGGGTGTTATTTTCTAAGAGAAAAAAATTAAGCAAAAGCACGAAAGTCACTGTTTGCCTAACTTACACAACTTCAAACGTACGACTTGTACTTTAGTTCCAGAAATTAAGGTGGGCGCACAGTGTTCACATTTTTCATGAGAATCTGTGCTATAGATGGATCCTTATGCAATTTCTTCTTTTTTTTTTCATTATTATAGTCAAGAAGTCTCAGTGAACTTGATTCCATAACCTCACTAACATGCCTACTTGACCTATTATAAAATTAAAAAGGGATACAAAACTTCTAGATTGGAAAATGATAATGAAGAACCCCGTTCAAGCTTGTTCCCTCTTACAAGAATCTGCCGAAATGATTCAATAAAATAACGAAAATGAACCCATAATAATCAAAGTCGTATACCAAAGAGAAATATTCTGATGATGATGAGCAAGATTAATAAATCAATGGCTCAAATGCGTATTTCTTGATCATTATACACAAAGTTACGGGAGATCACACTCAAAAGGAACATAAACAAACATCTGTACACTGCTGCGCACTTTCACAAGAAGATTCCATTACATCTCGCAAGCTTTAGGTAAAACACAAGAAACCATAAATGTTGAACTGATCATCAATCACTTGAAACTAATTAACAGCTAGTTATCTTAGGGTGTCCCTCACTTCAAACTCATTCCTATTCTTGACAACAATATCGTACATGTGCATGGGCTTCAACTTGTTGAAGTCTTTAGGGAGGGAAATGAGGTGAACCGTCGATCTCTTATGGAACTGAATCATCGTTGGATCATCGTAGTACCTTTCCCAACCGAGCAACCTTAACTTAGTCTCTAACACTGAATACGATGTTATTGTTTCGTTATAGGGAAGATGAACAAGCACTTTCTTTCCATGGAAGTCGCCTGCATTCTCCACTAGCCTGACGACACCATCTTTGAACACCCAAACGCCAGACATTATCGTGTGATCTATGTAAGGAGAAGTTGTGTGTGTGTGTAAATTGGATTGTTCTTGATGTACAAGTGGCGAATATGGGTGCTATATATAGATGCGAATTTGATTTACTTTAATTTTTATTTCTAGTGTATAATAAGTGCCAGTTTCATGTGAGATGGGCTCGTGATGGATATATGTATATGTGAATAGGGAAAGGAAGCAAAGCAATTGAAGTAGGGCAGCTGAAATTAGGTTTTCATTGAAATTAAGAATGATCCTTTTTATTTTTTAAATTAAAAAAGGTTGCTTTTTTTATCGGGCATCGAGAATTCTTACATGGACCTTTTGGGACGCTATCGTGTGAATAAAAGGGTAAGCTAATTTAAAAATACATGGCTTTCATCTTAACGGCTTCTAGAGAAGCTTGTCTACGCTACCATATTATATATAATTACTAACATTAATATTGGAGCATTTATTCCAAAAGAAGCGAATGGGATGAAATGTGACAAAAGCCATGCTTCTTATAACGGATAGGATAAGAAAGAGGAAAACAAAGCTCTTGCCATATCATGAATCTGAACATATATACAGCTTTCATACTCATTAGTTGCAATGTTTCCTATTCTTCTGTGTGTATTATAATAACCGAGAAAGAGAAGGAAGTGTCGTAAATGCCCAATTGCCCAATTTTTTACGTAGGAATGGGCTTTAGACACGTGTCGAAAAGTGAGTAAGAACTAAGAACTCACGAAATATTGGAAGATCTCTTCTGCAGCTCTTTTTTTTTTTTTTTTTCCAATATTGTCAAGAACGTCTTTGGCTCTTCCATATAACCGTCTCAATTCTCATTAATTAGCTCCTTGATTACAAAAAGTGCTACTAATCGAAAGAGATAAAAGATAAATATTCATCAATTATAGCTTACAAGACGTGGTTTTTGTCCCATTTTGAGGGTTTTGACATTGGACGACGACAATTCTCATTTATCGACAAAACAAAATAATAAAAATTAGAGCATTCAAGTATCGGAAAAGACTCCGTGTGTGTGTGAGTGTGTGTGACACTTGTCGTCACCCCCAAGCCGTATTCTTTCCAATACTTTTTAGAACACTCTTACTATAGGCCTATATTAAATGAGCAATTGCAAGAAGACATCGATTCATTATTATATTAATCATTTTTCTTCTTGCGGCTAAGGATCTTTTGAAACTCGTGGCTCTTCTCAAAGGAGTGCTTTAGTTGCTCTCTTTCATTGAGGGAAGCAAAAATAACCATTCAAAATCAATAATACACATACGGCTAGCTACTCTATTGGAATAGAACATCCAAGTTGGAACTAATTGATATTGTAACAAAGTAAAGCAGACAATTACACTTCCCTTTGTGCCTAAATGAACAAGCATATATATACAGAACCCATCTCCTACACAAATCACACGAATTCCAAAGAAGCACAACAACAAATCACACAAATTATAGTACAACAAACCCTAAAGGAAGCAGAAAAAATTTAACTGCTATATGTCCCTGACTTCGAACTCGTTTCGATTCTTGACAACTATATCGTACATATGAATGGACTTAAACTTGCTGAAGTCTCTTGGGAGTGAAATAAGGTGAACCGTTGACCTCTTATGGAACTGTAGAAGCTCGGGATCATCGTAGTACCTTTCCCAACCAAGCGAGTACAAGATTCTTTCGAGCACTGAGTATGATGTAATAACTTCGTTCGTGTGGACATGGATCAGTTGTTTACGTCGAGGGCTATCAGCGCCAGGGTTTTCTACTAACTGAAGAACGCCGTTGTTCTTAAACACCCAAACGCCGGACATTATTGTGAGTCAGATTTTGTTCAGATCTTATGTGCAAAGTTGGGATGTAAGGGTTTAGGTATATTGAAGCTCAAAGCATGGCGGGGCATGAGTTTATATAGGAGTATAGACGTCATTATAAAAAGAAGGGTTTTTTGTATGAGATGTGTTAAGGCGACCAAAGACATGGTAAGTGGGCCACGTGGCAGTTCATAAATCCTCGGCGGCAGAGTTCATTAAAACTCATTTCACACACGTAAAGCTATTGGAGGTAAGTTTTATTACATTCGATATTTGACTATTAAACTTTGAGAGCTTGGGTAGGACAACGATGTTTGTTCGTGTTGACCGTTAGTATTACAGCTCCAGTGGGCGTTCACATTGATTATATACATACTGATTTTATAAATGTTGAAATATGGATTCGGATTGATGAGAATTTAACTTTGTTATCCGATATTCTTTATCAAACCCCACACCCCTATATATGTGGGAATCTTATTTATGCTTCTTGAAATCCCTATCAAGCTTTCCTTTACAAAAAAGAAGAAGAATGATGGATGGAGAATGACAAATATATTATTGCAATAATTTGATTTCTTCAAAACGAATAAAGATTTATATATTTGATTTACAGAATATATCAATTAATTAACATGTAATAATGGTTGAAGCCGTGTACGCGAACATAACAATAAATTGAAAAACAAGGAGAATAAAGATTTATATTCTTGATTCTTGTTCTTGCATTCCTTTGTCATTTGCGGACTATTACCACGTACCCATGTCTATTTATTTATTTATTTTATTTTTTTGTTAATACTCCAATGTTAGGTTCTATTTCATAGCAATCCCTTCTAAAAAAAATCAATTGTAATTTGTAGGGTACATTATCTATACACGAAAATTGTCTTGCATGCATGCCCTCGTGAAGCAATGGTCCATTGACAGCAAATAGCCCGACACAAGCCATTGTCAACACAAAGATTTTGGTATGGACCGAAATATAATTTATCAATCCATTATTTAATTTTTTATCCGAATCTTCATTTTAATTGAATGGAAGGGACCATTTAGATACCACTATACTTATATATTCAAGCATTATCGTTTCAAGTTATATGGAGTACCCATCTAGAACAATTTCTCCATACTTAGATGTATTTACAGTCGAATATTATAGCGTGCTAAGGTTTTATTGACAAGCCACGTATTGCTAAGTTCATCGATGCTTCTCAGTGAATTTGTTTCTACGCGGAGAACTGGAGATTAAACTTCTAATGATTACAATGCTTTCAAATACTAAACTCTAATTTTTTTCCATGGGATATTGTTTGATTTGTATGTCTTCCCTGGCCTTGAGGACTAGGAATATTGACGAGTAAATTTTCAAATTTATTGTCGGTAAATCAATTAGAGACCCGAATTTGTTCCGACAAATAAGTGACCTGTGATATTACAAGTATCAATGCAAAAATCAAAACTAACATAATCGGTGATTCATATTCCAGTATTGAGGACTTTTTCAAGAACGACGGCTTTAATATATGATGGAAAAAGACGAGATCATTTATTACACATGGATAAACACAACCCTATAAAAGTGGACATTTTAAAGATTACTTTATCGAGTGTCTGATTAGAATTTTTCTTCTTCAAGCTTAGACGAATATGATGAGAAATTAAAAGGGTTGGAAAAGATCGAGTCTAACCACAATCTGATTTATGCTATACTTTGGCCTAAACAAATAGATCAATTACATGCAATCTCTCAGAATAAAGCCACAGCCTTTTTTCTAATGACGGATTTATTCCATTCGGAATTACCCACGCAAGTCCCATAATCCGAAGATAATGACGGAACTAGCTCATCATTAGCATCAGATCATGGAAGAGAATCAGAATACTTAAAACTTAAAACTTTATTCCTTGTGTAATAGCATTCTTGATTTCCACAACGATCAAGTTCTTCAAGGACAAGCAAAGCATCATCAGAAGAACTGATGGTAATCAAGATTGACTAATGTTTCGATCATGTTGTATCTTCAGAATAACACATCATCGCAATCTCATCGACAAATAGAAGAAACACAGCAGAACTTGACCCAAATCGATAGCAGTTCAACAGATGACCATCGTATAAACTCAAAACTGCAGCGCATAATTCATATAACATCACATAAACAGCCACTTAAAATAAAAAGAAAAAAAAAAGCAGAGTAAATTCTGCTTACAAGTCTTCCTCCTTCCTCACGTATTCTCCGATATCTGCATTCCAATGCACAACTATGCCATTAGGATCCATCTTTCTTACGTTCTCTGTTTCAACAGCAGCTTGCCCAAATCCCAAAGGAACGTCCGACATCGAAAACACAACCACTCCATCGTTCTTACCGATGTTCTCAGTAATCCTCCCCACCCATCCCTTCAGCACGCTGTTGCCGTAAAGAAACGTCATTTCCGAGCCGGGCTTCAGCCACACCTTGTGCTTCGCGTTCGCGGCGAGCAGATTCAGGCCGGTGACGGTCAGGTGGAATTTCCCCGATTTCGTGAACTTTCCGATCTGCGTCCCCCAGCGAAACGAGCTTCTCACGCTTGATGTTCGTCGCGCGCCTGACGAGGGCTTCCGATACGTAGTACACGCGGTTCTTCTGCAGGCGGAAGCAGTACCGGCTGGGATTCGGGTCGGGTCCTTCGTGGGATTGAGCGTCGAGCACCAGCGACTTCAAATTGTTGCCGACGAACTTGTGTAGCTTGTTGAAGACGAGCGTCGTCTCCTTCTCGTCGAGGGGCCTCATGGTTGGGAAGAAACGAATTCGAGGAAATTGGTGAGCGATTGCGTCTGTATGACTAGGGTTTTCAGATTGGGGGTTTTGTTATTAGGGTTCATTCAGCTTGATATTGGGTTTCAGCCTTTCATTTGGGCCTAAAAAATATCTGGGCTTTTCTATATTTATTAAGCCAAGCAAATCTTATTTTTCTCACACACAAACACGCACACAAGATAGAGAGACGCACGCACTCAACACAAACACAAACGCAAACACAAAACACATGGGAAATCAATCAATCTATCAATCAATTGATAAAGCCAACAACATCCTTAATCTTTGCAAACTCCAGCGTCTTCTTACCCTGAAGCTTACTGGTAATATAGTGCTTGCTATACTCTCCATGATTATACCTCCTAAACTTGCACGGATTCTCCTCACACACAAACTCATTCATGGGCCCAAGTTCCAACTCATAGCTCGGCGCATAAAACGAGACAATCGATAGCCTATCCTTTTCTCCGTGAACCACAGCTCTATGCTCCACGCTCTTGTACCTACCGTTCGTCAGAACCTCTATGGTGTCCCCAACGTTGACGACCAAGGCGTTGGGAATGGGAAGAACTGGGACCCACGCGCCGCCTTTCAGTATCTGAAGCCCAGCAACCGAACTTTTCTTTCCCTGTTGCAGAACAGTGACTGCGCTCCCATCGGAATGTGGGCTCAAGCCATAGACAAGGTCCGGCCTTGGGCACGGCGGATAGTAGTTCATCCTCACGGCTTGCACTGGCCCACCGAACATCTCCTCGAAGGCATCGTCCTTTAGGCCAAGAGTGATTGCTATGTACTTGAGCATATTCTTGCAAAGCTTCCTTATCTCCCTCGAGTAAGCCTCCAGGGTTTCGCTGTTGTCAGTCTCGTCAAGATTAATTATTACTGTTATTGTTACAAGCCAAGCTTGTTTATATGTTTAGTTTAGTTAAGTTAATACGACCTAAAATCAGATGGATGAGTTGGCCATAACTTTGGTTGTCTGATGGATTTTGGCTCAAGAGCAAGGGCAAGCATGTTGCACCAATCTAACTTCTGATCTTCTGAGAAAACGAAGGCCTGGCCATAGCCTTGAATACCACCTGGGATCATTGGGTACTTTTGCTTCTCTTCTGAGGGCATCATAAAGAACTCCATGGCCAAACTCTCTATCTTTTCGAGCAAGGGCGAATCTATTCCGTGGTTTATAACCTGCTTATAACGAACGACCCGCAAAAAAGGTACACGATGATATGCATTTGCTGTGAAAAAAATGCTGCCCTTTTTGCAGTGTTCGTTACCTGGAAAAGTCCCCACTCTTTGCAAGAAGATGAGAGCTTTTCTAACTCGCTGGAGATCTCATCGTCACTGCTTCCGTGGCCTAGCTTAGATAGATCGATGATCGGGATATCGTTCTTGACGATGACCTCTTCGAGCTTGGGCCTTTCCTTATCGTCGCGGACGAACCTTTCTGGGATTTGTGGTGGTTCTAATTGCTTTCTTATTATTTCCTGGACATCAATGATGCTTGAAGCTGCTGACATTGATGTGTTAGCCATTATTTTTATTTAACGTGTGTGCATATGAAAGACAGATTTGTTTCAAATTTGTTTGTTGCTTGAATGCAAATCAGTTTTGGACATTCGCTTATTTATAGGTGCATACACAAAGCTAGTGTTCGACGTAAATGCATGCGCGAAAGCTTTCTTCATGCAATTAAACCAGCTGATGATATGACGTAATGAACAAAAATCAAAACAGAATAATAATGAAATCGTAGTCCATATGAATGAATGCCAAAAGGAATCTCTGCCACCTATCAAATATCTTTGTGATTGCGCATCATCAAATCATCATTAAGTGAATGTTGAGCGTATTGGTTGGGGATGTAATAAAGCCAAAAGAACAAAATAGAACAAAAGGAGAATATCATATCAGGTAGTGAGAATCTCTTGCGTAATGCTGTCAAAAAATATATATTAGTGGGAACAAGCATGTCGTAATGGGATCAGTTTATTAATGATGGGGTGGGGTGGGGCTTCTAAATTATAGGATATACTATTTGTATTGTGTAATAATAAAACAATGCTTAAATTAGAAAAAGGTCAATCAATGAATATTGAAACAGAGGATAAGTCCATTAAAACAGAGCCCAGTGCTTCATTTCGTCATTGCTCTGTTTCGTGTTTACAAAGGGGCTGACTGGTCACCCACCCTAGTCCACACGCACACACAACCCACCACAACCCAAAATTGTTTAAAAATAAAAAAAATTGTTGGAAGCTTACTAAATTGTTATTTTTTTTTCGGTACCCGAGAAATTTGATCGGGCGGGATCGAATTTGAAAATTAATATCCGATTTTGTCGTGTACCCAACCCAAAATACCCTACATCCGAAATACCCAATCCGATCTCACCCCTAGTGTCAACTGAAAACGATGAATGCGTTGATAGGAGAGAGAAAATTACATAAAATTCATGTGAGGTATGTATTTGGGTGTTAGTTGAAGTATTTTTATGTTTGGGTCAGATTATTGATATTGGTCGGAGATCGTCTGATCCAAAAAGATCTCTTTCCTCCATAATCGACAGGTATGTAAGTGACAAGCGGACTATTCGGAATATAAAATAAAATACTACTCCCTCTGTTTCAAAATACATGTCGTTTAAGGATATTACACGCATATTAAGAAATAAAGTAAAAATATTCATTTTACCCTTAATTAATTATGTTATCTAATTTAATCCATTTCTATTAAATATAAGGGGTAAACCTGGAAATAATCAATATTTTTTATCTTGAAAAACGTAAAACGACATGTATTTAAAAACAAAAATAAAATCTGAAACGACACTATGATAGAACAGAGGGAGTATTACATAAAACAAAGGAAAATCATAAATGCAGCTTTGACCACGGGAGTTATTTATGGCAATCAATGGGCAAATTTGTCTTTGTGCTTCACCAACGCATAAAGGACTATATTGTTATGTACGCAATATATGGCTTGCAATAAAACTGACAAAACAGAGTCAATTAATGAATAAATAATAAAAACAGAAGTCCATATCTAAAATAAAATAAAATGTGTGACGAAGTACAAACAATTGGGAAGGATAAGGAGCCAAAAAAAAGAAGAACCCCCGAGAAAAGACCCGCAAAAGAAAATCGTAAATAAATAAATAGAGAACAATAAAAGAGACACACGAAAAGTGCACAATAAATCACAGTCACACACGCAAAGACACACACTCATGGTGATACATATAAAATACACACACATAGACACAAACTCTCTCTCTCTCTCTCTCTCTCCTCTCTCTCTAAGATCCCAAACCCTCTTCGCTTCTTCACAAACGATCGCGCCATAACTGTGTGCTTTACTCTGTATCTGTGAATAGCGCCAAGTATATCACTGTACAATAACTTATTACGTGTTCATACTCCGTACGTCGCCGTGCATACTTGTCTCCATCGATAAATACTCTCCCTCGGAGCTTGTAGTGTAAGTTCAGTTATCGTATTATACGGATGGAGCCAACGCCTGTCAATACAGTAGCTGAATGGGCCGCAGCAGGCGGAGAAACTGGGCTCGAAGGTGAATTTCAACCTATGTCATCGTTGAATTTGCGTTGATTTTTGTTGATTGTTTTTTGCAATGTTGTTCAATTTGAACTTTGATCGTGTCGGTGACAGAGCCTATGTGGCAATTGGGGTTAGGGAGTGGGCCCGAATCGTATCCACAGAGGCCCGATGAGCCCGATTGCATCTATTACCTTAGGACTGGGTTTTGCGGCTACGGGCAAAGGTGTAGGTTCCATCATCCTCCTGATCGTGGCGTGGTATATTCACTGATTTACCTTTGTCTGTGTGTTTTGACTTCTCATTGACGTGATCATTGAGAATATCATGGGTGAATTGACGGTTGCTTTTGTTCTCGTTCTGTGGTTTTGATGTGTGTAAGATGGGGAATTTTGCCTCCGATTAGGATTTTCGTCAATGTTGCGCTGACGTTTTGTTGCGAATGGATGATGATGGGAGGCACTTGCTTTGACAGTAATGGGTGGATTGTGTTTGGCATGTATTTGTCCGTAAATTGGGGAAAGTTCACGTCTTTCATGTTTAGACGGGTTCTTTTTGTGCTTGAATTAGGAGAAAAGTCTGTTTTCCAAATCATTGCGTTGGGAGGGTTCACGTCTTTCATGTTTAGACGGGCTCTTTTTGCGCTTGAATTAGGAGAAAAGTCTGTTTTTTCAAATCATTACGTGGGGAGGGATCACGTCTTTAATGTTTAGACGGACTTTTCTGTGCTTGAATTAGGAAAACAAGACTTCTTTTCGAATCATTGTGGGGAAAGTTCACGTCTGTTATGTTTAGACTGCTTTTCTGGTTCTTGAATTATGATATAAAGTCTGGTTTTTGATTCATTGCGTGGATCGGGCGCGTGAGTAGGCTCGCTTGTATAGGGGTTACATTGGATATTTGTAATATTCTGATAGTAATGCTGAAAGCCTTAAATGGATTTTTGCACTAGCACATTTGCATTATAGACGACACAATATGGTTTCTTTTCATTGAGTAATTCACGATGGTTTACAGTTACCGCTCGACAGTCGATCAATTAGCAACAAAGTCTTTCCTACGTGTTTTGAAAATCATGTTTATTGTTGCTATCGAGTACTCGGTAAATTTGAAAGATGTTTTCTTTTTCAGGATTACGTAAATTGAGCAATGCAGTTAATTTTTCTTTTTCCATTCATATGTTATAGGCGATAGGAGCACTAAGATCCGCAGGAGGCGATTACCCAGAGCGTGTTGGGCAACCTTTATGTCAGGTAGGAAAATCGCAATCTCTTCATTAGCTCGAAAACATGCATACGACTGGTCATTTATTAGGATTGATGAAAAAAATTCATATTCCAAAACACTTGCTTAGCGTTGGCTGCGAACCTTTATGCTTTCTATTTTTTCGGTCATGATACAGTTTATTTTCCCGTGAATTGTAGCACTACATGCGAACGGGGATATGTAAATTCGGCGCTTCTTGTAAGTATCACCACCCAAAGCAAGGAGGAGGGTCTTATGTGCCTGTGTTTCTCAATTATTACGGCTATCCTCTTCGCCCAGTTTGAATGATGCTTTCAAATTCCTCGTCTGAAACGTCATATCTTTTAATCTGAGTTCGAAAACCCTATAGCTTTCAATCTTATTACAGGGAGAAAAAGAATGTTCATACTACATAAAAACTAGTCGGTGCAAGTTCGGCGTGACGTGTAAGTTCCACCACCCACAGCCCGCCGGCGTACAAGCACCAGAGCTACCGGGCCCCACGCCATTGCCTCCCGCTCCATCAGCTATTCCAACACCTATGGCTTATCCAACCATGCAATTGCTCTTGGTTCAACCTTCTCAACAATACGGGCTTGTCCAAGGAACTTGGCCCGTGGCTAGGCCACTATGCTCCCAGGCTCATATGTCCCGGGAAATTACGGGCCTATGCTTTTCCATCGGGGATTGTTTCGGCTCCTGCCTGGCCTCCCTATGCGGTATGCATGTCTAGCTTTATAATCCGTCTAATCTGTACCAATATTTTCATATTCTTACACGTCGGTAATTGCTTGAAATGTTAGGATTACATGGGACGGGCACCCGTTAGTAGCCTTACTACTCCTACCGCCCAACCGATAGTTGGTTCTGCTCCACTTTCTGAAATCGCAGCACAGTTCTCTCCTTTGGGCCCATACCTGCCCGTGGCTTCTTCCTCGGGCAGCAGCGCCCAAAGGGAAAACCCATTCCCGGAGCGACCCGGTCAACCCGAGTGCCAGCACTTGAGGACCGGGAACTGCAAATTCGGGCAAGCCTGCAAGTACCATCACCCGCCCGAGCGGGGCGGGTCGTCGAGATCGAGCTTCGTGCTTAGTCTTATGGGCCTCCCTTTACGCCCGGTAACTGTACATATATGATCTTTTTTTTCCCTACGGTAAAGTAGCTTGAATAAGCATATTCATGGATCATAAATTGTGATTCAGGGTGCGCCTCTTTGCTCACACTATGCCCAAAACGGAATGTGCAAGTTCGGGCCCTCGTGCAGATACGATCATCCGATGAGGGTTTTCAGTTACAGCCCATCTGCTTCTTATTTGACGGATATGCCCGTCGCTCCGTACCCAGTGGGGTCCGCTCGTGCGACGTTGGCCCCATCTTCTTCGTCGTCTGATTTGAGGGCCGGCGCAGATGCTGTTCCATCGCAGATGCACAGTTCGAGCAGTGCTACAATTGGTTCGATCTTCTCGTCGAATGTAGCCGCTGCTCAGTCTAGTGGTCCACAGATGGGAGAAAAGGCATCAGGTTAAGGAAGCTCTTCGATTTTTTGGCGCAGCTTTATTATTTACAATGGATCATCTTTCTAATTTCAGGCCTCATCACCATCTCCTTGAATCAAATAAGTGATTTACGTATACCCTTCGATGATCTTGGAAAACCTGATATAGCTAGCTAGCTATAGCGTATTCTGCCAGCAATAAAAAGAAGTTGAGCCGATCGACTGATTCTTCTTCTTTAGGACGGAGAATATTAACTGTATCAATCAAGCACCTTACATCCTCAAACTGAAATAACTAAGTGGGGATGATTAAGGAGGTGTTTCCCCCCTTTTTGTCTGGGGATATTGTTATGATCTCTATTTAAGGAGCGTTTTTCACTGTAAGATCAACAGTTTCTTGATGTAAGATATTACTTTGGTTGTGATATATGAAAGTACGGACCATTCTATTCTGGGTTGACTCTCAGTACACCAAATATCATAGAACGAATCTCTGTCTATTTCAATCAACGGCAGTAATATCACGCCGTTCTGTATTCTACAACTGAATCGTACGTCTCCATGTTGAAAGCGCTCTCGGCAAAGCATCTGAGGAGAGATATGAGAGTGTGAAGAAGGACATCTATACAGGCAGAGAATCTTTAGTAGGAAGTAATACCTCAGTTCATGCCAAAACATTTCTGTATGCTGATCAAGAAAAGGCCGAAGGAGCGAGAGGAAGTCTCCATCTCTGTTTTCATGCCTCTGAAAATCTGTACTCTGCTACTCACATCTTAAGATGAAGAGCGATGTAACGACATGGACGATAATGGTAGGGTCGGATCGTCTAGCAAAGCCTGCAACTCTCTTCGTATCCACGGCTCTATTCTCTTTAGTACCATTTCTTTCCCACCGCTATATACCGTAACTTGCTGCCAATTCAGACGAACTTTCAGAAACTGATTATTAACTTAGGAGCAGACAACTCGAAGAAAAGAAACCGACCTTCAAAAGAGAATTTGTGTGAGATGAAGGAACATCTCGTAATCTCTGCTCGTAAATGCTGTAAAATTGGGATCAAATGTTACTGAGTATGAAATTGAAATACTGAGTAGATCGAAGCCGTGGAATTCGTATTTGACATGATGGAAAGCCATATTATCATAGAGAAACGACGAATGATGATACCTAAATCGCCATTTTCTAACTCTCTCAGCAAAAAGTTCAGGACTTTCACCATTTCGACGTATGAAAGAACGTCGTCGTGTTGCTCGCCGATTGGTCTCAGATGATTCTCTAGTTCTCCGAGCTGAACCTTGAATTGTAAACCTAACGAAGATCCACGAGGAAGCATAACAATGAGATTCAACTTAAACTCGCTAATCAAGAGCTTCGAATGACCAAAAATAGAATAGGAAGGAAACAATTAAAGTTACTCTTCGAATTTGATAACAGATCAATCAACATTCGAACGTGAAAATTATCGAAGTAAACCTATCGTGAAATTGACGTGTCCTCCACCGCCACAGCAAAACACGGTCGCCGCTGCGATAATCCGAATTCCCCATTCTACCGACGCCGTTCACCGGCGGCAACCTGTACTCGCGAAGAGCATAGCCGGTCCGGCGGGTCCATGATTCGAAGCTGGCTTTGCAGAGAGGGCACGAGCGCTTCACCTCGCTCCACCGACGGATGCATCCGACGCAGTAGGCCTGGGCGCAGGGGACTAGAGAGGCGGAAGTTCGGGGCTCCAATCGGTCCAGGCAAATCGAGCATGGGCTCGACGAGCTATCGGTTCGACCCATCGGGTCAGCACAGCAAAGGGAACAGTCTCGTAATCGAGTCGGCAATGAGAGAGAGAGAGAGAGAGAGAGAGAGAGAGCGAAGATGGCCGGGCTCAGAATTGCGATTGGGCTTTTCCACACAATAAATGATGGGCTTTATTCAAATATCATATGATTTGAGTTGAGCTTTGAATACCAATTAAACCCACATGACAAAGAAAATGCAAGAAAAAATTGACTAAATGCAACACAACACAGTTACAATGGTGTTTATAATTTATTTTTAATATGACAATTATTATATTATAAATCTAAAAGTCAAGTTAGCCATCGAAATAGTCTGATTCAGTACTACTAGTTCACTCAGCTTGGCTTGTGTGTATCACACTAAAGTAACGAGTTGATGGTATTGGCAATATAGTACCAAGTGGATGACCTAGGAGTAATAAGGGAATCCCACAAATTATGGAATGATAAGGGGGATTAGGTCAATCCACTAATTATGGAGAAATAAGGCGATGATATCAATCAGAAGATTTAGTCAAAGGTTATGGATGGTATCAAGGATCCCAAATAGTAATATATTCTCTTACATATGGTAATCTGGTCAATAAAGGAAAAGATATCCCTCTATTTAGTGCTCATTATTATGATTGATTCGCTACGATGTACTATATATATATATATGTTCATTACTTGTAATAGTTTTAAGCTATCAGTCAATAAAATATTCATTATTCTTTCCTCAACTTCAGTTTTTCTCTTGGTATCAGAGCCTCTTCACCATGGCTTCCCTATCTTTGAATGTTGGTAAATTCGTTACGCTACACCCCAACCAACTTTCCATTGTGGAGAGAGCAAGCATTAGGCTTGGCAGAAAGTCAAGACCTAGTTCATCACCTCGAAAAAGGCAACCCAATTCCATCAAAATTCGCTACACACAATCCACAAGCCTCAAGCTCAGAACCCATCGACACAGAAACAGCACCAACTCCAACAAACGAGTTCATTGCATGGCAAAAGTCTGATCGTCTCCTTCGTGGTTGGATTATTGGAACTCTGTCCGAGGAGGCCCTTGGACTTGTCATAGGGTTAGACACATCAATTGCAGTCTGGACTGCACTCAAAGAAGCCTACGCGCAAGACTCTCAAGAGCGAGAATTCACACTACGACAACAATTAACCTATTTGCGCAAAGATGAAAGCAAATCTGTTGCGGAACACATACGTACCTTCAAAGGTTATGAGACAATCTTGCCGCAATTGGAAAGCCAATCCCAATCAAGAAAAAGTATTTTGTATTCTAACAAGCCTTGAATCTCAATATGAAACCTTCACAACAACAATGATGAAACCTCCACGACCGACGTATGCTGAAGTTGTTTCACAGTTGCAGAGCCTAGATCAACGCTGAAGCTGGTTCTCAAATCAACATGATACTTCGCTCACAACGCTCACACCACATCTAGCCTTCTACGGACATCAACAGACGACAAATTTCAAGCCAAAATATCCAACTAACCAGTTCAATTTTGTGGGCCATGGTTTCCAAGCGCAACAGTCTCGTAGCCAACCCCAAGGATATCCCAATGCACAACGCAAACCGCCTCCACCTGGACAACACCGAATGACTACTGCAGAAAGAGAACTATACCATGATGCAATATGTCATTATTACGATAAGCCAGGTCACGTTGCAAAAATCTGTTGGTGGTTACTAAAGAAGGAAAATCAGAATAAGGAAATCCCACAGGCACTAGCGGCGCTCACACTCGACAACTCCGTAATTGATACAGAATGGACATCAGATACCGACGCTTCTAATCATATGACCGGATAACCAGGTATGTTAAAGAATATCCATAAATATAACGAATGTGACTCGATCATTATTGGTGATGGATCCTTGTTACCCATAACAGGTATTTGTAATTCCTTAATCAAGCAAAAAGATAAAACTCTACCGCTTGATAATGTTCTTTTTGTTCCAGATCTTAAAAAAAAAATTGCTTTCCATCAGTCAACTTACATCTGAGTTCCCTGTTAATTGCGAATTCTCTAACACTAATTTTTGTGTAAAGTCACGGAGCACAGGTCAACCTCTCATAACAGGGACACGCAAGGGTAATTTATATGTCCTGTCTAATGAGCCAGAAGCACATTTTTCTTATCATTTCAAATCTGGCACATCAGACATCTGGCATCAACGTTTGGGTCATCCGCAATCATTTGCTGTTCATTTATTAAAAAATAAAGGTCTTATCGATGTCATAGGGTCTTCGAAAAGAAATCATTTGTGTGATAGTTGTCATTTAGGAAAGTTAAGCAAACTACCATTTAGTTCATCTGAGCACTCAACTTCTGATATTTTTAATAAAATATATTGTGATCTTTGGGGTCCCGCTCATGTTTTATCTATTGGAAAATTTCGTTATTATGCATGTCTAGTCGATGATTTTTCAAAGTATACTTGGATTATTCCTTTAAAAAATAAATCCAACTTTTTTACTGCTTATTTAATGTTTGAAAAATATGTTGAGCGACAATTTAATAAGAAAATCAAGGTCTTCCACTCAGATGGCGGGGGTGAATTTGTTAATTCTCAATTATCATCTCACTTTCTTACCACAGGATTGTTCATCAGATCCCATGCCCCTATACACCAGAACAAATAGGTATGGTTGAACGACGACATCGTATTATACGAGAACTAGGTATGACGATGTTATTTCACAGTCATGTTCCACTATCTTTATGGGTAGAAGCTTTTTCAACAGCTGTTTTTCTTATTAATCGTCTTCCTTCATCGTCTCTTATGTCTGAAAGGTCGTATTTCAAATTGCATGGAACTCACCCTGACTATAGTTCTCTTCGAGTATTCGGCTGCAAATGTTTTCCATACACATAGGACACAAAAAATAATAAGTTTGATCCTAAATCTGTTTTGTGTGTTTTTTCATGATACAGCGAAAAACGTAAAGGACATAAGTGTTTTCATCTCTCTAGTCGCAAGTTTATTATTTCTCGACATGTTGCTTTTGATGAAAATGATTTTCCCTTAAAATATAATAAAAATTCTCCTACGAACTCCCACGTTCATAATTTATTTGACTCATGGCTAACTTCTCATGTTAGTTCTGAATCAGGTATGACCTCGCACGATAATATCTCACATCCTAACTCCAATATCCCGCTCCCAGTCATTGTCGCAGATGTTTCACAAGGTGACCCAACGCCATCCTCTGACGATATTATTGATGAAGCCACACCTGAATCTAGCGACTCCTTAGCACTTGATCTAACAACACCTTCAGATGTGCATGCATCTGATTCCACAACTATATTATCTGAGCCGCACCCCAGCCCTCCACATGTCCAGCATCATATGACGACCCGCTCTCATCATGGTATTTTTAAACCAAACCCTTAATATGCATTGAACGTTGTTGTTTCTAGCAGCGTACCTTGTGAATCCAAGACAGTTAAATCAGCGCTATCACATCCGGGATGGAAAGCTCCGATGCTTGGCGAACTTACAACCCTTCATCAAACTAAAACATGGCAACTTGTTCCACGAACATCAGACATGCATGTGATTGGATCAAAATGGGTCTTTAAGACTAAGCTGCGACATGATGGTACACTGGATCGCCTCAAAGCTCGCCTAGTGGCGAAAGGTTACCATCAAATTAATGGGCTTGATTATACAGAAACCTTTTCACATGTCATCCGTCCAGGAACAATTCGCCTAGTTCTAACTGTTGCTCTTGTCAAACACTGACCAATCCGACAATTAGATGTTAAAAATGCATTTTTACATGGTTATATCAATGAAGCTATTTACATGGAACAATCACCAGGTACGTCTGATTCTTACTGTCCAAATTATGTTTGCAAACTGGAACGCGCTTTATATGGACTTAAACAGGCACCTCGTGCTTGGTTCGATAGGCTCAGTAAATTTTTGCTTTCTTATGGCTTCTTTTGTAGTATCGCTGACCCTTCTCTTTTTATATGTCACTCTAATAAAGGCGTTCTGGTCTTATTGTTATACGTTGATGATATGCTTCTTACAGGATCTTCTAATGACATTGTCACTTCTTTTATTAAAACATTAAGCTATGAATTCTCGATGAAGGACCTTGGACCAGTTCATCACTTTCTAGGAGTTGAGATATCTTCCACGTCTAATGGATTCCATCTTTCTCAATCACACTATGCGCTTACCATCCTGGAGCGATCCAACATGTTAGAATGTAAACCCATGCCAACTCCGCTTGACGTCATGTTACAACCCTCGACTGATGCTCCAACTCTCGAAGATCCTAGCCATTATCGTGGAATCATGGGAGCACTTCAGTATTTGACTCTTACGCGTCCGGATTTGTCTTACTGTGTTAACTATGTCTCTCAGTTTATGCATGCACCGACGATCGTCACATTAAACTCGTCCATCGGATCCTTCGCTACCTAAGGGCACGATCTCCACTGGTTTACATCTCACTTCTACAACTACTCTCACATTGTCAGCTTTCTCTGATGCTGATTGGGCAGGATGTCCCACGACACGACGCTCGACTACTGGCTACTGCACATTTTTCGGCTCGAATATTATTTCTTGGTGTGCTAAGAAGCAACTTACTATCTCGCTCCAGTACTGAAGCAGAATACCGTGCTATGGCTAATACAGCAGCCGAGCATACCTGGCTTACCTACATTCCCAATGATCTTCGCATCCCCGTTCAATCGCCACCAACGATCTATTGTGACAATATCAGTGCTTTATACATGACAGTCAATCCAGTCTTTCATGCACGCAGTAAACACATCGAACTGGACTACCATTTTGTACGTGAACGTGTTGCTATTGGGCTACTTGTTACTAAACATTCCTTTGGCGTATGAAATTCCCGACCTCTTCACCAAATCTGTCTCGAAAGCTACACTGACTTCGTTGCGCGCCAAACGGTGCCTTCAACCTCGGCTCAGTTTGCGGGAGGATATTGGCAATATACTATCAAGTGGATGACCTAGGAGTAATAAGGCGAATCCCACAAATTATGGAGTGATAAGGGGGATTAGGTCAATCCACTAATTATGGAGAAATAATGCGATGATATCAATCAGAAGATTTAGTCAAAGGTTATGGATGGTATCAAGGATCCCAAATAGTAATATATTCTCTTACATATGGTAGTCTGGTCAATAAAGGAAAAGATATCCCTCTATTTAGTGCTCATTATTATGATTGATTGTGATTGATTCTGCTACGATGTACTCTATATATATGTTCATCACTTGTAATAGTTTTAAGCTATCAGTCAGTAAAATATACATTATTCTTTCCTCAACTTAATTTTTTCTCTGATGGGAATGGGATCGAATAACCTTCATATTAAAGAAATAATGTGCTCATGACCACATTGATTTACACAGCTTATGTTATGACTCAATATTGTTTTACATATGTTTAAATTAGTTAGTACTTTAGCTAACCGTAACATAATTCACCTAAAAAAAAACAAAAGCTGAAAAAATACAACACTCTTTATTTTAGCATCATCAGGCTCTCTCCATCTCTCTTACAAAACTCGTACATATATTTCTTAGTTAAGCACAACAAAAACCGAACTGTAAGAATATTTATCATAGCCATAGTGCGCCAGCCCTCTTAAGCTTGGGAATGAGTTCTCCTTGGAGGTGAAGGCTCATAACTTGATTCTCACCGCCCACGAATTCGCCCCCGATGAACACTGCTGGCACCGTAGGGTTACACCCAACGTTGTTAGCAAGCGCTTGCTCGATTTCCCGACCCCTATTTATTACGTCGAGCTCGTAAATAGTTGGGTTCACTCCGAAATCGTAAAATAGGGTTTTAATTGCGTGGCTCATGCAACATAAGCTCTTGCTGAAGATCACCACTGGCTTTTCAGACACCATTTTGCTCAATCTCTCCATCTTTTACTTTAATTTAAAGATTTGTGTGTGTGTGTGTTATTAAGGTATTATGAAGTAGGAGTTAGGTTTTGCTTGTGAGTAAGTAGAGAGAGTTGGGGGGTATTTATAATAGAAAAAGAACTGAAGGTTTTTTAAATTCGTAAAAAGTATAGATGTTTCGTTGTAACCCTAATAATGATGTCGATGAGACATTTGATTAATTGTTTTAGTACCTTAATCCTTACATTGAAAATGATTGATGTGTCCTATACTACTTTATGTGTTTTTGCTCACGATGGCGAATCTCAGCATACGAAGAAAGCCGAGACGTGTCAGCTGTACGGACTTCACGTTCTTGATTTGATCGTAGGTGAAAATGTTTTTGATTGATTAGAATATTATGATCACTACTTGCTTAAATATAATATTCCCCAAAGTCATTATCAAAAGTCAACTGAAGTGGGAAGTTTCAACTAATAATCTTCATAACATTTACACAAATTCAATATGGTTAATGTTTAATTGTTGAACTGTTTAGATTTTATAGATTAGGCATACGTAGTACACCTATCTAATTTAATTAATATATATATACAGACACACACATACATATGCATACGTGGTCCATAATCAACTTTCTATTGTATCTTTCATGAAGGCATCAACTGAGTTGGAGGACTAAGTCGGGTTTATCCAATTGGGACCTCTTTTTTTTGCTTGCACGAACAAGATTCGATGATCGAGCTGATCTCACTAAAGCTAAAGAAATATGGAATATAATATTTTTTATATTTTCAAATGCATGGGTAGTTCTGAGATGCATGCTAATACTATTCAATATGTTAATATGTATATTGAAAAAAAAAGACAAATACGTTGGATAACGTCAATTGTGTTCATAAATGTAGATGCTCTTGCAGAAATGAATTAGATGCTACTGTACTGTTATCATAAAAGTCATGAATAATATAAAAACACATGTTGAAAAAATATAGACAAAAGGAAGTTTATAAGAAGACAAAGCGTAAAACCTATCCTTTTTTTGACATTTCTCGAACGTCATATTCTTACGGCATTTAAACTGCACCAAATTCTAAATGCAAAATGACGAAAATATTTACTTGTCCTCTTTTTTCAAAATTCTTTTTGGTGGATGAAAAGAAGAGATAAGTATAATATGCATCACTTTTTCTTTAAGGGAAAACCTAAATGTTGAAAAGCTAAGCTTTTCGTCACCAAAGTTGAATATTAGTCAAATGTTGCCTTACTCTCAAAACACTGCATGTCGATATTATCGACACATAGACAAACATATTGCAATAACATCAAAAGAAAATATGAACTCATGCATATATGACCCTTCATATATGCCAAAGAACGGCAATGTTCAAGCATGCAGCGTGTTTATTTATTTTTCATTCGAAACACATCAAAGAAGAAAGAATATATACTTAAGGGAATAAAATTTAATAGTGCAGCAGCATATGTATTTTGATATCAATATATACGTATAAAGTGACATGCATTAACAAAGTATAACTAGGTGTGTCATGTCTGTGTGGAAGATACATATAGAGACAGAGCTATCACGAAGCTGTAGATAAGATTCATATAAAGTGTGGATGACATGACAAATGAATTCATATAAAAAAATAAATATCAACCTAATTACGTGTATTCCCAAAGGTGTTCGAGAACGGTTCTTGGCATCCGCATATAAGCTCATCACCATTTTGTTTCACTTGATTTATAAATATATATACATATATTTAAAGATATAAAATACATATACATATCTTGCGTCGTCAAACTTGATGATGTATGTATGTATCCATAAGAGAGAATATGAGATATCGCCGCATATTATAATGAAGAATATCGTCACGTGATTTTATGCATTCTTTTTATTCCGCGATGAAATCGTATTTCCGATAGATAAGTGAGTAGTCCAATGGATTTGATCGAACAAAATTTTATAAATATTAAACAAACGTGTCGATCGTCCATTTGTTCATAATTTGGTATAAAGTTATTGTTTTGACTTAGAAATAGGACTTCTGAGTTGATATTTTTTTTTTTTTTTTGAATTTCGTAAATATATGCATGATATGGTTTCAGTATTATTTCAAGGAGACAAAGATCAACACATTCGAAAAGTACAACTACAATTATATGTGTACATATATAAGTAAAACGAAAATCTTTTTAATCAACAAATGTGGAAGCAGATAACTATTGGCGGTGTGGATCTTATTAATACTTATGAATTTATGAAACTAAGAACGAAAAAGATATGGAATCTCCATAATTTTGAGTTCAACCAATTATTACGAAAAGGCAGTTGGATAAACCTAGATGATATATTGCAACATTAGTCAATAATTTTCTTATAGTTAGTTTCTTCGGTTTCATTTCATGGTGTTCAAGAAATTCAACTATCTCTAAAGCTTTTATCTTCGGTCCTTTTAGACTTGCAACGATAATCTTGGGATGTGAAACTGATATAATAGATAAAGGACTTACTTAAAAACATCATTATAATTATTTCAGGACAAACAAAAACATATATAAAATCTGACGGGCCTTTCTTACAAAACGAAGAAGCCAACAGTTACAGATGATTATTAATTAGCTATCATTCATTCGAAGTAGTCCGAGATATCGTTACACAAAAACAGTGTGTGACATATTATTAGTCTCTCTTCTAATTAATACAACTTGCAATTTCAAAACTGCATTTATTAATTACTTAACATCATATATATAGTTTCTTGATTTTATATTCCCCATCAAAAACCCTAACTCAAACCCATAAAGCGCCAGCTCTTTGAAGCATAGGCCTCAAAGTTCGTCGAAGGTGGTGGCTCATGACCTCCTCGGCCCCACCGACTAGCTCACCACCTATGAACACGGCTGGGACCGAAGGGTTCAGCCCGAGCCTAGCTAGGGCTTGTTCTATGTCTCTGCCACGTGGCACTTCATCTAGCTCGTAGACCGTTGGATTAACTCCGAAATCTGAAAATAGGGTTTTGATCGTGTGGCTCATGCAGCACGAGTTCTTGCTGAAGATCACTATGGGCTTTTCCGACACCATTTTCCTCACCCTTTCCATTTCTTAAGACGGTGTAAGAAAATAAAGATTATTACTGCGGAATTGTTTTATGTTTATTAGGTTGTGCGAGGAAAATGGTGAGCGCATTAGGGGTATTTATATGCGGGGTAAATGAGTGAGGCCAAAGGGATTGAAATGAATATATTTTCTATAATGCATTTGAGAGTGATTGAAAATTGAGGACGACAACGAATATATGCGTATGGAGAACAAAAGTGGGACGTGTGTACTTTTGGTACGGCGTTATTGCTTTTAATCTCTTTGTGAAATGAATAATCGATCACTCGATGATGTAAATAGGATGATGCAAGTAATCAATTTAAAATCGCGTTTATATTCTTGCACTACTTGATAAGTAATTATCATATTACACACCGAAAATAAATATGTTACATATGAAAGTGGAAAATGTGAGAACATAGGGAAAGCAACATCGCTTTCTAGGATCGATAAATCTAAATAGTGGTGAGACTTGCGTTGCCATTTGACAAACCTTTCTTTCGGTTGTCACAATTTTTACGGAATCTTTCTATGTGCATGTTGGCCCACCACCTAGGGGAAAACTCGTTATACAATGTTTATCATATAAAATCATAATATATACATGCATAAATAAACGGGGTCTATACACATAAATACCCATTTGGATAAAAACTTGTAATTTAGTACCATGTCAGGATTTTTTTATATGTAGGTACATAATAGAATAAATTTTTTGCATAGAGGTACCCGATCTGCTGTAGGTACGCCGTATTAGTACATTTAGGTACCCTATAGCATCATATTTTGATATGTAATACGTTGAGAAAATGGTACGCCGTATTAGCACATTTAGGTACCCTATAGCAACCGTAAAGGGTACTGTATAAAGACGTGATATGGTACGCTATGCACACATAGAAATGTACGGTCTTGAGACATAAACTGGTACAAACAGTAAATCGGGTACCTATCTGCAAAATTTTCTGACATGGATAATGATTTGTAACCTTTTTATTCAAGTAAGTATTTATATGTAGATTACACTATAAATTTTGGAATGCAAGAAATCGTCGTAGTTATACTTAATGACTAGGTGCCGAGTGCCGAGATCCAGCCCAATGCTTAGCTATTGGGCCCAGCCTAAAATACATTATATTTTCGTTATTTGTGAAAATTTATACAAATCCATAGTGAAAATTAATTATTGGAGACTTAGTAAAGTAGGCGCGTGATTCTATTAGGAACATTTTGAACCCACATAACTATTGAAAATCTCTATACTTTTTCTAACCCCAAACGTGACTTTCAAATACAGAACAATAATTATAAAATATTACGGAATCATTGTTTATTTTAATTATTAAATCTCGCTAAAATTGAACACGTGTTAGGCATGTCACGGGAAGGGTCCAGGTGTACCCGTCACCCACCGGACATTGAAGTGAAGTTCCTTACCGCAGCTGTAAACTTTTTCCCATTTTAATATATGTTTTATTTTATTACATAGTTAAAAAGGAAAAAAATAGTGAACTGCGAGACAAACACAGTAAACTTCCATCCATGGAATCTCAAAAAGGATGAGATTTGATCACAGATTGCAACAGTTACCAATAAATTATTCAGACGACATCCACCCACCTAATTTTCTACATTTCGCGCACATTTTTAGTATTCGAAGAAATTCAAAAAATCACCAACGGAGATTGAAAAAAAATATATCCTTTTGACTTTTCACCACCATCACATTTCTTTATCTGAAGGTGAGAGAGGCGTTGCAGCGGCATTAATGGGTTTTTCTTCAGAAAACTTTTCGTAATTCGTGAGCTCCTCTTTCACTTTCTTAATCTTTTTTTGACGCGCGAACAGTCACGATTTTTTTTTTTGTCGAATTCGTTTTGGTATCCTCTTATCTTCACAGCGGATCTATGAATCTCGCAATCTGATAATTTTCTGTAAGGTGAGGATTGCATTTGTTGGCACCTGAAGAACTGTCGCAGGAATTTCAAGATTGGATTTTGTTAGCAAGTCAAGTAGTGGGTAGCTGAGAGAGCGCCGTGTTCGATTGTCAAGATTGAGTTTGTGAAAATATTTTTGCCGTCAAGAAGATTGAATTTTAAGGTGTGTGTGGTTCTTTGATTCTTTGAATGTTTAAAAATGGGCTGCTTCTCCTGCTTCGGATCATCCGAGAATGAAGTAAGCGACGGAAAAAATGGAGTCAAGGAAGTGTCAAATAACGAGTCTTTCGAAGAGACTTCAACAGCTTGGTCTATCAGCCATTTGAACAAAGGTACTTCTGATGAAATAGTTTCGGTATATCCTTCGAGGATTTGAGATGACTTTTTTCTCTCTCAATTTGGTTGATTTTATTTACATTTTTCCTGGGTCTGACGTGCTTGTCTTGAATCTCTTCGTGTATGGAAGATTGGTAAATGGCAAGGAGTTGTAGTAACAATCAGTAAGCTTATGAATGGTCTTCAATCTTTCATGTTTTTTATCCTTCTTACAGAATCGAAATTCATTATGCTGTTCAACGCCCCTCAATTTCTGAAAAACTTGAAACAAGTCTCCTTTGTCTTGTACTGAGAAATGCTCGAAAAATATCTACTAACCATCTCAACAGACAAATCAAGATCGCGGAGGAGCAGCAACGGTTCGAAGAAGGAATCATCTTCGATCCCGAAAGAACCAAACATCGCAGCCCAAACGTTCACGTTCCGCGAGCTCGCTGCAGCCACGAAGAACTTCAGGCCCGAGTGCTTGCTCGGCGAAGGCGGCTTCGGGCGCGTATATAAAGGCCGCCTCGAAACCACTGGGCAAGTAAGTGAGTTCACTACATCGATAACTTAAACACCGTAAGAAAACACTTGCATAGTTTGCAGTAATGGCGTAGGTCGTTGCAGTAAAGCAGCTCGATAGGAATGGGCTTCAAGGGAACCGAGAATTCTTGGTCGAAGTGCTAATGCTCAGCTTATTACACCACCCAAACCTAGTCAACTTGATAGGCTACTGCGCCGACGGCGACCAGCGTCTACTGGTGTACGAGTACATGCCCTTGGGATGTCTCGAGGATCATTTGCACGGTAATAATCTCTTCTTTTTCGACCTTTTTTCTATACCAACATTTTTCTTTGTGTATCGCGGAATATCTAGCTAAAATTGTAAAATTTCTTTATTGGGCCGGCCTATATAGGAGGAGAGTTGGCCCATATAAGAGATGGGCTTCCATTCTAGAACCAATTGGTAATAAGTGGAGTGGCTCATCTACTTATATACTATCTGAACTCTCCTCAATTATCCGATGTGGGACGCATGTGAGTTATTTAGGGTTATCTATTTTTAACAAAAATCGAAGGTAAAATTGAACAGATCTTGCGCCCGATAAAGAAAACTTGGATTGGAACACGAGGATGAAGATAGCGGCCGGGGCGGCGAAGGGGCTCGAGTTTTTGCACGATAAGGCTAACCCGCCGGTCATATACAGAGATTTGAAGTCGTCCAACATACTCCTCAACGAGGGCTACTTTCCAAAGTTGTCCGATTTCGGGCTGGCCAAGCTCGGGCCGGTCGGGGACAAGACGCACGTTTCGACCAGAGTTATGGGGACGTACGGCTACTGCGCGCCTGAGTATGCTATGACCGGTCAACTCACTCTCAAGTCCGACGTTTACAGCTTCGGGGTCGTCCTCCTCGAGATCATCACGGGTCGGAAGGCCATCGACGGCGGTCGTGGGCCCGGAGAGCAAAATCTCGTTGCATGGGTAGGTGTACGCATTTTTATGGGAGAGTGATGTTTTTGGACCCTCAATGTTTGGGATATGGACGTTTTTTGTCCTCTTACTTTTCGAGGTGTCACTTTTAGTCCGCAATGCTACCGATATCTTGTGTGGTTCTCGTTCTTCCGGTTAATTTGGCCGTTAGCTTGGACAAAATTACGGGCCGGGCCTTCGTCCTTCGGCCTGACTCCTAATCTTTTGCTGATTCAACGCGTAATTCCGTCCAAACTAACGGTTAAATAAAACCAAAGGACCAAAACGATACGAAATTGGTAAAATTGATGATTGAAAGTTGGGATGCATTTTAGAGAAAAATGGCGCACGCCCCCATTTTTCTCTCGTTAACGATCGATATCATGATAGGCGAGGCCCCTTTTCAAGGACCGAAGGAAATTTCCCAAGATCGCCGACCCTTTATTACAAGGGCACTTCCCAGTGCGAGGGCTCTACCAAGCCCTCGCGGTGGCCGCGAAGTGCCTCCAAGAGCAAGCCGCCACTCGACCGCTCATCGGAGACGTAGTCACGGCCCTCACCTACTTGGCTTCTCAGGCCTACGACCCCAACGCACCGCCTTCGGCTCAGAGGGCGGCCGGCGGCTCGTCGACACCTGCCAGGCAGAGGATGAACACGGCGGCGGATCGAGCCGAGTGGCTCGACGAGGGCTCGCCCGCGGCTCATATGGATTCGACCTATGGGTATTATAACAGGGATTTGGATAGGGAGAGGGCGGTTGCCGAGGCTAAGGTTTGGGGGGAGAATTGGAGGGAGAGGAAGGGGTTCGAATGAATGAGTGTGAATTGTAGGAAAATGTTGTTTTGTAAATGTTGTATGAATGTTTCTGAGACAGTATCTTGGTTTTTCTCGGCTATGATATGATTACTGATATGATATATGAGTATGTATTTTTTGGTCAAGTGTGTTTTTGAGGACTTTGGAAGGAATAAAGAAAGAAAGAGTAGGATTTCGTTGACTTTGTTGTTGTTAGAGCGAAAACGATGGATCCGACGAAGAACGATAATAAACTCAAATCTGATAGCAAACTAATAGCTGTACAAGAGAGAACTCTTGTCCATAATAATACTCCAAATACTCGATGGATGTATAGTTCCACCCTTCCTCCTTTTATAAGCTAAGGAGAATAACTAAACATAGATATTCTAGGTATAAAAATCTAAACAAACCCCCTAATTACTAGCTAATTAAATATTCATATTAAACTTGACTTTGACTTGATTTCTTGGCCTTGTTTGTCTCGACCTCGGCCCAATCAGTTCTCGGCCCATCTCGACCCTCCTCACGATCCAAGCCCATATTACCTACTTCCCGGCTTCTAGACTTCATCTTAGCCCGCCTTTGATAAACTCTAACATTACTTCCCCCTTCGAAATTAGCCTTGTCCTCAAGGCTAAAGTCTGGATATTGTCGGATGAACTCGTCCCTCGCCACCCAGATTGCCTCATCTTTTTCTCAATCTTTCCACTGAATAAGCAGTTGATGTTCATTTCCGTTCTCCAAAGGCGCATACCTTTCCTTCAAGATTTTCTCAGGGATATAAAGCTCTTTGTCCGCTTCATCTAACATAACTGGTAGCTCGGCTTCTGTGGCATGATTTCCAACGACCTTTTTGAGTTGCGATACGTGAAATACGGGGTGAATGCGACTTGTCTCTGGTAATTGCAGATGGTATGCGACCTTGCCAATCCTCTCTATCACCTGGAACGGCCCATAGTATCGTGTAGCCAGCTTTTGGTTTGGACGGGAAGCCACCGAATGTTGCCGATGCGGACGAAGTTTCAAGAAGACAACGTCCCCGACGTTATAATTAACCTCTCGACGGTGAGCGTTTGCTGCCTTAATCATGCGCTGTTGAGCCCGAGTCAAGTTATATTTCAACTCTCGTAATATCTCGTCTCGATCGGCCAACTCATCTGATACTGCAGCAACTTTGCATTCTCCTGGTAAATATTGAACAAGCGCAGGAGGTGGGCGCCCGTATACCACTTGGAAAGGAGTTGTTCCTGCCGCACTATGGAAGGTGGTATTATACCAATACTCTGCCCAGACCAACCACCTAGCCCATGACTTCGGCTGGTCACCAACGAAACACCGCAAATATGTTTCTAGTGTTCGATTTAGGACCTCTGACTGCCCATCTGTTTGTGGATGGTACGCTGAACTCATCTTGAGTCTGGTGCCTTGCTTACGAAACAGTTCTTGCCAAAATTGGCTTAAAAATATCGAGTCCCGATCACTCACTATGCTTCTTGGGATGCCGTGTAAACGTACGACGTTGTTGACGAATAAGTCTGCCACAGTTCTTGCGGAGTAAGGATGCTTTAAGGCCATGAAGTGGGCATATTTTGAGAGTCGATCGATCACAACTAAGATGTTGTCGTACCCCTGCGATTTTGGCAGCCCGGTGATGAAATCCATTGCCACATCTTCCCATATTTGATTTGGTATAGGCAGAGGGTTCAGCAGTCCCGCTGGTGACATGGCTTCGTATTTGGCCTTTTGGCATGTTAAACATTCGGCTACAAACGTTTGTATCTGTTTCATGCCGCGCCAGTATAAGGAATTGGCCAACCGCCGATAAGTTCGAAATGCTCCAGAATGTCCACCACTAGGTGTCGAGTGGTATTCTTTAATCAACTGAGGTATCCAAGTTGACTTCGATGGGATTACTAGTCTCCCTTTGTAAAATAGCCGACCCCCGATCAATGAGTAATGGTGATGTGATTTCGGGTCTAAGCGTAGGGCTTCCACCATTGGTCCCAATACTTTATCCTTTTGTATTTCCTTTTGTATCGTCTCTTCATCCATCCACTTTGCCATGCTAACTGCATTGAGACTCAACTCCTCGTGCTGGCGAGATAACGAATCCGCAGCTTTATTTTGGATTCCCGGCTTGTATTCCACATCAAAAGAGTACCCCAGAAGTTTGGAAACCCAAAGTTGTTGGGCTGGAGTCCCCACTTTCTGGTGTAAGAGCGTGCGTAGACTTCGATGGTCTGTTCGAACCGTGAAATGTCGCCCTAGTAGATATGGGTGCCAGTGTTGGATTGCTAAAACTAGGGCCATCAATTCTTTCTCATATGTTGATTTAGCGCTTGTTCGAGTAGATAATCCCTTGCTAAAGTAAGCTATCGGTTGTTTCCCTTGCATAAGGACTGCTCCAATTCCTGTCCCGGAGGCATCACACTCCACGATGAAGGGTCTCGAGAAATCTGGGACAGCTAACACTGGTGCGGATGCTAGCGCCTGTTGTAATGATGTGAATGCGTTATTTGCTGCCTCGTTCCACGCCCAGTTCCGTGATGCTTCCTTTTTTAACAAGGCGGTGAGAGGTTGTGCAATGCGACCGTACCCTCTGATGAACCGACGATAATACCCGGTCAGCCCTAGAAACCCGCGGACCCCCTTTACTGATTTTGGTGTTGGCCATTGCAACACAGCAGATACTTTCTCCGGATCCATCGCCACCTGTCCCGAATAAATGATATGACCTAAGTATTCAACTCTTCGCCTCCCGAATTGACACTTCTTTTGGTTGAGATGAAATCTTTGTGTTGTGAGTATCTGTAGAACTCGGGTTAAGAGTTGCAGGTGTGATTCCCAAGTGTTGCTGTAAATCAGTATATCGTCGAAGAAAACTAGCACCCCTTTCCTGAGGTATGGTCGAAATATGTCGTGTCGCTGGCGCATTTGTGAGCCCAAATGGCATAACGAGGAATTCGTAGTGTCCATCGTGAGTTCGAAATGCCGTTTTCGGGACATCGGCTGTATTCATACGGATTTGGTGATATCCGGAACGTAAATCTAATTTGGTGAAATACTCGGCCCCACATAATTCGTCCAATAGCTCTTGAATCACTGGAATTGGGTATTTGTCAGGAATAGTGACGCGATTCAATTCCCGATAGTCCACACAAAATCTCCAACTCCCATCCTTTTTTCGAACTAACAATACCGGGCTTGAAAATGGGCTAGCGCTTGGTTGGATTATGCCGGCTGCTAACATTTCACCTACGAGTCGCTCTATTTCATCTTTCTGCATGTGGCCATATCGATACGGCCTCACTGAAACCGCTTTGCTTCCAGGAACAAGCTCTATGCGATGGTCGATCATCCTTGTCGGTAGCAAGGTAGTTGGTTCTTGAAATATCTCAGGAAATTTGCTCAACAGTAGATTCACTTCCCTCGTTTGTTCGGTCGTCAATTGCTCGCATTGTTTGTCTTGCTCTCCCTCCGCTTGTCCAAACCATACGACTGCTCCGGCCTAAACCTCTGTCAATTTGTTCAGTGCGCGGAAGCTGATTGGTGCTCGTGTCAGTGCAGCGTCCCCTCGAAGGCAATGATTCGCCCCCTGCCATTTGAATTTCATCATTGAGGTAGCCCAATTGCCTCAACCAGTCGACTCCAAGGATGACATCAACTCCCCCCAATTGGAAGGCGAAGAAAGTGGATATAATGGTACATGTTCCCAGTTGTAGGGTAACGGATGGACACTCTCCTTCAGTTGAGGTTTGTCGGCCATCACCTAATCGCACCTGGAACTTGTCGTCCGGTACCCGCCGTAATGATAACTGATTGGCAACGTAACTGAGATAAAATTATGGCTAGCACCGCTATCGATCATTACCACCACGTCAGTATCCCGAATCTGCCCATGGAGCTTCAGTGTACGCGGGCCTGAGATTCCTCCCAGTGCAAACAGTGGTAAATCCAACATGGCTAATTGCCTCTCGATGTGTTCCTCGTCTGCTTCTTCCGTAATATTCTCGCTTTCTCCTCTTTCGCTTTCGATCAGATTCTCAAACTCGTCTTCTGTCATTAGCTCGTCCTCGCCGCCTATTATCATGCGAAACTCCCTATTTGGGCATGAATGACCCGGTTTGTATGGCTGGCGGCATTTAAAACACAACCCCTTTGCCCGCAATTCCTGAAACTCTCTATCCGATAGCGCTCGGAATGGCCTTCCTCGAGTCGGCGGGTGAGCTCCGACCCCCCCGGGCCACGTGCATTGGGTGGTAAGTAGCGATCGCTTGTCTTTGCTTCTCTACGGAAAACCCCTCCCCCTTGTTCAGTGCTCATTATCGTGTTCCCTTGTGGAATAGCCGTATGACGCGCCGTCTTGTTTGGTCCAAAAAATCTCGTCGATGTAACTGAATACTCCCCCTCCTTTGCCACCAATAGTTTGTTCTCAATTCCCTTGGCTAACTGGTATGCATCCTCGAGGGTAGTGGGTTTGAGGACTTGTACTTCCGTTCGTAGATTTGGGTACATTCCGAGCAAAAAGAACCCCAAGTGTTGGTGGACAGGAATTTCGTGCAAGTTAGTGACCAGACTGACGAACTCATGAAAGTACTCCCGAATGTGCCCCGTCTGCTTGACACTCGTGATCTTCTCCAGTTGATTGCCGTGGTATTTGTCGTCGAACGTCTCTATGACTTTTTGCTTTAGATTGTCCCAAGTGATTAATGGGTAAGTCGTCATGATCCACCGTATCCATGACTGTGCAATGCCATCCATGCAAACGATGGCGCTTGGCACCTTCTGTTGTTCTGGTGTGCGTTGGATCGCGAAGTATTGGTCAGCTCGGCCGACCCAGCCCAATGGGTCGCTTCCATCGAAGGTAGGCAATTCCAGACGTTTCTGTAGTGAGTAAGAAGTATTGTCCTGGTTGTTTGCGTAGAATTGTGGTGGGGGCACCATGTTGGTGTGGGTTGAAGGCGGTGGTTCATCTGGTCTGGCACTGATGAAGTCGTATACGAGCTTATGTAGTCCGGTTATTGTCTCGTTCATGGTATCGAGGCGTTCATTCATTGTCTTCTCCAATCCTTCAACTCGTTGCTCCATCTGTGATCTCGTCACGGGCATATACGAATCGGACAGCGATGACAAGTGAAAATATTGCTGGTTCCGTGGGTTTATACGAGAGGAAACTCCGGCGGCGAAAGATCCGGCAGGTCGGACCAATTTGTTAGAGCGAAAACGATGGATCCGACGAAGAACGATAATAAACTCAAATCTGATAGCAAACTAATAGCTGTACAAGAGAGAACTCTTGTCCATAATAATACTCCAAATACTCGATGGATGTATAGTTCCACCCTTCCTCCTTTTATAAGCTAAGGAGAATAACTAAACATAGATATTCTAGGTATAAAAATCTAAACAAACCCCCTAATTACTAGCTAATTAAATATTCATATTAAACTTGACTTTGACTTGATTTCTTGGCCTTGTTTGTCTCGACCTCGGCCCAATCAGTTCTCGGCCCATCTCGACCCTCCTCACGATCCAAGCCCATATTACCTACTTCCCGGCTTCTAGACTTCATCTTAGCCCGCCTTTGATAAACTCTAACAGTTGTCTTACTGGATAATTGAAAGCTTAACGAGTAAATCGATGTTGAAGGCGTAACGTTTAAGTTTCATGAGAGTAATAGCTTAACACAATTCACGTTAATGATTTGACTTATCCATCCTAACGTTCGAAGGGGGTTAGAATGTTGAATCATACGTGTCTTTAACATAACATGTCTTTCTCTTTTGATTAAACTGGCCATTAATTAATTCAAAAAAAAAAATAAAATTTTAGTCATACGCTGACTGGCCTTAGCAAGGCTATCGCGGGCCTCGTCCCAAAGAAGCTGTCGTCCTCGCGCGAACTGATACGCAGCGGGGCATTCTCCATCCGTACTCCATAGCGTGAGCGCTTGCGGAGTGAGGGGCTGGAAACCGTAGACCACCTCGAACGGGCTTTTCTTGGTTGCGGACGACTTGTGAAGGTTGTAGCTGAATTGGGCCGAGCGAGGAGCGCCGTCCAATTCCGTTGGCTAGACGAAATGTAGTGGCTGAGGTACTCCTCGAGCAATTGGTTGGCTCGCTCGGACTGTCCGTCCGTTTGCGGGTGGTAGGCGGACGAGAACCTTAGCTTAGTTCCCAGCAAGCGGAAGAGCACGGTCCAAAAGCGTCCCGTGAAGCGAGCGTCTCGATCGCTCACAATCTCCTCCGGCATTCCAAAATGCTTCACTACATTCCGGAAGAAAAGGTCCGCCGCAACTTCCGCCGAGCACTCTTGCGGGGCGGGCATGAAAATAGCCATCTTAGAAAAACGATCAACAACAACGAAAATCGAAGTGTTACCGTCACTTTTGGGCAAGGTGGTGATGAAGTCCATGGTGATCGATCTCCACGGACTTGTCGGGACATCCAAAGGCTGAAGGAGACCGGCGGGCTTCGCGCGCTCCGGCTTGTCGCGCTGGCACTTGATGCAAGTCCGGACGAACGCCTTCACGTCGTTCTCCATCTTCGGCCAATAAAACTTGCGTTCCAGAAGTGCTAGCATGCGGTTGACTCCGGTGTGGCCCGCCCATTCCGGCTCGTGATGCTCCTTAAGCAACTCGGTGCGGAGCTTGCCGGACGGGACGTAGAAGCGGCCGCCGTGGGTGACTAGGAGCCCATTCTCCAACCAATAGCGCTTGACGTGGCCGGACTCCACCTCCTCCTTGAGCTTCCGATAGGCAGCATTGTCTTCGGCCTCGCGCCTAAGTCGCGTGTCGAAGTCGCTCGTGGCCGAGCTAGAAGCTGCCATGGCATTGAGGTGGGGCTTCCGGCTTAGCGCGTCTGCCACTTCATTTTGCTTCCCGGGCTGGTGGATCCAGTCGAAGTCGAACTCCCCTAAGAACTCTTGCCATCGAGCTTGCTTGGGAGTGAGCTTCTTCTGGGTCTTAAAATAGGTGTTGGTCACGTCCGTCACAATCACGAACCGTGAGCCGAGAAGGTAGTGCCGCCAAGCTTCAAGGTAGTGAATGACCGCCGTCATTTCCTTCTCGTGGGTGGAGTAACGGGTCTCGACGTCCTTCAGTTTTCGCGACTCGTAGGCGACGGGGTGTCGGCCTTGCACAAGGACGCCGCCGATGGCCTTGCCGAGGCATCGGTGTGGACTTCAAAGGGCTCGTCGAAGTTGGGCAACTTCAAGACGGGTTCGCTAGCCAGGGCGGACTTGAGCTTCTCGAAAGCTTCCCGGCATGGCTTGCTCCATTCCCACTTTGCATCCTTCTTGAGGAGGTCCGTCAAAGGGGTGGCTAACTTGGAATAGCCTTTGATGAAGCGCCGGTAGTAATTGGCTAGCCCGAGGAAAGAGCGTAGCTCGCTCACGTTGGACGGCTGCGGCCACTCCATGATGGCCTTGACTTTGGCTCCGTCCATCTTAATCTAACCGTCCTCGATGATATGGCCTAGAAAGGTGATCCTTGATTGGCCAAATTCGCACTTGTCGCGCCGCAAAAAGAGACGGTTTGCGCGCAACTTCTCGAACACTGCCTCCAAGTGTCGAACGTGCTCCTCCAACGTTTTGGAGTAAACGACGATGTCATCGAGGTACTACAACAAACTTGTCAAGATAGTCGTAGAGAACATCATTCATTAGATTGCAAAAGGTAGCCGGGGCATTAGTGAGCCCAAACGGCATTACAAGGAACTCAAAGGAACCATATCGAGTGACACAAGTCGTTTTGGCTTCATCGCCCTCGGCAATCCTAACTTGCCAATACCCGGAGCGGAGATCGAGCTTGGAGAAGAAGCGGGCCTTGGTGAGCTTGTCGAACAAGTCCAAGGAGTTGGGGATGGGGTACTTGTTTTTGACCGTGACCTTGTTCAAGGCCCGGTAATCGACGCAAAAGCGGAGGCTTCCATCCTTCTTCTTCTGAAAGAGCACCGGCGAGCCAAAGGGTGCCTTTGAGGGGCGAATCAAGCCGGCGTCGAGCAGCTCGTCTAGCTGCTTCCTAAGCTCTTCGAGCTCCTTTGGGTGCATGCGGTACGGCGCCATCGCTGGTGGGCGGGCGCCGGGCTCCAACTCAATAGTGTGGTCCGTGGGCCTCCGTGGGGGCAGCTGCCGTGGCAGCTCGGCCGGCATCAGCGCGTCGTAACGCGCGAGCACTTGCTGGACTTCGGCAGGTGGCTGAGGCGGGACGGGCGCCTTCTCGACCGGCCGGACCAATGCGAGGTAGGTCGGCTCGCCGCGCGTCAGGCCCTTCTTCAGCTGAAGGGCCGAGCAAGATGCCTCGAAGTCCGTCGGCTGATCCTCCACGTGATAGTGGCCTTGGATGAAGCCGGGCTAGAACTCATCTGCAATAAGGAGGCCACTGAGGTGCGGCATTGGGCTTGCCTTGGCCGACGTCAAGAACTCCATGCCGAGAATTATCTCAAAGTCGGAAAGGGGCATGGTGATGAATTCTTGGACGTCAAGATAGTGGCCGACCCGGAGGGTGGCTGAAGTCTTGCCCGAGATGGGTTGAAGCTGGTTCACCATCTTTACCTCCGACTCATAGGGCCGGATCTTCAACCCGAGGTTCCACGCGGTTGCGATGGCCATGAAATTATGGGTGGCCCCCGAATCCACCATTGCCATTACCTGCTGGTTACCAATGTAGCATGGAACATGCATGAGCTTATTCTTACCTCCCCGGCCTTCTTGGAGTGACGTTAGGAGTTGAAGCTGGTTGGTCTGCGCGGCCTCCTTGTCCCTCTCGCCGCTAGTGGACGGTGCCGTTTTCTGCAGCTGGTTGGCAACCGAGTAGACAGCCGACTTGTGTTGGCATTGAAACCAACGGTGTGGGCCGCCGCACAGCTGGCATCCGCTTTTCTTGCCTTGGTTATTGGCGGGCGGCTTGTTGGACTGTGGCTGTGAGGGGTTCTTGCCAGGCTGTTGGGCTTGCTTGCCCTTGCCTTTGTTCTTGCCGCCGCGGTTGCCGCGTTTCTGCTCGCCCTTGTTGGCAGCAGGGGCGCTAGGTGCGGTTGCGGCAGCTTGTGGGCGCGGGATGTCGCGCAGCCGCTCGGCCTCAACGAAGGCCGTCTGAATGTCCGTCAGACTGCGGCGCGCCAGCTCAGTTTGCGCCCACGTGGACAGCCCGTCAAGGAAGTTGTAGACCTTGTCGGCCTCCGACATGTCCTTCACATCAAGCATAAGCAGGTGAAACTTCTTACCGTAGTCATGAATCGAACCTGTTTGCTTGAGCTTTCGAAGGGCGTCCCGGGCATGCCACGCGCTATGTTGAGGCAGAAAGTGTGCCTCGAGCTCAGCCTTGAGCTCGGCCCAAGTGTTGATGCGCGCCTGCTCGTTATCACGGGCCTCGCGCTTGCGGGTCCTCCACCAAAGTTTCGCGTCGTCGGTGAGGTAGCGAGCACACACAACGACTTGCTCGCTTTCGGCCACATGGGCCGCCTCAAAGTACTCCTCCATGTCGTTGAGGAAGTTGTCGAGCTCCTTGGCCTCACGCGCGCCATTATACGTTTCGGGCTCGGGCACTTTGGGGCGTGGGGCGGAGCTGCCTTCGGCTTGGGAGACAAGGCGGCGCAGCATTCGCAGCTCGGCCGAGATCTCTGTGCGAAACTGGGCGTTGGCCTCGGCCTCATCCTCGAACTTCTTGGCAAGCTCGTCGAGGCGTTCTCCGTTGGTCTCGGTGAGCTGCTCGAACTTCGTAGCGAGCTCTTCGACCACAGTGGCGCCAGTGTCTACAGCTTGGCGCACGGAGTGGAGCTGTTCTTCTAGCTCCGGGGGCACGAGGGCTTTGAGCGCGTCGACGGCCTGCTCAATGGCCGCAAACTTGCGCTCGAGTTCACCGATGCGAGGGCGCAACGAGGTGTAAAACAGCGAGGACTGCTCCTCGGCTTGTGGGGGATTGCTTTCACCTTCCATTGCGTGTTAAAGAGTGCGAAGTGTTTTCAGCGTAGCTACGAAAACGGAGCTCTGATACCAAACTTGTCACGACCCTACTTTACTTAGAATTTTTTTTTGCTAACAAGTGGGACTTGACCGGCCGGCAAAGGTGAGGGCGAACCTTGCCGATAAGCCTAAACTCACACGCGGGCTTGCGGAATAAGGACACACAGGGAGAATCTCCCAACCCAATCGCTTTATTAATCGGGAATGTACACGTATAAACTCTCTATCGTATACAAGCAAAGGACGAGCTACAAGCTACAAGTGCCTAAGCCAAGTGTGTGTGTTTGGAGGGTGAAGACTTGCTCGACTTGTGGCCAAGGAGCTCCTTATATAGGCGCCAAGGAGGGGCAGCTCAAGGGTCTTCAAAATGGGTGGTCGGCCGAGTTGGCCTATGGGGCGCGCTGGCAGGTCGCGCGGCTCGGCCAGTCACAGGGCCTGGCGCGGAATGATGGCCTGGGCTGGCCTTGCCTTGCTTGGATGGGTTTCCAGGTCTGGCAGGGCTGGCAGGGCCTCTTCAGCTGCTTGGCCTGTGGCTGGGCTGCTTTTTCTGGCGGGACAGGGCTGGCAGGCGCACTAGGCAAACCGGCCAATGGGGGCGCTCCTTTTTCTGACACCAGTCAAGTCTTGGCAGGGACTTTCCAACTTCTTTGTCAGGCCAGCTCTCGAAGAGTCCTTTGGACTTCCGGCCAGGGACAAGTTGCCAGGTGGCAACTGCACATACGGCCAAGGTGGCCAGGCTCGGGACAAGCCAAGCACGCAAGAGCCGCGCGCGCAAGTGTCGCACGCGCGCGTGCTGAGGCCGCGCGCTGTGCGGGCGAGCCACGCGCTGAAGCTGGGCACCGCGCACTGAGGCTGCGTGCTGAGGCCGCGCGCTGAGGCTGCGTGCCGCGCGCGCTGAGCTGCGCGCTGGATGGGTCTGGCCGCGCACTTCGTGGGCGGGCCGCGCGCTGGATGGGAAGTCCGCGCGCTGAGCAGGCGCGCTGAGGCAGGGCGCGCGCTGCGAACGGTCAGATGGGGCGAAGTACCGCGTGCACCCGGTCTTCCACGTGAGCTTCCTCAAAAGATTCTTCGAAGACAAGGGCCCCGAACATCAACAAGAGTCGAGCATCCCCATGGCGCCACTCAAGCACTTCAACCGTGACGTCGAGAAGATCATTGCCCATAGGAGGCGAGGATCCCCTCCGTACACGAGGCTTGAGTTCCTCATCAAGTGGCGAGACGCTCCGGACACCGACATGTCATGGGAGCGCGGTGAGGACCTAGTCCAATTCCAGCCCTTGGTGGATGCCTATCTCAAAACCCAAGCACCGGGATCGTCTACGAGGGCGTCGACGATTCAGGCGGGGGAGAAATGTTAGAGGGTTGACCAGCGTTGACCGTTGACCGTCGGTCAACGCAAGCCAGGCGGCAAGTCCCTGCCGCACCTGGCCCGGCGCCGCACCGGCAGCCGGCCGCGCCGCCCCGGCGCGCCCCGTCCCTCTCAGCTACTTCGCCCCATCTGACCGTCCGCAGCACGCGCCCTGCCTCAGCGCGCCTGATCAGCGCGCGGACTGCCCATCCAGCGGGCGGCCCGCCCACGAAGTGCGCGGCCAGACCCATCCAGCGCGCAGCTCAGCGCGCGCGGCACGCAGCCTCAGCGCGCGGCCTCAGCACGCAGCCTCAGTGCGCGGTGCCCAGCTTCAGCGCGCGCTGTGAAGTAAATATTTATGTATAGATGTCACTGGATAAAGAAGAGTCACGTTGCTTTAGGCGAAAAAAAACTACAAAAGTTCAACAAACTAAATAACAAAAGAAAAAGCAGGAAAAAAAAATTAATATCCCCACACCAAATGGCGCATACACCTATTTTTCAAGAAGTTAAAAAACAATTTTTTTTCACTTCACAATAACATTAAAATTTGTGGCTTTATTTCTATTTCTCAAAAGAAATAACAAAGTAAGTTCCTTTATTGTCCGCGCATCAAGATGGTCGTCCATCTGTAAATAGTGCTTTAGTTGGTGAATAACCTCTATTGAATCGAGAAATTCAATAGGTTGGCCAAATTGGTGTTCGAAATAATTATGTAAAAGTGATGATGCAACATTTGAATCTTTGTCGTGTATAGCAGTGGCGGAGCCACATGATTAGTGGGGTCACAAAAAAAAATTATTAACAATTAGAGTAAAAAATTATATTTGGATTGAAATTGAAAAATATTATCTAAAAGAACCCCAGTGAAAATCTATAAAAAATAGTGGATATGGAGTCCAATTTCCAATTTCCTAGTAAAATTACCGAAATGACCCTACTGATTTTGACATTCTGGCTCCGCCACTGCGTATAGTAAGGGTTTGAAAATCAAATTCAAAGGCATGCACTAAATAAATAATTAATGACAAATACGTAGGGTGGTTTCTCTTGAAACCAACTACGTTAATTATAAGGTCGAAATACAGCCTTTAAATCACCATGCAGCAATAACTAAAGTTCCTAGGCTGCGTTTAGTTGTATGGTAGAATTGTGTAATGCTAATAGCCCGTTGATAAATTATCTTGTCCAGCACCAATAAAATATGTTCACCTGGCTGGATAATTTCTCATTTTAACTTGTTCAGTATCATAGAGAACATTTGAGATATCCACTTAAATAAACAATAAAATTACAAATTTAACCCTTACCTCTTTTAACATCTTCCAAATCCAAATCAGCTACGATGACACAAGTAGAAGCGGCCAGCAGATCGAACTAACAGAGCGAAACCCCACGAAAGCATCGAGAGGCCATCTTCCTTGTCGCTCGAAATAGGAACGAACAGCTTGGAGAAGCCATCGATAGTCCGCGACACCTCTGTAACATCGAACGGCTTCCTACTGGATTTTCAGGTTCAACCCTAATTCCTCTGACGTGTTTAATTAATACTGCGAAATATGGTATGATATAGAATTTAGATGGACGATAATGCTTACCCTAGTCCGTGTTTGACGAGATTTTCTGGGCTGCCATCTGTTTGGTGCACATTACTTAATTGAATGTTTCCATCTTCTTCAGTGGTCGATAAGTTGCACTAAATTGAACTCAATTTTCGGTGTACTAAGGTTTGCCTTTCTATAATGACAATAGATGATTCAGTTTGGATGCATCGATGGGGGATTGTATTGGATTCTGCGTCTACTAAATCGAATTATATAATAGTAGCTGTTCTCATTTGGCTTTAAACTATCAAGATATCGAAAATTTGTTATCCGTCTCTTGTAGGATGGCTTCCGAACGTGGATTTCGGCATGGTCAAATAGTCGATCTGCGCTACTGCGTTGAGAAATGTCGCTGTCAGTATGCAACGGATGCATCCGTGGAGATCGTTGCTTCGAATAAGTCTACTGTGGGTAAGTTGTATTCTGTGTGTAAATATCGTAAGTGTGATTATTGGAAATGGTTAAATCCGAGAACCGTGACCTACCTCCACGACGATAACCAAACATCTCAAACTATACGGAGCAACGACGACACCGAACATCATTATGAGGAAGCGGCCGATGTAGTACAGTCGGTATACGAGGAATTGACGATGTTGAAGCACGATATGCTTGAGAATGGGAGGGTATTAAAGGAGGTACGCATAGAGATTGAGTCGCTAAAGTCGACCATTATGGCCGATCAACACGAGTCGAACAAGGAGCTTGCAGCCATTACGGGTATGAAGAAATGGATTGTACTCATCGGTGTGCTCCTTCTATATCATGTCTTTTTCAAGTAAGTACTTGTGGCTTAGTTGTGTATATTTATGTTTCCGAACCTTCTGTGTTTTGTATTTGGACTCGTCCATGTAACGAGTTTTGCGATGCTCTTTATAATATCATATATGCGTTTATGGCTTATCCAATAAAATTATTATAATGGAGGTAATATCTATATATAGTTTGGACAGTACTAAAATAATTTATACATGATTAAAGGAAAGGTAATTAATATCAATAAAATCTAAATATAGTTTGGATAATATAAAGATATTATAATAAGATATAGTTTGGATCACATGCGTTCAAGTAATACAATAATATTAAGATATAACTTAAATTAATTTGGAGAATCAAGAGCCCTTTTTTCGGATGTAATTTGTTCTCATGATTCAATAATATTAAGATTGAAGTTAAATTAATTCGGAGAATTGAGTGCTTTATTTTTTGGAATGTAATTTGTTCGAATAATACAATAATATTAAGATATAACGCAAACTAAATTGGAGAATCAAGAGGAGATCTTAGTATAGCCCAACGTTTTTTCAACAAGCCGAAGCACCGTTCAATAACGTTTCTGGCCTTGCTATGGATCATGTTGAAGTACTCCCTTGGATTCTGCGGTGCATTTCTACCTTGTCCAAAATCATCTAAATGATATCTTATTCCCCTATACGGTGCCATGAAACCTTCCGCATTCATAAACCCACTATCACACAAGTAGTAGTTCCCTGTAAATAAAGGACATCATTATTTTATGTTGTACACGCAGTTGATGCACATTTTTAGATGCGTTGAAAGAACGTACCTTTTGGAATCTTAAGACCAAACCTTCTAGTAATTGCATCTCTTAAAACTCTCGCATCTGCCGCAGATCCTTCCCAACCGCATAACACGTATGTAAACATCATAGTTGGATCACATGCGCCAAGTACGTTGATCGTGACATCACCTTTTCTATTGCGATACCTAGGTTTGTCAGACTCGGGCACAATTACTTTAATATGAGTTCCATCTAATGCTCCAAGACAACCCTACATGAAGTTATATAAAAGGAGTTTAAAAATAGGAACATAAAGTAAGTCGAAAATTTAACTAAAGAAGTGGGATATAAGTTACCTTAAAATGCTTCCATCGATAGTCTATGTTGTCTTCAGTTATAGGCTCGGGTGGCACGATTAGCAGACGATGCAAACTCAATACCGCATTTAGAACCTCGTGAAAGTACTTAGAAATAGAGGCCGCAGATTTTCTAAAGGTTTTCTGAACTACCCGATTTTTCGTATTGTGAGAAATGATAATAAAAAACATAGCCACTTTTTCCTTCACTGAGGTAAACTTAGAATCCCTAAGACCGCTAACATTTTCTAAAAGAGACACGAGCGTAGCAAAAGTTTTGCGGTTCATTCGCAAATGATTCTGGCATGTTACGTCGGAAATCGACACTAATTCCCTAAGATGATCCATCTGTTTCGGTATTTTCTCGATGAGACTGTATTTATTTGGAGTTCGTTTTCGCTTTCGAAGATGTCTATTCTGCAAACGCCTTAGATAGATGGATAGTAGGAGCAATATGAGTGTATTTTGCTGAAAGAATGTTTGTAAAATGACAAACATTTTCACTTCCCATGTCAGCATATTATCCATGATGCAGTTGAAACGAACACGGAAATTTAACAAATAGTAACGCAGCAGAAAAACGCCAAGCACTCAATATGAAATGAAAATTCAACATCATGCCCATCTCGGCTCAGAGCAGAAAAACGCCAACCACAGGGAATAGGAAGCTTATGGGAAGCCTTACCCATATACACGGACTGCCTACATACAGCTAACGAAGTGGTGAGATCTTAGTTCAGAAAAGAAACTCAAATGCAGAATAATCATCTAAAATATAACGAGGACAGTGAACGCTAAATCCAACTCGGCTGCTTATGAGAAGTGCATCCTCAGTGCAAACGCTAAATCTAGAATAATCACAACACAGTGCAACACTAAATCCACAACACAGTGAAAAGATCCTCAGATCTAGCAACGAAGACAGATTATGAGAAGGTTCTTACTGTAAAGTTTGCCAGCGGTCGTTTCAAAAACTGCAATAAGCACCTTCTGTAGCGCAGTTTAACAAATGAGATTCGTTGAAATGGACGAAATCGTTCCAGAAAATGCTAACATACCTTCAGCTCGATCGAATCCCAACTCGGCTCGTCTGATTTTAAGCAAGAACTCGTCCTCTTCTCAGTCGACTGTTATTTAGGGATTAGAAGGGTAGTTTTGTCAATTTGATAATTAGTATAGACTGGATAAATTTAGCTGGACCAAATACATGATATTAAATTAACTAGTGTACATAAGACAATAGAAACGGGCCTGTTATTATAACGGGCTTTATACTTTATTTATCTAACAAACTGAACATGGACCGTCATGTATAAATGTAAATTATCAGGCCTTACAAGTAGAACTGAACGCAGCCCTAGTGTGCAATTATGACATTATGATTCAATTAATTAAACTAATTTCGTTGGACTGCTAATGGTTATCTACGACATTAGTTCCAGAAAATCAAACTGTGCCCCCTGAAATCAAACTGTTCTAAGACAATCAATCCCTAGCAATATGCATTTTCTCATCAGTAATAACCAGAAACGGAAATTACCTCCATTCTGCGCAAAAGGGGGGTTTGGTATTCATGTCCACAACGTTTGCAGTACAGACCTGTGACAAATAAAAATGCAAAGACAAGCATATAAAGTCAGTGGAAGAGAGTTGACTATATAGATCCTCAATTATCTATCGTTATCCAGACCAAGCAAAAAAGCACTAAGCCATGCGACCTGGACATTAACTTTAACAAGTAACAACCCCGTATGTAAATCGCGATCCTCCGTAAAATGTAATACAATAACCTTTGGCTCGCACAACAAATACAGCTTCGTTCGACGATGTGAAACACAAGTCGAACTTGTTTCGCATGAAACTGAATAACAAAGCATGCGTGTGTTAGCAAACTACCTTGAACTCAGCAACATCAGGCAAACCTCCAGTGGAAAAAAAAAACCGCTAGAATCAACGGTTCAATGCCCGAGCTGTATGACAATCAATGCGCGTTTTTCCCGCTCCAGGTGGGTCGGTTAGGCATAACTGAGAAACAGAGAAGATATTTATAATCTTTGCTTTAAAGTAACTTCTTTTTTGTAAAATCTTCTCGGTTAGGCTCGAGAAGACGTTTTCGATTCTTCAAAAGATAGCTAGAGATTATAAACGAAACAACAATCATGAAGTTTCCAAACTCGCAATTCATTCAGCAACAAATGGCCACAGTTACTAGTCCAAATAATAGAACAAAGTACTAAAACAAAATGGGTACTGATCGACACGTGGTGTGTGAATGAAAAGTGCGACAAGTAATAATTAAAACGAATACCTAATTACTATCACCGACGTGCGATAGGCAGTGGACCTATCGTTTGTAGTGCAGTAAAGTGAGTAGACGAGTATCGAACACAAGGAATAAATCAGGTACTAGTAGTGACCTATCGACTCGATATTTAGCCTAAACAAAATACGCAGATTGTTTTATGACTTAACCTAACAGATTACTTCTAACTCAACTAGAGATTCAAATAACACGCTTAAAACTGATACGAAGCTTCAGATAATAAAATGTGCTCGGGATTCGAATCCCGCTAGGTGTTATCGACTAAGACAATAAAATCGTTCCTACGTGATCTTGACTAGATCGCAGTAATTATCCTACCCGCTCGCGAGTTTGCAGTCGCCCTAAACGCTCGCGGGGATCTAAGATTCAGTAATTACTAACGGCGAGGATCGAGTATTTGCTTTCGCCCTATCTCGATTCCTATCTTCTACGAACGGTCTAAACGTTGTTTAGCTGTCGCCCTAAACGTTTTCCATACGATTACTTTAACACATAGACATATTAAAGCAACGAAACAAATTCATAGAATGATAAATAGTCAAAACACATAGTCACGATAATTATAAATCTTAACTACGAATCATCCTAGCGTTCATCTAATCCCAAACACAAAGGGGAATTAGCTACGCATAATAGATGATAAAACAACGAAAGAAATAAGGAATAAAGGCGAAGAATTCATATTCTTGATATCCGGATGATCTGCGATGGAAGCGTCGATGATTCTTCGTTCTTCGTTCAATTGGGCGTGATTTCGTCGATGATCCGTCTCTTGCGCTCCGGGATGCAATTCTGCGTTCTTATGTGCTATTTTTCGTCTCTAGAGGGATTATGGTTGACTCTGGTCGGTTGTGTTCTTTCTGGGTCGAATTTGGGCTTCTTATAGTGAAATTCGACACTGTCACGGCCTGGGACAAGACAGGTCACGGCCGTGACACTCTCGGGGTGAAAATTGAGCTCACTGCCGCTCGTCACGGCCTGGTGCAGCAGTGTCACGGCCGTGACCCACTCAACGGCTTTGCGGCAGTTTCGTATTTCTCTCGGATGGAGGGGTAAACGATGTCCGATTGACCTGAAATTTTAACCATAGATAGAAGACTCGCCAATCTTGATTCTTACCAAAGGGATTCTCAATCCGAGATCTGGATTGAGAGATGAATTTTCTAATATTGCTGCTCCTATGGGTCACGGCCTGGTGCAATAAGTGTCACGGCCGTGACCATCTTCATTCCAACTCTCTGCCCAACGTCACGGCCTAGTGCACTATGTGTCACGGCCGTGACATATGCCTGTTTCCGTCGTTTTTGCTCCATTTTTCCTCGTTTTCGCTCCGTTTCGCCCGAAACTCGTCCAAAGCTCCTTCAATAACAAAATGTGTGTAAATGTAATGAATAAACACATAAATTGATTGCTAAGCTCTTATTATATCCCAATTAAATACTACGATAAACGCATTGAAATGCGTTTATCAAACCTCCCCACACTTAAGCATTTGCTTGTCCTCAAGTAAATGGGAAATCAGATAAGGCATCAAATTAGGATAACGGCACGATTGTTCACAATTTATCATCAAAGCTAGAAAGCACAAATGGAATCAAGCAAACAATCACGGACATTACACTAATGACTTGCACTTGTTGACCAAAACTTCCTTCACTGCTAATCGAGACTCATACCTCGCAAGGATTCACTCAATTCACTCAAGTGTATAGGCTAGCATATGATGAGTCGCTCAATTCGTGCACTAGTCCAACCCCTACCATAAACTTGCAAGTTAATCGCATCTCGACTATTCAAAGTGGCAAGTATAAATCTGAGGGTCTTTTCGGGGAAACGGGTCGAATAATCATGAAGCGATAAGCATAAATAATGAACACTTAATCTTAGAGCTAGGACACGTGATCGAAAATTATCAAAGAATATAGCATGATCAAACAGACAGTCACACGTCCCAACATAAGACTCGACGTTCTCGCTCCGAAATCCTAGACTTTTCTGCTCGACCCTCTCAACTCAGTTCCCTTTCATTTTCTGCCCTTTCATCTTAGTTACGCTCTACTTTTGTGCACTGCCCTTATTCCCTAAAAACATCAAGGTTCGGCTTTTGTCGCAAAGAATACATCGTCACAGCGAATGTCGTGTACCTAGGGATACTTATTACCGAGACCTATATCTTGCCAAAGGGTTATGGGCAGGCTTATGCAAGGGATCGGGTCATTTCAGAAAACGGTCAAGGGGACGAGTCATTTCACGAATAGCAGAGAAGAACATCAAATCAAACACTGGAACAGTAACTTTCAAGTTCGACTTCTGCTTTATTCTAATCAACTCAGGCTCATAAAATCTCTGGAGGCTTATTCGGGTTAGTGGCTTCTATAACATACGGGTACGTAACAAATAGGCTCAGGCTCAACGTGGCTAAATAATGGGGTTCGTCATGGTTAAGAAAATTTTGACCCTGGACTTGATTCCTAATGCCCTCATCATTTTCACACTCGCACACCAAAACAGTTTCAACACGCATCAGACAGGCAAGTTCTAGAGAGATATAGACTTGGCACGTCACACAACCAAGAAAAATGAGCGTAAGCTCGTCAGGCTCAAACTCTCACACGAAATAGGGTTATGTGTACGAATCTCTTTAAACAGTGCTGTATCTATTCAGGCAGACATGATTCGATCAGTCATGCATAGGGGTGTTCAAATTTCGGATAAAACCGAAAAAACCGGCCGAACCGAAATTTTCGGTTTTTTCGGTTCGGTTAATTCGGTTTTTCGGCCGGTTTCGGTTTAAGTTTTTGTAAAATTCGGTTTTTCGGTTCGGTTTTCGGTTTTAAGAAAAAAATAACCGACAAAACCGAAAACCGAAATATATATATATATTATTTGCCAATGGGCCAATGCCATTAGTAGGTTAGGTTTTTAAATAAAGCCCAATATTAAGAGAGTCCAATTGCAATAAAGTCCAAATAATCCATACTAAATTAAAAATAGAATAATAAAAAATCATCTCCACCCCCCAAACGTCTGTCTCTAACCTAATTCTCTGCAAATACAATCAAAAATTTCAGCATAGGTCGACTACAGCTTGTCCGACCATTTCAGCTAGTTTGATCTGTCTGAGGACGAAATCAACTCACGACTACACTACAGCTTCTCTTTGACAGGTGATACATTGAATCCTTAAGGTTCGTTATGTCTAGGTTAAGTGGGTATCGATTTTTTTTGGGATTAATATAAGGATTATTTTACATCTACACCGCATATAACAAGTGGATTTGCATGTTAATAACATAGATTTACGTGGCTTTATCTTGCTTGTTGGTTTGGGAGACACAGTAGATGGAGCTCGTTGTCTAGCTGTTTATAATAAAAGCTGAATTATTGTTTTTGTTTGTTCTCATTATTTTTTACATTTCATTTATGTTTTATTGTAGATGGCTGAAACCGGTGGAAAAATTATTGAGAGTGGAGGCGGCACACTTGTTTCATCATCAACTGATTCAATTCCGGTTGATAAAAAAAGAAAAACCATGAAGTCCAGATCTGTAGTTTGGGAGCACTTTGACAGATTCACTGATACTGATGGAACATGTAGAGCAAAGTGCAAACATTGTGGTTCAACTTATGCCGCTGATACGTGCGCCAATGGGACGTCGTCGTTGAAAGCTCACATGAAAAAATGTAAGCAAATTCCCACTAATACTGATAGTAGTCAATCCAAAATTGGGTTTTCAAAAGACCAGAAAAGCGAAGCAACATTTGGCATTTGGAAATTTGACCAAGAATCATGTAGGAAGGCTTTAGCAATTGTTGTGGATGAGTTGCCTTTTAGCTTTGTGGAATGTGAGGGATTTAGGCACTTTGTAAGTACGATTCAGCCTCAATTTCGAATTCCATCTCGTGCTACCGTGACAAGAGATTGTTTTGATTTGTTCTTGGAAGAAAAACAAAAGTTGAAGCGTTATTTTGTCGGCACAAATCAAAGAGTTTGCCTAACAACGGATACATGGACTTCGATACAGAGAATCAATTATATGTGTATCACCGCCCACTTTATTGATAAAGAATGGAGTTACCATAAGAAGATCTTGAATTTGTCCTGTCTTTAGTCATAAAGGCGATGATATGGCACTTGTGATTACTAAATGTTTGATGGAATGGGGTTTGGATAAAGTATTCACTATCACGGTTGACAATGCTAGTTCAAATGATGTCACAGTGAAGGAAATGTCGAAGCAGCTGAGTAAATGGGAAACAAATTTGATGAACGGTCAACATCTTCATATGAGATGTGTGGCTCATATAATCAATCTTGTGGTCCAAGATGGTTTGAAAGAAATTGGTGATTCCGTGAAACGTGTTAGGCAAGTTGTGAAGTATATTCGACAATCTCCTTCAAGGCTAAAAACTTTCAAAGATTGTTGTGAAGTTGAAAGAATAAAAAGTAAAAGGAGCTTGTGTCTCGATGTTGCTACTCGATGGAATTCTACATATTTGATGTTGATAACGGCACAAAAATTTGAGAAGGCTTTTCTTAGCTACGCCGACCAGACTCGGGATTAATATCCTATCTACTTGATCATGTTTGTGAAGATGGAAAAGTCGCAGGTTTGTTGATAAGTGACGATTGGATAAATATAAGGCACATGGAGAAGTTTCTCGAATCCTTTTTCAACCTTACTCTAAGGGTATCCGGTTCATTGTATGTTACTTCGAATATTCACTTTCACGAAATTGGAGAGGTTGCTTGTCTTTTGAGTATGCTAGCGGAAAGTGACGACTTCAATTTGAAAATGATGGCAAAGAGGATGAAAGCTAAGTTTGACAAGTATTGGGGTGCGCCGGAGAAAATGAACAAGATGATTTTCATAGCTTGCGTGCTTGATCCTCGTTTCAAATATGACTATGTTGCTTTTGTATTAGTGAAGATGTATGGTGAGGAGAAGGGGGAGAAAATGGCCGAAGAAGTGAAGTCTTATATGAATTCTTTGTTTGATGAATATAGAAAAGCAAGAGGAAAAATATTTGAGGCGTCATCTAACTCATCTAGCTACTCATTGGATATGTCAAATGTGGACTCTGGAAGTGCGCAAGGAACACGGATACAACAAGAATACTTGAGGTACAAGGCCAAGAGTGGAAGAATTGATGCCAAAACCGAGTTAGATAGGTATCTTGGTGAAGAAACAGAGATTGGAAATGACAATTTCGATATTTTAGCTTGGTGGAAAGTTAACTCGCCAAGATTTCCTATCCTTGCTGATATGGCCCGTGACGTGTTAGCAATTCCTATTTCTACAGTGGCATCAGAAAGTGCATTTAGTACGGGTGGACGTGTGCTTGATTCCTTTAGAAGTTCATTGACTCCTAGATTAGTTCAAACTCTAATTTGTCTTCAAGATTGGGTTCGGAAAGAACCTTCACCTGTTAAAGTAGAGGAGGAGTTGGACATTGAGCAGCTTGAATCCGGTAATAATTATGCTTATTATTCTTTATTATAATTCTTTATTGATTTTTGACAAATATTTTATACTCTTTCACAGATTTGAATGTTAAAGATTGAAGAGTCTAATGGAAGGGATTGAAGGTGGTGGAAATCAATATTGCTTATAGTACTATTTTGGCTTTTTGATATGGTTGAATATGCTTTTGTGTGTTGGGTATTTAGCTGAATGTTTTGTACCACTTTCAGCCGAATTTTTTTTTTTCTGTTTTGGTTAGACCTTGTCAGCTTATGTTCGTTTCTATTTTCAGACCTTTGATTGTTCTTTATCCGGAAAAACCGAACCGAAAAAACCGAAACCGAACTGTTAAAAACCGAACCGAACCAAATTAAAATGGTTCGGATATCGGATTGAGCATATGCAAAACCGAAAATCGAAAAACCGAACCGAAATGTTAGAAAACCGAACCGGCCGATGAACACCCCTAGTCATGCATATCCTAATTGCTCACAAGAATTCATAATAATGCAGACTAACTCGAGATAATGCGCAAAATCGTGCCTGAATTCAATAATCCATGCCTTTCAACGAAATTTATAGCTCACAGACACGTCATAAAAAATTAAAATTTGCACGTAAGTTTTCAACCTAAATTCCCCTCCCCACACTTAAGCCGTATGTTGTCCTCAACGTAAAATTTGAATAAACGAAAGGGAAAAGTAGGTGTAAGAGAACGAAACTTTCCTGACGAAAAATGTTGACGTGGTCGTGACTAAACGCGTGATGGTTGTCGTATCGTGACTCGTGATGCCTGACATGACTAAAAGGAAAACTAAACGTAACAAAAAAAAAAACATGAATGATAATAATGATAGACATAATAAAAAAAATACTAGATAGATAAAACCTGGGTTGCCTCCCAAGAAGCACTTCCTTTACCGTCTTTAGCTGGACGTGTTTTCGTTCGCTTAGGATGGCTGGAGGTCGAGGTACAACATCTCTTCTTTGCTTAAGTTCCCCTCGCCTGCATTCATACCTTGGAGGTGTTGCCTTTCGCTGGGCAGCGATTTCAACTCTAGTGGCGGTCGCTCCTCGACTGGGCTCTTGTCCTTAACTTCTTCGATGCTCTCGTCGATGATTGTGATGGGTTCGTCGATCTCCTCCCCACACTTATCGAATGCCATAATCATGTGCCTATCATGCTCGCTGACCTGTGATAGACCTTGCACGGAAAAGAGAAATCGTGCTCACAGACATCTAAGAAATAGCATTTATCATCTTGCTCGTTGCTCTTTTTCATCGAGTTAGCCATATTGAACGTAACTTTTTCACCATCTACTGTCAAGGTTAATGTTCCATTCCTAACATCTATCATGGTCTCGCCTGTAGCTAAGAATGGTCTACCTAGAATTAATGGAACATTTTCATCCTCGTCCATGTCTAAGATCACAAAATCAGCAGGGATAACGAACTTATCGACCTTAACTAGAATATCCTCGATAACACCTAGGGGTATTTTAACGATCTATCGGCCAGTTGAATACTCATTCTAGTGGGTCGTGGTTCACCTAATCCTAAGCGCTTAAACATGGACTACGGCATTAAATTTATACTAGTGCCTAGATCAGCTAAAGCATGCTCAACAACTAAATCACCTATCAGACAAGGAATAGTAAAACTCCCTGGGTCCTTGAGCTTTTCGGTATCTTGCTCTGGAGTATCACTGAGCACTCTCCTCGTAGGTATACCGTGGAGACGTGTTCGAGCTTCCGTCGGTTCGTCAGCAAGTCCATCAGGAACTTAACGAAACTGGGCATTTGCACAATAGCTTCAATACACGGTAAGTTAATATGTAATTCTTTGCACATACCCATAAATTTGCCAATTAGCGCCTCGTCTTTGTCCTTCTTCAACCGTGTTGGATAGGGAATCTTCGGCTGGTACGGCATCACTGGTGGCCGCTCATTCTCCCTCGCTTTTTCTATTACGGGTCCAGCCTCCTCCTTTTTAGGTTGAACCTTCTCTTTTTCAGGTGCAGCTCCCCTCAACCGAGCTGGGTACGGGATCTTTGGTTGATACGGCTTCACGAATGGTCGCGTCTTTCTCTCGTCATCCTTGACCTTCTCGACTCCGTCGCCTTACTTTCCTCCACTTCTGGCTCGTCGTGGCCCTCGAAATCGACTTTCTCCTTTAAATTCTGCTTGGTAGGAGCTTCTTGTAATCCTCTCCCGCTTCTCAGGATTACCGCATTGCAATACTCTTTGGGGTTTGTCACGGTGTAGCTCGGGAGTGATCCTTGATTTCGCCCCGCCATTTGCTTTGCTAATTGCCCCACTTGTTGCTCCAACCTCTTGATCGAGGCGTCTGTATTCTGAGCACGGATGTCATTCGCCTCCATGTACTCCTCCATCTTTGTCATTCGGCTTTCGTGGGCTGTGGTTGTGCAGCTGAAATTCGTGAGGAGCGCCTTCATCATATCCTTCATCTCTCTCATGTCATCGGATCCTCCTGCGTGTGCGTTCTGATATTGGCGTGGTGCCCCGTTCTGGAATCCGGAAGATCTAGACTGAAATCCAGGCAGTCCTTGCCCCTGGTGGTTCTGATTCCCGTACGCCAGGTTTGGATGTGCCCGAGGCTGGAAGCTTCGCTGGCCACCTTGGTAATTGCCCATGTAGTCTTGTGCTCCAGCGGCTGCCCAAGTTGGCATTCTGGGGTCTCGTGGGTTGCGCCGCAAATTCTGCATAAGGGCACGTAAGGCGTATGCTGCGTCGGTGCGGTGGTCGTCATGGCATTCACGGGCTGAGTCTGCCCGGACTTGGGAAGTAATGCACCAATCACCGTCTGCAACTGTGAGTTCGTCGAAGCGATTTGCTGCTGGAGCGCCTCGATCTTGGCATTAGTGGCCGTCTCCTCGCTAACTCCGAACACACCGGGTGTCTTCATCCAGGCATTGCCCCTCATGAAACTGTTCCTCGAGTAGTCCTCAATCAAATTCCACGCGTCGGTGGCGTTGAGCTTCACGAGCCCTCCTCCTGCGGCTCCGTCTAACATATGGACCGTCTGATCATTGAGCCCCTCGTGGAATCGGTTGATCTGGGCTGCCTTCGACATCCCGTGCTGTGGGCACCTCTTTAGTAGCGCCTTGTAACGCTCCCACACCTCATACAAGTTTTCGGAATCCTTCTGGTGGAACAGAGAAATCTCCGTCTTCAATCTTAACACCTTTGTGAGTGGGAAGTAGTGGTTGATGAAGGCGGCTCGCATCTCCTTCCAGGTAGTGATCGATCTGGGCGGCAACATATCCAACCAGTCTCTCGCCCTGAACTTGAGCGAGAACGGAAACAGCATCAATTTGATTGCATCGCCTGGGACACCGTTGATCTTGATAGTGTCGGTCACCGTCAGAAACGCCTTCAGATCGGAGTAAGGGTCGTCATCTGGGTTGCCCTCGAACTGGGCCGTCTGAAAGATCATCTGAAGCCAAGAGTGCTTCAGCTCGAAGTTATTGTTCTATATCGGTGGAATGACAATCCCCGACTCGGTACCGCCTAGCGCGGCATTCTTGAGGAGGTGCTGAAGTGATGGCTCCTCCTCTGGAATGTGATGGACGGGCACTCGGTGGTCCGCCATGGTTACTTCCGTGTTGGGGCTGTCTATGGATGCCTCTACACGAGAGTATTGGGTTGACTCCTGCGAACTATCCTCTGAATAGCAAACTAAAGGATCCTGAGAGCTGGTGGAAACTCTTTCGATATTGTACTTAAGCTCCCTTCGCAACTTTCGCTCAAAATCCGGATCTGCGTCGACGATGGGACCCGATGGATAGCTTCGGGTCATTCACCGCTGAATCGTACCTTCAAGACGTGTAAACAAAAATTAGCAAGGAAATAAACAAATACGTCGAAAATAATACGAGACTAATAATCACGTAGGAAAACAAATAGCGAAGTTAACACTAATGACGCAAATAGCAAAGACAAAGAAAACGTCAAAATAAAAGTGGCTAAATTACCGAACTACGGTGTTCCTAATATCAACTTATTCCCCGGCAACGGCGCCAAAAACTTGATCGACACGTGGTGTGTGAATGAAAAGTGCGACAAGTAATAATTAAAACGAATACCTAATTACTATCACCGACGTGCCATAGGCAGTGGACCTATCGTTTGTAGTGCAGTAAAGTGAGTAGACGAGTATCGAAGACAAGGAATAAATCAAGTACTAGTAGTGACCTATCGACTCGATATTTAGCCTAAACAAAATACGCAGATTGTTTTATGACTTAACCTAACAGATTACTTCTAACTCAACTAGAGATTCAAATAACACGCTTAAAACTGATACGAAGCTTCAGATAATAAAGATGTGCTCGGGATTCGAATCCCGCTAGGTGTTATCGACTAAGACAATAAAATCGTTCCTACGTGATCTTGACTAGATCGCAGTATTTATCCTACCCGCTCGCGAGTTTGCTGTCGCCCTAAACGCTCGCGGGGATCTAATATTCAGTAATTACTAACGGCGAGGATCGAGTATTTGCTTTCGCCCTATACTCGATTCATATCTTCTACGAACGGCCTAAACGTTGTTTAGCTGTCGCCCTAAACGTTTTTCCATACGATTACTTTAACACATAGACATATTAAAGCAACGAAACAAATTCATAGAATGATAAATAGTCAAAACACATAGTCACGATAATTATAAATCTTAACTACGAATCATCATAGCGTTCATCTAATCCCAAACACAAAGGGAAATTAGCTACGCATAATAGACGAGAAAACAACGAAAGAAATAAGGAATAAAGGCGAAGAATTCATATTCTTGATATCCGGATGATCTGCGATGGAAGCGTCGATGATTCTTCGTTCTTCGTTCAATTGGGCGTGATTCCATCGATGATCCGTCTCTTGCGCTCCGGGACGCGATTCTGCGTTCTTATGTGCTATTTTTCGTCTCTAGAGGGATTAGGGTTGATCTCTGGTCGGTTGTGTCCTTTCTAGGTCGAATTTTGGCTTTTTATAGTGAAATTCGATACTGTCACGGCCTGGGACAAGACAGGTCACGGCCGTGACACTCTCGGGGTGAAAATTGAGCTCACTGCCGCTCGTCACAGCCTGGTGCAGCTGTGTCACGGCCGTGACCCACTCAACAGCTTTGCGGCAGTTTCCTATTTCTCTAGGATGGAGGGGTAAACGATGTCCGATTGACCTGAAATTTTAACCATAGATAGAAGACTCGCCAATCTTGATTCTGACGAAAGGGATTCTCAATCTGAGATCTGGATTGAGAGATATAAATTTTCTGATGTTGCTGCTCCTATGGCTCACGGCCTGGTGCAATAAGCGCCACGGCCATGACCATCTTCATTCCAACTCTCTGCCCAACGTCACGGCCTAGTGCACTATGTGTCACGGCCGTGACACATGCCTGTTTCCGTCGTTTTTGCTCCGTTTTGCCTCGTTTTCGCTCCGTTTCGCCCGAAACTCGTCCAAAGCTCCTTCAATAACAAAATGAGTGTAAATGTAACGAATAAACACATAAATTGATTGCTAAGCTCTTATTATATCCCAATTAAATACTACGATAAACGCATTGAAATGCGTTTATCAGGTACTTAAAACTTGGAGTTGAGATTACGGGGACCTATACTAATGCAGGTCAATTGGCCACTCAAAGTCTCATTAAACTGAACATAACTATGCACGAACCAACCTTAACTTAATGAAGAGCCAAGCACTTCAGAAAACTAGCCAACATGATTAGAACAATTAAGAGATTTACCATGTATGCAATGCAACGCCAGCAAATAAGATCGCACGCAACAGATAAATAGTCCTTGTGAGGTTCCTCTTCGTTTTTTCCAACTGAAACTAATTTCAAGATCCTCTCCTTAACCTCCATCGGACCACAAACGTCTTCATCTAGAATCTTTATGTGCTTTTATAACATCAGATTTCTCATTGCTGAGCAGAATGGAAAAGAAAATAGAATTCATGTTCAGAATATGTGATACAAAACTAGCAATCCCGGCCAGCAAAACCATTTCTACACAACAACAGTCGTCCTATGAAGGAACTATGTCATACCTGAAAACTTCATCGACATGGATCAGTAACATGTTCAATATCAGAAAATTGGGCAACGAAAGGCGATAATTTAACTAAAAAGTGTTGCGCATCTCATCTGAGTTGTTCTTATTGGGTTGGCAGACTTTTACTTGCATTTGGGAATGCAAGTAAAGAACAAACATGTAGTCTCCCAAGGCATTGCCGTCAGTCAGTCAAGATAATAGCGTGTCAACAATCAATAACCGTAGAGTTTGGTCAGTTCTGCTAGGACCTGCAAAACATGAGCGGGTACTTTATCCGTCTTTTGCTCGAGCGTTCCCTGAACTTTGCTTCGATGCCCAACAATCAACAACAGAAAATATTTCGTTTTCATTACTAGGGATGCAAATAAGGATACTTTAGGAAGCATACCAAACTAAATAATAAGATCACTTCAACCCCAAAAGTACACTTCTATGGTAGCATTGCAGAGGAACCAGAAACAAAAAATAAATGGATAATGTTTGACAAAGTTTCAGTCAAACCTAAGAAACTAACAAGAAAGGGCAGTTTCCTCGTCTGCTTCAAGTCCAATTCCTGCAAAAGTACAATTGAACAATGAATCAAGTATCATAAGTTAAAAGGACCAGAAATGAATGAGGTAAGAAGATCAATAAAATTTAATTATCGTTAATTAGAAGCCTTGAAAAACATTTAACTAATCGGTGGTACATATACCTTCTTGATTGCCTTAGCTTTTCGTTCAACAAGTAAAGACGTCGTTTCCACTAATCTTTTCCTCAATGGCTTTTGGAATTGGCTCCTGAAAAAGGTAAAACAATACAGCTAAAGTAACTCGAGAAGTTAAAGGGTCAGAAAATCAATCCCAGTTAGTCAAGGTTGCACCTGAAGCTTTCGAGTTCTTCGAGCACTTGCTGCCACTTTGACTTGTTAACACCTGATATTACACCTCCAAAATCTACTATCCTCGGATAGTTGAAATCACAGATATGCTGCAGTTACTGTAACGTTAGTATTTAAATACCACAATCAATGCTAAACAAATGAAAGAGCAAGTATTCTCCAGTCATAGAATTACGATCTCTGATGAGAATTGAATTTGCCAACCATCTTAATGCTAAAATAAAAGATCACTACAGAAAAACAAGCAAGAACTACAAAAATATAAACGTAGACGATATACTATTGAAATTAAGAAAACATTAATCATAACGTAAAACAACACACCTGCCTCTAACTACAACTTCTACCAAAAAAAACCACAAACTGATTGTGAATAGACCAAGCAAGTGGATATCAAATAAATAAAAGACTAAAGTGGAACGCATCTGTAAAAATTTACGACACAAAAGAAAACGAAGTAAAACTTAAAAGTCGACAACGAGATGTCACCATTGTCGACATAATAAGGCCACATGGCCTTTTCAATGGTCAAAAGCAATGTGAGGAAGAAAAAAAAAATTGGGATACGGCGCAGCATTCAAATGATCATGTGCTGATTTTTTATTTAGTTCACATAGACATGTCCTCATTGTATCGTTGGCCTATAAATAAAGGCCTCAAGCAGTGCAAACAACATCTCACATAGAAGAAATAATTAGTAACAGATAGAGAGAAAATTAATAGAGAGTTTGTCGGGTATTTTCTCCTGTTCGGGTGGCAGCGGACCCGGTCGAGTAATATTGAACAATTAAAGATAAAAGTGGACACCGAGATTTAACGTGGAAAACCCCCAAACAAATCGGGGTAAAAACCACGGGCAAGGAAGAAGAATCCACTATAGAGGAAAATATAGGTGTTACAACCTCTCAATCTATAAAGAAGAAAACCCCCAACCTCTCTCTTTATAGTCGGAGAAAATACCCGACAAACTCTCTATTAATTTTCTCTCTATCTCTCACTAATTATTTCTTCTCTGTGAGATGTTGTTTGCACTGCTTGGGGCCTTTATTTATAGGCCAACGATACAATGAGAACATGCCTATGTGAACTAAATAAAAAATCAGCACATGATCATTTGAATACTGCACCGTATCCCAATTTTTTTTCTTCCTCACATTGCCTTTGACCATTGAAAAGGCCATGTGGCCTTATTATGTCGACAATCTCCCACTTGAAGATTTGATTGAGGATCAATCAGATCTTCACACCATTCATTCTCCCTTGCCATTCATGTTGCTTACGTCTTCGCTAGGCCACTCGAGGAACGACACCATACGAACTTGTCAGTGTTGACCGCCTTCGTCAAGAAATCTGCTAGGTTATCTTTCGTATGAATTTTCTGCATATCAACCGTGCCCTCTTCCACTTTCTCACGAACGAAGTGATACTGGACTCGTATGTGCTTTGACCTGGAATGAAAAGCTAGATTCCTTGCAAGATGCAAGGCACTCTGACTGTCACAGAACAGAGGAATATTCTCCTGTTCGTGCCCGAGTTCCTCCATGATCATTTTCAACCATACCGCCTCTTTACTTGCCTGCGTAGCTGCAACATATTCAGCTTCAGTTGTTGACGTCGCGACAACGGACTGAAGTTTCGATACCCAGCTTACGGCTCTGCCAGTAAGAGTGAACACATATCCCGTGGTAGATTTGCTCTTGTCAAGATCACCTGCATAATCAGAGTCAACATACCCTCTGACAATAAAGTCTGCTCCTCCGTAACATAATGCAACATCTGAGGTTCCTTCGATATATCGTAGGATCCTCTTCACCGCGCTCTAATGCTCTTTGCCCGGATTCGCCATGTAGCGAATCACTACTCCCACTGCATGTGCAATGTCTGGTCGTGTACAAATCATCGCGAACATAAGACTTCCCACCGCTGATGCATACGGTACTCGAGACATCTCCATCGTCCCTTCTTCACTGCTAGGACTCATACTTGAGGATAATTTGAAATTAACAAGAAGTGGGGGTAGAAATTGGCTTACAATCTTGCATATCGAAGCGTCGCAAGACCTTCCTCAGATAATTCTTCTGCGAAAGCCAAATCTTCTTGTTATTTCTATCTCGGTAAATTTGCATCCCTAGAATCTTGTTTGCTGGTCCAAGTCCTTCATTTCAAATTCCCTAGCCAACTGTGCCTTGAGTTCTTCAACACGATCTTTGTTGGGGCATGCTATCAACATGTCGTCAATATACAACAGTAATATGATAAAATCATTTTTACCAAACCTCTTGAAATATGCACAAGGGTCTGCATTTAATCTGTGTATCCAAGGCTCGTGATGAAGGAATCAAATCTCTTATACCAACACCTCGGCGCCTGTTTGAGCCCGTATAGAGATTTGTTCAACCTGCAAATCAAGTTCTGTTTTTCTTTGTCTTCAAAACCTTCGGGTTGGAGCATATAAATCTCTTCTTCAAGATCTCCATGAAGAAAAGCCGTCTTCACATCTAGTTGCTCTAGATGTAGATCGAATGTAGCACACATAGCCAGGAGTACCCGAACAGTCGTTAATCGAACCACAGGTGAGAATATCTCGTTGAAGTCAATGCCTTCTTTCTGAGCGTAACCTTTAACCACCAGTCGTGCACAAAATCGCTCTACTTGATCACCGTTGTTCCGCTTGATCTTAAAGACCCATTTATTGCTGATTGTCTTTCTTCCCTGAGGTAGTGGTATCAACTCCCAAGTCTTATTTTTCCGTAGAGCTTCCATTTCTTCTTGCATTGCTGCCAACCACTGATCTGCATCTGAACTGTTCAGTGCTTCTTGAAGAGTTGATGGCTCTCCGTCATCAGTTAGAAGACAGTATGCAACGTTGCTGTCCATGTCGTAATTCATGCCAGGATGGTGCGGCTCTTTTGCGTGTGCCCCTTCTAAGTTCTGGCTCTGAAGATTCGCTTGGCCCTTCCTCATGCTCCGGTGCCGCTTCAGAAGATTCTTGTTCGATAGATTTCCCGTTCACCTGAATCGCCGTAGTTTCTGGGTTTTCCTTTGTAGTGCTATCATTTTCTCCGATTGATTTATCTTCTAAGAAGATAACCTCCCTGCTGATGACAACCTTGTGGGCAGTGGGATCCCACAGGCGATACCCCTTCACACCATCAGCATACCCCGAGAACAAACACTTCCGGACTTCGGATCCAGCTTCGTAGTTTCTTGGGCGTTGTACATCACGTACACAGGACTTCCAAATACATGGAGTTTGGAATAATCAGCTGGCTTTCCGGTCCACATCTCCATCGGCGTACTCTGATCAATCGCCGTTGAAGGCGATCGATTGATCACGTAGCAGGCGGTGTTGACTGCTTCTGCCCAGTATGATTTATCCAGACCTGTAGCTCCCAACATGGCTCTTGTTCTCTCCAACAGAGTCCTGTTCATCCGCTCGCCACTCCATTTTGTTGTGGAGTATACGCCGTAGTGAAGTGCCTTTTGATGCCTTCTCTTTTGCAAAAGCTATCAAATTCCCCGCCAGTATATTCCCCTCCATTATCCGTCCTCAAACACTTGATCTTCTTTCATGTATCAAGTTCGACTCGAGCCTTGAAATTCTTGAAGGTTGCAAACACATCCCCTTGCTCTTGATGATAAACACCCAACATCTCCTGGAGTAATCATCGATGAAAGACACTTAGTACTTCCCTCCTCCTCGGGATGAAACCGGTGACTGCCATACATCAGAGTGAACCAATTCTAGAATATCGTTGCTTCTAGAATTTGATGTGTTGAACTGTAGTCGATGTTGCTTGTTTGCTACGCAATGCTCACAGAACGATAGGGACACCTTCGTGAGACCCGGAAGTAGATTCTGACCTGCAAGAATTTTCATGCCTTGTTCTGACATATGGCCAAGCTTCTGATGCCACAACATAGTAGACTTTCGCTTGAACCTCCTGAAGCCACAGATGCTTCCCCTTCTTGCACCGTCTCTCCCAACAGCATATACAAATTTGCAGCAACTTTTTCACCTTTCATGACAAGTGCTCCTCGGAATATTTTCATTATTCCTTCCCGAACTTTGATTTCACAGCCAAGATCATCGAGTTGTCCCACAGATAATAAATTCTTCTTGAGACCTTCCACGTGTCGCACTCCTTGAATAGTGCAAACTGTACCGTCGTGCAACTTCAACCTCACGGTTCCAATGCCTACAATTTTTAAGGCATTATCTTCACAACTGTACACAGATCCTCCTAAGATAGGTTCGTAGTGGTTGAACCAGTCTCTTCGAGAGGTCATATGATAAGTTCTGCCCGAGTCAAGAAGCCATATCTCGTCGGACGCCTTCATGCTCTCCGTTGAGATAGCTGCTTCACTACACAATACGTCTCCACCTGATGCGTTTGCCAGATTTCATTGAGGATTGGAATTCTTCAGGCTCCAACAATCCTTCTTCAAGTGACCCTTCTTTCCACAGTGGTAGCATTTCATATCATTCTTCTTACTTCTTGATTTCCCCTGCCTTGAATGTGACTCCCACTTGAACCACGTTCCGTTGATCTCCCTCTCATCACCGTTAAAGCTTCGACCTGTTGCAAGCTTGCTTGCTGGTCCTCCTTGTTCTTTCGCCGACTTTCTTCTTCAAGAATAGCAGATGCGATGTTATTGAAGACCAGAGCTTTCGCGTTGTTCGTCAAGTTGATGATAAGTTGATCATACGAATCAGACAGACTTTGAAGTAGAATTTCTGCACGTTCTTTATCCTCTGTTTTATACCCCAACGATGTTAGCTGGAAAAATAGAGTATTCAAGACGTTGAGATGCTCCGTCACCGAAGTAGATTCAGACATTCTCAAGGTGAATAATTTTCTCTTCAAGAAAATTTTGCTGTGTAACGACGTCGGCTCGTACAGATTGGTTAGGTGGTCCCAAATCTCCTTTGCCGTTTTCTTTTCTTCGGCGCTAGACAATATCTCATCTGCTAGTGCCAGATGGAGATTTGCGACGGCGCTCCCGTCCATCTCGTTCCATTTCTTATCATCTGTCACGGTGACTGGTTTTCCATCGATAGCCTCCAGACACCCGTCCTTTCGCAAGACCGCCTTTATCTTTAATTTCCACAGTGAGAAATTTCTCCCGTTGAACTTTTCAATATCGAATTTCGTCGCCATAATTTCTTCTCAGTCGTGAGCATTACCTCCGACGGAGTTGCAGCAGATAATTATTGAACTCGTACCGGCTTTTTTGTCACCGTAACAAAGGGCAGTATAATATCTATTATTTTCTGATGTGGATGATCCATGTTAGTGGCAACCACAGAGCATACGATAAATAGATATATAAAACCCAATCTCGGCTCTGATACCAATTGTTGGAGTGGCAGCTGACCCGGTCGAGTAATATTGCGGCTAGTATTTGAACAATTAAAGATAAAAATGGACACCGAGATTTAACGTGGAAAACCCCCAAATAAATCGGGGTATAAATCCACTTATTTTCTTTTTGCTAATCGGTGTGGGACATTGGGTTTGTACACCCAACAACCATCTCTATAATTCGAAGTGGTCAGCGGAAAATAATAGGAAACTGATGATTTTGAGAGGCAGAAAAATTGTGAGACAGATTTTAACTATGTCTTTCACAGCATTAAAGCGAGTTGCAAAAACAAATCATCCAACGACGAGCAAATCTTATAACTACATCACATGTGAACTGGACATGCCGGAGAGCATCTCCAACCGAGCTGCAAAACCAAAAAAAATTCATAAATTTACTCCGACCATTTCAAAAAATCTAACGCAAAATCGGATTTTTAATTTCTCTCTCCAAAAAATCTCCAAAAAAAACGCATTTTGCGTTTCAATCAGTTATTATGCGATGCCATTTTTTAATTGGGTTAATTACAGTTCAGGCCCTAGTAACATTTTTAACTTTTGGTTCAGGCCCCATTTTAATTTCATTTAGGATAAAGGACCAACTTTTCGAAAAACTAAGCTGTCAGACCCTAAAATGACGCAAAAAGACATGTTTAACCCTGACATATGCCAAAATTACGCTGTATACCTGAATAATCTGTTCCAGCCAATTATAACAGTTCGGTGCTGAAAAAGAACACTTTCTTTCACTTGGATAACAACAGTCTTGTATTGAGTACCATATATAGTCTATTTAGTAACAAATGACGTCACAGAAGTAACACAACATTAAAAAATAATACCACTTTTCTGCAACATCATTTGTTAATGGTTACTGCAGGAATCAGTATTATTTTTGAATGATGTGGTACTTATGCGACTTCGTTTGTTACTAAATAGATGCCAGATGGTACTCAATACAAGACTGTTGTTATCCAAATGAGAGAAAGTGTTTTTTTTCAGCGCAAAAACTGTTATAATTATTCTTGAACCTTCCACCCGACCACCCCCCTGTTTTCCTAGACAAAAAAACCATCATTATAGGGAGCAATGCTCGATCAGTGGGAAAATAAGGTTCGATAGTCCGATGTAATAAATATGTCTGTTAATAACATTTTACTGTCGATAAGTAACGTCTTATGACGTTAAAATAACACTTATGATTTTTACGGTAACAAATCAGTATAATTGTGTAACAGTTATAATTGTTCTTAAACCCTCCACCCGACCAACCCCCCTGTTTTCCTAGACAGAAAATTCATCATTATAGGGAGCAATGCTCCAATAATGGGTTACCAATTTTTAATCTCGAAACGTGTAATAAGATCGAAACGCTAATGATTCGATCTTTTATAGGAGAACGCTAATGGTCATCGCGTCGAGTTTAGGGTTTACGGTTTAGAATTTATGGTGTAATACCGCATGATGAAAAACAAAACAAGGTATTAACAATCGACTGTGCTCGATCAGTGTGAAAAATGGGATTCGATAGTTCCATTTAATAAATATGTCTGTTAATAACATTTTACTGTCGATAAGTAACGTCTTATGACGTTAAAGTAACACTTTTGGTTGTTACAATAACAAATCAGTATAACTGTGTAACATAAAACTGACGTCAAATACCATTCAATAATCACTTTTATTAAGGGTAATTTCGTCAAATCACAATTTTGGGTCCTTTTCACTTAATTTTTCAAAAAAGAGGTCCTTAAAACTAAAAAAATGTCTGACAGGGCCTGATCCCTAATTTTAAAATTTTATGGGACCTGACACAAAATTTCCCCTTTTTAGTTTGCAATGAAGTCTTGTATTTTCACTTTATGTCAGAAAAAGCTGAAATTATGACCGTCACAATTTGAGGCAGAAAAAGTTGAAGACAATCTGATAAAGAAAAAGCTGTCCATCAATAATCGTGTCATAAAGGAGAAAGCAAAAGTTGTCCATTCATCATGTCTGAAGTTTGTAAGGCCTTCTTGGTATAATATATCATAAATATATTAATCTACATAAGCTCACATTCACGGCTCCATATTCTACTTGTCCATTCATAAATAGTGAATTGGCATTATTTATTGACCAAGCCGTCGGCCATATAGATCATCATCCCGATATATAAATATTCTCCGTTAGAAATACAAAAATCATAGGACCTGTTATAATAACAAATTCACATAAAATATGTTGGTAATATTGAAATTTATAAAAATTGATGTGGAAGTGAATATTACAAAATAGTCTATTGAGTTTGAGAATGCGTTCATCGGTTTGGAGAATAATTACTGCATTTTGAATTTGAGAATGCGTTTGAGTTTGAGAATGCGTTTATCGGTTGGAGATGGTCTGACTTGAGAAAGAAGCAGCGTTTAAAAAAGTAATCATTTTGAAGCTCCTATCACCATTAAAGCATTGCCAAGAAACAAAATTAAGCAATCCTTCATTAACAATAATCAAATTAAGAAAACCCATACATTCCTAACCGTTAAAATCTTCAGTTGATCACAGCGTGCACAATCGCCGGACTTGGAATCCGCGGTCTCATCACCCGTTTCGACACAATTCTTATCGAAACCGTCTGCTTCAGCCGTCTCCTAGCAGAAAACCGCTCGATTACATACATACATATTCTCCGCGCTTTGCCGTCAGATGACACGTCGCAACTTTGAGGTGATGGCAGCCATATACAACGTGTCTCGAGACAATTGCCTTCAGCATCTGAGGAATATTTGTGTCAACAAGGAGATTTTCAAAGCCCGCTAGAATTCACATACCGAACCTTGCTGTGTGGATGCTCGGGAAGACAGAACTTGCGAAATTAGGCCAAAATATGATAATTACGAAGGGTAATTTCATTTGAATTCCAGTCGCCCAAAATGTCTTTCAATTAGACCCCTACCTCATAAATCTTATCATTTAAGCACCACTTCAAGGAAGAAAGTCCAAAATGGTCCATGATTAGACATGCTCAAAATAAACCGCAAAACCTCCGGTTAGATTATTAAAAAAAGAAAATTCAAAATTTAAATTTGAAATGATCCCGTTCGTTGGAATTTTTTTTAAAAAAAGGAAAAAGCCGTTGTAACCGCCGGTTAACCGGGCCAATCGGCGGTTAGCCCCTGTAACCGACGGTTACAACGGCTCCATTATGCCCATTTTCCATAACTCCCCCCTACCCACACACAAGTCATCACTCTATCTCTCTCTATCTCTTTCTACTCTAAGTCTCTACTCTCTCAACTCAATCTCTCTAATAACCAACACGCCACCACCATGCCCGCCCGCCCCCACGCCCACCCATCGCCCGCCGCTTGCCGCCGCCCGCCACCGCCACCCGTAGGCCTTAGCCGCCGCCCCCACTTCCGTGCTTTTGAGTGTGCGTACATGGATAGTCTATAGAACTTATATTTGAAGCTCCAGTACCACCTGTGGCACCCTGCCATCTCTCATTCTAATGCCAATTTACGTGACTATTCTTAACATAGAAGGGATAGAACATCAGAAAATGCGTATAAAATTTTTCCTTTTATATAAAGGAAATCATAAGGTACAATACAAAATAATTCGGGATCCTAATTACACAGCGGAGGTGCGTATGCGTATCAAAATCAATCTATGGGTCAGCAACGCAGGTCGCATTCATGTACACACATCCACCTCAAAAGTCCCCCGGAAGCTTAAATAGGCCTCACCATCATAAGGATCACGTATCTTGATCGCGTGAACCTACAACACATAAAAACGTGGGATGAGCTATAAAGCTCAGTAAGTAGAAATCATGCATGCAATGCACGTGCCCTAAAACGTAGAGACATCCGCGTCAATGCTTTCAAATTCTCATGTCTTTCTTGTACTCTCATTTCATGTATGGCCCTCCGCTATCTTGCTATGCACCATCATGAAGCTCAAATCCACTATGGATATATATAAGTGACGATACCCACACTGAGAGGCTAACCCTAGTGCGCCTTTTCAGTCCCAATGGTTATGTTTCGATACCATCATGCACCATCATGTCTTTCTTGTACTCTCAGTGTGGGTATCATGTCTTTCTTGTTTCGATACCGTCATGCACCAACTAGGGTGCCTTTTCAGTCCCAATGGTTATGTTTCGATACCATCATGCACCATCATGGTTTATTTTTTCCTACCCAATAAGTTTTTTAAACAAGACAATGAAAACCCTAAGTTTCGAAATTATAAGGTTTTGAAACTCCCTAGTTTCGAACTTCTCATAATAGTCAACACTTTCGAAGATTACTAGGTCCAAATTCTCTCATTTTATTACTCAATTCTCGTAACATGCCTTCCGTATATTCATTATTTCGAAATCCTCTTAAGTCCAATTCTATACCTTCGAAATTATAATATGGAAATTTCTTATCTTAACTCGAAATTTTCCTAAGTCCCCGATCTAACTCCGTATTAGGTTAGATATCACATAAGCACATCATTTAAATAAATTCAAAATGTGAAATCACATAGGCACATTATTAAATAATCGCGTACCATGCAGTCATAAAATCACACAGTATGCGTGCAAATTTATGGTCGGCTTACTCACGGGACTCGTGTATTACATAAAGTGTCATATTGTTCTCAGTGCCTGAATTTGTAAAATCATTCCCAGATTTTTGTACACAAACTTTCTACAGAACACGCCAAAGATAGTTCAAAAAGCTCTAAGTGATCCATATGAACCCAAGCAATAAATGAAGAAATGAAAATGCTACAAAAAAGGACATGTGGAATCTCGTGTCATTGCCGGTAAGAAAACAGTAGGATGTAAATGGATAATTTCAGTTAAACGCAAGACAGATGGGACAATATATAGTTTACAAGGCAAGATTTGTTGCAAAGTGATACGCACAATCTCGTATGGCATTAAAGGAGATACTGTGTATAGTCAGATGTCACTGCAAATTATGATTGGCCACCTCAAGAGTTTGACGCAAAATGCAGTTCATCATGGAGAACATTAAAGGATTAAAAGTCTCACCAGGTTTTAATTTTGCTACCTCATAAACCAAAGTCATGTACAAGTTAGAGAAGGCAATATACGACTTGAAGCAATCATCGAGAACGTAGTTTGGAAATTTCAGGGGAAGAATTATGATTCCATGCAAAGCAACTAAGATCGACCGAGGAAAGTTGGAAACTACTCTTATAATAAATGTTGTTAACATGGTCATTACAGGCAATGATAGGGAGGACATCGCACATGTGCAAGAACATCTTGCAACCTAGTTCGAAATGAAACTCTTGGAGGATTAAAGTACTTTCTGGAAATTGAGGTAGCTCAATCCTGTCATGGGATATTCCTCTCACAAAGAAAATATGTTGGACTAGACGTGGGCAAAGAGTCGGTGCGTAATTGCCCCATAACTGCCCCGCAATTCTGTAACAGCTCCAGAACCGGCATCATTTCTCGATTTGTTGATGGTCTTAACGATGAAATGTGAGGCCACTAAATACGACATCTGACAGTAATCTTAGTCATTTCTGTGTTTCTTATATATAACCGTAATTCCGTCCAAAATAACAGTTAAATAAAACCGAACGACCAGAACGATACGAAATTGGTAAAATTGAGGACTGAAAGAGGGGTGCATTCAGAATATTGGAGGACGAAAGAGTGCTCATATTCCAACCGTTAGGGGACCGGAAAAATAGCGTACGCCCCCCATGTTTCTCTCGTTGATGACCGATATCATGATAGGCGAGGCCCCTTTTCAAGGATCGAAGGAAATTTCCCAAGATCGCCAACCCTTTATTATAAAGGCACTTCCTAGTGCGAGGGCTCTACCAAGCCCTAGCGGTGGCCATGATGTGCCTCCAAGAGCAAGCCGCCACTCGACCGCTCATCGGAGCCATAGTCACGGCCCTAACCTACTTGGCTTCTCAGGCCTACGACCCCAACGCACCGGCTTCGGCTCAGAGGGCGGGCGGTGGCTCGTCGACCCCTACCAGGCAGAGGATGAACACGGCAGCTGATCGAGCCGAGTGGCTCGACGAGGGCTCACCGGTGGCTCATATGGATTCGAACTATGGTACTATAACAGAGATTTGGATAGGGAGAGGGCGGTGGCCTAGGCTTATGTTTGGGGGGAGAATTGGAGGGAAGGAAGGGGTTCGAATGAATGAGTGTGAAGTGTAGGAAAATGTTGTTTTGTAAGATTTGTTGTATGGAAGTTTCTGAGACGTATCTTGGTTTTTCTCGGCTATGATATGATTAATGATGTTTGAGTATGCATTTTTATGGGTCAAGGGTGCTTTTTTTTAGGAATTTGGAAGGGATAAAAAAGAAAGATTAGGATTTCGTTAACTTGTTATCTTAATGTATAGATAGTCGAAAGCTTAACGAGTGAATCGATGGTGAAGGCGTAACGTTTTAAGTTTCTTGAGTAATAGCTTACCGAATTCTAACGTTAGTCATTGACTTATCCATCCTAACGTTCGAAAGGGGCTTAGGATGTTAAATCATACGTATCTTTAACATAACTAGGGTTGTCAATGGGGCAGGGATTCCCTGTCCCCGCGGGGATCCGCCCCGTATAGATATGCGCGGGGCGGGGATGGGGGAACATTTTTCCCCGTGCATATCCCCGCCGCGTCCCCGATAATAAAAATAATATATTATATTCAATTAATAATATTATAAGATAAACAATATTAAAATATACATTGGAAATATTAAAATAATATAAATACGAAAATATAGTTTAAATAATATAAATCATATTAAGATATATTTTAAATAATATTAAAATAATATAAATTGAATTTTTTTGTAAAATAGTGACGGGGCGGAGAATCCCCGTGGGGCGGGGATCCCCGCGGGGACGGGGACGGGGATTAGATCCCCGCCCCGAACCCGCCCTGTTGACAAGCCTAAACATAACATGTCTTTTTTTAGAAAAGATTAAATCGAAAAAATGGGGTTGAACGGCTCAAACTATTACGGGGTGTTTGTTTCAGGTGATCCAACATTACGGTGATACGCACATCACGGTGATGTTGGTATCACCGGAATGTGGATCAAGGTTATATGTCATCAGTGGGTTTGTTTTAAGGTGATATTTCATTTTGCAGATCAACGCGATATTGAAGTATTCTGTTTGTTTAATATTGTGATGTGTAGGGTGATGTTGTACAAATGTCATATTTGACCCTATAAATATGACTTAAATAATGTGTTAAATTTTTTTAAAGTGGTATTTGATTTGATAGTCATTAATATATTAAAATTTTAGTTTATAAGCATTATTTATATTTATATTTTTTTTAAATATAAGTTTTAATATTTTTAAATAACTGAAATATTTTTAAGATTTAATTATGGTAATCATGTAATCATATTTATAATGGCATATAACGTAATAATGTTAAAATATGAGGGGTAGTCTCGTCCATTAAAAAGTTAGATAGATCACCTCATCACCGTGATGTTGGATAACCTCGGTTTTTTGGGATGATCTGAAATATGAAATATCACCCCATTTTCATCACCTAGGTGATCCATCATTCCGGTAATTACCCACACCTAGACTAAACAAACACAGTGATAAGTGGTCGAGAGGATCACGGTGATATTTTGGGAGATCATCCCAAAAGAAACACCCCCTTAAATGTGTCGTTTTGGTTCTTCAACTTTGCGAAACCTGTCATTTTTTATTCTTTGACCTAAAGAACAGGTAAAAGAACTGAAAGTGAAGAGTGAAAAGTTCAGGAACCAAAATTGCAATTTAAAAGTTTAAGTACCAACAATTAGAATTTTTTTTGTCTATACATGATATTGTGTAAAATTAATATAAAATCATTTCGGTTAGTACGAGTTTAATTTTTTATAGAAAAAAGTATCTCAACACAATTACACCGTAATTATGTATGCCTTCTGAAAAATAATGAAATTAAAAAAAAATGTGTAAAAAATTTTTATTTATTGTTGGTGTAATTGTGTTGGTATGCCTCGTGAGAAAATATAAAATAAAAAAAAAAAACTATTGTGGTGATCAAAATTGAACATATTCGATTACTACGAGATTTTTAAAATTTTTTTATTTTAAAAAGTATCTCAACACCACCGTAATTATGTATGCCTCATGAAAAAACAAAGAAGTTAAAAAATGTGTAAAAAATTTAATTGTTGCAGGTGTGATGTGTTGTATCGTGAAAAAAAAAAGTCGAAAGAAATTATTGTGGTGATCGAAATGAATATATTCGCTTACGAGATTTTTAAATTTTTTTATTTTAAAAAGTATCTCAACACAATACACCGTAATTATGCATGCATCTTGAAAAAACAAAGAATTGTTGTTGGTGTGATTGTGTTGGTATGCCTCGTGAAAAACAAAAAAATCGAAAGAAATTATTGTGGTGATCGAATCTGAATATATTCGATTACTACGAGATTTTAATTTTTTTATTTAAAAAAAGTATCTCAACACAATTATACCGAAATTATGTATGCCTCTTAAAAAAAAAGTTAAAAAGTATGTAAAAAAATTTATTTTGTTGGTATACCTCGTGGAAAAAAAATCAAATACAATTATTGTGGTGATCGAAAGTGAATTGTATATTTAATTTTTACTATAGCATGTATGTAAATTAATTCTAATTATTAGGTGCTCAAACTTTTAAATGTGCAGTTTTGGTTCATGAACTTTCCAAAATTGTTCCCTTTTAGTTTTTTCACATGTTCTTTAGGTGAAGGAACAAAAAATAACAGGTTCTGAAATTTTTAAGAACCAAAAAGACACATTTAAGGGGTAGTTTGATACGTGGGTATAGATAGTTATGGAGTGTGTATAAATAAGTTACCTCGTGTTTGTTATATGTGTTTAGTCATATATGCCTTGTATGTCTATACACGTCTATTACAAGGATTTTGGTTATAAGCCTTGTGTATGCATACTCACCTTTAATGTGGTTATGAGGTGTGTATCACCAAACCATCACCTCAAACATACCTATCAAACACAATTTATATTATTACACAAATAATTAATACACTCAATCAAACATGTTATAATTTATATTATTACAAAAATAATTAATATACTCAATCAAACATGTTAAAATATAATATCAACAAAATCCTTGTATAGCCATACACAAATAACTTATATCCATGTAATCTAACGATATCAAGCGGGCCCTAAAAGTTTGAGCACCAACAGTAAAAATGTGGTATAATTCAAGAACCAGTTTTGTCGTTACTCTTTACAGAATAGATATGATTAAAGTGGCCACTAATTACGACATCCTGACAGTAATCTTGGTCATTTCTTCTGTGTTCTTATATATACATAATGACGTACTAACTAGATTTAGAACATGTGTTTAGGTATTATTTGTCTTCATTCACAAGATATTTGTTCGTTATTAATTCTACTAGAAATGGATAACGAATCTTTCGGGGAACTAAAAATAATATATCCAAAGTTCTCGAACTTCAAAGTCAACTATGATATTCACCATTGATATAAAAAAAATAAAAAATTGTTTCATACGTATATGCTAATTACACTTAATTTATATGAAGTTCACACTGGACATAAAAACATTTAACAATATATATCTCCATCTCCCATGTCGGATAAACAGTCAGTCATGGACACCAAATCAACGTTCACGGTCCATAATCAGCTTTACTTAACCTGTTTAAAATTATGAATTTCAGCCTAATCTTTCCATTTGGTCAAACTGTATATGATATGCAAGAAACGTCCACGAAGTTCCAACTAAATGGAACCCCAAACACGTTCACATCTCATCCCTTTATATAATATATATACACACACATATATACGATACAAACAAACGATAACACACAACATACAAAATATAAACATTAACAGTTCAAGAAACTACAATGGCTGGCCGTGGCTATGCGTTGGCCGAATTCTTGCTGAGGTTCTTGCTGTTTGCTTCGTCCTTGGTCTCCGTTTTGGTGATGGTGACTAGCAAGCAAACCCTCGTAATTCCAATCCCACGCCCGCCCTTTCTTCTTTCGATGGTCGCAAAATTCTCTGATTCCCCAGCTTTCATGTAAGTTCTATTTCATTACACCCCATATCTCTCCTCTCCCTCTTTATTTGTCCCTTTTCTTTTCTTGGGAAATAACGTTGGTGGTTGGTAATAATATGATGCGTTTGGTTGCAGATACTTTGTAGCAGCACTCTCAGTTGCAGGCTTCTACGGACTCATAACCACTCTCATCTCCTTCTTCAGCCTCTGCAAGTCCAGCTATGGCGGGAAAGTAGCTTCCCATCTCATCATATTCGACGTGGTAATAATAATAATAATAATATGAAGCTATAGATATGCATTTACACTTTATATGTGTGTAGATTAGATGTAGTAATTCTTTGAGCGATTTGAATGTGTATAGCTACTGCTGGGAATCGTAGCATCGGCAACTGGGGCAGGAGGAGGAGTTGCATACATAGGATTGAAGGGGAACTCAAAGACTCAATGGAATGAAATCTGCAATAGATTCGACACCTTTTGCAGGCACGTAGGAGCTTCGCTCGCCGTCTCCTTGTTCGCATCCACCGTTCTTGCATTGCTCATCATTACAACAATTCGTTCTCTGTCCAAGAGAATACCCAAGTAATAAATGAAAGAAAGTTGGGCGAGCTTCTTCATTAGTTCGATTCGTGTGGTTGTTCATATATTGCAATCTGTACTAGGTTTTGCTTTTTCGCCTTTTAATTCTTCTCCAGCGTAATTTCTGTATCTGTTGTGTGTATATGTTAGTTTGTTGGTTGGATTCATATCTCTTATAGCTAAGGTAAAGGTAATGACCAAGAGATTCCCAGAAAAAGATGAGCCCACAACTACAGTCAATCAAATCACGCACATACAACAAACAGTTCTTGAATCAAGAAAACTCTAAATCGCAGATAGAAGCCTTGACTAATTAGTTATTGCCATAACAAGAGCTTTAACTAAGAGGGGTAGCGATATATGTATGTGACGCGGCGCCGGCGCCTCGGCGGCGGTGGGGAGCAAAGAAACATCAGCGCAACTGCCAAGACGACTACGAGGAGAAGGCCATTGATGTCTATTCCATTATCGTCTGATTCACCTGCACAGCAAATCTTTCCCATGGCTTTTTGGCAGATGGGCCAAGATAATAAAGAATGAGATTTTTTTTATTATTACATGATTGTTGCTTGGATCTTAAGAGACGACTTGTAGTGTAGCAGACCAAGTCAGAAGATATCAAAAGATTCTGCCTTCGACTTATTATTGCGATCTGTGAAGTCGATTCAAAGGAAGGAAAAATGATAAAGATTGAGGAGAAAAGTCAACGGATTTTTTAAATAAATAGCCCTTGAGTTGGTCATCTTTTAAAAAATAGCACTCAAAATCGGACTTTACCTTTGTACCCTTACTAACTCTGGTCTAAAGACTATTTTACCCTTATTTAATGTCAATCAACAACCTCAACAACACTTAACGAAAAAATTAATTAAAGGGTTTACATGTTACACTGTAGCGAATATGAAACATCAGACCCGTTATAGAAGAGTGGGGTAAAAGTAAAAAAAAAGCAACCACTTTCACTTCCAGTAAAAAAAGTAAGCGTGTGCTCTCGCGCCCATGCACTGCAAATCGTCTCCACTTTCACTTCCAGTAAAAAAAGCAAGCGTGTGCTCTCCCGCCCCTGCAAATCGTCTTCTCTGCAAATCGACTCATTCGACAATGGCATTCAACGCGAACACCCAAAGAGTGGAGGTATGTGTTCTACTCTTCGTCTTCTTCAATTTAATGCGAGAGGGGATCTGGGAACGACCCATCGAACCCTAATTTGGTGCGGACCCGTGCTTGCAAGCATAGGACAGAGCTTGGTAGCATAGGACCCGTGCTTGGTAGCATAGGACATATGCTTGCAAGCATAGGAGGGACCTGTGCTTGCAAGCATAGGACCTGTGCTTGCGCAGCGTACGTCGATTTTTAATGCATGGGACCCGTGCTTCCAAGCAGACGACCCCCGCTTATGAGCAGGGGACCTATGCGTATTTCTCGGGTCCCCCTGTGTATTAGCGCAGTTTCCCTGCTTAAACGCTCGGGTCCTCTTACCTTAACGGACGGGTCCTGTGCCACTGCCCGCGCGCAAGTTCGGGGGACCCGTGCGTTATAAGCAGAGGACCCGCGCGCTATGACCAGGGGATCCGCGCTTATACGCAGGGGACCGTTGCTGGGACCGCGCCGATGCGCAGGGGTCTCATGCGCATCTGTGCTTGAATCTCAGCATATGCGATGCGGTCCCCTGCGCATCTGTGCATAAGGGTTTTCTGTTTTCATTATTTCATACCACGTAATTTAGCTAAAATGTGTTTTACGCATAAATTAGGTTGTGATGCAGAAGCAGTTCGACACAGTGGACGAAGTTCCCCGTTTGAGTGTAAAAATGAGCTCGTTATACGCCGATGCCAGCGAGCTGATAAGACAATGTCTGAACCACCACGAGTGGGAGATTTTAGGAACGAGAGTCCGTTCGGCCGCCTTGTTATGGCTGAGCCTGATTTTAACCTCTCGGGCCAGTTGCTGTGGTACCTCATCCAGAGCCAGACGATGTTGCACAACCGGGAAGAGCTGTGGATGATTTTTGGCGGAAAACCACTCCGATTTTCAAAGTCGGATTATTGCCTAATCACCGGGCTGAAGTTCGCAGCTGAGCTACCACCGGTAAACGGCGGCTCACAATTCACCGCAAGACATTTTGGCAACAGCTCAAAAGTCCGCATGTCGCACGTCAAGCGTGTGTTGGAGGAGTTGTCTGGCGACGAGGACGATGTGGACTTCAAGAAGCTGAAGTTGGCGGACGTGTACTTCGCCACCGCCGTGTTGATGCCTCGACCGTCGAAGAAGGACACCGTCATCAGTACGACGGTCCTTAGTCTCGTCGAAGATCGGTTTGCATTCTCCCAGTATCCTTGGGGCACCGTGGCTTTCCGTGAGGTGATACGAACTGTGAAGGTAAATCTACGGGAGAGGCCACGGGACTGGCTGATCAGTGGGTTCGTACAACCACTTCAGGTGAATTATAACTAAGCTTCTTGCATACCATGTTTTGAGGGACGTTTCTAAGATTTTTTGCGTTATTTGTATTCAAATACTAGCATACGAGTGCATGCTGGGGGTTGCAGACCAGTTTGCGGTTCGCAAGGAAGAAGATTTCACGCCACGCATGCTCAGGTGGGTGACGAAGAATTGGGGTCGCAAAGCATGCACTACTCTTAAGGACGGTCGCAGATGCCGTCGACGGCGATTTTGTACGAGGGTTGTTAGTGCCGTCAGTGGAAGAGTTGGAGGCGGCGTACTTTAGGGACATCGTTTTCGACGTTGGGGCGGCACACGACCTATTCGACCGTGTGACGGGCCTACTCATGCGGGGAGTGGAGGTTAGGTGTTCCCTTGGCCACCGCGATCGTGGAGACGACGATCATTTAGCGATGATCGTACCTGTTGAGATTTTCCCACACCTGTGCCGGTACTCTAAATGGCCGGTACTTTTCCTACACCGAATTGAATCAAAGTTACAAAACTAGGGAAGCGAGGGCTGGAGCTTTGAATTAATTTATCTTCCTGAAGATCGTTCTACAACCGAGGAAGCACAAACTCATTATTCTGAAAATTCTCTCTACATACCTCCTATTGTTAAGAAATAGAGGGATTAAAAGCGTCTTTAGACAAAGAAAGAGGGGCTTTTGAAGCTAAAATGTAAAGATTCCTAAATGAGATGGAAAATTTCAAAGCTTTCTCTGTCTCCCAATCCATTTCTCACGCATTACCCTCAAAGGAAACTATCATTATGAAAAGCGTGAAGAAAGAAAAATTGCCTTCTAACGATCATAAATCTAAAAATAAAATTGTGAAAAATAATAACTCTAACGTTGTGTTTACTACGCCTACAGGGAGCGTAGTACCTGAGCTAGAGAAATCAAATATGAGAGTGTCTAGTTTAGAATTTAAGGAGTCTCCAAATGTCAAAGCTTCAAATGTATCTTCTCCTTCTGTAAAAAGAAAAGACACCCGTAGAAATAAAAGAGCTGTTTCTCACGTTAAAATAATTGCTTCTACTTGCTCCTTAGAACCTATCTCTTTTAGACGCACTAATTTTGAAATAGGCTCTTCTTCAAACATAACAAACGCTCATTCTAACACAAAGCATCTAGGATGACTAGTAGGAAACAATATCCAGCCATTAAGAAAGCATATGGCGCTATTCATTCCTATTCTCATCTAAGGTATCCTGTGAAGATCCAATCCCCCAAGCACCTTAGGAGACTATCAAATGAAAAGATCTTTTCCATGATCAAGCCCACTCATGCATTTGCTCGTGCTGAAATTCAACTTCCCTGCAAGGTTCAACCTAAATGCGTTCCTAGATCTCCGCCTAAGAAGACCAAAGCCAAAAAGGCCAAATCATATACCACGGGCACACCCAAATCCACTTCTTCAAAGATGGCTTGGGTTGCTAAAGCTCCAATTAGTGATAATTTAGGAACTATATCTGAACCGAAAACTAAATCTGCTAATCTGAGAGGACCCATTTATAAGTGAACCGAAAACTATATCTGAACTCTCTAATATGGTATTGCGGATCCATCATGTATGGTACATCGATTCTGGTTGCTCCACACACATGACGGCAAATCAAGATCTGCTGAGCAACTATCAAGATTGATTGAACGGAAAAGTCAGATTTGAAAACAACGACTCGGCTCCTATACTAGGATTCGACGATGTTATTTTGGAAATCCTTACTATCAAGGATGTCTCGTACGTCGAAGGCCTCCGCCATAACTTGTTCAGATAGGCCAATTCTGTGATAAAGGATTCCAGGCGGTCTTTCTTGCTGAACGGTGCAGAATTTTGGACAGTCAAGACAAAGAACTCCTTCAAGAATTTCGGAAGTCAAATCTATATACGATCAACCTGATGTCCGTGCGGCCCTCGATAGCTGTTTGCCTTATCTCCCAGACTGTAATTCACAGGAACAGCTTATGGCATCAACGCATGTCTCATCTTAACATCAAAGCTCTTCAACGTCTTTCAACGAAAAAGTTGATTCACGGTCTTCCAACTATAGTATTACAGAAATAGCATCACTGTTCGGCATGTCAACTAGGAAAAATAAAGCGAGCTTCTCATTATGTTAAGCTGGTTGCCTCTACTTCACGTCCTCTGGAACTATTACACATGGACTGTTGGGGAGAGTGAATTTGAAAAATTTTCTCACCACCGTTACTAAGATCGTGATCGGTAATAAAGAAACGTGCATGTACAACACATAATAGAGTAGAATGTATTACCCTCGTAGCGAAGATCCCTAGCTCCCGGTTGTAGTAAACCGTTCCATGCTTCCACGAGCCACGCCGAAGAGAATCACGCCGACCCCAAGATGTATCACAAACCAATCCCTCCCAAGGATGGCTAGAGAGGGAATGGAGTTGTGTTTAAGAGATATATTTCCTCAAAATTTTCCTCTAAGGTTGGTACTTTATTTTTCTCTCTCAAAAGTGAAAAATACATATGAAAACTTAAGTTTTTCACTATGAAAAACTTAGATATATTATAGGCCACGAAATTAGTTAAGAAAATACCATATTTTCTACTTTGAAAGTGATTTGTACCATACAAAAATAATATGTCAAAAACATAATGGCCTCTTAAAAAATATTCACTAAGGATTAATATTGCTTAAAAATATTTTTGGCATTTAATTAAAAGATAGAAAACAACATCTTGGCATTTTGCATTCCACATGAATCATGCCATATATATATATATATATATTTTTTTTTTAAATTAATTTCGAAAATTAAAAATAAAATACCATTTTTACCCTTGTGTTAAAAGTTGGGCCAATAAATAAATTAAGTCCAATATCTAATAAAGGCTTAATTTTATTATTAATAAATTAAGCCCAATATCTAATAATGGCTTAATATTATTTTTGGTAGAAAATAAATTAATTAAACCCAATATCTAATAAAGGCTTAATATTATTTTTCAGCCAAAAGCCCACACTTAAATATTTTTCCAAATACTCACGTACCATTATTATGAACGACTCAAAGCCCGTTATATCTCTCTTTGATAGATACTATCTTAGTGATCCTTTTTAAGCCCGATTCTCTTGGTTCGTCTCAACCCGGCAAGGGAGGAATCCAAGAATTCAGTATGCGCCTAGCCAATCCCGCGGTACCGAATAGATCCCGTGTTGAGTACGATCTTCATCGTTTCACGAACCGACTATAGATTATCGTAGTACATTTAGACCCTTCACATATGTCCCGGTCGAGTGAGAGTCATGGTTACGTCAACCTCAGTAACTCGACACTATGACAGATTCATGACTGATGAAATTACTAAACTGCACTCCATGTCTTACTTGAGTCAGTTTATTGCTTTGGCCAAAGACTTCGTAATTTCCCGTCCCAAATATTCATAGGACATATATCTCATTTACTAATGAGACTGTGAATCCCTCACGTCTGTCTATGCTTGGCAGTCACCCTTCATTGTCAAGACCGCATGTCACTGCTGAGCCATGTTCTACCTCGAACAATGCAGGTCTAGCAAACTAGTGACAAGTCAAGACTCTGAAGTCAACTCCGTCAAAGACCCTTTGGTCTAAGGTCCACGTACACTACTATAGTCAATCAATCAATCATTGACGCCTTATCAGAGTAATAGGCCATGTGATCATCGATTACGAATCGTGTCCAAATATAAGTTAATCCCCAATTCAACTTATATCAATGTTACGACCTCCCACTTCACAAGTGAATGGTTGGCACAACCATTTAGGAGTCATCAACAAATAAGTCATAATCGACATTCAGTCACCCTACTGAGTCTAAGACTTGTGGACTAATTTAATATCTGAGATTAATAGCTCATCTGTGCCTCCTCTCTCATCCCATGAGAATCGATAACTAAACTCGTGTATATGGGATTTATTTATTACCGTCTTATCAGACGCCAAATAAGAACTAAAGGTAAATATATAATAAGCCTATAAAGGAATAATGTAAAATCACATAAAACAAATATTCCATAATTAAGTATTCAAATACAATATTCATATACATGGTGAATAATACATCGGGTAAATACAAGTGCCCTATTCATTTCATCCTCGAATGGCATTCTGAGGGCACATTCCTAACAATCTCCCACTTGCACTCAATGCCATGCACTATGATATCGCAACCCCATCTTATGTAGGTGTCTATCAAGCACTGCCTGTGAAAGAGGCTTAGTGAATGGGTCCGCCACGTTATCCGCGGTGTCTATCTTCTGCACGGCTATGTAGCCTTGTTCAACGAATCCACGCAACACATGGTATTTTCTCTCTATATGTTTGGACTTGCTGTGAGACCTAGGTTCCTTGGCTTGAGCGATTGCCCCAGTATTGTCGCACCACAATAGCAGTGGGCGATCTTCTATGCCTGGAACAACTTCGAGTTCTTCTATGAACTTTCTCATCCAAACACCCTCCTTAGCTGCCTCAGAGGCTGCAATATACTCCGCTTCTGTGGTAGAATCGGCAGTAGTGCTTTGCTTAGAACTTTTCCAAGACACTGCTCCACCATTAAGCGTATATACGAAACCAAAAGTAGATTTTCGGTCATCCACATCCGATTGGAAATCCGAATCGGTATAACCGTCCACTTCTAATTCTCCATTTCCATAAACTAGTATCATATCCTTAGTCCGTTTAAGGTACTTGAGGATATTCTTTACTGCGTTCCAATGGTCTTTGCCAGGGTTAGACTGATATCGACTTACTATGCTCACAGCATATGCTATATCAGGTCGCGTGCATAACATCGCGTACATCAAACTACCCACGGCAGATGCATAGGGAATTCCACTCATCTCTTTCCTATCTTCCTCACTTTGAGGACACATGGATTTCGAAAGATGAATTCCATGCCTCATCGGTAAGAATCCTCTCTTAGATTCATCCATCCGGTACTGTACCAGGATCTTTTCTAAGTAGAGGGCCTGAGATAAACCTATCAATTTGTTCGCACGATCTCTATAAAGACGAATACCAACAATATAGGTTGCTTCTCCCAGGTCTTTCATGGAGAATTCAGTTGAAAGCCAAGCTTTCACCTCAGAGAGCATTCCAATATCGTTTCCTATCAAAAGGATATCATCCACGTACAATACTAGGAACGATATCTTACTCCCACTGACCTTTCTGTAAACGCACGGTTCATCTTCATTCTTTACGAACCCGTAGTTCCTAACTACTTCATCAAATCGGAGATTCCAACTCCTGGACGCTTGTTTAAGTCCATAAATGGACCTATTCAGTTTGCACACTTTGTGAGCATCTGTTCGTGATGTAAAACCCTTAGGTTGCTCCATATAGATCTCCTCCTGGAGGAATCCATTAAGAAAAGCGGTTTTCACATCCATCTGTCAGATCTCATAATCATAGTATGCTGCTATAGCCAGCAATATACGAATAGACTTTATCATTGCTACTGGTGAAAAAGTTTCCTCGTAGTCAATACCCTCTTTTTGATTGTACCCTTTTGCTACTAGCCTTGCTTTGTAGGTATCCACCAGTCCATCAGATCCAATCTTTCTCTTGTAGATCCACTTACACCCTATAGGTCTAAAACCTTCAGGTAGGTCTACTAGAGTCCAGACTTGGTTAGTGTACATCGAGTCCATCTCTGCTTTCATAGCTTCGACCCATTTCTTAGAGTCGACATCCGTCATTGCCTGGTCATAGGTAGCGGGATCGTTCCCAACTGTCCCCACCGTCACAGCATTCCCGTGCTCGACGTGTACCATACCGTATCTCTCAGGCATGTGAGATTGTGACGACCCGCCATCTACTACTATTTTCTTACTCTAACTTACGTGACTAAATAAAATATAAAATATATTACATAGGAAACATCGATAGAATTTTTCGATTTTACAAAGCACACCACACCCAACTATTTTACAATACAAACATTGTTCAGATTTTACATACAATACAATCGTATTTTACAAAAACATACATAATTAAATATAACGCCCGCCACACAGGTCGCATCCATGTACGCACCACCCTCAAAAGTCACCGGAAATTCCAGAAGGACCAGCCTTACTATCTAAACGTTCATATACCGTGTTTGCTGCATCTACAACACATAAAAACATGGGATGAGCTATAAAGCTCAGTAAGTGGAAATATGCATGTATGCACGTGTCCAAAATAGCAAAGGCATCCGCGCCAGTGCTTTCTAATACTATCCTCACATCATACTCATTCATTTCTCATTTTCATCAGGGCCCATAGCTACTTACTAACCGCACCATCATATCATGAGCTCAAATCCTCTTCGGATAAATACGATAGTGGCCCACACTGGCTAGGATAAAATTAGGGTTTATCTCCAATCTTATCATTCACCAGGTCGCCCCTCTATCAAATTACTTTCCTGGCACTATAGTTCATTCTATGTGCCTTCCCATTACCTAAATAATTTAGGTAAATATATTCGACGGTTTTACCCCCGTCATGGTGCCTTTGTAGAAGTAGCTATATTCTCATCTATTTCCATTACATATAAGTTGCTTTTCATTCGAGTAATATAATGCACGCTCATTCCTCAAAATACTCAATATAATTCGTGCGTGCACATGAACATGATGCATAAATAATGCAACAATAAATATTCCAAACAAACGCATATAACAGATAATTCACATACCACGTATTCATCGAAGCAATTAGTCACATATTAGTACACATATAAATCAATTTATGTGTTGTAGTTGAAATTCCCACTTACCTGGCATCCTTAGCTTATCGCACGGTTAAATCGCTAACCTTCGAATCCTAATTATAAAAACATATAAATTATAGTTCGTTAATTTAATTACGATTTCATGAAATTGGCTTAATTTAGAAAACCCTAGTTTCAGCTTTTATAAATTTCGAAACCCTAAAATTTAAAACTTTACCTAAACTGAAAAATACTATTTATATAAATCTCGGCATGTATTAAAATATATCTCGACATTCCATGATAATCTCGACATTTTATATCATCATCATATCGACATTTATATGTATAAAAATCTCGAAATTACTGTTCACTCGACATTTTATTCGACAAACTCACTTCATATACCCAACTCGATATTTTATAAATCTCGAAACAATCTTGCACAACCATGTCGACATTTTCTCTTCACCACTCACAAAACTCGAAACATCACATAATCACTCACTCGACATTTTATTCAAGATTCTCAACATATCCCTAAGATGAATGTCGAGCTTATTAGTAAAATATACCTAGGCTAAATCTCGATATATGGCATGTAATGATCATGGCATGAATGTCGAGTACTAACAATTTCTGAAATGTAAAAGGTCGAAATATTATGTCATATTATTCATATATATATCGAAACCTTTTCACCTAAACCCTTCGACATCTTTCTCATACTAACCTTTCGACATTCTTATAGCATCTCAAAGCCTCTCACTCGACATATTGATATCTTACTCAAAGTTATAAATATCGAAACCTCACACAAAGATCTCGATATCCTCACAACAATTTTATTTCGATATCTGATAAATATCAATTTTTTTCAACTCCACATACATCATATCGACATTTTACTTGAGATCCCACTTCACATAATATCTCGACATTTAATAAAAATTTCAACACCATCAAACAACTTAAAATCTCGAAACCAACCAAACCCCAATCTTTCGAAGATTATAACACTATTTCTTTCTAAACCCTTAAAATCTTTCGATCAAAACCTTAATTGTCAAGAACACTTTAAATGTCATATCAAATCTAAATAAGTTCTTCCTTTTCAAAAATTCAAAAACCCTAAAAACATAGCCTTACGTGATTTTCCAACCTAATAACTCTTAGATAAACCAAAACATAATTAGAATATAAAAATTGTAACAAGAACCCTTACCAAATCCAAGTTGCTTTGTGGTTACGAATTACGTTCTTCACCTTCCTAACTCCTTCTAAAACATCTTCTTTTCGTCTAACAATTTCTTTCTTTCTATGCTTTTATCATAAAGTTTCTAATTGTTATTATTACTTAAATCTTAAATAACTTTAGATTTTGTCTTTAGCTTTTGAAATTTGGATTCATCCTTTCACCATTATCGTATATTGATTAAAAAATTTATAGTTCCTACCTAATACCACCACAACCAAACACTAATATTTTATTCCTTGTATTAATCATTCCTTATAGTAAGATCTCGAAATCCCTCTCACAAGTCTCGACATCAATTCCATTTAAACACTTCGACATTTTTAATAACTCATCTCTCATCAACATCTCGACATCTTAATAAAATTTCGAATGAAATGTCGAAACCAACTTCAAGATCCTTATGTCATTCTTTCTAATAATTTCGACATTATATTTTATCATCATCTCGACATTCTTAAATACTAACCATACTCCAATTTAGAAACTCACTACCACATCTTAAAGTTCGAATTTTATCCAAAAAGAAACCCTAAATTTCAATTGATAATGTTAGGTATCATGTAGTCACGAAATTAAATAAAGACTAAATATAAAATCATATAAACACATAATATGCATGCAAATTTATTGGCCAACTTACTCACGGGACCCGGGTATTACATTCTCCCCCCCTTAAAAAGGATTTCGCCCCGAAATCAGGTTAGTTGAAACAATTCAGGGTAGCGACTTCTCATATCATCTTCACGTTCCCATGTAGCTTCTTCTGTTGACTGATTCTGCCATAACACTTTCACTAACGGAATCTCTTTATTTCGAAGTCTCTTCACTTCATACATTAAAATCTCCACTGGCTTCTCTTCATAACTTAAATCTGGCTTGAGTTGTTGATACAGGAATTCATTTCTCAAGACATGATTCGGATCAACGATATATTTTCGTAAGGTCGACACATGAAACACATCGTGAACTTGTGCCAATGAAGCTGGTAATTCCAGTTGGTAAGCTACTTCACCGACTCTTTTAATTATTCTAAAAGGTCCAATGTATCTTGGGCTCAATTTACCCTTTCGCCCAAACCGTTTCACACCTTTCATCGGAGATACTTTGATAAACACCCAGTCATCTATTTCAAATTCCAACGGTCTGCGTCTTTGGTCTGCATAACTCTTTTGTCGACTTTGAGCTGTTTGCATTCTTTCCCGTATCTTTGCTATTGCCTCGGTCATCTCTTGAACCATGTCAGGTCCTAACATCGCACGTTCACCAACTTCATCCCAGTGTATGGGAGATCGACATTTGCGCCCATATAAAGCTTCATAGGGTGCCACCCCAATAGTCGCATGATAACTATTGTTATAAGAAAACTCAATCAATGGCAAATATTTGCTCCAGTTTCCTTTAAAATCCAAAACACATGCTCGCAACATGTCTTCTAAAGTATGGATAGTTCGTTCTGATTGACCATCCGTCTGAGGATGATAAGCCGTACTAAAAGACAATTTAGTTCCCATCGCTTTCTGCAAACTTTTCCAAAAATTAGATAAGAACCGTGAATCTCGATCCGAAATAATCGATAACGGAATCCCGTGGAGTCGAACAATTTCTTGTATATATAATTCTGCGTATCGCTCCAGGGAAAATATCGAACTTATGGGCAGAAAATGAGTACGTCAAGTAATAATTAAAACGAATATATTATAACTAGAATCACGCGCGATAGGCAGTGTACCTATCGTTTGTAATATAGCTATAGTGAATATCCGAGTATCGAACACGAGGAATAAATTGATTACTAGTAATGACCTATCGATTCGATATTTAACCTAAATAAAATAACAGGATTTGTTTATACTATGAACTAATTTAACAAAGCAACTTAAAGTATTGGAAGACAAGGAGGCACAACTAGAAATAGTAAGAGTGACTTGAGGTGACAAATATGTGTTCGAGGTTCGAATCCCGCTAGGTGCTGTCGGCTAAAGCTACGGAATATCGTTCCTACGTGAAAATCGACTAAATCGCAGTAATTTCCTACCCACTCACGGATTTGCTGTCGCCCTAAATGTTCGTGGGAATCTAAGTTTAGCGATTACTAGTGGCGAGGATCGAGTATTTGCTGTCGCCCTATACTCGAATCCTAACGTCTACGAACGGCCTGATCGTTATTTAGCTGTCGCCCTAAACGATATACCACGCATTCATATCAACACATAGACATATTGATACAAAGAAACAATATCATAGAACGATAAATTGTCGAATACACGTGTTCACGATTATCCTACGCCTTAACTACGACATAACCCAACGTTCATCTATTCCCAAACACACAAGAGGATTAGTTACTCATATTAAACGTCACAACAACGAGATTTAAAGGTAACGAGGATAGAGAACTCATAAAAACTTCCCTAAGAAGTGAATATGGCGTTTTCGAGGTGGAGCTCTCGTTCCTCGATCGTATGAGCGTAGCTTCGTCGTCGGATCGTCCCTTGAGCTTCTCCGAATCACGGGACTGCTTCTAGTGTTCTTCCTTCTCTTCCTTGCTCTAAGTTTTCGTCCCTATCAAGTTGTTTTTGAGTTCTAAGGAGGGTTCCCCTTTTATCCTTCGAAAATGGGCCAAAACCTTGAAATTTGGCACGTTCACGGCTTCATAATGGGCCTTCACGGCCGTGACGGCGGCTTAAACCCTATTTCTTGACTTTCTGCCTTGAGTCACGGCCTCTCAACAGCATTCACGGCCGTGAGGACGGCTAAAACCCTAAATATTGACTTCTCTGGCACAGGTCACGGCCACTCGCACTGACATTCACGGCCGTGAATAAATGGAATTTTCCTTCGTTGAGCTCTCTGCCTATATTCACGGCTTGTTGCATACGGCTTCACGACCGTGACACGTGAGGTCTTTTCTTTTCTTAAGCCTCTGCCAACGTTCACGGCTTGTTGCATACGGCTTCACGGCCGTGACTTCCATAGATCGGCCTACTGCCCACTGTCACGGCTTCGTGCTATATGATTCACGGCCGTGACACGTGGGACTTTTGCTCCTTAAGCTAACTGCCCGTATTCACGGCCTCTTGCAAGATCGTTCACGGCCGTGACTAGTTTCTGGCATCTTCAAACTTCGCCATTTTCGTGTCGTTTTCGCCTCGTTTTCGTTCCTTTTCGCTCGATAATCATTCGAAGGTCCTACAATATTTAAATGGGTGTAAATAGAGCCAATAAATGCATAGAATGATCAAAACTTTCCTATTATAACCCAAATAAACATAACAATAAACGTATTAAAATACGTTTATCAAACCTCCCCACACTTGAGCTTTTGCTTGTCCTCAAGCAAATTAAAAGCAAGAAAAGGTTATCAAGATAACGGCACGACCATTCACAATTCACCAACGTAGATGGAAAACACAAATAGGAATTAAGCAAGCAATTATAGACACTGCAACAATAATCAGCACTAATCGACACGAATTTCATTAGCACTACTAATCGAGATCCACACCTCACAGGGATTCACTCAAATCACTCAGTGTATAGGCTAATAAATCTGTGAATCGCTCAATTCATGCAATAATCTAGTCTCTACCATATGCTTGCTAGTCAATCGCACGTCTACAACTTAAAGCAGTTAGCATGAATCAGAAGGTCTTTTCGGGTTAAATGGGTTCAGATAGTAATGAGGTGGTAGTGGGATCACATATGAGTAGCAGTCGTGTCGGTCTTCATGTCATTGTCTAAAGCGCGCCAGGATCAACCCTTTTGATTACGCCGTCTTCATATTCTCTTATTTCTGCTGCGTTCCACTAAGCCTTTCTTCTTCCAAGTCTCGAAATGATGGAATGATGTGGAATTCACGAGACCGGAAGATTATCAAAGGAAAGGTTCTCTCTTTTTTTTTTTTTTCCTTTCTTTTCACAATAGCTTATCCTCGTTCCACTTCGCTTTTAATCTCTTTTTTTTCACATTGAGGCGTTCTCCACTGCTTTCGGCGTTGTCTCGGAGTTGTCGGGTCATCCGACTCGCTTTTCGACTTTGACATTCAACCTTCACTTCCTGCTTAACTCGGGTTCAAATGATCTCTGGAGGCTTATTTAAGTCAGAGGGTTATGATATACGAGGTTTAAGAAATAAAAAGGCTTAGGCACAAAGTGGTTAACTACGGTGATCAGTCGTGGTTGGGAACTTTGGCCGTGGACTTATTTCCTAATGCCTTCGTCATATTCATACAAAACATACTATAAGCAATTTCAATGCGTATCAAACAAGCAAGTTCTAGAGAGACGTAAATTATGCACTACTCACACAACCAAGAAAAATGAGCAAAAGCTCGTCAGCTCAAACTCTCACAACGGAACATGGGTTATGTGTGTGAATCTCTCAAAGCAACACTATATCTATTCATGCTGAAAAGATTAAATCACTGCTGCATGTCTTTTATCGCTTACTAGACTCCCTAATATGCAATCCACATTGAGATGAACGCAAACGATCATGCCATATTTTCATAGATTTAATAGCCACGGCACGTCATAAAAATTTTCACGTAAATTTTCAATAAAATTCCCCCCCCCCCCACACTTAAGATTCACGTTGTCCTCAACGTGTAAAATAAATAACAGGAAGGTAAAAGAAATTGAAAAGAACGTGACTCCCCTGAAAAATTGGCGTGGCCCTGCCTCCATCATTTGATATAGTTTGAACATGGTTGCTTCACTGATTGTGAATATTTTGGGTTGTAGTGGCGTAAATTGTGACACGTTTCCTGAAAACACTGAAAAGAAAATTAAACGTACGATGGAAATAAGAAGTAAACAGCAAAACGAGTCATAATCATCAAAAGTGTCTGGATGACTAGACCAAACAGACAGTGTTTTACAAAAGAAAAAAAATCCCAACTGCAGTTGGAACTAAGGTGGTGGTGGTGAGGGCTGCCGAGGGCGAAGGAACGCCAGTGACTCCTGTGATCGCCTGACCGCGTCTTCCATGGCTTTAAGAGCCAGCTCATATCGCTCTTGCTCCTCGCGATAGCGTCTGTGGGCTTCCTCGTTTCGACGCTCGTACTCGTCCTGACGGCGTCGTGTCTCCTCGTCACGCTGTATGGCCTCCTGATGGTAGCGGAGCATGTCCTCGCGCAGTGTGTGAAGGTCTGCGGCGGACGCGTAAGGAGCTACCCTGATGACTCCCCCTCGTGGTAGCCTGAGGAATGGGAAGTGCCGGCGTCTGGGTGCACCGGAACTGGCCCTTCACCCGCAATTTCCAGTGGCTGGGGAAATGCGTCACCGAGATCAGTCTGCCCACGGTAAACCTGATGCCAGATGTAAACTTTGTTCGAACGGGACCAGTTGGGCGCCTTGATCAACATCTTCATCTTCAACATCATATCCTCGTTGACCAAATTACGCCCGCCCACAATCTGCATCTCCGGTGGATTGGCTGGCCACAGGTTAAGGCCCTTGATGACCCTAGTAATGAATGGCGCTACAGCGATCTTCCCGTGGCTACGAACGTCTGCTTGGGCCGCGAAGGCGTGCTTCAGGGCCATTCCTAGATGTACGTGTTCCCCATGCTGCATCTTGAGTAAATAGAAGAGGTCGCGAAGGCCAATTGCGCCGTGTGAATCGCCCCTTGGTGTGAGCGAAGTCGTCAGGAGCCGGTGGATATATCGCAGGCCGGGGCTCCTGAGCGACGAGGCCTTCGACGTTTTGACGCTGTAGGGGGGCTCGCCGGGTCTCGTAATCTCTTCCCAACCGGCCTGACGAAAGTCGTCGCTTGCCAGGTAATCCTTGTAATACAAGTCTGCCAATTCTGACCCGTCAGGTAGCTCCGGTGTCCCAATTGCACGGCAGATGTCTTCAATGTCCGCCACATGCTCTGTGTTAAACGCCCGGAATGTGATCTTGTTCTGGCCAAATTCTTCGTGGGCGAAGGTGGACAGAAACTCCAGTGTCAGCTCCTTATATCCCGGCTCGTCGATATGAAAGAAATCGAGCCACCCACTCAGTGACAGGTATCCGGCCACCTGCTGGTCAATGCTGTACTTCTCCAGCGTCTCATGATCAATCTGATCAGTCAGGATGAATTCCGTGTTCTTTAGCCTGTTGTAACGGGCCTGGTGTGTCTCATCGGCAAAATGCCCCATAGCCTCTAGTAGTGACGGTGTGTTTTGGCCTCGACGTGAACGACTCGTTGATCGCGAATCGTTAGCACGTCCTGCAGCGGTTCGGCTTTTACCCATGGTACCTAAAAATCCAAATGTGAGTTGGCGAGAAAATGATAATCAACATAGCTCGACTCGACCAACTTAGCGACAAAATGCACAATTCTATAGCAAGAACATATGAACATTCAAAGCAGCATTTTGGCGAACACATAATAGACAAGCTGAACATGCTCTCTAATCGCAAACATTGGGCAACCAAGCATACTCTTCGACTTGAAACGATGAATCAACGCTAAATAAACCATTAAAACAACCAATTGCGTCATAGATTCCAAAAATTCCCCAAATATTGAATTTAGGGTTTAGTATTCCCAAATCAAAATCAACGGACGAAATCAAGAAATTGATCACACCCAAGGCATTCACAACATATATCTAACCATAAAGAGCAATACAACACCACATTTGACCCAAATTGTAAAAGCCCCAATTTCGAAAATTAGGGTTCATCGCCCAAAATCGAAATTAACACACCAAAACGACAAATCTGTCTACCCCAACATGTTTATAGCATAAATATAGTAATGAAAGAGCAATCTAAACACGAAAATCAACCTCAATCTCGAAGCTCGCCTTGAAACCGAAAGTTAGGGTGGTGATAGTCCATACCTTTTGATTTTACCGAATTAAGAGTGTGAATCGGTGTTGTTCGTTGATGTTCCCGGAATTAGTCCGACGGTAGGCGGTTATTCGGCGGCGACGTGGTCTTTTGGGGAGATTAGACGAGATTTTATGAATGTTGTGTGGGTTGAATGGTGAAATAGATGAAAAAAAACGATAATATAGGTGGAAATCGAAGCAGTCACGGCCGTGAGTGATTATGTCACAAGCCGTGAAACGGAGCAGAGAGCTCCTTTCGACGAACTCACGGCCGTGAGTCGAGTGCCATGGGCCGTGAACTCGGGCAGTGAGTTTAACCCGTCATCTTCACGGCCGTGACTCCCGAGACACGGGCCGTGAAACCTTCTCTTTTTTTTTATTATTATTATTTATTTTATAATTTTTATTTTTATTGTTTTTGTTTATTTTATGTATATTTTTTTTTGTTATTGTTATTATTTTATTTTATTTTTTTTTTAATTTATTTTTTTATTTTTTTATTTTTTATTTATTTATTTATTTATTTATTTATTTTTTTTTTTTTGTGAGTCACGGCCGTGAGGTTTACGCCTCTGGCCGTGACTTGAGGCAGTGATCGATATGGTTGTGGCTCTATACTTCACGGCCGTGAGTGCGTAAGCAAATCGCCGTGAACATCGGCAGTGGCCATCGTTTCGCCAGGTCGCGGCCGTGACTCACGAGTCATTGGCCGTGACTCTGTTATATTATTTTTTTTTTTTTTAGATTATTGCTATTATTATTTTTTTTTATTTTATTATATTATTATTATTATTTTTCTTTTTAACTATGATTGACACGCAATCAACGAATTTTTCGAGAACGATTGGCGCAAGGAAAAATCTGATAATCGACAAAACAAATATCACTTTCTCGCGCGGCGTCAGATCATCCAAGTCAAAAATTCGTCTGTATCATTTATGGGCTTTGCTGATATGACAATGATATTTTTGTGTCGTTCATGCCTATAAATAGACAGTGGTGGAACAACACAATAGCATCATCTACCATAAACCCACGTCTTCAACAATCTTATTTCCAGTATTTAGGTTAGCTAGCCACTATGTATTGGGGACAGCAGCAAGACCGTGAGAATGAAAGTGAAGAATACGTGAGGGTTCGACGCAACTTAGATATGCTGTCTCTCTACTTCGCTCTTCTTGTGGGTTTGTTCGCAGTTTTACTCGCTTTCGTGTGTTGGGTTCTCACAAGGTGCACTTGTGAGTAACCCGCCCTTATGAAGCAAAATAAACTATTGTTCTGTCTTTTGTTCGCAGTTTTAATTTGCTTTTGTCTTGGTCTTTCACACGTTGTAATGGTGTTGTAACCATCTTTTATGTAGTAAAACTATGTTCCTATCTCATCTTTCGATTCTGCGTTGTACCCATCTTCAATGTTTGTAATAAACTTATTATTAATTAAATATTACTGTTATTATTATTATTTGTTGTTATTAGTGTTTTATTTAATTTAATATATATATAGTTTTAGATTTTTTTATATATATATATATATATACCTAAAACATAAAATAGAAATACCTGGGTTGCCTCCCAAGGAGCGCTTCTTTTAACGTCTCAGCCTGACGTCTTTCCTAGGCTCTTATGCTAGCTTGAAATCGAGGTATAATACCTCCTTATCGCTCAAATCTTCCTCGCCTCCATGATAATGCTTCAATCGATGCCCGTTCACCTTGAAAGTACCCTGCCCCATACCTGAAATCTCAACAGTACCGTATGAGAAAACACGAGTAATAGTGAACGGTCCTGACCAACGTGACCTAAGCTTACCAGGAAAAAGCCTAAGTCGAGAATTAAAGAGGAGGACTTGGTCCCCTTCTTGAAATTCTCGTTTGTGCCTAATTTTGTTATCATGGTAGACTTTTGAACGCTCCTTATACATTCTGGCGTTATCATAAGCTGATAAACGCCACTCGTCAAGCTCATTAATTTGGAGCTGCCGCTTTTCACCGGCTTTCCCCAAATCCATATCCAATGACTTAATTGCCCAATAGGCTTTATGTTCGATTTCTACGGGGAGGTGGCATGCCTTCCCGTAAACCAATCTATACGGTGTAGTACCTATCGGTGTCTTATACGCGGTTCTATACGCCCAAAGTGCGTCATTAAGCTTATTAGCCCACTCCTTACGGTTCCCAGCTATAGTTTCTCAAGAATACGTTTTAACTCGCGGTTCACGACTTCTACCTGACCGCTAGCTTGAGGGTGATAAGGGGTGGACAGGCTGTGTCTAACACCATAACGATCTAAGGTACGTGCAAATTGGGTGTTACAGAAATGGGTGCCTCTATCGCTAATGATGCATCTAGGTGCCCCAAATCGTGAAAATAATGCTCGTAAAAATCGCACAACAACCCTAGCATCGTTCGTGGGTAAAGCTTGCGCCTCGGCCCACTTAGACACATAGTCTACAGCAACCAGAATGTACTTATTATTATACGAACTAGGAAACGGGCCCATGAAATCTATACCCCAAACATCGAAAATCTCAGAAACTAGAATAAAATTTTGAGGCATTTCATCACGTTTTGAGATATTACCTGTGCGCTGACATTGATCACAAATGTCAACATACCGTTGGGCGTCTTTGAAAATCGTTGGCCAATAAAACCCGCTTTCCAGTACCTTCTGAGCTGTTCGATTGGCTGCATAATGCCCTCCAGTAGGTCCGCTATGGCAATGCCCTAGAATCTTCGTCGTCTCAGGGGGAGCAACACATCGTCGTATCATCTGGTCTGCACATCGCCTGAACAGATATGGATCTTCCCAAAAGTAATACTTCAAGTCAGAAAAGAATTTCTTCTTTTGCTGACTTGTGTATCCCTTTGGTAGAACCCTTGCAACAAGATAATTAGCGAAATCTGCAAACCAAGGAATATCGTCACTTACCACTTGTATTGCATACAGGTGCTCGTCTGGGAATGTGTCCTGAATCTCCTTGCCGTCCTTGTTGTAAATTTCGGACTCCTCTAGTCGAGAGAGGTGATCCGCCGCCAAATTCTCTGCCCCCTTTTTATCTCGGATCTCTATATCGAACTCTTGAAGGAGTAAGACCCATCTAATTAGCCGAGGCTTGGCGTCCGGCTTCACTAGTAAATACTTAAGGGCAGAGTGATCAGTAAAAACAATAACTTTCGATAAAATAAGGTATGACCTGAATTTATCGAAGGCGAACACGACAGCTAAGAGCTCCTTTTCCGTGGTCGTATAGTTTGCCTGGGCTGTGTCTAACGTCTTACTGGCGTAGTAAATTGGCCTGAAATGATTATCCTTACGCTGCCCTAGCACGGCTCCCACTGCGTAGTCACTTGCATCGCACATTAGTTCAAAGGGCAGCCCCCAATCGGGGGCAACCATGATAGGTGCTGCGATCAATCGCTCCTTAAGCAAATTAAAGGCATGCAAACATTCATCGTTAAAATCAAACGGAGCATCTTTCTCAAGTAATCTAGACATGGGTCGAGCAATTTTAGAAAAATCCTTAATGAACCTACGATAAAAGCCAGCATGTCCTAGAAAAAATCCTAATTGATCTCACGTTCGAGGGGACAGGTAATTTTTCTATTGTCTCTAATTTAGCTCGGTCCACTTCGATTCCTTTAGAGGAAATCTTATGGCCCAGAACTATACCCTCTCGAACCATGAAATGACACTTCTCCCAATTAAGTGCCAAGTTCGTTTCTTCGCAGCGTGCGAGTACAAGCTTCAGATTAGCAAGGCACACATCAAACGACGACCCAAATACCGAAAAATCATCCATAAACACCTCCATTACCTCACCTACCAACTCGTCGAATATTGCCATCATACATCGCTGGAAGGTGGCCGGAGCGTTGCATAGACCGAATGGCATCCTTCGATACGCAAACGTACCGAAGGGACAAGTGAATGTGGTCTTCTCCTGGTCCTCAGGTGCAATGGGAATCTGCAGATATCCTGAAAGACCATCAAGAAAGCAATAAAATGAATGACCAGATAATTTTTCTAGCATTTGATCAATAAATGGTAAGGGGAAATGGTCCTTTCTCGTGGCGTCGTTTAATTTTCTGTAGTCGATGCACACACGCCACCCAGTAACGGTCCTTGTTGGAATCAATTCATTCTTATCGTTAGTGACGACCGTCATTCCTCCCTTCTTCGGGACCACTTGGACCGGACTTACCCAAGCGCTATCTGAGATAGGGTAGATCATCCCCGCGTCTAATAGCTTGATAACCTCTTTCTTCACGACATCTTTCATATTCGGATTGAGTCGCCTTTGACGTTGGGCGACTGGCTTAAACTCGTCCTCCATCAGGATCTTATGCGTACAGTAGCTCGGACTGATCCCTCTGATGTCGGATAACTTCCACGCCAATGCCTTCTTGTGTGCTCTCAACACTTCCAAAAGCTGGCCCTTCTGTCCGTCGTCGAGACTCGATGAAATGATGACTGGTAGCCCTCCATTATTTCCGAGAAACGCATACTCGAGGTGGTCAGGTAACGGCTTCAACTCTAGGACGGGTGGTTCCTCGACCGAGCTCTTTTCCTTGTCTTCTTCGCTACTCTCGTCGATAGCTATGATGGGCTCGTCGACTTCCTCCCCACACTCGTCAATTGCCAAAATTTTCTGTGTATCCTGCTCGTAGGGGAACTGTGATAGACCTTGTACAGAAAAGAAAAAATCATGCTCAACAGCGTCTAAGTAGTAGCACTTATCATCATGCTCATTAGTATTCTTCATCGACTCAGCCATATTGAATGTAACTTTTTCACCGTCTACCGTCAAAGTTAACGTCCCATTTCTAACATCTATCATAGTTTCACCGGTAGCTAAAAATGGTCTACCTAGAATCAATGGAACGTTCTCATCCTCCTCCATGTCTAAGATAACAAAGTCGGCGGGAATCACAAATTTACCTACCTTTACTAGGACATCCTCAATGACACCCCTAGGGTATTTTAACGAACGATCGTCTAATTGAAGACTCATCCTAGTGGGTCGTGGTTCACCTAGTCCTAAGCGCTTAAACATGGAATACGGCATTAAATTTATGCTAGCTCCTAGATCAGCTAAAGCGCGTTCAACAACTAAGTCTCCTATAAGACAGGGAATCGTAAAACTCCCTGGGTCTTTGAGCTTCTTCGGCATCTTATTTTGAAGTATCGCCGAGCATTCCCCTCGTAAGCACACCGTGGAAACATGTTCGAGTTTCCTCCTGTTCGTCAATAGGTCCTTCAAGAATTTGGCGAAGCTGGGCATCTGCGTAATGGCTTCAACAAAAGGTAGGTTAATATGCAATTCCTTACACATACCCATAAATTTACCAAATTGTGCCTCGTCTTTGTCCTTCTTCAGTCGAGCCGGGTAAGGAATCTTCGGCTGGTATGGATTCACCGGCGGCCGCTCGATCTCCTTCGCCTTTTCTTTCTCAGGCTCGACCTTTTCCTTCTCAGCTTCGGCCTTTTCAATATCATCGCCTCTGATCTCCTCCACTTCGGGCTCATCGTGGCTCTCGAAGTTGGCGTTCTCCTTGGTCTTCTTCTTGGCGGGCACTTCTTGCAGTTCTCGTCCATTCCTCAGAGTCACCGCCTTGCAGTACTCCTTTGGATTCGGTTCGGTGTAGCTTGGGAGTGAGCCCTGAGGACGCCCCGCCAATTGCTTCGCCATCTGCCCCACTTGTTGCTCCAACTTCTTGAGTGAGGCGTCCGTGTTCTGGGCACGCACGTCGTTCGCCTCCATGTACTCTTCCATCTTCGTCATTCGGCTCTCATGGGCTGCGGTGGTTTGGCTGAAATTGGTGAGGAGTGTCTTCATCATATCCTTCATCTCCCTCATATCCTCGGATCCTCCGGTGGGTGCATTCTGATATTGGCGTGGCGCCCCGTTTTGGAAACCGGATGGTCTAGGCTGAAATCCTGGCGGTCCTTGCCCCCGGTGGTTTTGATTCCCATACGCCAAGTTTGGATGTGCTCGAGGCTGGAAGCTTCGCTGGCCACCTTGGTAATTGCCCATATAGTCTACGTGCTCCAGCGGCTGCCCAAGTTGGCATTCTGAGGTCTCGTGGGCTGCTCCACAAATCCCGCACAAGGGTATGTATGGCGTATGCTGCGTCGGTGCGGTGGTCGCCACGGCGTTCACGGGCTGTGTCTGCCCGGATTTCGGTAGGAGTGCGCCAATGACTGTCTGCAACTGAGAGTTTGTTGCAGCAATTTGTTGCTGGAGCGCTTCGAATTTGGCATTCGTGGCCGTCTCCTCGCTAACTCCGAACACGCCTGGCGTCTTGATCCTCGTGTTACCCCTCATGAAGCTGTTTCTTGAGTAATCCTCGATCAGGTTCCAAGCCTCGGTCGCATTGAGCTTCACGAGCCCTCCTCCTGCGGCTCCGTCTAACATGTGGACAGTCTGATCGTTGAGCCCTCGTGAAATCAGTTTATCTGGGCTGCCTTCGACATCCCGTGCTGCGGGCACCTCTTCAGTAGCGCCTTGTATCGCTCCCACACCTCGTAAAGATTCTCCGAATCCTTCTGATGAAAAAGAGATATTTCCGTCTTCAGTCGCAATACCTTTGACAGTGGGAAGTAATGGCCGATGAATGCTGCTCTCAGTTCTTCCCAAGTAGTGATTGATCTGGGCGGTAGCATCTCCAACCAGTCCTTCGCCCTGTACTTGAGTGAAAATGGAAACAACATTAGCTTAATCGCGTCACTCGGGACCCCATTGATCTTGATGGTGTCTGTTACTGTCAGGAATGCCTTCAGGTGAGAGTACGGATCATCATCAGGGTTCCCCTCAAATTGAGCCGTCTGAAAGATCATCTGAAGCCAAGCATGCTTCAGCTCGAAATTATTATTCTCGATCGGTGGAATAACGATTGCCGATTCAGTTCCGCCGAGGGAGGCGCTCTTGAGTAGGTCCTGTAGGGATTGTTCCTCTTCTTGGTCCTGGTGGACCGGTACTCTGCGTTCAGCCATATCGATTTCTGTCTCTCGATTGTCTTTGGACGTCTCTGTTCGAGAATTGTCTGCCGACTCCTGAGAGTTGTCCTCCGAGTAGCTAACCAGCGCTTCCTGATAATTACTAGCCGTACCTTCTGAATTGTATCTGAGCTGCCTTCGTAACTTTCGCTCGAAATCTGGATCTTCCTCAACAATGGGACCTGAAGGGTGGCTTCGGGTCATCCACTATCAAACAGTACCTTCAATGAGCGAAACTGAAAATTAGCGAAGATCTAGATAAATATGTTGAAAAGGTAACGGACTAATAATGTAGGAAACAAATAACGCAATTAACGAAAAATTGAGAAAATGTAAAATAAAATGGCTAAATTACCGAACTAGGGTGTTCCTAATATCAATCTACTCCCCGGCAACGGCGCCAAAAACTTGATCGCGTGCGTGTATGTTTAAATAAATGTTTGTGCGAGTACGTCAAGTAATAATTAAAACGAATATATTATAACTAGAATCACGCGCGATAGGCAGTGTACCTATCGTTTGTAATATAGCTATAGTGAATATCCGAGTATCGAACACGAGGAATAAATTGATTACTAGTAATGACCTATCGATTCGATATTTAACCTAAATAAAATAACAGGATTTGTTTATACTATGAACTAATTTAACAAAGCAACTTAAAGTATTGGAAGACAAGGAGGCACAACTAGAAATAGTAAGAGTGACTTGAGGTGACAAATATGTGTTCGAGGTTCGAATCCCGCTAGGTGCTGTCGGCTAAAGCTACGGAATATCGTTCCTACGTGAAAATCGACTAAATCGCAGTAATTTCCTACCCACTCACGGATTTGCTGTCGCCCTAAACGTTCGTGGGAATCTAAGTTTAGCGATTACTAGTGGCGAGGATCGAGTATTTGCTGTCGCCCTATACTCGAATCCTAACGTCTACGAACGGCCTGATCGTTATTTAGCTGTCGCCCTAAACGATATACCACGCATTCATATCAACACATAGACATATTGATACAAAGAAACAATATCATAGAACGATAAATTGTCGAATACACGTGTTCACGATTATCCTACGCCTTAACTACGACATAACCCAACGTTCATCTATTCCCAAACACACAAGAGGATTAGTTACTCATATTAAACGTCACAACAACGAGATTTAAAGGTAACGAGGATAGAGAACTCATAAAAACTTCCCTAAGAAGTGAATATGGCGTTTTCGAGGTGGAGCTCTCGTTCCTCGATCGTATGAGCGTAGCTTCGTCGTCGGATCGTCCCTTGAGCTTCTCCGAATCACGGGACTGCTTCTAGTGTTCTTCCTTCTCTTCCTTGCTCTAAGTTTTCGTCCCTATCAAGTTGTTTTTGAGTTCTAAGGAGGGTTCCCCTTTTATCCTTCGAAAATGGGCCAAAACCTTGAAATTTGGCACGTTCACGGCTTCATAATGGGCCTTCACGGCCGTGACGGCGGCTTAAACCCTATTTCTTGACTTTCTGCCTTGAGTCACGGCCTCTTACAACAGCATTCACGGCCGTGAGGACGGCTAAAACCCTAAATATTGACTTCTCTGGCACAGGTCACGGCCACTCGCACTGACATTCACGGCCGTGAATAAATGGAATTTTCCTTCGTTGAGCTCTCTGCCTATATTCACGGCTTGTTGCATACGGCTTCACGGCCGTGACACGTGAGGTCTTTTCTTTTCTTAAGCCTCTGCCAACGTTCACGGCTTGTTGCATACGGCTTCACGGCCGTGACTTCCATAGATCGGCCTACTGCCCACTGTCACGGCTTCGTGCTATATGATTCACGGCCGTGACACGTGGGACTTTTGCTCCTTAAGCTAACTGCCCGTATTCACGGCCTCTTGCAAGATCGTTCACGGCCGTGACTAGTTTCTGGCATCTTCAAACTTCGCCATTTTCGTGTCGTTTTCGCCTCGTTTTCGTTCCTTTTCGCTCGATAATCATTCGAAGGTCCTACAATATTTAAATGGGTGTAAATAGAGCCAATAAATGCATAGAATGATCAAAACTTTCCTATTATAACCCAAATAAACATAACAATAAACGTATTAAAATACGTTTATCACGGGGCAACCCCAAATCCTAAGGTGATTTAAGCTTGGTTTCTTACCATTCCAAATTTCGTAAGGCACCCGATCAACAGACTTTGAAGGGAGTCTGTTCAAAACATACACGGCAGTTTGCAAGGCATATCCCCACAACGATATTGGGAGATCTGTATAGCTTAGCATAGATCGCACTTTGTCTAATAAAGTTCGATTTCTGCGTTCAGCAACACCATTCAACTGTGGTGTTCTGGGCGGAGTTAACTGCGAAATTATTCCATGTTCTTTCAAAAAGTCGTCAAACTCGAGACTCATATATTCACCACCTCGATCTGATCGAATGACTTTAATTTGTCTCCTAGTTTGATTTTCCACTAAAGTCTTAAATTCCTTGAACTTATCAAGCGTTTCTGACTTATGCTTCATTAGATACACCAAGCCATAGCGAGAGTGACCATCAGTGAAGGTCACAAAATAGTGGAAATTACCACGGGCCGGTACTCTAAATGGCCCACAAACGTCAGTATGGATCAAATCCAAAAGATTAGTGGCTCTTTGAAAATGGCCCAAAAACGTCAGTATGGATTGCGGGGTTCATGCGGCGCTGACGGTGGAGACCGTTATAGTTGACACGCCCGAGTTTAATGAATATCAAAGGCAGATTGATATTTCAGCATATCGCTCCACTATGGCTGCACGGATATTGCGTGACCCATATAGCTGTATGCTCCATTTGCTTGGTTGAGTTTGGAAGTGTTAATTGCAGGTGGCTTTGGACATTTTGGACATGTTGTAGTTGAAGGTTTTATGGATGTTAGTTTGTAGGTTTATTTGAATAAATTTTTTTGATATGGTTGAATAATTGATTCTCTGTATGAAACGAAACGTGATGGGTGAATTGACATGTGACTGGGAAAAACCCTAAATTATTGGTACTGACTCAATAAGTCCACGTGACCAACCCTAAATTGCCAGACGACCCCTTCATATACGCTTGGGACCTGTGCAGCAGTGCCAATGCAATATGCGCGGGTCTCCTGATTTTAAGTGCGGGTCCCGTGAGTTCACGTTATGGTCCCCAGATCAAACAGCGCCGGTCCCATGCGCACGTCTCCCACCATATGACTTGATAAAAAAATTTTCATTGTTGAATAATTGATTCTCTGTACGAAACGAAACGTGATTGCTGATTTGACTTGCTACTGAGGAAAATCTTTTGACCAAATACTCAGGGGACCGTAGCTTTATTGGTACGTCTCAATAAGCACACGTGACAAACCCTAAATTGGCAGCGACCCCACGTTCTATAGGCTTCGGACCCCTGATTTTACGTGCGGTTCTCTTAATTTCACGTTATGGTCCCCTGATTTCGCGTTATGGTCCCCTGATTTCACGTTATGGTCCCCTGCCTTGTTTATAATTAATCAGCTTCTTCTATTCCCTTAGTTTTATTAAAAAAGAAAAAGTAAAACAAATTATATAAAAAGCAAAGCATGAATGTATTAAAAAAATACGTCCATTTTGCAGCAGAAAGCATACGTTCCACCATTTTGTCTTCCATAGGTGATAATCATGACGATCACGAGCATTGTCTTTCAAGTTGCTGGTCAGTGGATAATACGCGAGGACAATACGTCGAATTGGGTTCCCGATCCAAGTTGCGGTGGCAATCAATCTTGATCGACGACGGTTCATGCACGTTAGTGGATCTCACTAACGAGATATTGAATGCATTGTCGTTAAGTAACGACAATACCAAACTAAGGATAAGCTACATGCCTTGCATAGACTACAATTATGTGCGCCCCATCTACATCGAGAACGATTACGGGGTACGTGCGTACCTAGGTTGTGGTTGCCCACGATCAAGACCACCTCTTCACGTGGAACTTGAGTTATCCGTCATTGCGTCACCGCCACATCAACCTCATGATGATGATTTGTCTGGTTTCGACGTCGGCCTTATAGCGCATTGCGATACAAACGACGAAATCCAACCATTTGAGGGTTTTCCCAGCACATCTTACAATCCTCCTTACCAAAGTAATGAAAGCAGTGGCTATGTAGGCGATTACTCCGGAATGTGCGGCCAAGGATATGATAATGAGAACGAGCAAGTCGGACGGGACGACGAAAATGAGAACGGGGAAGGTGCCTTAATGCATGATGATGATGATGATGACGATGATGATGACGTTTTTGACGTCGATGAGCACGACGACGCAACTGATGTGGCCGACGATGGTACCTATTCGTTTACGGATGGTTCGACCCTATATGTTGGACAAGAATTTTGTAGCAAGAAAGAATTGAAGGACGAAATCACTAAAATCGCTATCGCTGCATGCTTCGAACTCCAAGTTGATAGGTCAAACAAAACCTTGTACGTAGTGAAACGTGCGAAGGAGAACTGCGAATGGCGAATACGAGGTCCACAGGACAAGGACTCCCCCTTTTTCTCAATCTAAAAGTACGTCAACACGCACACGTGCGGCGTGTCTCATCGACGCCGTAGACATCGCCAGGGAAGTTCGTCGCTCGTATCGAGCACGTTGTTGGAAAATTTCAGGGCTCCTAAAGACTTTCCGCTCCCAGTTCCATACAGTCGATGATGCAGAGCAGGGGAGTAGAAGTTTCATACTACAAGGCTTGGAGAGGAAAACAAATTGCGATCGACGAACTAGTTGGTAACAGGGACGCTTGCTACGATTTACTGTCGTCTTACTTAGATGTGGTGAGGCAAGCCAACGAGGGCAGTATCACTGATTGGGAGATGGACGAAGACAATCGGTTCAAGTACATGTTCTTGGCATACGGCGCATGCGTCAGAGGCTTTACGTTCATGAGGAAAGTCGTTTCTATCGACGCCACTTTTTTGAAGGGGAAGTATAAGGGACTCATGATGATTGCCACTGCGCAAGACGGCGATTTCCATCAATATCCTTTAGCATGGGGTATTGCCAACGGGTCGCAGGGAACCGACCCATGGACGTGGTTTCTCTCGAGATTAAGACGTTTTGTTGCGGATGGCGACGATCTCGTAATAATTTCTGATCGGAACCCTGGAATCAAGAATGCAGTTTCGGGCGATTTCCCAAACGCGTTTCATGGTTTCTGTGCGTGGCACCTTCAACAAAACGTGAAGACGAGAATGAAGAAGAAATGTGCTTGTCCAATCTTTTGGCGTGCCGCTACTGCCTACACGAAGAGCGAGTCCGACCGTCATTTTAGGCAGCTTGACGGAAAATATGGGGACGTGGCTACCTATCTTAACGAAGTCCCAAAGGAAACGTGGATGCGAGCATATTGCCCTAGATCAAGATACAACATAATGACGACCAACGGATCGGAGTCTATAAATGCAGCTCTACGTAAGGACAGAGAGCTTCCAATTATTGGACTGTTGGACTCGATTCATCGACTAACATCATCATGGTTCAGTAAGCATCGGCGATCTGCGGAAGCTTCAATCGCCTCGAACATGACTAGGTTTACGCCGAAGGTAGAGTCGATCATACGAGAGAATTTCACTAAGTCGCAAAAATTTCATGTGTCAGAAGTCGGGCATCTAACATATAACGTGTACGAGCAGCATGTGAACGAGGTGGTCGATTTGGGGCTGCGCACATGCACGTGCATGATGTTTGACATCGATCGTATCCCATGTCCACATGCGATTGTAGCTTGTGGTTCTGCCCAAGTGCCGGTATATTCATTAGTGCACGATTATTATACCATGGAGATCTGGAAACTGGCATACGAAGGTACTATACGCCCGGTAACGGACCGCATTGAAAGTAGTATGGACATGTTGCCGCATCGTGTTGGTTCACAACGTGGACGACCCCAGAAAAATAGGTTTCCTTCGACGGGTGAATTTGGTAGGAGATAACGTTGTAATATGTAGTTTTCGTATTCAGAGTGGCTTATACGTCGCCATTTGTGTTATGTTATGTAAGGTTGTGTTACGCGAGCTTTTGCGTGAATATGGAAGTAGAAAACCCTTATGCACAAATGCGCAGGGGACCGCATCGCATATGCAGAGAATCCCGCACGGACGCGCATGAGACCCCTGCGCATATTTGTGGTTCCCGCCGGGTCCCCTGTCTTCAACGTTTGGGTCCCGTGAAAAAATCGCGCGGGTCCCATGTTCCTTGCGCGCAGGGAGGGGCGTGTTACTCCCATCGGACCCAAATGTTAAAGGGATGGGACCTGCCGATTATCACATGGTACCCCAAATCATTAGAGTTGTCACGTTCGCTTACTAAGTGGGTCCAATAATTGTTCAATTATTGATGAAAAGTGACATGTAGCAGTGCTTCATTTATTGGTGAAAAGTGACATGTCAGAGCAATGTCATTATACAGTTCATCAGATACAGATGACTTGACATTTGATTCCCGATTTGGGGATTTTGTCCCCTGCGGAAATCTAGTATTATTAAATTCGTTAATAAGATAATATTGTCCCCTGCGAAAATCTAATATTATTAAATTCGTTAATAAGATAGTAATTAATAAAAAATTAAAAAATTCGTTAGTATGGGTTATATTTTTTTATATGAATTATATTTATTCATACTATAATATTAAAACATTATATTATTTATCTATAAGATTAAATCGTATTTTTTATTCAAGAGGGGGTGTGAATAGTAGCCCCCTTTAGAAAATTACGGTACGAATATGGAAATAGAAAACCCTTATGCACAGATGCGCAGGGGTCCGCATCGCATATGCAGCGAAGCCCGCACGGATGCGCATGAGACCCCGGCGCATCTTTGCGGTTCCCGCCGGGTCCCCTTCCCATAACGTGAATATCCCATGAGATTAAGGTTTGGCTCTCATGATAGTAATGCGGGGGTCCCATGAGTCTTGCGCGCAGGGAGGGCGCGTTACGAGCATGGGACCCAAACCTTAAAGGCAGGGGACCTTCCGATAACCACACGGTACCCGCACATTAGGGTTAGTGATGTTCGCTTATTGAGTGGGTGTAATACCCGAAAATTTAATTACGGGATTTACAATAAAATTAGTGCTAGCGAGTACTTAATTAGAGACTCTGTGGAATTATTAAATAAACTTTGGGTGAAATTCCGATTATAATACGTAATTGTTTTGAACTTGATGCGTGATTTACAAATCTTATGTGTGTTACAAACTAGGACTTACGTGACTACGTGGAACATGTTTTATGACGTTATGTATCTATGAGATTTCATATTACGTGTTTATTTAATTACATGCTATTATGGATTCTAACTTAGGGAAAGCTGAGTTGAAACTTAGGAAGGAAATTGGAACAATAATATAAGGACTACTGATAATGGGCCATGAGTAATACGTGGTTTTGGCCCAAATTCCTGAAAGATAACTCTAAATATGACATTACTTAAGCCTTAGGAATTCTATATGTATAAGTCTCGAAAGCTTAGAGCTAAGGTAACCTATTTTAATAATGAAATAACACTTCTACTCTAAAAATTGAGATAGCGATTGAAATAATATTGATGTGATTTGTGAAGTAGGACACGCCAACTAGGAGATAAGAATAGAATTTTCATGTCATGACTTATGAGTGAAGCACTATCAAAAGAAACATATTACTGAAGCATTATCGAGAGTTTGAGTGGGGAAAATAGAAAAGTCGAACAGAGATCCTAACCAAGGCTTAGAAAAGGTATAATTTTTATACTGTAACTTCATATTTCATTTTTATATTAACAAGGTCCAGGAATCATAAGATACGAAAGTTTGAATATAATTAGAGATAAGTTTAGTACACGAGGGTTTTTGAATAATTAGATGTTTTATAATCCAGTGTTATCAGGTTTGAACCTCAGTAGAATAAGACATAGATCAATTTCATGAAGCTTTTAATATATTCAACCAGTTCTTGAAGGGTTTGAGAAAAATTCAAAGTTGTAGGATATTCATATTGTTCTTGAGCAAAATAGGGTTTTTAATCGAAAGTGTTAGGATGTCTAAATGTTAAAAAGTGTTTATTGCTGATTGGCCGAGAAGAGAATTTCACGAACTGATAAACTTCACGTACTTAATTTGGCGAACCCTGTTTGCGAATTGCATAGTCACGAATCTTGAGGGAATGAAAAATATAATAAACTATATAAGACTTCACGAATTGAGTGGGGCGAATTCAGTGGAAAGTTGTATATACACCATAGAAAGGTCACGATGTTTTAGGGAATAAAATAATATATATATGCTACATAAGTTGGCGAATTGTGTATGATGTTAATTCACGAATTGAGTGGTAGATCGAGTTGTATAGAATCTCGAGATCTTTGCCGAGATTTAATTTGGTTATTGACTTTGAAATCTATGTTAAGTCCATATCGAAAGTCCTCTTAGTATTGAATTTGGATTGTCGAGTTCATGTCGAGACTTATATTAATAAAAATTCATAATTACACTCGAGGTTTATTTCATGTAACATATCGAGATTTATGTTAAAAGGCAAATTAAAGTTTCTATCGAGATTTAACTTTGGAGTTAATTTCGAAATATGGTATACCATTCAATAAAACTCGAGTTCAAAGCTCGATATGCAAATTTATGGAATTTCATTTTTAAGCTCGAGATTTATCTCTAATATGTCGAGATCCACTTCTAGGTTTATTTCAAAATGTTATGTACTATTTAATAAATTTGGAACTATGTCTAATAGGACCCCAAAATAGTATTTTGCAATTCAAGTCAAGGTGTTCTAAACCTTAGGGTTTCGAAACCCATAAATATCGAAACTAGGGTTTTCTAAATTAAGCAATTTTAGTGAAACTGTAAGTAGACTAACAAACCCTAATTTTGTATGTCTCTATACTTAGGGTTTGAAGATTTACGACATACAGTACGATAAGATTAAATAAGCTAAGGATACCAGGTAAGTGGAAATCGCAACTACAACACATAATTTTTATGTGCATGAAATTATGTGTTATGTGATTTTATGATTTTATGTGACTTCTATGAATTTATGTGATCTTACGTGAATTATTTACATTATCTAATGACATGACATGCATATTCATGGCATGAGCATATGCACGCACTATTAGTATGAGAGTCAGGGAAATAGCGTGCATGAGTATAAGATCGCTTGAGAGCGATGTATATTTGTTGATTTAGGCATTTGTGTCGACTCAATGATGAGTCACGGCTCTTCAATGCTACCACGGCGATTCACAAAGCCGAATTACCTGATTCACGAAAGGTAGGGGGAATACCCCCGTAGCGGGAGATGCAACCTGGAGGATGCGACTCGAGGGTATGAACGGCACCGAGGGAACCTCGAGTGTTGGCGACCTCGTAGTAAGCTACCAGTGAGAAGCGCCCGCGTGTCAGACCGCATTGGGATGGAAAGGCGCCATAGAGTTAAACAAAATTTGTGTGCCCGGGTTAGCCTCTCAATTGGACCGCATTGGGATTGAAAGGCACTGTTAGCCTCTCAATGGGACTGCATTGGGATTGAAAGGCACCATAGCGATAAGCACAGACTGAGTACTCGGGTTTAGCCTCCTAGTGTGTGCACTGTCACTTATTCAACCCTTAGGGGGTTTGAACTCTATATGGTGCATAGTAAGATTGGAATCCGAAGGAGCCAAATATGTTATGAAAGGTCAAGAAGAATGTGATAAAGGTCTGGAAGATTGTGAGAAGTAGATAGCATTGGCGCGGATGCCTTCGCTATTTAGGTCACGTACATTGCATGCATGATTTTCACTTACTGAGCATTATAAGCTCATTCCACGTTTTTATGTGTTGTAGGACCCCGCGATCACGGTAAGTGATCATTTTCACGGCGAGGCCAACTTTTGAATCTTCCGGGGGCTTTTGAGATGGAAGTGTGTGCATGGATGCGACCTCGTGGAGGCCCAGTAGATAGATTTATTTTGACCCGCATGCGTGCTTTACTATGTAATTAGGACCCATGATGACTTTGTAGAAACCATTACGATTCCTTTTTATGAAAGGAAAAATTTTATACGAAATTTTACAAGATCTATTTTGTTATTAGGACATTAGCGCGTAGACTAGTGTAGAAAGTAGCGGTGGATGGTGGGGCAGCCACAGTGGGACCAATAATTGCTCAATTATTGGTCAAAAGTGACATGTCAGGGCAGTGTCCCTATTTATTGGTCAAAAGTGACATGTCAGAGCAGTGTTACTATACAGTATGTACAGGACAGATGACTTGACATTTTATTCCCGATTTGCTTGAAATGTTGTGAAAATCTAATATATTATTAAATTCCTTAATAAGATAAAATTAATAAAAAATTAAGTATGCGTAAAAAAATAAAATAAAATAACCACTCGATTAACAATATCTAACTCCAAGTTTAGAAAAAAGAAAATATATTTTACAACATGTAGTTCGAGTCGTATGATCACTGTCGTGAATCTAGTAAGAGAGCACACCGAGAAAACATACTCATGTTTGTGATTTATGTAGGCTGTAACAATCTTATAAACTGAACGTAATTCTTGTGATTACCTCCAATTTTTTTTGTTCTGTGCTATTTTATGATGACTTTATATTGTAGTATATGATAAACAAAGTATAAATACGCTCAATTAATCGCTTACTTCCATGAATTAACATTGCAAAAATCGCACATGAACATAGGGGACCCACATTTTTTGGACAGCGGACCCACTCTTCAAAACGGGGGACCCGTGCATATTGCATAGTCCCCACACTGAGATGTCCGGGTCAGTCGTGGTCCCGTCAAAATTGTCCGCATGTCATTGCCGGGTCCCGACTGGTCCCTGCGAAATGTCGCTTGATTTAAGCAGAAGACCCGCACGTAAAGGTCACGGGACCTGTGCGTTATAAGCATGGGTCCAGCGCTTGTATTCAGGGAACCCGCTAAGGGAGCGTTCATAGATAACACGGAAAACTTAATATGAAAAAAGTTAAGTTATGTCAAATCACTGCCATTCGCGTTATTTTTATGTCAACTCACACATCACTCTCACTGACAAAAAGTTCGAAAACACTGACAAAATCACCTCTCACAATTTCTAAACCCTAAATTGATATCAAACATACGTAAAGCAGATGACTTCTATCAAACAACTAAGATTAAAATTAAACAGAGATCACAAACAACACATGAACATTTATTCAACAACAGAAGAAAACTAGAAAGATGTCAAATCACTTAAAATTCAGTTCTTTTTATTTTTACGTCAAATCACACATCAGTCTCACTGACAAAAAGTTGGAAAACACAGAGAAACTCAATCTTTCACAATTCTAAACCCTACATTCATATCCACCAAACGATAAGTTAATATCAAACAAGTAAAATTAAAATTCAACGGATAAATTCAACAACACATGAAATAGTTCGTGAACACGGGAAATTTTAATCAACAAAAAAAGGGTTTACTAAAAACTGTCCCAATCATTATTGAAAATAGAAGATGCGAGGTATTTTTTAAACTCCTTCATATGAGTTTGATTGAGGCGGGAGACGTCGTCCTTCTTCATCATAAGCGACATTGCCGCCCGCAACATCGCCACGCCATCTTCTCCCCTGAAAATCATATCGAAAAAGACATTTATTTTTAAACACGACGACAAAGTAATAAAACGCATCATTCATGAAACTTACTGATTTTGTCTCCTGAAGTCGCGACACCACTTAGCCGGCCAGCTCTTGCCCTTGCTAGGCATGTGTTTTATCAGCCCCAGATCCTTGAAAATAGCCGGGATTACGATCAGAAGTTTGTTGACGTCGTCGGCGATAAAGCGCCACTCGAAGCCAGGAGGCGCATCGGAGTCGTAAATCGTGAACTCCTTTTCTCGCACATCAACAACGAACAACACCCATCGGCCTGACGTACGCATTGGGATGGCAACTTTGGTCGCTAGATCCCACGACCTGCATTTTCAATCTTCGTCCTCCCCCCTCGCGAACGGGAGCAATCTCTTGAAGCCTTTCCCACACGGCTTCCCGAGTATGTTTAGCACCCCTCGCTCGTCGACGAGCGTCTTAAACGTATGGGGCATGTCCGCGACTTTGCTCGCAACCGATTTGCTAAATTTCTGCATGTGTTCGATCCCAGCGAGGCATTCATCGACATGCTGCAATAAAAGCAAACCGGTTTTCAACACATTCAAGTAAGGTGACGAAAGGTATTTGGTAAATTTATATATGTACCTTCTCATCGAGTGGAATACCCTCAGTCGCAAGGTTCAGGAGCCATCTAGGGTCGTGTTCTTTTAGGTTCCCTGGGACTTTCATGCCGGTAATCCGCAAAGCCATTTTTAGCTGACTTTCGACTTTTGAGCACAAGTTATGGGCCTTGAACTGGATATGCCGCTCGAACGCCGAAAGCTTTGGAGCTTTGACTGTATTCGTCGAGGGGAAATCGGTGTACGGCGTCGTGGTGTACCAAGATGGCTTCTTCATCCGCTCAGGGGTCTTCTCTCTGACGACGCCTTTTCCTTTGCCGGCCGCTTGGACAGAAACCGAAGCCTCGGCGTGCGTCTCCAACTGAGGGACGTCCTGTAGCAGCTCGACGTGCGTCTCGAACTGAGCGTGGTCCTCTGGAGGCTCATCCATGGTCTCGAACTGATCAGCGTGGTCCTCTTGAGCCTCTATGTCCGTCGCTACCTCGTGAACCCCGAGACCATAAGCGCCCCTCCACGACGATGGGTCGACCACCTCTTCTCTTCTCTCTTCGTCTTCATCGGACCGATCCGGTGGGACATATCCAGCGTAACGATTTTGCGCCCATTCAGACGGACTGTGACCGTCCCATGCCTCCTGGCTCGGAATATAGCCATCCGGTCCCATGTACGATGTGTTCGTCCATCTCTCATCGTAATCTATACAAGAAATTCGAAAATAACTATAAATTATTTTTCACGTCCTTAAGTATAAAAACTTACCATACTCGGGCTGTGTAGCGTGCAATCCACCACCAAACTCAGGCTGTGAAGCGTGCGATCCACCAGGAAACTCGTTTGGATCGACATCTACATCGTAAATAATAACTGATAAGTAATCTACGCAACTAATTAAAAAATTAAGTATAAATAAATAACTTACTATAACGAGCTTCGGTAGGCCGAGTGCGAGACCCGTGATAAAATCTGCTCGCCAAACCCTGAACCGAGTTCCCCAACTCCCTGAGGCTGTCGGCCCACGATCGCATTTCCGTCCAATGTTCCGCGTACGCATCCCACCTTCTCTCGTTCGTCGACCACCGTCGACCCTCTTCTTCTTGAAACTGATGCAATTGCGTGCCAAGTTGGTCGAATCGGCCAAACAAGTTGGTGAAGTTTTGGTCCATACGACTTTGCCATTCATCGAAGCGTGGACCCGAGGCAAAACCATGACCACTTGATCGACCGGTCTCCGGTGTTGCATGAAAGGCGTGCTCGTGCGGAGGTTCGGGGATGTCGTGCGGATGTTCGAGGATTCGGCCGTGATGCAACATAATATCGGTGTCGCGTCGGCCACTGCTCTCGATCTGGGCGATGGTCTCAGGCACCAAATTCTGCCGGCTAGAACCCTCACCGCAATGGCGGTGGCCGCGGGAGCACCTAACCTCCATGCAGGAGTAGAAAGGTCACACGATCAAATAGGTCGTGTGCTGGCCCAACGTCGTAGACGCTGTCCCTATAGTACGTCGCCTCCAGCTCGACCGCTGACAGCACTATTAACCCTAGTACATGGAACTTGTCTGCGGCCTCTGCGATGCTCTTCAATTTCGGGCATCTTTTACGAGGCAGCACCCAGGAACACACGAAGGACCCAGGAACACACGACGGTGTCCTTCTTGGACTTTCGAGGCAGCAACACCGCGGCGGCGAAGTAGACATCGACCAACTTGAGCTTCTCTTCGTCCACACGTTCCTCGTCGCCAGACAACTCCTCCAACGCCTGCTTGACGTTCGACAGGCGAATTGTTGAACTAGCGCCAAAATGCCTCCTCGTGAATGCTTCGACGCGGTTCACCCCCGGTATCGCGGCTGCGAACTTGAGGCCGGTGATTAGGCAATACTCCGATTTTGAAAATCGAAGTGGTTTTTTAGCCAACAACCATCCACAGCTCTTCGCGGGTGTGCAGCGCCGTCTGCCTCTGGATAAGGTACCACAGCAACTGAATCGAGAGGTTAAAGTCCGGCTCGGCCATGACAAGGCGGCCGAACGGACTGTGGGCACAATAAAGGGCCAACTCCTCATCGTTAAGGCTTATCAGCTGGCTGGCCTCGCCGTATAGCGATGTCACTGTAGGACGACAATCAGGAACTTGTGTGCCCAACTGCGTCTTCATCACAACCTAATTTATACGTAAAACACAGTTTAGCCAATTACTTGGTATATGAATATTGAAAATCGAAAACCACCTATGCACATATGGCCAGGGGACCGCATCGCATATGCTGACAGTCAAGCACAGATCCGACTGAGACCCCTGCGCATGAGCAGGGGACCTGTGCGTATCTTCACGAGATCTGTGTCTATTTTCACGGGACCTGTGCATATATTCACGGGACCCGCCCATAAGATGATGGACTAGGCAAGGGTCCCCTGGCTATAAGCGCGGGTCCCTTGATTTACGTGCGGGTCCCCTGATCGTAGCGCGCGGGTCCCGTGTTGTTCTTCACAGGCGCAAGATCACGAGACCCACGCGCTACGACCAGGGAATCCGCTCGTTATAACCAGGGTACCACGCTTATACGCAGTGGACCCGTGCTGGGCCATCATTTTATGGGCGGGTTCCGTGAAACGGGCCTGTTCAGTTCAATTCTAAGCACGATCCTATGCTTATCAGCACGGGTCCGCACCGAATTAGGGTTTGTTGCGTTAAATTGAAGAAGACGCAGAGTAGAGAAAATGCCTTCTGGGTGTTCGCGTTGATTGCCATTGTCGATTTGCGCTCTAGGACTGGGTTTTACTTGCAGAGAATAGTTGGACTTGCAGAGAAACGATTTGCAGCGTGTTTTGTGTGCAGGGGAAAACGATTGAATTGAATTGAAAGTTAAAGTGGTGGTTCTGAAATGCTTTTTACTTTTACTGTTCCATCACGGGTCAGTTACTTGCAGTTAAACCTGAAACCCTTTAATGTAATACCCCTTTATGTTGATTACATAACTAACCTAATTAAATTAAATTAAATACCATAGCACTATCTATATTTTTTAACGGAACTAAATATTATATTATAAAACATAGTTAATTTAAAATACAGTACTAATTATATTGTCAATGTCACGTACATCAATAATAGCATATCTTGATAAAATTATTAAATAATTTATTCTACCCTTCTCGCCCTTCTCCACCAACCGGAGCTTGGTCGACATCCTTCTGCACGGCGTCGTTTCGGACAACCTCGATCCAACCTGGGCCTTGGATCACTTCGCTCTCAGCCTCGTCGTCGTCGTTTCGGACAGCCTCGGGTGCTTGTCCTTCGATAACTTCGCTCATAACATCGTCGTCGTCGACCTCGAGAGCATCGTCGTCGCCGTTTAGGAATCTGTCGATCTCGGCCACGATCCACACCCTCCTTGGGGAGAGGTCGACGCCGAGGTCGGCCTCCAGACGACGGCGGCCGTGGTAGTCCAGGGGTTCGAGTGACGGACGATTTCGTGGAGGCGGGCGACGATTTGGGCGTCCGTCAGCATTCTTCCTGTTTTGTAACTGGGATTATTTTTTAAAAATGTTAGATGTTGTGTGTTTGATAAATCCAAGCTTTATATAGCTTGCAAAACGCCGTAAGAGGTTTCCAAAACCCTAACATATAGCGCGGGACCAAGCTCTAGTACGCGGGACCCAAGCTCTAGTGCGCGGGACCCAAGCTCTTGTGCATGGGACCCAAGCTCTAGTGCATGAAGCATGCGCGGGTCCCCTGTTTTTACGCGCAGGTACCCTGCATTTATGCGCGGGTCCCATGATCTAATGGGCCTGCACTAATGTGCGGGGACAATGCACTGATGTGCGGGGCCTGTGAATTTGTGGGCGGGTCCCGTGAATTTATGTGCGGGTCCCGTGAATTTATTCGCCGCACTAATGTGCGGGACTCCTGCTTTAATGTGGGGTCCCATGTTGTAACGCGCGGGTTGCCTGCTCTGCTTTCAAGCAGGGTCCCCGGATCAACTGGAAGTAAAAACAATGAACATGTTCGGCCTTCCAAACCGGAATTTCTGAAGCTTTGAGAACCCATTGGAAGGGTTTAGGACTGAGAGTTACAGATTTAGATGGTTATATTCAAAATACGACCCGGAAAAATACTTACACTGAAGCGTGAGGTTCGAATCTTTCGTTCGCCGAGGACTTTCCAGTTTCCTTCGCCTGTGAAGAAGTGCGATATGAGGTCGGGGAATTTCTCTTAAGGACGAGGACGAAGAAGAAGAATAAGTCGGTGGAATGAATGCTTTCTGCTGCAAAATGGACGTGCAGCTTTTAATTCATTTCAGGCTTTGTATTTTATTTTGTTTTTCTTGTTTTTATTAATAATAAGGGATTACGAGAAGATGATTAAGTGTTAATTAAAAAGAGTGCTATTGACCAAAAAAAAAAAGTCAAGAGTGCTATTTTTTTAAACTTGACCGCGTCAAAGGCCATTTTTTAAAAAGACCCAAAGTCAACTTCTTGAACCTCTTTACTGGGCTTATGGGTCGTTCGGGTCGGACCCAACTCATGAACCCGACCCATTTGGACCACCCTTCCGTATATGTGAATCGGGGTTTATTTCTTGGTGTTTCACATCACAATTCACATGAAGCATGGTAGAAACTAAAATTCCAAATATAAGCTCGAAACTAGAATAAATTTTAAAAAGCGTCCACTGCTCAGATTCTGATATAGTGAATTTGATTGTGAGGTTTAGAAACGTTTCCCATCACTTGCTAGGTTGGATCCGAGTCAGCAACGTGTCATGTGGATGTGGATTGTCTGCCACGTGGCAGATCGGCACGAAGTTCTTGAATCGAATTATTGGTAATAATAATTGTGGGCATTAATTGTGTGGCGATATTGGTCGGTCCACTTGCCCTCAATAATTAATTAGTTCATGTCATCCCATAAGATTACCTTTATTACATAACACGTCAGCATGAATACGCTTTTTTATCATCCACAATAAATATCCACGGTACAATGTTTTTGAATTTTAAATTGGTCGTCACGCGTTTTATTAGGAGGTAGATAAGAATGAAACGTTTATCCGTCAGCTTTGAAATGAACTTCTAGTTTACGAAAGTTGAATTGAAATATATATAAAAAATAATCGTCAGTTTACTTGTTGGCTTTGAATTCCTATACGTGAATAAAAAAGAAGAAAGAAAAAAATAAATATACATGTAAAAAGGAAAAGCCAGATGTATGCGGCTGCCATTTGTTTCCGCCAAGCAATTGAAACGTGGTTCAGAAATTCAGATATGCACTTTCCATTTCTCCTCTCTCTTTTTATTGGTCCACCAATAATTCTTTTCATTTAATTTTCATCCCATCTCGAATCTTTTAAAAAGACTCTGAAAACATTCATTTCTTCATACACACAGCACAATCCTTTTGCACATACCATCTCCTTCGAGAATTCTATCCAATCAAAACTCAATCCACCGAGCAAAAAATAGAATACCTCGCCTTAATTTTGTCCGGGAATATCGTAAAGGTCCTGCCTTTCTGTTACTTCTTCTCCCAAAACCCTATAAAGATTCAAACTTTACCCAAATTAGTCCCTGCAATTATTAAGTTTTTTTCACCTGGGATTTTCATAAACATGGAGGTCTCTGTTGCACGAAGCTCTTCACAGTTAAATCTACGAAAAGTTGAGTTTTTTAGCAAGAATCTGAATGCCACTAAGATCCGTAGCCTGAAGATTTCTCCTTCAATAGGAGTTTCTGTTAGTCAAAGCCATCATAGCCTTCAATGGCCTTCAAGATCTTCATCTGCCTTGTTCAGCCTTAGAGCATCAGCGAATACTGAAATTCAAGACGATTCAGTTCCCAGCAAAGCTCCAAAATGTACAAGAGCCAAAGCTGTATGTACCCCATCTTCTCTCTTTAACCTCTGTTTTCTCCTTTCGTCCTTTTCTTTTAAGCTCTGTTCTTTTTTACTGAAGTTTCTCTGTCCATGGCAGAACGACGCCGTGAAGCTATTCGTCGGCCTACCCCTCGACACCGTCTCCATCACAAACAAGATAAACAACGCCCGAGCAATCGAGGCTGGGCTCAAAGCACTGAAATTGCTAGGAATCGAAGGCGTAGAACTTCCGATATGGTGGGGCGTAGCAGAAAAGGAAGCCATGGGAAAATACGATTGGTCAAGCTACTTATCGGTCGTAGAAATGGTCGAAAAATTGGGCCTTAAGCTTCACGTCTCCCTCTGTTTCCACGCGTCGAAGGAATCCAAGATCCCTCTCCCACAATGGGTCTCGCGGGTCGGAGAATCCGACCCGAGCATCTTCTTCACGGATCGATCCGGCCATCCGTACAAAGACTGCCTATCTCTGGCCGCCGACGATGCTCCCATCTTTGACGGAAAGACTCCCTTACAAGTGTACGGAGGTTTCTTCGACAGCTTCAAGTCTTCTTTCTCGCCCTTCTTTGGATCCACCATCACTGTAAGTAAAAGGCTCGTACCTTTTTAACCATTTTCCCATCAATCTCAGCACGCAAATGTACAGCAGAGTACTAATCTTTTTTTCTTTTTTATCTTTTCTTTACCAGGGAGTATCCGTAGGCCTCGGGCCAGACGGCGAGCTACGTTACCCATCTCACCGCGATTCACCGAAGCGTAGGGCCCACATTGGAGCCGGCGAGTTTCAGTGCTACGACAAGAACATGCTCGAAAAGCTCAAGAGCCACGCAGAAGCTCACGGAAATGCCCTGTGGGGCCTAGGCGGGCCCCACGACGCGCCTAGCTACGATGGGCCTCCCTTCGCCGGAGGCTTTTTTGCAGAAAACGGCGGTTCTTGGGACAGCCCTTACGGCGACTTTTTCCTTTCTTGGTACTCACACCAACTCACTCTCCACGGAGACAAAGTCCTTTCGCTCGCCTCCTCAGCTTTTAAGGACGTCGAAATAACGTTGTCGGGGAGAATCCCTCTTATCCATTCGCTTTACAAGTCGCGCTCCCATCCCGCCGAGCTTACAGCGGGAATCTACAACACGGAGAAAAGAGACGGCTATGAGGCCGTTGCTGAGGTTTTCTCAAGAAATTCTTGTAAGGTCGTAATCCCAGGAATGGACATGTCTGATTCTGACCAGCCTGGAGAATCTAGGTCGAGCCCACAACTCTTGACTGAACAGATCACTTCTTGCTTCAGGAATCGTGGGATTGCGGTTTCTGGGCAGAACTCTTCTTCGTCGGAGGGTTTTGAACAGATGAGGAAGTACTTGTCCGGGAAAGATAAGGCGGTGGATGTGTTCTTCTATCAGAGGATGGGAGCTTACTTCTTTTCGCCCGAGCACTTCCCTTCTTTTACTCAGTTCGTTCGAAGCTTGGACCAACTACCTATTCAGAGTTCGGACGACTTGCCTGTCGAGGATTACGACGGAGTGGATTCGCCTTCTGGCTCGAATCTGCGCATGCAGACTGCTTAAGGCGACTGTTTTCGTAGGCTTTATATGTATAGTTTTCATTTTCAAGAGTTAATGCTCCATTATTACATGGGAAAGCATCATTACATTGCAACTTCATTCTATGCTAATGCTTTATATGATTCACAAGCAATCTTAGCGACTCTCAAGCTACTAAGACATGATCGCATATGCTGGGACTAGAAAACAACATATAAATAGTCGAGAAATCAAATGTGTCGAGAAATCATCTCTTAATTCAACTATTAAGAGATAATAATAAGCAACCATTTCATAGTCGATAGGCTTGATCAGTACTATACTTTGCTGGAATTTTATGGTTGCCTAAAAACGATAAAAAGGAATAAAAGATGCCGTTTTTTGTGCTGAGATGATTTGTAGAAACGACGAAGGAAGAACGATTGGCAACTCTATCTGACGATTTTAGCCTCAATAAAGCGTAGAACGCTATTTAGCACTTGACGCTTTCTGCTTTACCCATTGCTTCTCAAATCCGTAGACCATCGGTCAATCTCACTCGCGACGAGAACAAAAAATCTGCCAAGCTTTAGTAGAATCACTATTAAATTGGAGGATTTTTACGAAAATTATAAGTGGAAAATGCCCAGTGGTTGCGACGTCAGAGCTCTGTGGATTCTCAACAATCAGGATGTGATTTTCTCCAGGTAGTTTGCGTATATTGGTTCGAAAAATAGTACTACTCAATTTTGTTTGATGTTCGATTCGGTTGATTTTCTCCAGGAAATTTCCTGTGGTGGAAAAGAGATGGCGGGCGATGTGTGAGAAGGGGACGGAGGACGATTTGAAGTATAATACCTTGCCTTACGATCCAGAAATAGCTGCTGCTTTCACGGATCGTAAAAAGAGGTTTACTTTGAGCTTCTTTTTCTTCTCTGTTTTGCTCCTAACTTCACGCTTGTAGCTGATCTTTCGTCTTTGATTCATTTTCTTTATGTTCTGCATTAGTTTAGGTATTGCGTAAAATTTTTAAGCTGCCCCTGTCTTGGAAGTTCTGTTATTCTTACTTTCTGTCGTTTCTTTCGAGTATAACTTAGGGAGGGTTCTGCTCGTGGATTCGGCCTACGCTTCGGTCAGTCTGTCAAAGGATCGGATTCATGGGTTGATGATCCAATTACACGCCATGTTATTAGTTTGTATGTTAATAAAGAAGAGGAGGGGGAACAGTATTCCTTATGGCCTGTGGTCTTGCACATAAAGGGTCCATATTCTATCCTTGTTTTACCTCTTGTTGAGCCTCGCCATTTGAAGTCCTATCTGAAGATGTGCAACAGATCAGATTGTGGAAGTGCTATTGGAGCTGATGATAATTTGTCTTCCCTCCTCCTTGATCTTCCATCCATCACAGGGTACGGTAAGTTGTACTTTGGAGTGCTTGCTGAATCTTTTCTTCCTCAAAACAACATGCTTCTAATTGTTGCTGATTGGATTTTTCCCAATTAAAATGTTTTTAGGGCCTTTATTGTGGCACATACAATCGGAGATATTATACTTGGTGAAGCAATGGAGACAGAAATCGTCGTTTCTTCTTCTCCCTCAGTTGGAGGATTACTAGACTCCCTCACGGGCAGTATAGGAATATCAGGTATCTCCGCAAGGGCAAAACCCGTCGCAGCTCCTGCTGCAGCATCAACTGTTTCTGGGGTTGCTGTAAGTGGAGCTCTGACTTCTGACGGTCCCAAAATGGGTTCGAGACCCTTGGACAAGGATGCACTTCGGTCTTTTATCAGCAGTGCAATGCCCTTCGGTCGGTGGCCTTCCTTTTCAGATGCAAATACAATTTTTTTTTATGGTTTTTAAGTAGTATCTTTCTTTTTGTGTTGTAGGCACTCCCCTTGACCTCAGTTTTTCAAATGCGAATGCCATCAAAACTGCTGGGTTTTCTCAAGCAGACGCCCCTCCTATAGAGCGGAAACAGCCTGCTTGGAAACCTTATCTTTACCGTGGAAAACAACGGATATTACTCACAATTCACGACACGGTTAATGCCTCTATGTATGACCGAGATGAGATACCTGACAGCATAACAGTTTTTGGTCAAGTGAACTGTAGAGCAGAGTTGGAAGGACTTCCCGACATCTCTTTCCCATTGACTGGGCTTGACACAGTCCATGTCAAGGCCTTGTCATTTCACCCCTGTGCTCAAGTCCCTGAGCATGGCGGCGATAAGCAGTCTGTGACTTTTTCACCACCATTGGGAAACTTTGTCTTGATGCGTTATCAGGGACTTTGTTCGGTTGGGCCTCCCATAAAGGGTTTTTACCAGCTTTCAATGGTTTCAGAGAACGAAGGTGCATTTTTGTTTCGATTGAGCCTAATGGAAGGTTATAAATCTCCGCTGGTGATAGATTATTGTACGTTGACCATGCCTTTCCCAAGGAGAAGAATCATTTCCATTGATGGGACGCCTTCAATTGGGACGGTTCTGCACACCGACCATGCGGTCGAGTGGAAGATAATAACTAACCATCGCAGTGTTTCAGGGAAGAGCATTGAGGCGACATTTCCTGGTACAGTTAAGTTTGCACCTTGGCAAGCTCAGAGGTTGCCTGTGTCTGGTTCTCCCCTTGGAAGTATGGCTGATGAAGACAGCGATCTTGAGACAGACTCTAGTGGTGGTATGGTTAGTGTTGATGATTACATAATGGAGAAAATGAGTAAGAATCTTCAAGCGGTAGACTTGGAGGAGCCCTTCTGTTGGCCAGCGTATAATTATGCGAAGGTAGTTATTTGATTCAGTTAGTTGTATAGTTAATCCAGTCTTGTTTCTATAATCTTTTTGTTTTGATTGTAAAAAAAGGAACATAGACAAATAGAAAGTATTGTGCCAGCAAATCATTCTTCGTCTTTTCAGTTAACCCTAATATTGTTGTAAAACCCATTCTTTGTGTAAAGCAAGAAGGGCCTGTCTACTAGGATACCTGCAGAACCAACTAATTGTTTCTTTTGTTGACAGGCATTTGTATAGTGTGCTCTGTTATACTCTTTTTACCCTTTAACTGCAGGTTTCTTTCAAGATTACTGGACTTTCGTTGTCAGGATTGTCTATTGATCCTAAATCTGTAAGTCCTTCCGTTATAGAAACGCTTCCAATGTTCTTTGGCCATATTACGAAACAACATGAAGAGATCATGAGAATTCTCGCAAATAGTCGTATTCGCATCTTTTTTAAGCATTAAGGGCTTTCTAGTTGATTGTCTTTGATCAGTTGAATTTCATTACAATTAGACGTCGTACTTGCAGGTGAGCATTTTTCCAGCTGTCAAAGCACCCGTCGAAATTTCGTCCCTGGTAAACTGCATATCCTTAACAGCAGACATACTTCTATAGTATATTTTGTGATCTGATGAGCCCTGTAAATTGTTTTCTTCCTCTCAACACTCTCATAAGAATCAAACATACTCGTTACATCCGATTCATTACTTGGATTCGCATATCATTTTTCGTCAATGCTCTCCGTGAATACGAAGCAGGTAACTTCTGGGGATTATATTCTGTGGAATACGCTCGGGAAATGCCCTGTAGCTGCCACACCACAAGCTTAGAAGAGAGAGATATGCACTGCAAAATCCACACCAAGGTCAGTTTTATGCCAACGTAACCTTGTGTAATGTTTTTTGTCCTTGCTTGAATATCTATCAATTCTCTGTTAAGAGTTTTTTTTTTGGGTTCCAACCATTAGAGACCTGTTATGCAATCATACCTTTGTATCAGTTATGTTCCAACTGTTTCTCTTGTAAACTGTGTGGAGTTAATTACAAAAGGAGGCATCCTTCCAACCTTGAATAACAAAAATAGGCACTATGTGTATTGTATTACAAAAATAGGCATTCTTATATTTTATTTTATTTTATTGAATTAATTTTATTGTGTGCACAAGTTTATTACATAAATAGGCATCCTTTTAATTTATCTTTTTGCATGAATTAATTTTATAATATTCAAAAATTAAAGACAAAAATACAATAGAAATTAAGTGTATGATTCATAAAAATAAAAAAGAAGACACGATTCACACTAATAAAATGAAGATGCACAATTCGAAAAAAATAAAAATAAAAATAACCCAACCATAGTAATCACTACTAAAATTTTGCTCCATGCTTCTCAAAAAAAATTTGTTCCTTGTTAAAAATTTTTATAGTATTTTTTGTCGACATTGATAGTGTCGATGGATCAAGATAGACACCAACCTTGTTTTTTAGAATGGTTGAAGAACCGAAATCGACTGGATAACAAAACAAAATAGATTATTTCGGGCGAATCGATCAAAATTGAAATTTTTAGTCTTGAATAAGTAAAACCAACACAGAATCAGAAAAATTAAAAATTAAGAAAAATAAATCAACTAGCCTAAAATATTTCTATATCTATGTGGTTCCAAATAGTTGCTTGCAAGTAAAAAAATTGAATAGTTTTAATGTTATTTATATAGTTATAAAATATTGTACATATTACAATATTTAAAAATAAAAAAAAGTTGGTGTCCGGGACTGAAAATTTTCTTTTATGAAACTTAAACCAAATATCGAATTAAAAATATGATTCTATAATCGGCATACGATTCGACATCGGTTCGATTCCATTAATCGAACTACGAAAAATCCTTTAATTTATAAAATAAATTTAAGTATCAAAATTATATTACCAATAAAAAAATTATGAAAATATATTATAAAAAAAAAAAAATTGTGCCTATTTTTGTAACAATTAACACGCAGTGCCTATTTTTATAAATCACTATTAAAAAGTGCCTACAAATGTAAAACAACAAGTGTCGTTTCAATCGTACTTTCTTTTTAAAAACATATATGCATACGTTAAATTGAGAATAAATGTAATAATTGATACCATATGTCATTCATATACGTGAAAGACATTGATTGAGATGCTCAAGCCACCACAATCATATTGCTTTCGACGTTATCGCTTATATTAAAAACTAATTCCTAACTTTATGCCTGAATTATCTTTCTAAGGAAACGTTTCGAAGATCGTCTCCCTAATCCTTTTTAGGGTTTTGGGCGGAAAATCGAAGACAAAATTGCTTCAGTTACTACTTGAAGAAGTATGAATTAACGTAACATTTTATGTTGTTTAAGGTTTTATTTTTCTACCAAATATATGAAATTCGATTTGAAGACGGCATAGTTTGGATCAGAGGGGACATGATGACCTCCACGATTACATATCTTTGCATGCCTGAGCCAAGTGACATTTTATTATTGAAGTACACTTTTCAGAATTAATGAAAAAAGTATTTTGTCTCGATAAATGCTCTAGCTTTTTGGAACTCTCCCATGTATGCATATCTTTAACATGGGCACTTTCTGTTTTAAATCGAATATATTTTTAAAGTCAAATATGACATCATGCTTGCCTCAGCAAGATGCTGTCTTTCAAATTTTCCTTCTCGAAAGTTCTATTAAACATTCATGATAACAATTTTACTTAACATATAGATTTAAAAAAAAAGAAGTTTCACAATGTGCTTAACATGGTGGTTTCCTTCGACGTGGGTGTTAACATTTATTTTTGATTATTTATTTTTTTAAATGGTTAATTGTTGGACATGTGCCGCATTTAGAGACCTACAATAATACTATAGAATAGTATGTGATTTATAAAATAAGGCAATTAAAAATATGGATTCTTTCGTGGTAATCCTGTTTAGGTGCACAATTTTAAATGAAGATTTATAAAGTATGAAAAAATGGCACGAGAGAATGATGTAATAGCGTGTAAGGTTATTATGCATCCATTTCAAGGGAGATTTGCTTTGAAGGGCTCGAGAAAACATACTGATGAGGAGACACAACATATGTTACATAGATGCAAAATATTACAAATAATAAATAACATGTGTGTTTGTCTATGTGTGGGCAACATAATGGAGGAATATTACATGCTTATAAGCACTCGAAAGCCTCGAAACGTGTCTTGTTTTCTAACATCACAAATTTTTGCAGGAAATCATGGATTAATGCTAAGCACTCGAAAGCCTCGAAACGTGTCTTGTTTTCTAACATCACAAATTTTTGCAGGAAATCATGGATTAATGCAACAAGGTGAAATAATGATTAGCGTATGCTTATTTCTAGTGCAGATAGAAATTATAATGACATTTATGAAGATTAGAACGAACTTAAGAATTAGCGTGAGTGAACCTTTGGAGCTAATTGTGATGAACTTAAACATCAAAGATTCAAAACTCTCTCTTCAACTAAGACACCCTAAATAATTAATACCAATAGTCTCTAAAGCATGTGCAAAATTAGTGGCTTTGGATCGGACAGCGATATCTATCAAACTCATGCAAAAATGAATTTATAGTTATTATTATTATTACAGATTAGCGTGGCAAAGCTAATAAGAAGTAAAAAGGCTGTGTGGGCACTTTCCTCATGCAATATATTGCGTGCGCATGGTACCACTTCAAGAGTGCTCAACTTGCATAAAACCATATATAATATATGAATCTTAAATAAAACCACATATAGCATAATATATACATATATATTATATAGTTATATACACTTACACGTACTCGTGAGAACATGTGTGGCGGCTAAAGACCACCTTTGTAACACTTCCAATTGTCGACCTATGTATATTCTTTGTTGAGAGACTTAATGTTTGCAATAGCTTCTCATGTATGGATTAGCTATGGGCCTTTAATTGTCATGAAATTAGGGCACATCATAGATGATGTGTTCTTACATGAGACTTCTGTCGGGTCACATCAAGCATTATTTTATGGTGTTTTAACCCTATTATGGCTAATGCTGTTTAGCCTACCCCGACAAATTGATTACATATAATGAATGACACCTAGTTCTTAATATTATTACATCAATGGTTTCTATATTCTTACTTTGTTGAGTGACTACAAGTAAAAAAAAGTTCTATAAGAATTTGTTCATGGAGGATTGGAGCTATAGCTAATTTATACTTCAGACCGATCGTACTGAATCGGAATGTGGGACCCAATTCAGTTGTAATAACATATGGTTTCCTACTTCCTATAGCTTGTTCCTAATATTTATACAATTTCAAAATTCAAGATGAAGATTTCTCTTTTCAACTTTTGATGTAATAACGTTGAGATTTTACTTTTTTCAAGTAATATCCTCACAAAGACCATAATCCATATGTATAAATAAATAAATATTTTTGGTTTTTTTTATTAAATGTGCAATGTGTTTGGTGGTGCGCGTGCAAGAGAAGATGAGAGGGAGATGTGGTCATAATAGTGAATGACCACAAGAATATTGCTCATGACGCACACATACATTATGAAATTTTTATATTTTATTCGATGTCCTATACTTAAATATGGATCATATTAGAAAATGAAAAGGAAAGAAAAGAAAAGGGATGTGCATGATTATTCTTTATTCGAAACTGACCATCTTCAATCATTTTATATCCATCTCCTCCATACTCGCCACATACTTCCACTTTTTTTCTTTCGAACTCGACAATATAATCATTACATATACATAAATAAAATACTTGCCCGTGTCGGTTTTGTGCACTCTATTCTATCTTTGAAGCTTCATCAGGGTATAAATATAGTCTAAATTACAAAGGCTGTATGGCTAAGCATACGATTATATGTATAATATTTTATTTTAGGGTTTTCATTGTTTTTTTTTGTGAGATCTTACATGTATTGTTATATATAATTGTGATTTGATATAATTAACAGTTCGGTGTAATGTGTTGATCTTAAAGTAACTTGAAAGGCAAGGAGGAAAACTCATGTAGAGGTGTCACGTTATCAACCAAAAGTTTCATTATTTTCCTTGAATGAGAAACAATAGCAATTAATGGTTATAGGTAATTAAGTTCGTTATTTCAAGTATTAATTTGTACGAGATAATATATACATATATATATATTTATAAATATAAGAATTAGCGGTGCAGGTTTAAGCATGAGATTATATGTATTCTCTTCTTCTCTACTAAAAAAAAATAAAATAACGAATAAAAAAATTGTCATGACGAAACTAGCTTAAGCTATATAGCCCATTGACCTCGAGTTGTCAAAAATTAATGAATACTAATATTATAATGAGTTTTAGCTGTCACGCCTGATTCCTTTATATTATTATATACATGGTTTTACCAACATATTTTGATGGGAAAAATACTCGATTATTTGTGGGCACGTCTAACGTTCTTTATGAATACACCTGCACACTCCTGTAAAGACGACATATACTTGTCCCTATCAACCACAGCTTCTTATATATCAAATTTAGATCATTTCTTAGGTGGGTTCAAAGTAAAATATTAAATTACCTTCAACTTCTTGTACATTAGAATAAGATGCACATATTACTATATCCTTAAGTAGTTTCCCTTGACTACATACGTGAACTTGCAAAGAACTCATATTGGAATTATAAGAAATAAGCCACAGACACACACAAACAAAAACAAAACCCCATTTTAGTAATTGGAGCTTGTGGGGGCACTTGAGAGCACACTCTATACAAGGAAATAGGCCTGCTTCTGCTTAGGAACCCCCTAATTATTATTGTCACATAAAATCTGACTTTATTATTGTGTCTCCACTTCTCCCTAGCTTGCTAGTAATATAATTATTTAAAAACTTACTTCTTAGATATTCTACACAAACCTCTAGGTAGGAATATAGATATCGAAATCGTATGGGATACCGTTGAAGCTAGTAGCTCACGCATATACACACACAATCACATTATATATATATATTTTTTGTCTCAAGATAATTTATAATTCATTGAAGCTCCATCGACGACATCTAAATTAAGAATAGAAATCTATCGCACGAATTACGCAACAAAAATTAAAAAAATTGCGCGTGGCCATGAATATAGATTATTCTCTATGTTAGTTGATGATGAAGATCTCTCTCTAACACAAAGACAAACCCCAACAAAAATAAAGACAAGCCATCATCTTGCACTCATTATTCCTTGCACTAATATCCTTCCCATAAACCCTCCAAACCCACCCTATATATATCTATTCACTCGCACTTCTCCTGTATCTCCACAGCAAAACACACACACACACACACACACACATCTTTTCTCAGACAAAACCCTCAAACATCTTGTAATAATAATCACAACTAGCTAGCTAGCCATCTATCCATCTACCCTATCAGTCTATTCTCTACTTCTTTTACAGCTTCGTTCAAATGGCAGTTTCAGGTTTCGAAGGGTTCGAAAAGAGGCTGGAGCTACGCTTCTCCGGCGACGACCCCGAGATCGGAGCTGGCCTACGGCGGCTAGACTTCGCCGAGCTGGAGAAAGTGCTCCATGAGGTTCAGTGCACGGTGGTCTCCGCCGTGGGCAACAGATACTTCGACTCGTACGTGCTTTCTGAGTCGAGCCTGTTCGTGTATCCATCTAAGATCATCATCAAGACTTGCGGGACGACGCAGCTGCTCAGATCCGTACGGCCGTTGGTGGGCCACGCCGCCGCGATGGGGCTCACCCTCGGCGGGTGCAGGTACACCCGCGGCAGCTTTATCTTCCCGCAGGCACAGCCGTACCCTCACACCAGCTTCAGGGACGAGGTTGTCTACTTGGAGGAGAATCTTCCGAGGAATCTCACTGTGAGAAAGGCAAACGTGATGAACTCCAAGTACTCTTGCTACAAGTGGCACGTCTTCACTGCGTCGTCTTCGTCCGGCGGCGACGGAGAGGATCTGTACACCGTCGAAATCTGTATGACCGAGCTCGACAGGGTTCTGGCAAAGAAGTTCTACCGGCGATTCAACGACGGTAAGAACGGCGACTCGGCTGGTAAGGAGATGACGGGGATTACCGGGATTCAAGAAATTAACAGAAATGCGTTTATCTGCGATTACGCCTTCGATCCGTGTGGGTACTCCATGAATGGGATCGACAGAGATCGTTATTCGACCGTCCACGTCACGCCTGAAGATGGGTTCAGCTATGCGAGCTACGAGTGCGTGATGAGCTCAGTTTACGACGGCAGGGAGGTGTTTTTCGAGGTCTTGAGGAAGGTGATTAAGGTTTTCCGACCGGGAGTTTTGTCTGTGTCTCTGACTTACGGCGGCGCCGCTGCCGGAGATCACGCCGGCATGTGGAGGGGAGCGGCGGAGGCTGTCGAGCCGCTGGGGATGAGGCTGAGGAGCTGTGTGGCGGATGAATTTCCGGCCGCCGGAGATGTAGTTTTTCAAACTTTCACACTGTCTTGATCGGTGAAGGAAGCTCGCCGGCCGGCGCGGAGGAGAAGGGTGTATTGTGGGTGGAGAGATTATTTAGTCTTGAACTATTTTCATAGGGTGTAGGTGGAATTATTCTTCTATTTTTCTTGTCTTTTCTTTTTATTTTCTTTTTATTTAATTATGTTAGCGGAAAATATGAATATGCATGCTAATTGATGTCATTTATTGCATCTGATTAAGATGGCAAAGTGTGGGTTGACTTTATCTTAGAAAAATATAACGTTAAATAATAAAATAAGGATGGATAGAACATAGTGATGTGGAGATATTATAATGTTGGATTCATCATATGCATAATATTGCACCCCACTAGCATCGGTCACGCCTCGACGAAATTTAAGGTTGGAGTAGTAAATTATGGTTAGATGGAGTTCCAATTGAAAGTGCTCATGAATGTGTTTTTCTATTTTATTTCTTGTTTTGATGTCGTTATTTATATGAACTCTCTACCACTCCGATCTCATCCACTTAGTTTTGTGGGGATTCTTTTAGGCTCAATTTCAGTCTAAGCTCATATAAGCTCGTGGGGTTCCTATATAAAATCAATTGGTTATAGAGGGGGTTGGCCCACAAGTTTATACACTTGACGAACTTTCCCGATTTATCCGATGTGGAACTTGGGTTTGACACCAAACAATCATCCCCTAAACCCAAGACCACTCAACGGGCATCCCTTTCAACGATTATCTGCACCAAGCGCTTCCTCTCAATCATTGCTCCAAGCGCTTTATTTCATCGCAGTTCACCAATCGTCTTACAAGTGCCAGGGACACACCATCCACATCGTATTCGGTCTAGAATTTCTCTCTATCTGAAGGTCTCCCACACGTGTTCGTTTCACGCTCACCGCTCCAATATAGGGATTTTTCAGACCAAATTCCAACCCAAGTCCAAGCCCATATAAGCTTGTGAGGTTTCTATCTAAAACCAATTGGTAATAGATGTGTTAGCCCACACGCTTATATAGCCGACCAAATTCTTCATGTGGGACTTGGATTTCAACAGTTTTGTTTCATCTAATTATTTTTATTTTATTATTTTTTCTCCGTGATGTTCGTCGATAATCACACCTCTCTTCCACCATCTTCAAAGCCTGGAATAATGAAATGTATGATCACGGGAATCGATTGAATGAATAATTCCAATATATTAATAAAAATAGTTCCATTAGTTTATAAAATAGGAAAACTTGTGAATATTAAATGTAATATACACACATATATATATTATATATATATATTATATATATATATATACGATAAATATTGTTTTCATAAGGAATCGCACCTTCTTGTCTGAAGTCGACTTTCATCAAGCATGCTTAAAACTACACCACAAACAGTATGAATATTTTATGAGTATGCATAAGCGATTTCAAGGTTTCGACTTTTGTTATTATTTAATTCTATCCACATCACCCCGTGCAATGTTTTTATCTATTTATGTTAGAACACCCAAGACCCCTCAAGAAAATTCTTTCGGACCTGAAACATTTTAATAAGATATATCTGCATGGTCCATAACACTTGGCTTAATAAACTCGTTTAACATTTCAAAATTGATAAAATAAATAACTAAATCACCTATAGTGGTGTGGTGACTAGACTATATATTGTTGATTCAACTCATAAAGGCATGCGCTACTCCCCCGCGTGAAATTGCATCTGACTTTTGAAGTCAACTACTGAATGTTGGTGTGTTTAAACATTAAAATACGTGAAATAGACAATTTAATTTTAAACTAATAATTGGGCCTTCTCTGACGTTGAGTTTGGGCTGTAATGGACCAATTATAGATTTATTTTATTTTTATTCTTTGAGTAGTGACGATCTCAATATCATCATCACGGCAAAAAGGTCCATCCTTGTTTGTACCCTTGAGATTACCCCCCAAATTTCCCCTCTTTCCATTATTACAAATTGAACTAACGGCCATATCTACTGTTCTCCGATCAAAATCGTATGAGTTCTGTCTTGTTTTTAGGTTTCGGATTTGGGTTATTTCCTTAATCGTTTTTTGCGTTTTTCAGCTGCGATGATATCTTGTTGATTGGATCATTCCAAATCTATGCTGCCATTTTCTTCCTCAAAAAGAAACGAATGATAGGAAAAAGGCGCAAGCGTATGTATATACCTCGCCCTTCTCTCTGATCAACAATTTGAATAATTTCTTCGTTCATCCACCTTCAAGAAAGCATCTCTCGGTGGGTTGGGTTTTCTTCGTTTCCCATTGTGGTGATGATATTCAAAGAACCCATTTCCCTCGCTTGTCTGAGGACTTTTAACAGATAAATGGCGCGCAAGTTCAGATTTGGCCGCCGCGTGTTGAATTTCTGCTGCAAAATGGGCTGTGTTCGTGCCAAACGTTGCAGCAGGAGAAATCCTTCGCTTTCTGATAGTGATAACAAGGATAGGTTACCCTTCTGCGAAGAACAAAATTCCCAGGCCCTTAAACCAAGCTCCTTAGAAATCATCAATGTCGCTTCCCATGATTTCACTTTGTCCTATTCCATCCTCACAAAGCGTGGTTACTACCCAGAAACCCCAGACAAACAAAACCAAGACAGCTACTGTGTCCGAACAAACCTTCAGGGGAACCCAAACGCACATTTCTTCGGCGTCTTCGACGGGCACGGCTTGTACGGGGCGCAGTGTTCCACGTTCGTCAAGAATAGGCTCGTCGAAATCCTATCGAACGACCCTTCGCTGCTCGAAAACCCAATCGACGCCTACAGCGCAGCATTCTCGACGACCAACGAAGAGCTCCACGACACCGAAGGCATAGACGATTCCCTGAGCGGGACGACTGCCATCGCAGCCCTAGTCATCGACGACAAGCTCTACGTAGCCAACGTGGGAGACTCGAGGGCAGTTTTAGCCGTCAGAGAAGGCAATCGACTCATCGCCCAAGACTTATCCTGCGATCAGACCCCATTCAGGAAAGACGAATGCGAGCGGGTGAAGAACCGCGGGGCCCGAGTTCTGAGCGTGGAGCAAGTCGAAGGGATCAAAGATCCCGAGATTCAATCTTGGGGCGACGAGGAAACCGAGGGCGACGATCCTCCGAGGCTTTGGGTGAAGAACGCAATGTACCCTGGGACTGCATTCACGAGGAGCTTAGGGGATAGCGTGGCCGAGGAAATAGGGGTCGTGGCCGAGCCCGAGGTTACGGTGGTGCAGCTCATGCCTAGCCATCGGTTCTTCGTAGTGGCTAGCGATGGGGTTTTCGAGTTCATGTCTAGTCAGGCCGTCGTGGACATGGTATTGCTGATATAGGGCTCGTGGGACATTTTCTTGCATAGAATCTTTGGGTGAGGAAGCGATTTTATTGTTTTTTTTTTTTTTTTTTTTTTTTTCGCAGGTGAGCGAATATGAGGATTTGAGGGAGGGTTGCTCGGCGGTTGTGGCCGAGGCGTACAAGTTGTGGTTGGAGCGCGAGAGTCGAACCGATGATATAACGATTATCGTCGTGAGGATTGAAGGCTTAGATAAGAATGATGTGTAAATAGTTGGGTATTAGTAGTTGTTGTTTGTAGTAGGTATAGGAGGTTTGTGGCCTGATTCTTATTGCAATTTCAAGTGCCATGTTTGTTTTAGCATACACATGACATGAAAGATCAAAGGTTTCTTTCGTTAAGACGATACTTTGCTGGGGCTACTAATATGCCCACTCTTGTCCCAAATAGAGAGAAATTTATATGATATTCTGTAGCGGATAATATTTTTTCTTATGAAATGTAAAAAAGAAAAAATGTCGTCAGAATCAAAATCAAAGATTAAACCAAGATGGAAGCAAAGCAGAGCAAGAGCAGCAAGAAAGAACTACACTAAGCCAACCAAGCCTTTACTGCTTCGATATATCTTTTTGTTATTATTTATATAAAATTATTTCCTTTTCATGATACAAAGTTCAAACTAAACTACATTCCTTTTCCATTCCCAAAACACACTGAGCTTGCGCACTCAGAAACAAACGTAATCGAAATCATGCCTTCAAAAAAATAAAGAAAGAAAAAGTAAAAACAGCCAATGCCTAGCTTTTCAACCCCGTCTTGATAAATCTACTCTAATGAAGCTGTTATTTGCTTGCCCATATAATTCATTCTAGGCGAAGCAAACGTCTCAATCCAATCGTAGCAGAGTCGTCGAGCATTTCATCCCCGACAAAGCTGCTGCAACTTTTCACCTTGTTGTTACTACCAAAGAACGAAGGCAAAGGCACCGATCTCGGCGACGGAGACAGCGAAAAAGCCGACCCAGCGAAGACGTCGTCAGGCGATTCAGACAACGAGTTATCGCAGGACTCGTTCGATCTCCGACGACCCTTCAGAATTTTATTTTCCCCCGTCTTTCTATTCGGTGATTTCAGCGATTTATTGCTGTTGTTCCCATTTTTATCGGTACCACCGCAATCGGCCAATGATTCCAATGGCTCGCCTCGCCGCAAGATGGAAACTTGAGGCGGCGGAGACGTCGATGCAGGCGACGTTTTCCTCGACCCTTCCCTTCTCGGAGAAACCCACGTTTTGTTGTTGTCGTAGAAGCTGTGGGGCCTCCTATCGACGATCAGATTTGGCAAGCTGCGAATATTTCTCCGTCTCTGAAACGACGTCGTCGCAGGTCGGAAACCGTCGCCGGCCAATGGGTCATGCGGCCTCAGAACCTCCGTCCCCATGTTGTTGTCTGAAATGGAAGCAAATATATATCATTACTGAAAAAACTCCTCTTCCCCTACAAATGGGAGGGAGCTAACTTCCTTAAAGTTATTATCGTTTTTCTTTTCCTCTGTTGATGAATGGATTTCTTGTTCGAAATACAATGCATTGTTATATAGATCGTCGGAGAGGACGAACAAGTTGGGAAAGTAAGGAGTTAGGAGATGATAACAAACGTCAATGTTTCTTTTTAACGGCGTGATCAGGTGAAAATTGACAATTAGTAACGGTGTTTTAACGGCAAACTGCTCTACCACCATAATCGTCCCTGCTGCAGACGTTTCCGAACAAGTTGTAGCTTCAGATTGATGCAAATTATATGCATTTACTCATAAGAGTTTGGTTTTTTCCATACATCCTTCAAGAATCTGATTAAACACACCAACTACTAACACAAACTGCTATTACAAGCCATCAAAGAGAAACAAACACAAGAAACCTTCGTCCATGGCAGTTCAAATTAAACAACAAAACAGCCCCAGTTTTAGTGTGATCTTATTGCAGAAAAAAGACAGAAACTTCCACACCCAATAAAAGACGACCTTTATTTCTTGGCATGCCACTTTTGGATGCTAGAGTACCAACTCCACTGGAAAAACAAGCCTGCGAGGCGCGTCAAACTAGCCGCGATCACCTCCAAGAAGGCCATGAGGAAAGATCTCTGAGGTGATAGGCCCGACGTTGCTATAGAGAGCAATAAGCCCTCGAAATTGCAAGGGACGATGAAAGTTCCATTCTTTATACCGTTCAATGCCTTCTCAGCCACTTGCTCGGCCTTCATTGCGCCAGACGAAGCTGCTATCAGGCTAGTGAGCTGTGGCCTTTTCTTGCATTCTTATCACATGTATTTATTACAGAAAAGGGAAATCATTAGCTTCCATTAGCCGCTAAACCGTAGTTAGTTTGAGGTAAAAAAATATACCTTCGACTAAACCAGGCGTCTCTGTGTCGGGTGGGAAGATGAGGGAGACGTGGATGTTGTCTTGTATTACCTCTTGCTGTAGCGATTCTGCTAAACCCTTTAGTGCGAATTTGCTCGCCGAGTAAGCTGTGTAGCCATAGATACCAACCTGAATCGACGAATTAGATAAAATCCAAGTTAAAGGGTATTTATCTTTATGCTCACACAAGCAAAAGGGACCTGAGAAATGAAGGCTATATACTTCAATCAAACCACGTAAAAATCGAATCTTTTTGCCCATGTGAGAGACCAATGTATCCCAAGTTCAATATAGACAGCAAGTGATATTTTCGAGCTTAAAGAAATAACAGAGATTTCAATCTGCTGCTTCAATTAATTGTTTACAGTACCTGGCCAGCCTGAGAAGACATGATGGCAATCGACCTTGGCCCACGGTCGCCGCCGGCGCCGCCGCGGCTCTTCTTCATCTCAGGCAAGGCGGCCTTAATCAGATGGAAGGTTCCCATCACATTCACATCGATCATGAACTTCACTTCCTCGAGATCTTGTCCGATAAGCTCCTGGGGGACGAAAACGCCCTGATTGCAGACAAGAACGTCCAGCGCGCCGGCGTCCTCCACCGCCTTCCTCACGGCGTCGTAGTCCCTGACGTCGGCGCTGACGACTCCGACGTCGCGGCCCGTGGCGAGCCGTATCGATTCCTGGGCATCCTTGAGCTTCCTCTCGTCGCGGGCGAGGATGGTCACTTTTGCTCCCTCGCGCGCGCAGAGGTGGGCCAGCGCCAGCCCTATTCCGCTGGATCCGCCCGTTATGAACACGTGTCGATTTTTGATTGGGATCCGTGTGGGCTTCGGGCGGGTGATGACGTAGAGGATTACTAGGAGGATAACGGGGATGATGATGATGAGGAGGAGGGTAAAAAATGGAAAGTACACTCCCACCATTGACGATGGTTCTGTGAACTGTGAGCTGAGTTCGCAATGGATGTAAAGTAAACGCACCCCACTACACTATTTTTCCAGCCGCCGGCGATATTTTAACAATTTCGAAATAAAATTAATAAAAAAAAAAAGTGCAAATTGATATACATTTTGACAAATTGATATACTACTCTTTTGTTGCTCCATCCCACTTGAGCCTCTTCCATTATCGTAATCTGCGTGAATTTGGGACGATATGCAATGATCATACAATCGCGTGAAAAGTCGACGCGTTATTCGATACGATATTCGCCTCCCTTCTCAGAAAAAGAGCGTAGAGCATCTCGTTCCAAGCGTCGGGAACGCCAGGCAAACACCAATGGCTGCAGTCTTGCCTGCGAATCGACGCCGGGCTTTTCGGGCCCAAATAATACAGAGAAGAATGCCCGTCTTTCCTCCTCGCCGACATCCTAGTTATGTCCAATACTTCCACTGACTTTCCGTCCGAATTTCGGGACATCACTCGGGAAAAAACGCCGTATTGCTTCCACGTATTCGACGGCACGAAAGAGCTACCGAGCTGAGGTAACGTTTCCATGTGGCACGTCCCGCCCGACCTCCAATCCCCGCCCCTAATAAAAACACGCATTTTTAGGGTGAGTCTGGTCTGTGAAACTCGATGCGGAAAAGAAAAGAAAAAGTGCGGTGGTAAGCATCGAATCATTGTACATTACGGTTTACATGTTGTACTATTACACTTTTCCTTTCCTTTTACGGTAAGAAAAGTTTCTTCCAACCTGAAGTGCGCCGGGGCGTACGTCCGAAAGAACACTTGCGTTCTATCCGTATTTATTCCGCGATTTATCCACTTCAACACAGTCCCCAACGATTTTTCGTATGCCTCGTCGACGCTCATGTTCGTCTCCACCTTCGAGCCCTCTTGGAAGTAGCATCCCCTAAAGATTCAGCCTTCGAAATCCGTCGAAAATTCACACACAAAAAAAAAATATAAAATCGACGCAGATCGATAAGAGGGAAAGTTATTACCCTCTAACGGTCTTGTCGTAATTCCACCAATGCCCCGAGTTGAAGACGAGGACGTCGGCGTCCCTCCATTTCGACGAACTCCAATCCATTCGATCGACTCTCAGCGTCGTCCTGACGTTTGCTGGTGCGTCGGGCGGCGGGCGGCTTTGAAGTACGAGGAAAGGCGCCCTGTAATACTCTACGGTGAGGTTGTAGTCCTTGAATTTGAAAATCAAGAATCCCTTGTGCTTCGTTATGGGCCGACCGTTCGCTTCGAAGATCGCCGACGAGTCTTCGCTGGGCACGGCCGATGATAGCATGCATAGGAGCGATTCCCATTGGTTCCTTCCTATTGAGTCGCCCGCGAAAACGACTCGCTTGTTTCGCAGCTTTTCTAACATGGCCTTGGCGTCGAACCTTTCGAGCAATAGAAAGAATTCGTTCCCAAGGTTTTCATTCACTTGGAAGAAAAACAGAATGAAGTAAGAGACAAACCTGGGCAAGTTGCAGTGTTTAGGCTGCCATCGCCACTTGGTGAAGAAATCATCAGGTCTGCCATATTCATTGCATCTGAAGCCTTCGTCTATGAACCTGCAATTTCTCGATTGGTACAGAGGATAACTGTCGTCCCAAACCCAATCCCCGTCGAACAAATCGCACCCACCGTTCAAAAAATCAATCTTTTTCGCGCCGGCGACGATGCTGCTACTGCGACCAATTCTCAGCCACGTAAACCTTTCTTTGTACGAAGGAAAGCCCAACCCGTTAGCTACATTTCTGTAATCCAACCAAAAGAAGCATAGAATCACACAGACTGTTACTCCAAGGACGCCAATCGATGGCTCAAACAGCCTAAACCGCTTTACTCTAGTGTGAGAATCGGTAAAGTTCATGGCTTTGGATTTTTCAGGAAATGGGCAGCTGCACATTTGCTATAGTTCTTATGGAGATTGAATCTTTCTTCTTCTTTAGCATGCTCTGTGGGTAAAGTTCACCTGACCTTAAATAGGAGAAGGGTGTGGGGAGAGATGTAAAGAAAACGACAGCTGAATCATCATGGCAAGTTTGGTTTTGAGAGCTTAAAGAATTTTTTAAAAAGAAACACTATTTTTTGAAAAGAAATGTGGTTAGTTACACCAAAGAAAGAGAGAGGTGTGTGGAAAGCAAGGTGGTAATGATGGGGATAATGTGATGGTCGTCGTGGGGACTGGGGAGGAGTAGTGCTCTTATAGGTAATAAACGATTGTATTTAAATGCAGATCAGCACACAATACAACAGCTTAATTACAGTTCCTTTTATAACCGCAACTAAAGAGTAAATATAGTTACTTCCTTCTCATCATAACACTTTTATGGCGTATCGTCTGATTTGGGAAACAGAAGATGCTTTCGTTTGTGATGGGATAACATGGCAAAAGATTAATGCTTTGTCATTCTCATGGAAACTTTCTTACAAAGTGACAAAAACAAAAGTAACAACGGTAAGAATAACACAGTCTTCGTTCACGACTTCTGCCAAGAAAAAATGAAGGGACTTACTTCCTCTATTTCTAAACGTTGACATTAGCCAATCATCTTGGTGACCATCGTCACCATCAATCATATTTACTTCCTGGTTGTGGATTGTGGGTTCTGCGATAATGAAATACTTCTGAATAGAAATGAACTGTTTTACAAATGTCCTCGTCAATCTAAATCTGGATTTATTGAACCACGTACAACCATATCTCGAGATCGAATAATGGCCCGAGAAACTTAGCCGCATCAGTGGTTTAAGATGTCGGCAGATTATAACTCCCAACTTTTGTAAGAAGACTTTCCTAACACTTCAAGCTTTGGTTTAATTATTGACACACAATCATTATTACCATTATATCTATTATATGATTCATGTACCTAAAGTACATTTCTCTGGCTCCCAACTAATGTCATTGCTACACCGACAAAGAGGGTTTACTCGTGTCCTATGCGATCAAACAACAACAGAAATCTGCAAACCACATGATGCTTACAGTAGTGTCTTGTACACTTTAGGGAGCTGCGAGACTTTATAGGTTTTGAAAGTAATTGAATTAAACTAACTAGTTTTCCAGGAATCAAAAGTTACCAAAACGAGCAAATCAAGAAACGGACAACACATAGTGAAAAGCTCCAATCTTTACGAAAAAACAAAAAGGAAGCCATAGAATTAGAAAGAGCTCCACGAGAAGAAAAAAAGAAAACATCTCTATTCCAATTTTCGATCGGTATTGGGGATTCCATCGAAGCTATTATCGTCAAAAGGCTGTTCTTTGGCTTGAGCTAGGGCTTCACGACGCTGTTGCTCTAATTGGGCCCTCTCAAGAAAGGGTTTAAATCCCAATTGAAGAGATAAGTAGCCAAATGCCAAAGCTCCCATCACTACCACGCCCGATCTCATAGCATTCATCTTCGCCGTTCCTCCCATTTTTCTTCTGTGCGATGATAAATCGAGGCTTTGCTTTTCACAGTAATAATAAGCTAATAACAATTTATCTCCATTATTCTACTTTTTAAAACAAAAACAATAGACGGAATTATTTCAATATAGTCCTTCAACTATCGAAAATATCTAATTGGACTTATATTCAGTGGCCGTTGCTCGGCCCAGGCAAATCTTCCCTGGGCAAGACGCCCACCAAGAAACGGAACGCATCCGTCGCCTCCACGGCGGCGGCCACGTCACACATCAGAACGGTCGCCCTTTTGTTCTCCTCGGCGTGGATCCACGCCCTTACGGTGAGTTCGATTCCGAACATCTCCCTCGCCCGAGCCATGAGGAGGGCCGCCTCATCAGCCGTCCTCAGCCGCGCCCGCGCGCCGTCTCCGTCGCCGTAGATCGTTCCTGGTAAGGGAAGGCGGCTGTGGTTATTGAAATCCATTTCTTGTTCGAGCTCTTGGAAGTGCATGGCCCACATGGCCTGGATTCGATGCAGCAACTGCTGCTCTCGCCGGCGGTGGTGTTCTTGGGCCATGTCGGCGGTCGGAGAGGGGTGGATCGGCGTTTGAATCGCCGGAGGCTGGCCTGTGGTCGTCGTCCCTTGGCCTTGAGTGGCGCCGTTTTCTTGTTGATCCTCCATTGTTGATGGCTATCGATCTGTAAAAGTATCTGAATTCTGAATTAGGATTATGAAAGAACGACGACGATTGCTACCATGATGTCTAAATCAGAACAAAAATCTGAAACCCAATGAAAAACCCCACGAACACATTCAAATAATGATGAAGAACAGAAGAAGATTGATTACCCTCAAACGAGAAAGAAAATCTGAAGAAATATATGGCTTGTTTCTTTAGCGATCAAACGACCCAAATAAATATATACAAGTACACTACACGCTATTACTGCAAGAAGAAGTCGTCAAAGGAAGAGATTGGAAACGATTCAAGCGAGTTTGTAGCTGAATACTATACTAGTTTTGAGTTTTTGAGGATGTTCATGCTTCATTGTATCAATATTGGATATAATAATTAAATAATTAAGTGCATCACGGCACGATAGATTTCATCGTACGGATGATGTAGTTCGAGTTTGACCATTTCTAAAATATAATTATATAGAATATGTAGTACAATAAAGGGAAAATTTGCAGTCAGGCCCCAGTCAGAAGTTTCATAAAGGGTTCAGTCCCTGTCAGAGTCCACAATAGTTTAAAGGACCAACTTTTTTGAAAATGGCACAGATAAGGACGAAAAATATGTATTGACGAAAATACCCATCCTTACATACCGAACTAATAGTTATTTTTCGTCGACTTTCTGTTATGCTTTTTGTTATATTGTTATAAAAGTCCAGCGAAATGTTATTTTTCATACTTTATCTCTTACTTTGGTGAAGAAAATTGTTATCGACTGAGTATTTATTTTACGAATCTCGTTTTTACAGTGAATCGAGGTTCGAAATTTCGAATGCCCACTAACCAACCAATTTCGGCGTGTAATGTAAGGATGTGTTGTGGTATTGACGAAGCAAGATGGAAAATCTGTACGAGTTTTTATCTTGCTATTTAGGGTTCTAATATGCGAAATAAGATGAAATCAAAGAAATATTTGGCACCGATTACATCTAGTACGTACAAATTCGAAGTACCCATGGTATGGGCACCTCAGTGCGGCTCGTTATTTGCTCTTTCGTTTGACCTTCATCTTTCAATTTCGCGAAAATACGAACGACCCCGCTAATTTGGGTATAGTTTCACTGTGTCCAAATTGTTACTCGAAGTGCCAAATCTGTTACCTTTTATGCCAAAATCGTTACTAGGTCAGTCAAGACCGTTATTAAACTAAACTTAATTGTTACCATGTGTAGTGCTCTAATTTGCGAAAATAAGATGAAATCAAAGCCGTTTTTGGTAACGATTACATCTAATATGTATAAATTCGAAGTACCCATAGAATGGGAAGCTCGGAGCGGCACATTGTTTGGTCGTTCGTCTGACGTTCATCTTTTAATTTCACGAAAATAAGATCGACCCCAATAATTTGGGTATTTTTCTTACTGTCATCAAAGCTGTTACTCAGTCTACGAAACTCGTTACTAATGCCTGCCAAACCCGTTATTTAACTGTAATTAATTGTTACCTTGTAAAGTTGGGTGTATTTTTTTTCGTTTAGGCCGATTTGTAAAATTCTCAAGATCTGTTACTAATATATGCGTTGCTGTAACTATGTTGCCTAAATTTGTTACTAAATTCTCGGTAAAATTTCGGGCGGGAAACAAGAATGAGATGAATTTGGGCGGGAGTCTAAATTTTATCAAGCATAGATTATCTGTTACCCAATATGTGTAAAATTGTTACTAGTTATATGTTTATATGTTACCAGAATTATTATAGTTTGTGAATTAGGGTTTGTGATTAAAATCATAACCTAAACTAATATATTTTTATCTAAAACTTCGTAAATTGATATATTTTAGTGAATGTAGCATGTTTGCAGTATAAAATTGGAAATTATAACCTAAACTAGTTACATATGACATTGTTATTGTGATTATGTATTCTGTTACTCGTATTGTATCACCTTGTTACTGTAATATACATTTCTGTTCTTTCCTTGTCTTGATGTGTTACTAATCATTGTTAAACGGTTACTGCAGGAAATCAGTAAACGGCATATGGTTTACGTTTAAAATTAATTGAAGGTGCCATTAATTTTGTTGACTCATTTATGTTAGGTCGACTATCTGCACTGTAATAAACAATAATAGTTCATATCCACAAGTTTTGAGTAAGTAGAATCAATTTCGTAGAAGCATTATCATCTTTAGAAGAAGAGTGGTACTTGTTTTCCATATTATATACTCCAACTTCTTCAACTCTAACATAACATCCACGAAAATCACAACCTAAAATAATATATTTTAGTTTAAAACTTCTCAAATTCATATATTTTAGTGAATGTAGCGTGTTTACAATATAAATTTGGAAAATCATAACCTAAACTAGTTACATATGAAATTGTTACTGTGTATATGTTTTCTGTTACTAATACAGTAGGACATTGATACCGAATTATACAATTATGTTCTTTTCTCCTCTTGATTTGTTACTGACCATTGTTAAACTGTTACTACAGAAAATCAGTAAACGATATATGGTTTACATTTAAGATTAACTGAAGATGTCATTAATTTTGTTGAATCATTTATGTTAGGTCGACCACTTGGATTGTAATAAACAATTAATAGTTCATATGCACATGTTTTGATTAAGTAAAATCAGTTTTGTAGAAGCATTACCATCCTTTGAAGAAGAATGATACTTGTTTTTCATACTATATAGTCCAACTTCTTCAACTCCAACATAACCTCCACGAAAATCACAACCTAAACTAATATATTTTAGTTTAAAACTTCTCTAATTCATATATTTTAGTGAATGTAGCGTGTTTACAATATAAATTTGGAAAATCATAACCTAAACTAGTTATATATGTAACTGTTACTGTGTATATGTTTTCTGTTACTAGTACAGTAGGACATTGTTACCGAACATTTCTGTTCTTTTCTCCTCTTGATTTGTTACTGATCATTGTTAAACTGTTACTACAGAAAATCAGTAAACGATATATGGTTTACATTTAAGATTAATTGAAGATGTCATTAATTTTGTTGAATCATGTTTGGTCGACCATCTGGATTGTATAAACCATTAATAGTTCATATGCACATGTTTTGTTGAATCATTCATGCAATGCCATTTTCGAACAACATCCCTAAGCACCCGTAAATCTTTTTTCGGACACTTATTTTAGGTCAATGGACTTCGAATCAGAAATAACGTAAAGAATAAAAGTTATACATAATTAATTTGGCTAATCAAGGGAGCTTGAATCAAGGTCATTTGAATCAAGTTATACTCCAAAAGGTGCAGGTTGCTATTTTTGGGTAATGCAGAATGCATAAATTGTTACCCAAAATATATAAACTGTTACCCTATTGCATGTAATGTTACCCAGAATGCGTAAATCGTTACCCCGAATGCAAAAAAGTGTTACTCAGGATGCATAAATTGTTACTTAGCAAGCGTTTATTAGCAAAAGCTTCAATCATGGGCCACATCAAATTTCTTCGCGATTAACATCAATATTTTCATTGATTATTAAGACCGCCGATCAATTTCACATTATTCAACATTAAAGTCCAGATTTTCCCTTGTTTCAACGAGATTTTCGAACTACTTTTAGAACCCTTCGGCTGTTTCGACCTTTTCTCCTTCTTCGCCGCTGCTTTCTTCGATTTCTTGGCCATTGTCGTCGTGGTATGGCTCGCTGCTCATGGCCGCCGCTGCTCGTGGTCGTAGTCGACTCGTGGGATGGCTCAATCGTTTCTTGGATTAACATGAGTTTATCGATTTGGAGGTTATTGTCACTAATAGAGCCTCATCTGTTACTGTCTTTGTCACATATGTTATTGTATTTGCTATATCTGTTACATAAGTTGCATGACTTGTTACCCAGATATCGTCTCCACAAAATCTTCAATATACGTCGCATAAAAAATTTTGATTCAAAATTCTTCACTACTTTTTTCTTAAACTCGATAATTCTCCTTCATTATTAAAACTCATTATCAAATTCACTCAGTTTCGTCTTAGTCGGCCATTAAACTCGATAATTCTCGTTCATTATTAGAGTCGTTGGTGATTTTCGTAACAAAGAATTGTTACTGGACAACTGTTACTTTTGTTCAGTGATATGTTACAGTATTTGTTAATTCTGTTACTATTTTGGTGATATATGTTACTTAAGTTGCACAAATTGTTACCCAGTTATCTGTACACAAAATCTTCAATATACGTACGTCGCATCAAAATTCTTCACTACTTCATTCATAAACTCACTAATTCTCATTCATTATTGAGACCCATTATCAAATTCACTCAATTTCGTATTAATCGGCCATTAAAATCGATATTTGGTCCATTTATAATCTCGTTTTTTCGAAGTGGAATTTCATAATTATTTCGTCTTACACTTGAAATTATTCGTTTATTATAACTACCCATGAGGAATCAAAGTGGATTCCATCTTATTTGCACCTTAACAACGATTTTCAGTCCGTTTAGAGTCTTAAACGCAACCCATAATCGAATCAAAGAGACGATGGCAAATGGTTGTAATTTTTGGCAATTATGAATGATAGAATTGTCATTCCAGTCACCTTGGTCCTTAAAACTTATGTTTTCGTAACTAGGTCCTTAGGCCTGAATTAAAATCTTATGGGGCCTGAAACATTATGAAACTTGGATATTGGGGACTGAACCCAAATTAACCCTACAATAAAAGATCGAATGTGGACTTATGGAGTATTCAAGCCCACTTAAGGGAGAGGAGAGCTCACTAACCCAAACCCGAAAGCCTACTAACTTTTTTAACATGCGAGAAATCGAAGAGCTTCATTACATTAATACACAACTAATTTAACGGTACAGCTCAACTTGAAATCAAAGGTCTAAGGCAACCACAATTTGGTACAAGAAACAAGAAATCAGACCTTTTTGATATAAACTTGGGCAAACAAACAACAAGTGATTCTCGTCCATCTATTTACATAATAACCTTCCATTTTTTCTCTTCCTTTCCTTTCATTAGAACTTTTATTACATCAATGGGATATGATATATGACTTTTTATTTTGTGGCTGCAACCATTGGACCTTCAACCTGAAAAAGATCATTGAAATTATGTGGCTGTGAAAATTCTAAATAAATCTATATTTATATACATTATGGATCAAATCGATAGTAGAGATATAAAATATTTGTGGACCCTTTATAATATTGGAACCACTCGTTGTATATGAATATCTTCCAATGGTTTTGTAGCTGTCATGACTAAGAGTGTGAACTATTACTACATTACTTCAGCTTTCATGTGATGCAATTAATCTTGAAGAACGCTGTTTCTCAAGACTTTTACTGCTTTAACTGCAACAAGAATAATAATTTAAAAAGAGAAAAAGAAATCATTTTACCATGAATTTAGCTCCCCATATCTCTTCCTCCTTCGCCGGAACGGCCGTGATCTTACTCTTTGGGTTCTCATAGCATCTGATTTCGCCGAAAGAAGTCGAAAAGAAACAACCTGAAAATAAATCAAGGAAGTTTATTCACCATAATTTATGCCAATACGATTAGTTTCTTGTTAATAAAAATTCATTTATCAATTTACCTTGTGGGAAAGAAGCAAGTGATTTTCCACAAGCGCCCTTGAGCAAATCTGCGTCGTCGGCGAACGCCACGTACCCATCGGCCGTGATTCCCCAATAGAGAGGAACCTTGGCATGTTGGTCCTATCAATCACAAAAATTAATCTTATTTAATTGGTAATATATGAAAGTTACTAAAATAAGTAAATAAAAGATTATACTTACGATGGCCACAAACAATGTGGAAGTTGACTTGTCGAACACTATGAATGCAAAGTTCCCTTCCAAGTGTCCCACGACACGGTTAGGAGGATAAGGGGCTCGATCGCGGAGAGCTTTGTAAGCTTCGATCACCAAGAGAACCTCGTTGGCCGACTTTGAAAGCCCATATTGTTGTTTGAGGCTTCCTAGGTTGTCCAAAGATCCTTGGAACAGGCAAAATATGTCGTCCTTCACCGCAAATGATCTACAAAAGTACGTAATTGTCTTGTTAGTAACGTTAATTAAGATCCGATTTGTTAAGGTAGTGCCGAAATCAAGGGTTTATGGGTACTCAACAAATGGTCATACATGAAGGTGATGGGCAGCTTTGGAAGCTTTTGCGATCTGTGTTTAAACTAGACGACCTTTATCTTCTTATGTTCAAATGAAGTTGATTAACAAACACTTTCAACCGAACAAAGATAGTAAGTAATAAACAAGAATCCTAATTTCTATCAGGATGGATCAGTGTTATTATCCTTTTAATCAATCAAATCAAGATCGTATTTTTAATTATGATTATTGTTTTTTTTCAGTGTCTTCTGGTTGATGAGTTTGTAGGACTCGGACGAAAATACCCATAAATTATATCGCCCTTCGCCGTAGTAGTTGAGAATGGAAGAAACAACCATAAATACTCGATTACGTCATAAACAAGAAATTACGAAGAGATGTTGAAAATCATAAAGTTTGGTCGATCGCGATCATCATTCACTGAAAACATCCCGAAAAATAGGGTTTTCAGTGACTTTGATGTAAGAAAATCATGATGAAAAAAAAGAAAAAGAATTTATATGTATAGTTGGGTCTTGGTTTGCTTCGTATATGTCGGAATTAATTAACTATACTGTGTTACCTAGGTTGTGAAGCAGGCTGGTTATTGTGACTATACGCCAGCTGAACATCGTCGCCGAGGCGTACGCAGACCGCCGACGAATTGGCGCCGACGAACTTCGACAGAAGCTTCTCCGCCGTGACCTTGGGAGACGGCGTCCGGCTTCCGGCGGCAACCAACTCCTCAGGCGGCGAAACTATCGAGCTGCTGAACACTCCTAACATATTTCTTTCCTATTAAATACCTTAAATAAATGTACACACAGAAGAGAGATAAATGTTTCTTGATGGGACTGGAAATGGAATGGAGAGGAAAAATCATGGAAGTGATTGTGCTTTATAGACGGGGGAGATGGGTTAGATTTGTAATTTCTCAGATTCTCTTATCATTTTTGTTCTTTAACTTTAGATTCAATTAATTGCGTCACTGTTTGAATATTATCAGCTGTAGCGTGGAGTGGGGCACTCTTTGTCACAAATGATCATTGAGATTCTGCCACGTTATTTTTCCACTAAAACATTACTTCGAAAATAAAATGTCTCTTATTGTGATTCCGAAAATATCTTTAGAAAGTTTCCACTGAATCATGATAAAAAAAAGAGCTTCTCATATATGAGATTCAAATTCAAAGCAAGAATCTAGGGGGCAATATGGTGGAATTTTCTTAGAGCGAGACAAAGACGTTGTTCTTAGCCTCAGTATGAGATTAACAATTATAAGAATTTACATTTTTCATTAGTTTTCTGTAAATATGAGCAACAAATTTAAACTCTTTTCACGAGTCTCAATAAGTGTTCTGAAAACTGGTTTCTATAATTGCTTTGATAATTGTTTCGGATAATGTCTATCGCTGTAAAAATATCAAAAGAGAACATTACAGAATGATGGCAATAACATCATTATGAGTGCTAATAATTGCATTGTTTTTGACCATTTGCGTGTCCCCCCACAGTTATGGTATGGGTGGTAGGCCATGAGGTAATAAAAATATATATGGATAAAGAATAAATAGTCCGATTTTTATTTTGTGTGGAAAAAAGAAGTAAATATTAAAGAGAATATTTTAAGACCATCTCAAATGGGCGAATCCAACTCCTAATTTTAAATCTATGGGTTATCCAATGGTTTCTGCACATACTATCTTACGAGAAACCAAAGTTCACTGAGTTGTTTAATTTTCAGACTGTACAGTGTCATTAAATTAAGGGAATATTATGGTTTAGGTCCTACAAGACAATTTCGAAAATGGTTGCCCTTTTGTAGTTTCATTTAGGCCTAATGACCTACTTACTGAAAATATTAGTTTGAAGGACCCAACTCATCGTAAATGACCTTTCTATCATTCATATTTGCCAAAGTTACACTCATGTGTCATCGTCCCTTCCAAACGATTGATGCACAAACCACGTTCAACGAAGATCAAAATTTACGATATAAAAGTCGGCCCAATCTCGACGTTAGTGACCGAATAAAATTAAATCGATGATAATTTTCCATTGATGTCAATAATCAATGAAAATTTTTGAAGTTTATAGTGGAATAATGTATTAAAAATAATTCAAAAATCTCATTGAAACAAGGGAAATCAGGACTTTAATGACTAAATAAGGTGAAATTGATCGTGAGTCTTAATAATCAATGAAAATATTGATGCTAATCGCGAAGAAATTTGACGCGGCCTATGATTGGAGCTTTTGCTAATAAAGCGCTCGCTGGGTAACAATTTATGCATTCTGGATAACACTTATGCATTCTTCGTTGATAATAAAACATTCAATGGGTACCGCTTTGTGCATTCTGGATAACACTTCATGCATCTTGCATAACACTTCTTGGGTAGCAAGATACTACTGGCGACACCCTGCACCTTTTTTAGTACTCCATCCGTCCCATAAGTTTATGGACATTTGGGTATCGGCACGGAAATTAAGAAACTGAATATTTTAATAATATAGTGTGTTGGAAAGGTAAAAAGTGTATATTTTGGCACATCCTTTAAGAATATTTAATATTATTATATTGATTGTTTGTGATAGATTTTTTGCTAAATATGGAAATGTACAAAAGAAGTGGGACGCCCGATTTAGTAAAATGTATAAAAACTTTAGGGACGGAGGGAGTATAATATTTTTTTTTTTTATCTAAAATTCAAATGACCTTGATTCAAGCTCCATTGATTAGCCAACTTAATTATGTATTACTTTTATTCTTTAAGTTCTTTCTTATTCGAAGTCCATTGACCTCAATAAAAATGTATTAGTTAGGTTATGATTTACGTTGATTTATGTTGGACTTGAAGAAGTTGAAGTATATAGTATGAAAAACAAGTAGCACTCTTCTTGAAAGGATGATCACGCTTCTACGAAATTGATTCTACTTAATCAAAACGTTGTGGATATGAACTATAAGTTGTTTATTACAATCCAGATGGTCGACCTAACATAAATGATTCAACAAAACTAATGACATCTTCGATTAATCTTATACCTATACTCTATGTTGTTTACTGATTTCCTGCAGTAACAGTTTAACAATAATCAGTAATAGTTGAAGAGGATAAAAAACTGAAGTCGATATGTGGGTAACAAGGCAATATAATACGAGTAACAGAATACATAGTCACAATAACAATTTAATATGTAATTAGTTTAGTTTATGATTTTCAAATAAACACGCTACATTCACTAAAATATATGAATTTACGAATTTCTAGATAAAAATGTATTATTTAGGTTATGATTTACATGGAGGTTATGTTGGAATTGAAGAAGTTGAAGTATATAGTATGAAAAAAAAGTAGCACTCTTCATGAAATGATGATCATGCTTGATCGACGCGTGGTGTGCTAATATAAATTGCAAGTTCGACAAGTGATAAAATAAAACGAATACTTAATTACTATCACCAACGTGCGATAGGCAGTGGACCTATCGTTTGTAGTGCAGTAAAGTGAGTAAACGAGTATCGAGCGCGAGGAATATACTGATAACTAGTAATAACCTATCGACTCGATATCTAACCTAAATAAAGTGCGTAGATTGTTTTATGAACTATCCTAATAGATCACTCCAAAATCAACGAGAGATTAAGAGAATATGCCTAAATTGATAGAGTACTTTCAGATGATAAAGATTTACTCGGGATTCGAATCCCGCTAGGTATTATCGACTAAGACAATGAAATTAGGGGTGGTAAACAGGTCGGATTGGGTCACCTTCGGGTCAACCCGTTTAATAAACGGGTTGAAAACTCAACCCTGACCTGACCTGTTTACTTAAACAGGTTGAAAAATAAAATCCAAACCTAACCTGCTTTAACCCTAACCCAACCCACCAACCCGTCAACCCGTTCAAAATTAAAAAAGAAAAAAGAAAAAAATAATTGACAGAATTATAAACCCAAATTAAACAAAAAAAGGAGAACTAATGCAATTTTTTCTAAAAACATCATGTTTGAGCGTGAGAGTGGATAGACAAGTAGAGTTAACCCTTTTATTTTATTTATATTAGTAATATATATTATTCGGGTTAAATGGGTTGATTGCGGGTTGATTTCGGGTTAATTTCGAGTTGAAAATCCGAATCCTAACCTAATCCACTTCATAATTGGGTTGGGTTCGGGTTTACCCATTTACGTAAACAGGTAAAAAATGTTAACCCGAACCTGCTATTTTTCGAGTGCGGTTCGTGTCGGGTTGGCGGGTCGGGTCGGGTCGATTTTTAACAGACCTAAATGAAATATCGTTCCTAACGTGATTCTTGACTAGATCGCAGTAATTTCCTACCCACTCATGAATTTGCTGTCGCCCTAAACGCTCGTGGGGATCTAAAATTCAGTAATTACTAACGGCAAGGATCGATTATTTGCTTTCGCCCTATACTCGAATCATATCTTCTACGAACAGCCTAATCGTTGTTTAGCTGTCGCCCTAAACGATCTTCCACACATTCACTTTAACACATAGACATATTAAAACGAAGAAACAATTTCATAGATCGATAAATAGTCAAAACATACGAGTCACGATAAACATATGTCTTAAATACGAATTAATCTAGCGCTCATCTACTCCCAAACAGATAAGGGAATTCGCTACTCGTAATTGAAAGGAAAAACAACGAAAGAATTAAAGAACAAAGATGAAAGACTCATGATCTTGATGTACTGATGGATCTGGGACGGTAGCGTGGATGAATCTTCGTTCCTTGTTCAATTCGGTGTGATTTCGTCGTTGATTCGTCTCTTGCGCTTCTCGGGTGGAATTCTCTATTCATAGCGTCTCTTTTTCGTCTCTGAGGTGTTAGGGTTGTGATATGATAGGTGTCCCTTATTTTGAATCGAATTTGGGCTATTATACTGATTTTCGCTAGTGTCACACGGCCTGGGACATGGGCCTTCACGGCCGTGACTTTCATCGCTTTGCTTCGCGCGCTCTCTGCGTTGCGTCATGGCCAAACGCACTAGGCTTCACTGCCGTGAACCTCACTGCTTCGACTCTCTGTCCTGGTTCACGGCCTTGTGCGCTCCCATTCACGGCCGTGACATTGACTTGAGGATCTTGACGTTGCTCTCCGCCTTGATTCACGGCCTGTGACATGATCAGTCACGGCCGTGACCCTCACCAGTGTCTTCGGATTCAGTTTCTGCCTCCAGCCACAGACTGGTGCAAGGTGTGTCACGGCCGTGACACTGAACTGGTTTCTTCATACTTGCTCCGTTTTGCCTCGTTCTCTCCTTTTCGCCCGAGAGCCATCCTAAGGTCCTTCAACATCAAAAGAAGTTTAAATGAGGCGAATAAGTGCATAAAATGATTGCTAGAGCTCTATCATAACCCAATTAAATACTACGATAAACACATTGAAATACGTTTATCAATGCTTCTACGAAATTGATTCTACTTACTCAAACATTGTGGATACGAACTATTAGTTCTTTACTACAATCTAGATGGTCGACCTAATATAAATGATTCAACAAAATAAATGACATCTTCAATTAATCTTAAACGTAAACCCTATGTCTTTTATTAATATCCTGAAGTAATAGTTTAATAATGATCCGTAACACATGAAGCACATACAAAAACACACATTGATATGTAGGTAACAAGGCACTACACGACGAGTAACACAATACATAGTCACACTAACAATTTAATATATAATTAGTTTATGTTATGATTTTCCAGTTTTATATTGTAAACACGCTACACCCACTAAAATATATGAATTTACAATGTTCTAAATAAAAATATATTAGTTTACGCAACATATCGAGGCAAAGTAGTAACAAATACACACATAAACCTGTAATTAATAACAGATATACACATATTCTATAATCCACAAACTATAATAATTGTGCTAACAAATAAACCTATAATTAGTAACAGACACACACATAGCTCAAATTATCTATGTTTGATTTTATTTGGAGTCTCCCGCCCAAAATTCATCTCATTCTGGTTTTTCCGCCCGAAATTTCATTACCATTTAGCAACATACATACGCAAAATAGTAACAGAAAAGCATAAGCTAGTAACAGATCCTGGAATTTTACAAATCCCGCCTAAACAAAAATAAATACACCCCACTTCCCTCTTTCAGCATATTCCTTCTTCATTTAATTATAATTTAGTAACGTATTTTATACTCCAAGTAACGGTTGATCGTTGTAATAACACCAATTTATTATCAATATACCACAATCTATCGAACTATAGTCAGCTAGTACCGTCAATGCAAGACATAGTAACAAATATTTTTAATTTAGTAACAGTTGTTCATCACCTCAATCCACGAACATCTGGATCAAGTCACGAACATCTAGATTTCTACTTGATTTCGATGTCTTTCATACCACATGCATTACACCACTTACGATTTGGGAGTTAACAATTGACACATAATTTCGAATCTAGTGGCGTAGTAAAAAATACCCAAATTATTGGGGTCGATTGTATTTTCGCGAAATTAAATGATGAATACCGGACGAACGAGCAAACAAGGTGCCGCACCGAGCTGCCCATACTATAGGTACTTCGAATTTATACATGTGAGTTGTAATCGTTGCCACAAACAGCTTTGATTTCATCTTATTTTCGCGAATTAGAACACAAAATATAAAGATAAAAATTCCATTACAAATCTTACATCTTGTGTCGTCAATACCACTATACATCCTACCTTACACTCTGAAATTGGTTGGTTGATGGGCATTCGAAATTTCGGAGCTCGATTCACTGTAAAAACGATATTCATAAAATAAAATTCTCTGTCGATACATTTTATTGCATAATGTGACAGATAATGGATGGAAAATAACTGTTCACTTTACGAGTATAACATTATAATCTAACTGCGTAACTGAAAGTGGCCATAAAATAACTCTACAGTACATTAATAGGGTATTTTCGTCAATTCATATTGTTAAGCCTTAACTCTGCCATTTACGGAAAATAGGTCCTTAAAACTAATATAAATTCTAACAGGGCTTGAGTGGTCTAGGAAATTACTGACAATGGCCTGAACTAAAATCGTCCCTTAAATTGAATAATGTCACTCAATAAATTTATACACTACTAGTACGATTCCTTAATAAGAATCATTCCATGTGATCAATCGTGTGGAAACCATAAACTTCATTTATCTTAGATACCACTTGAGGGTGACAAGATTATTTAAATTACATAAAGAAAAAATTAAAAGATAAGTTCGAGTTACTTAACAAGTAATTATAATCTCAACAGTGCCACTCCATCCCATTGCGTATAAATTTTCATGTACTTCAGAAAACTGTTGACGACAAAGCCTTACCAAACATTGGACTTTAGGTTAATACCAAATAAAAATATTTAAAAGCTAGGATATTCTTTTGAAGATAGCATATGTATCGATAAATTATTTTAATTACAAGGCGGTGATCGAAGCCCATTGTATTGTAATAAACCATGGCCCCTGGTTTTGTCGCATTATCTTCCCCCCGCCCCCCCCCCCCCCCATTATTTTTTATTAATTAAAATTTAGCCGAGATGACATAATAGCATACGTCAATAAGCCCCCTTGTTATTGGATTAAGAGACATTTTTTGTTTATTCAAAGAGGACAAGTGCTCCATGGAATTTTTTCCAATAATTAAGGATGTTATGACTAAGCTGAAACCGATGTTCTCCTTTACCTTATTAGATTAATACAACTCTAAAAGTGACATTAATCTTTATTTAAACTAAGGTAAAGGTAGTTTACATGTTTAACATTTGGTAACCTTTAGTTTACCCAAGGTGTAAGAATCAATTATACAAAAGGGTCGATCCATTAGGCCCTTTGGACTTTTAGACATGTTTTGGCCTGGGGCAAAACAAAACGGGTCGACCCGTAAGACGACCTAAACAACCCATTTTACAGCCCAATAAGTAAGAAGCAACATTATTATTCCATGGAAAAATAGTACACAAAAAGAAAAAAGAAAATCAAGACTCAAGCGTTCAAGGTGAAGTTGAAATTTCCACCACAAGTAGTTTGAATCCCCAGCAAAGTGTTGCTAATCCCAAGCCTCGACTTATCAAGATCAAACTCCAATAGGTTATTCTCAAGCTGAAATCCGCCGACGACGATCGAAGCCCTCGGATTTTTTCCGCCGTCCAAGAACGCCAGGCAACCCACCTGAAAATTGTTCAAAAAGACGATCGAATTCGCCCCAAACGCATACCACGACACGTTGTTCCTCAGAACGAACTCGATCGGCGGCACGCCGGCGCCGACGCGCGTGGTCCCCAGGCTCGAGGCGTTGTAGCATATCTTGAACGGAGAGACGGCGGCGACTCGTGGGACTTTGGAGATGGCGCTCACGAACGCCTTCGTCACGGCGTCGTAGATGGAGGTGTGGAGGACGGTGTACGGCGCGGTGGTGCTGATCTTCGTCCCGCCGTAGCCCTTGCCGTCGATCCGCAGGAGCTCTCGGTTCAAAGGGACGACCTTGCTGTTGACCGTCACCTTCTCCACGGCGACGAAGTATCCGAATGGGTCGAAGCGGTTCGCCAGCAGCGGCGTGTATTCGAGTCGGATCGTTTTCGCCGGCTGCATCACGTACGAGCGTGGGCCGCCGAAGAACGCCACGCCGGCGCCGGAGCCCAGGCAAATCGCGAACTTTTTGCTTATTCTGACATCGCTGGACAACAGCGAAGGGACAGAGGTGGCGGCGCGGCCTAATCCGAGCACGCCGTCGACTCCTTTGGGCAGGCGGGCCTTTCCTTTGGCGGCGGCGCAGGAGAACAAGAAATCGGGGACCCGAATGGCTCGACCCGGGTTCGACCCGTCCGTCGACCTTAGGACTAGGAGGTCGGTCGCTAGCTGGCCGGTGGAGTGGGTGCACGTTTCGTTATTAGAGCAGGTTTTTGAACCGGCGAGTTTGCACTGCGGCGAACCGCAGAGGACGGGCCTGAAAGAGGTGCTGCTCCGCCGGGCTTTGGTGCATACCTCCGATAAGATCTGACCGTTGACGTCGAGGGTTAGTTTGACTCTCTTGAGAGGCGTGCTTTGGTATACGGTGGCTATGTATTGGCTCGACGATGGATCTTTGGCGACTGGGAAGACTAGTGCGTTGACTGCTGGGGAATGTCTTTGAGCTGTGAGGATGGGGAAATTTGAGAGAGAGAAGGAAAGGACAGTGGAGAAGAGTACGAGGATGTAAGAAGAAGAAGAAGAAGAAGAAGAAGAAGAAGAAGGCATTGTTGTTGTTCTTGGTAGTGAATGAGTAGTAATGTTAATACATTTTATATACGTATGTATGTTGAATTGAATTGGTTACGTGCGCGCAAGTCAGCTTACTAACATTAAATGAGAAGTAGCAATACGATGGACTATCTAAGAAGGGAAAGAAATAGAATAAGGGAAAAGTATTCTCTCTCAGAGTTGATAGGTCAATGTCAATAATCTCAAGCGTGCACATGGCTTATCTGGGGGCCAAGAAGAACATGAAGGCATTGTCTGCCAAGATGAAGACACTGTCTTCAAAAAGCCAACACGGTTCAGCGTTTTATTTCATTATTCAGTAGAGAATAGGGATTTATTAAGTACTCTCCAAGTCCCAAGATGTGCGTTCTTATCGTCCGCGAGGTAGATAGATGAGGAGCCAAGAATGTAATATTCACGAATAGGACATTAATTAAAAGGCCAAAACTAGTGAAGTAGTGAGGTGTTGAACCTATCTATCCCTCTCTAATCTATCTATCCCTCTCTAATTACATTACAAGCTCATTGATAATGAGAAAGCTGTAAGATCACACGGCACCTTCCATCTTCCATGAAGAAAGACGATAAGCATACAAAGTCAAGAACGTAATCTCGGGGCATCTGATAAGCACCAAGAACAATTGAATCTGTACAACGTCATTTTTTCATAAAGTTGGCAGCTTTTAGGTAAAGGTTCGGCGAAATGCCCCGTAAATATTGCTCGCCCAAATCGTGTAGGTGTTGGGGTTGAGCGGTAAATATTTAATTCTGGGCCAGCGATAGTTGTATTTGGATCCCGCGATAATTTATCGGGATATTAATTAAAGCCGAAATGACACCGAAAGAACATCGAGATTTTTACGTGGTTCGGCCAATACCGCCTACATCCACGGAGAGACAATAGTTTTACTATATTTGAGAATATTACATCGTACAAAATAACGCTCGTGTTTAAATCCAAAACTCGATACCCCTTACCCACCCAGGTAATGTTTTTGTACCTACTCTCAATTAACACAGTAAAAAACTACACCACTCTCACCCTTATCCGCCCATACAAGATTTCCTTTTTTTTCTTTTTCTTTTTTTCCTCTCCCTCACCCGCTCTCTCTTTCTCTCAATTTGGGGTTAGTGCAAGCTATTTATAGGCAGAAGGAAGCTTGAAAAACGTCATTGCTCCCGTTACATGAAACACTCCTATTTTGCTTCTTCATCTATGTTGAAAATTCAACAATTCTCCCCCTTTTCAACACGGTCTTCTTTAGAGAGCATTTCAGCGAATCCGAGAATGAGAGTAACCCGTTCGTACATACCACGAACGTCCATTGGCCTTCCATGTAGCACCTACACATAATTCGAATCAAGAGTTCCGATCCTACCCCACTTGATTCATTCAGCGGCCAATCATATGTGCAGCTATGTTGAACCGACTCGACCCGTCGATTCCCGAAGAGGGACTTCGATGCAACCCCTTCTCCAGCAGGATTTCCCTTCTCACCATCGTCTCGCTCGAGCAATTTTCGTGAACCCATCGAAACCTGAGTATTATGTACCATACTCACGTCCAGACGATAATCTTTGCACTCTTCTCCCATTTGTAGGACCATTTCCGCCTATGTGTGATTTTCCAGACTCCCCCTGCTATGAAACCCCATAGCCCTGGAATCTGACTGGCTCAAGAATATTAAAAAGTACGCAACTTTGGGACAACGTCACACCACCCAAAATGCGCACCGCTCCACCAACCATTTTGATATTCCCCGTTCCAACACACCGAACAACACAACGATATCCATCGACCCATGGAGATCGAAAAACCGTTCGCATTTCCCTGAATGCATCAAAATATTCTCTTGGAGCAACCCCGAATTTAATATCCTTCTTCCTGAGAACGAGCGTCATCATTAGAGACCGTGAGAACGTCTCCAAGATAAACCGTGTGCTACCCTCATGTGGAATTTTCTTAGCCGCTTGTCCTTTTTCCTCCAAGATCGGACAATTTCTCCTGACGTGTCCCAACTCACCACATTTGTAGCATCACATGCCCTTCCCGCCTCCTGAATTTGGACCTGCTGTTCTCTCCAAATCCCTTGGCATGACACCTTCCTCTACGACTCTCTCTATGTATAGCCAATACCCGACTATCACCATAATTTGGCCGCATCCTCTTCAAAAGAGTTGACTCCACCATCCACTGCTTTCACTGGCTCGTACCGGAGGGTTGCGACCAAATTATCATCCGAATCAGGAAGAGATGTAAGAAGTAAAAGGGTCTTACTTCTTCCTCTTTCAACACATCTTGACCCCAAAATTTCTGTCATTTACTCCGACTTTTCCTCGTCTCCCATCAAAGTTTATATCCCCAGCCTTGACAAACGAGCACATCCTTCACTCTTCTCTGCCACAGAGTGAAACCTCCCGCACCAGCACATTGTCGCACTTTACTGTCATCCGTCGCTATTATCCTTACACAGATTTAACAGCCCGACCCAAATAGTACTGATCAGATAATTCTCAGGAAAGGCTATCGACCTGCCTCACAGCACTATTGCCATAACTCGCCAAAACTCCACCGCCGCACAAGCTCCGCCCGACACCGAGCATCTCATCATTGATAACCATCTTGTACAATTATTTCTTCAGCACAAGGCATCACCTCATTGAACCTAGCTCTGACACTGGCTCCCCCCGATCGATAATCCCTTCTGATATCTTTTCTGATGTGGAAGTTCAAACAATGCTGTAACCACAGAGCATACTTAGAATACAAGCAGGGCAAGGCTCTGATACCACTTGTTGGGGTTGAGTGGTAAATATTTAATTATGGGCTAGCGATAGTTGTATTTGGACCCCGCGACAGTTTATCGGGATATTAATTAAAGCCGAAATGACACCGAAAGAACATCGAGATTTTTACGTGGTTCGGCCAATACCGCCTACATCCACGGAGAGACAATAGTTTTACTATATTTGAGAATATTACATCGTACAAAATAACACTCGTGTTTAAACCCAAAACTCGAGACCCCTTACCCACCTGGGTAATGTTTTTGCACCTACTCTCAATTAACACAGTAAAAAACTACACCCACTCTCACCCTTATCCGCCTGGACAAGATTTCCCTTTTTTTTTTTTCTTTTTTCCTCTCATTTTCCTCTCCCTCACTCGCTCTCTCTTTCTCTCAATTTGGGCTGCATCTTCATCAACGAGCAGTGCAAGCTATTTATAGCCACAAGGAAGCTTGAAAAATGTCATTGCTCACGTCACATGAAACACTCCTATTTTGCTTCTTCATCTATGTTGAAAATTCAACAATTCTCCCCCTTTTCAACACGGTCTTCTTTAGAGAGCATTTCAGCGAACCCGAGAATGAGAGTAACCCGTTCGTACATACCACGAACATCCATTGGCCTTCCTTGTAGCACCTACACATAATTCGAATGAAGAATTCCGATCCTACCCCACTTGATTCATTCAGCGGCCAATCATATGTGCAGCTATGTTGAACCGACTCGACCCGTCGATTCCCGAAGAGGGAGTTCGATGCAACCCCATCTCCAGCAGGATTGCCCTTCTCACCATCGTCTTGCTCGAGCGATTTTCGTGAACCCATCGAAATCTGAGTACTATGTACCATACTCACGTCCAGACGATACAAATCTTTGCACTCTTCTCCCATTGGTAGGACCATATCCGCCTGTGTGTGATTTCCCAAACTCCCCCTGCTTTGAAACCCCATAGCCCTGGAATCTGACTGGCTCAAGAATATTAAAAACTACGCAACTTTGGAACAACGCCACACCACCCAAAATGCGCACTGCTCCACCAACCATTTTGATCTTCCCCGTTCCAACACACCGAACAACACAACGATATCCATTGACCCATGGAGATCGAAAAACCGTTCGCATTTCCCTGAACATATCAAAATATTCTCTTGGAGCAACCCCGAATTTAATATCCTTCTTCCTGAGAACGAGCGTCATCATTAGAGACCGTGAGAATGTCTCCAAGATAAACCGTGTGCTACCCTCATGTGGAATTTTCTTAGCCACTTGTCCTTTTTCCTCCAAGATCGGACAATTTCTCCTGACGTGTCCCGACCCACCACATTTGTAGCATCACATGCCCTTCCCGCCACCTGAATTTGGACCTGCTGCTCTCTCCAAGTCCCTTGGCATGACACCTTCCTCTACGACTCTCTCTATGTATAGCCAATACCCAACTATCACCATAATTTGGCCGCATCCTCTTTAAAAGAGTTGACTCCACCATCCACTGCTTTCACTGGCTCGTACCGGAGGGTTGCGACCAAATTATCATCCGAATCAGGAAGAGATGTAAGAAGTAAAAGGGTCTTACTTCTTCCTCTTTCAACACATCTTGACCCCAAAATTTCTGTCATTTACTCCGACTTTTCCTCGTCTCCCATCAAAGCTTATATCCCCAGCTTTGACAAAGGAGAACGTCCTTCACTCTTCTCTGCCACAGAGTGAAACTCTCGCACCAGTACATTGTCGCACTTTACTATCATCCGTCGCTATTATCCTTACACAGATTTAACAGCCCGTCCCAAATAGTACTGATCAGATAATTCCCAGGAAAGGCTATCGACCTGCCTCACAGCACTATTGCCATAACTCGCCAAAACTCCACCGCCGCACAAGCTCCGCCCGACACCGAGCATCTCATCAATGATAACCATCTTGTACAATTATTTCTTCAGCACAAGGCATCACCTCATTGAACATAGCTCTGACACTGGCTCCCCCCGATCGATAATCCTTCTGATATCTTTTCTGATTTGGAAGTTCAGACACTGTTGTAACCACAGAGCATACTTAGAATACCAGCAGGGCAAGGCTCTGATACCACTTGTTGGGGTTGAGTTGTAAATATTTAATTCTGGGCCAGCGATAGTTGTATTTGGACCCCGCGACAGTTTATCGGGATATTAATTAAAGTCGAAATGACACCGAAAGAACATCGAGATTTTTACGTGGTTCGGCCAATACCGCCTACATCCACGGAGAGACAATAGTTTTACTATATTTGAGAATATTACATCGTACAAAATAACGCTCGTGTTTAAACCCAAAACTCGAGATCCCTTACCCACCCGGGTAATGTTTTTGTACCTACTCTCAATTAACATAGTAAAAAACTACACCCACTCTCACCCTTATCCTCCTGGACAAGATTTCCCTTTTTTTCTTTTTCTTTTTTCCTCTCATTTTTCCTCTCCCTCACACGCTCTCTCTTTCTCTCAATTTGGGGTGCATCTTCATCAACGAGCAGTGCAAGCTATTTTTAAGCACAAGGAAGCTTGAAAAACGTCATTGCTCACGTCACATGAAACACTCCTATTTTGCTTCTTCATCTATGTTGAAAATTCAACAATTCTCCCCTTTTCAACACGATCTTCTTTAGAGAGCATTTCAGCGAACCCGAGAATGAGAGTAACCCGTTCGTACCACGAACGTCCATTGGCCTTCTTTGTAGCACCTACACATAATTCGAATCAAGAATTCCGATCCTACCCCACTTGATTCATTCAGCGGCCAACCATATGTGCAGCTATGTTGAACCGACTCGACCCGTCGATTCCCGAAGAGGGACTTCGATGCAACCCCATCTCCAGCAGGATTGCCCTTCTCATCATCGTCTGCCTTTATACCACGCTCGAGCGATTTTCGTGAACCCATCGAAATCTGAGTACTATGTACAATACTCACGTCCAGACGATACAAATTTTTGCACTCTTCTCCCATTGGTAGGACCATTTCCGCCTATGCGTGATTTCCCAAACCCCCCTGAAACCCCATAGCCCTGGAATCTGACTGGCTCAAGAATATTAAAAAGTACGCAACTTTGGGACAACGTCACACCACCCAAAATGCGCACCGCTCCACCAACCATTTTGATCTTCCCCGTTCCAACACACCGAACAACACAACGATATCCATCGACCCATGGAGATCGAAAAACCGTTCGCATTTCCCTGAACGCATCAAAATATTCTCTTGGAGCAACCCCGAATTTAATATCCTTCTTCCTGAGAACGAGCGTCATCATTAGAGACCATGAGAACGTCTCCAAGATAAACCGTGTGCTACCCTCATGTGGAATTTCTTAGCCGCTTGTCCTTTTCCTCCAAGATCGGACAATTTCTCCTGACGTGTCCCGACTCACCACATTTGTAGCATCACATGCCCTTCCCGCCACCTGAATTTGGACCCGCTGCTCTCTCCAAATCCCTTGGCATGACACCTTCCTCTACGACTCTCTCTATGTATAGCCAATACCCGACTATCACCATAATTTGACCGCATCCTCTTCAAAAGAGTTGACTCCACCATCCACTGCTTTCACTGGCTCGTACCGTAGGGTTGCGACCAAATTATCATCCGAATCAGGAAGAGATGTAAGAAGTAAAAGGGTATTACTTCTTCCTCTTTCAACACATCTTGACCCCAAAATTTCTGTCATTTACTCCGACTTTTCCTCGTCTCCCATCAAAGCTTATATCCCCAGCTTTGACAAACGAGCACATCCTTCACTCTTCTCTGCCACAGAGTGAAACCTCCCGCACCAGCACATTGTCACACTTTACCGTCATCCGTCGCTATTATCCTTACACAGATTTAACAGCCCGACCAAAATAGTACTGATCAGATAATTCTCAGGAAAGGCTATCGACCTGCCTCACAGCACTATTGCCATAACTCGCCAAAACTCCACCGCCGCACAAGCTCCACCCGACACCGAGCATCTCATCAATGATTACCATCTTGTACAATTATTTCTTCAGCACAAGGCATCACCTCATTGAACCTAGCTCTGACACTGGCTCCCCCTGATCGATAATCCCTTTTGATATCTTTTCTGATGTGGAAGTTCAGACACAGCTGCAACCACACAGCATACTTAGAATACCAGCAGGGCAAGACTCTGATACCACTTGTTGGGGTTGAGCGATAAATATTTAATTCTGGGCCAGCGATAGTTGTATTTGGACCCCGCGACAGTTTATCGGGATATTAATTAAAGCCGAAATGACACCGAAAGAACATCGAGATTTTTACGTGGTTCGGCCAATAACGCCTACATCCACGGAGAGACAATAGTTTTACTATATTTGAGAATATTACATCGTAAAAAATAACGCTCGTGTTTAAACCCAAAACTCGAGACCCCTTACCCACCCGGGTAATGTTTTTGTACCTACTCTCAATTAACACAGTAAAAAACTACACCCACTCTCACCCTTATCCGCCCAGACAAGATTTCCCTTTTTTTCTTTTCCTTTTTTCCTCTCATTTTTCCTCTCCCTCACTCGCTCTCTCTTTCTCTCAATTTGGGGTGCATCTTCATCAACGAGCAGTGCAAGCTATTTATAGGCACAAGGAAGCTTGAAAAACGTCATTGCTCACGTCACATGAAACACTCCTTTTTTGCTCATTCATCTATGTTGAAAATTCAACATACGTCACTAGGGTATTAGTACAACGTGTGGGTCACACACCCTGCATAAGAAAGAATGAGAAATGGGCTCGAAGATTATATATAGATCGATGAAAGTTGGGGAGATGATAATTTCGTTACTTGGAGACAATAATGGAGCATTAAGTTAGTGGAGATAAAAACGTCCCTCAGAGGGGAGGTGAATTAGGCTTATAAAATTTTGTGCTTCTTGTTTTCGAAATTCTAGTATGTAGTGACTTAGAGAGATGCCTACTAATGATTGCGATGAGTATGCCTGATATATCCTAGTTACGTCGGATGTGTGTCGGGTCTGTCTCACAACGATCAAATAATAACTGAAAAGTAAATTGCGAGACAGAATTTTTATAGATGTTATATCCCCAACTGGGATTTACTCATCTCCTTGGGGTTTGCTCCCGAAAAGTTTAACCAATCATTATAATGCACCGTAGCTGGATACAAAACTGATTGATTAGCCCAATACACAACCGAAACAAGTCGAACACTAACCACACTAGGTTACCACACGCTGAGTTTCGTTCTTCGGAATCTTCCGATCCCGACAGACACATCTCGCTACCGAAGGGCCCCCGGAACTCGTCATTCCCTTCACGTGTGCCTAAACGTCGACCTTGCCTCCTTGGTATTGCTCACGTCCGAAGACAAGACGTCCGAAGACAGAATATATGGTGGATGTAGGAATAACGGGATGAATCACTCGTGCAGTGATCGAATTGCAAGTTAAAGCTCAGTATGGCAGAAAGCTATCGCAAATGAAGGCTCAGGAATCTCTCAGTAGTGTTTCTGATAAAAAATTTTGTAGTCGTAGGTTCGCAAATTCTAAGTTCCTCGAAATTATGAAGTGTAGCATATATATAAACCGTTTCAATCAGCACTTCACATGGAAAATCATATCACATAATAATCATCAAATCAGGCATAATTTCCATGCAATTTTCGAGAGTCAACATGCCATATAAATCGTGCTCTTAATCATGCCATATAAATCGTGCTCTTAATAAATCATCACAACGGTCATGAGCACATTAAAGCATGATTATATTCCATATAAAGCTCAGATTCGTTCTCAAGGCATATTCAATCACTTCGACTTATATTTACCATAACAGAACTTTCCATAAGTGATTCCCTGCTATCTGTTTCTAGAATAAATCAGTCCAGATTTACTTTCCAAGTATAGCACACGAGATAGCATCAGATCATCATGTTTTCCATATACAGCTCTTAATATTAAATCATTATATTTATCATGCTTAGCACATAAATTAGATCAGAGCATATCTTATTCGAATTATCATATCATGGCATAGCTTCCATATTTCAAAGATATTTACCAATATTCATATACTAGCACGTCATCCACAAAGTCAATCAAATCAAATCTTTCCTAAATATAGTATTCCATTAAGTGTAAGAAAGATCTCAAATTGATTTCGCACATTTAAATCAGTTGGATGCATGCAGACGATTTTCTACTCGATTTCATCCAGGAATAAACAAGTATCAACGGATATATCACTTTCCATATACAAACAACATATTTTCCTTTTATAACTCAGTAGGATATCTCATGCGTTATTTCCATATATAGCATAGAACGATATATCCTATCATATAGGTGTCTATAACATGCAATCACCTAGTTTCACCAAATAATCACAAAATCACATGTGAATCAAATATTCAACAATTTAAACAATTTAAGCTCACATATAGTGCATGATCGATTATTATCGTGAACTTAGACGTTATATTGATCACAAGTCGAATTGCTTAATTTATAGACCTATACAATTACATAGTTCATCAAAATTCTCTAACGCTCATGGACCAAAAAGGTCAACATTAGTATTGAAATAAACAGTTAATGATCATGGGTCATCCTTTCTAGGCTCAAATGTTGGTATGCATATTTTTTAGGGCTTATTAAATTTCAGGCCCCATTAGCAAGTTTGGTTAGAAATCAGGCCCCATTAATGTTTGGGTTAAGAGAAGGACCCAATTTAAGGTTTTATTAGAGTTCAGGCCCGAAATGCTGCAAAAAAGACTCTTTTTACCCTTGTTAATTCAGCTTTTCCGCCCAAAACACGGACCTGCTTATTCGATACCACTTCATTGCAATCTGGTACCACATTATTTTGGTATATTTTATTATTCCGATTTGGGTAACACTTCTTATGATAATTATACCACTTTACTCCTTTTAAGTACCACATCGGCTAATATTAAATACTAAATGTACCACTTTATCGCAATCTGGTACACATTATTTTTAAATGTACCAAATGTACCACTTTATCGCAATCTGATACCACTTTATCGCAATCTGGTACCACTTTATCGCAATCTGATACCAAACTGCTAATTATACCACTTTTCTCCACTTAGTACCACATCTTCTAAAACTAATACCAAATGATAATAAGTAATACCTTGTACCAGTTTTTGGTAACAATTCATATGGTAAATATACCACTTTATGCTTTTCTAATACCAAATCATTTGAAATAAATACCACATGACAATAAGTAATAGCTCGTACCAGCAGAGTAACAATTCATATGGTAATTATACCACTTTATGCCTTTCTGATACCAAATTATCATTTGAAATAAATAGCGCATGAGGATAAGTAATATCTCGTTAGTTGATTACCAATTCATATGGTAATTATACCATTTTATGCCTTTCTGATACCAAATCATTTGAAATAAATATCACATGAGAATAATTAATATTTCGTACCAGATGATAACAATTCATATGGTAATTGTACCACTTTACTCTTTTCTAGTACCAGTTTTATTAACGACCAATGGTAATTATACCACTTTCCTCCTTTTTCGTACCACATCGTCTAAAATGTATACCAAAAGATAATAAACACCTAATGGCATTTTCGTCAAATCACTGTTTATGTCCTTTACTTTGAATTTTATGAAAAGTAGGTCCTTGAAACTATGTTTTATATGAGTAGGGCCTGAAATCAAACCAAAATTAAAATAGGGGCCTGAAATCGAAAGCTCTCTATTTTCTAATCATTGAGAAATTTTTTTTAACATTGGCAATTGATAAAACATAAAACCCAGCATATTTGCTTGTACGAATTACAGGTATTAATGATGACATATTTTGACCTTAAGGTATACCCTTAGAGGGAGCATGACCAAGAAAATGCATCCATAGATATTACATATTAAATATACATACATGGCACGAAAGGAGGTGTACTACACACCCCTTAATATTAACTTCATCTCACGCGTGGACTGTAATTGTTCCAACTTCATATACGTGAAGGAGACAACCCTTTTACATGCAATAGAAAACACCTACCCAAACTATTAGCAGCACAAAAAAGAGCGAAGAAGTAAAGTAAAACTGCGTACGTAATTGACCTCACGAGATTGCAACGCAACGCATTTAATGACACATAAAACCCTAGCTTGCTATGTGTATTTCTAATGCTAATCAAGTATAGAATTCTCAGCTATGGGCTGCTGCTATATAAATAGATTAACCTCAATGAACTTCATCAGATACATGAAAACAATCAATCCAAAAAAGCGCAATTCTTGAAGTTAATTCGACTGCACATCATTTCAAGAAGTATGCCTCACATAGCCGTGGAGAGGAATAGGAGGAGACAAATGAATGAAAATCTCAAGGTTTTACGCTCCATGACTCCATGCTTCTACATAAAAAGGGTAGACATTGATGCTAATCTCGATTATATATCTGCATATATGTCTCTAACTCTCTTGTTAAGACTCGATTAATTTTCTATTATTTGAGAAGAGCGATCAAGCGTCGATCATAGGAGGAGTAATAGAGTTCGTAAAGGAACTAAAGCTCATTCTCCAATCGTTGGAGGCTAAGAAGAGAAGGAAGAGCTTAAGCCCTTCGCCAAGTCCCAGGCAACCGTCGATGTTGATTCAACAAGCGAGTCCTAATCATCCTCCCCAATTATTCTTCGGTGCACAAAATGAAAATAATTTCAAGGACCTCGGCGGCGCGTGCTGCAACTCTCCAGTTGCTGACGTGGAGGCCAAAATCTCGGGCTCGAACGTCCTCTTGAGGACTATATCGAGGCGAAATCCTGGTCAGATTGTGAAGATCATCAGCGTTCTTGAGAGGCTTTCGTTTGAGATTCTACGCCTGAATATCAGCAGCATGGAAGATACTGTTTTGCACTCCTTTGTGGTCAAGGTATAAACAAGAGCTAAGCCTAGATATGATGTACCTAATATGATATATCGCTTTTATATCGTATGTAATTCAATCGATAGTCTTTATTATTATAAGCCTGTAATAATTTTCTTGTCAACAGATAGGGATGGAGTGTCGTGTGACTGTGGAGGAGCTTGCGCTTGAGATTCAGCAAAGCTTTCAGCCGCCGTGATGAATCACACGTAGAAAATGGGATATTAGTACACACATTTTATAGCAGGTTTATGTATCAAGAACTGTGTAATAATGCGAACATTATACTTCATATTTCTTAGTTGATGTATATTATTGCACCTTAATCTTTTTAGATAGTTGAATTTACTAATACTATAAAACTCTATAAATGAATACTCTATAAATTATAAACTCTCCAAATCAACTGAGTAGCAGCCACCGATCAATACACAACCTGACAACTCTTTCTATGTATTGGGGATGGGGTTGCAGAAAAAAGGATTTAGAGCCGTTCTAACCGCCGGTTAACACGGTTACCGCCGGTTTTTTCTTCTTTTTTTGTTTAATTTTTTTTAACATTTTCCAACGGCGCCATTTTCAAAAACTTGAATTTTGATTTTTTTGTTAATAATCTAACCGCCGGTTACCTAACCGGCTGTTGGCGGTTGGTCCAACCGCCCCGTAACCGGCAACCTACGGTTGCCTGTTACGGTTATTAACTGTAACCGGCGGTTAGTCCGGTTAGCCGCCGGTTACGGTTTATTTTGAGCATGTCTAGCCGCCACCAAACCATGGAAGCAGAGAACATGATATAGTTGTGTTTTTATCCCTATTTGCATCTGAGATATCTTCGAATGTAGTTTTAAAAATTGTTTGGTATCCATTTACCATTATTATTGAAACTAAATCAGCTGAGCAGCAGCCACCAATCAATACACAACCTGACTACTCTTTCTCAGTATTAGGGCGCATCGAAGGGGTTTTTTCATCGGTTATTTCTCATCACATAACGGCACAGCTGTTAGCATTCTCATCGCTGAACATGGAATAACGGTCGCCGTCGCTCGGCTGTTGAGGGTATGGGTGGTAAGGCTGCTGGTGATAGGGCGGCGGCGCATAGCTCAGCGAAGGCGGCGTAGGAGCATACATCATCGGCTGAAACCTCTCATTACCATTGGCGCGTTGCTGCTGCTGCATCATCATCGCCGCCTGATAGTACTCCGGCCCTGGCCCACCGCCGCCGCCAGCCATAGGGACGAAATTGCCCATGTGGGCCGTCGATTGATGGACCATCGGACCCATGTGAGTCACACCACCTTGATTTGGGTTCACAGGCTGAGGCACGCCGCCGTTGCCATGAGGTGGTGGCCTACGGTTCATCCCACCGCCAATTTTCTTGGCACCGCCGCCGTTGCCACCACCACCACCACCGCTACCTTGAGTGGGGATGTTGGCCAAATTTCCGTTCCCGTGGCCACCTTTCTTGTTGCCAGCGATGGGTCCCACGCTAGCACCGCCGTGGTTGCCCTTCATCATGGGCTTCGTCTTGTTCGAAGGCACCCCATCGTCGAACTCCTCGCCTGAAACCTCCTCGTCGTCATCATCATCATCTTCATCGCTCAAGCCATCATCTTCTGGGACGTTGAGCTTCACAGCCTTGTGGTTCTGATTGTTGTTCGTAGGCATCATCATCCTCATGTGGTTGGGAGGACCTTTTTGTCCTTTCATCTGCTGCAGGTGTTGAAGTTGCTGCTGATACTGTGTTTTTTGTCCTCCACCGCCGCCGCCGTTGACAGGCGGTGGAGCACCTTTGCCGCCGCCGTTATGCTGCTGCTGCTGACCCTTGTTGTTAGAAGCTTTGCCATTATTATTACCAATTTGCAGATTCTTCGTGTGGTTGGGCCACAGCTCAGCATGTTTGCCATTCTTGGTAAGCTTCTTGATCAGAGTGTCGGCGTCGACGTTGCCTGAAACAGTGACTTTGTTTTCCTCTGCTTCGATTTTTGAGGTGTAAACACCTGCAAAAAAAAAAAAAAAAAAGATTCGATTTTTAGCAAATATACGTGCACGAGAGCGTGCCAAGAAGAAGACAAAGTGCTCTGCTTTTTTTTTTTTTTTTTTCTCCAAGAAACAGGGCAGACATTGAGAGCGAATAAAAACAGAAGTATACATACCATCGATCTTCTGCAAGATTTTCTTCACTTTTTTCTTACACCCTTCACAGTGGATATGGACTTTCAGAACGCTAGTCTGCGTGAACAATGAAAGCCCAAGAGAACAGACGATTAAACAAAAACAGAGAGAGAACATTTTCCCTTCAATCATTGAGTTGAAAGCAACTGACGTGGTAATGAAAAGAAGAAAAAGGAAATGATGGTAATAGCTCCCAGGCCATCAACAGTGAATAAAAGAGAGAGAGAGAGAGATGAGAAGAATACCTTGATCTTCAGAAACTCTTCTTTGCTCATCTCTGTATAGCTCTCGAAGCCCAAGAACAGAGAATCCGAAATAACAATCAAACAGGGGTTGTCAGATCTGAGCCAAGAAATCAAATGTCACCACATTCCTTCGACGACAAAAAAAAAAAAGAGAGAGAGATTTGCAAATGATGAACCACAACTCGTAGCATAAAGAACAGAACAAGCAAAGAAGAGAAAAAAAAAGATAGCTCTTCAACAAAACGTTCATTAATGAAGAAGACCTTCTCTGTGTTTAGTCTCTGGTTTCCTCCATTTCAGAGACAGAGGAAGAGAGACGAAGGAGTTGATGAGAGGAGGACTCAATTTCTAAACAAAAACAAATTGCAGAGAGGCACAGAAAAGTGGTACAAACACTCTTACTACCTTGGCTTTGAGGCTTCATTAATGGGATACATATTTTATATATATACAAAAAGAAAAAAAAATATTAAAGGTATAGTGCTTTTCAAACTCCATTAAGCTGCAAGGCTATTCAAAATTAACAACATTAAGGCATGAAGATACGGAATTAACCCACCTCCCAAAACTCTTGCTCGTAGGTTATCACACTCTTCGAAAGCTTGCCGCTGTAATGAAGCTTTTAGACTAGGTTAGCTTGGTTTTATATAGGGTTTGAAAGTTTTGGATTGCCTTAAATAATTTAATGTTTCCTTCTCATAGTTTTTCTTGGTCAATGTAATTGATTACATTAGAGAAAACTGTAATCCAAATCCGAGCATTTAATACAAGTCTCCTAGTCAGATTTCCACACTCTAATAACTGATTATTACAATAAATTTTGTCACTGACTTCGGGATTTTGTAGCAATCTGGACATCCTTTATTATTTAGTATGATTTGATGGTAAATATTTTTTGGCAGCTTATAAGTAATTTCATTTACATTTTGATTGACTTTCTCGGATTTCTCTTTGTAGTAATTGTGTTTGAATATCTGACATAATTGATGAGAATTTTCTTTGAAATTTCTTGGTAAAGTATGAGTAGATCGTCGTATGATCTTGAAATGAATTTGGAAATCACCTGTCTGTTTGAAAGGGTAGTTTCGTTTATTTTACATGGAAAGTTGATTTGAGTTTCTTTGAGATTGATACGATAATGATAATAAACATCCTGTCAATTACAGTCACATTAATAATTGGAGATAACGTGGAGCTAATATCCAAGTCTCGTAAATATATATCGTCTACCACTATATTATAACACATGAAAATTGAAAAACAATTGAAACTTGAAAAACAATTGCGATCGAGTTGGTAAACTTTACGTCCCTTTCCCGCCGAAAAAACAAACAACATACGTCCTTTTGCATGCAATCTATTTATATTCTTTCTATACATATTGTTCCCCAACGTATGTATTGAGATAACATACATCGTGCTTTCTAACTAGTACTTTCTTGCACACCTCGATGTGTGTGCTTAAAATACAATCATATTGAAATTATTTTAGATCTTAAATCACAATTTCTACTGTTTAAGATGAAATATAAATTTCAAATATATAAAAAGAAACTTAGTTTTAGAGGCATAAGTACAGTAAATAAAAAAAATTAGAAGTGATGAATTACTCAATTAATTAAATTGTAAATGAGGGACTAAATTACAAATAATTTACATACCAAACTGGGGCAGTTTTTATCCACCCCTCACCAATTATATAATATATATACTAGTTTTTTTACCCCTGCAAATGCACGGTATTAAATATATATAATTATTATTTAATGGTAGGAATATTAAATTATATATTTAGAGTGGGTAGTTATTGTACACATGGGATAATGGATAGTTTTTATTGTTTATATTTAATTTATTATAATTAATTATATTTGTCACGTGCGCAATGAGATCACTCCTACATTTCTATTCTTATAGATAAGATATATTATAGATGATGGTGCAACAGTATAATTAACTATAGAAATATGATTAAATAGAACGTGTGTACCATTTAAACATTTATTTATGATTTATAATATAATAGTATGATAACCACAACCCCATGACATTTTCTTAAAAGGCTAAACCATTATGAACCCTTGCGCTTTTGTCCTTGCATCGCATGTGTACTATTCGAGTCACTAGGTTCCGACTATAAAAGAAATATGATATGGTTACTAAAAAAAAAAAAAAAATCAAAAACCGTAAAATTTGATTCTTCACAAATAATAAATTAGATAGAGGAAAATTTACAAATAATAACTTTTCGAAAGTAAATGGTTTATTTAGTATTGCTTCCTATTCACTCAAATTATCATGCACTCCCTTTTTTCTCATCCGTATTGTGTTTCTCCCTTTTTCCATATTTCTACATCTCTTTCGATTTCGTTTATTTTTGCGACGTACTTAATTACATAATTTATGTACTATGGTGCTTTGTTTGAAGACTCTTAGTTTTTAGGCATTATGATAATCATATAAAAAATTAAACGTCTAAACATTATTGTTGATATCCACGGACGGATGTACGGAACAGATGTGTTTCTTTTATTTATCACCTATGTGTACTTAAATGGAAAAACAAACATGGGAAGGAAGGAATCCATCGTCTTGCGTGTTTTATTTATGGGTTAACGAAATTTTTATTTCCCAACAAAGAAAATATGAAAAATGGGTATACTTGATCAAATGAATCACAAGTCAGGTAGCTTTCATGTGCTATATATATGTAGCCACTGGTCTCTGAATTTTGTATTGAAGATGCAATGAACGCATATATATATATATATATATATATATATATGTATAGATAAAATGAATTGATAGGAGTCTGCTAAGGACAGTCTCACATTACTGCAATGGTCCATCTTGAGACACACGTACTATAAACATATGTGAGTGTGTGCATTGGTGTATGTTGAAGGAAGTACGTTATGTACTAAAGAAGCTCACTGGAAAAAATTTTGAGAAATACATCTATCTACACAGTCTACCTACCAACTGCGAAGAAGAAGAGAAGCTACCAGACTATGTATCGACACTTTCACGATACGTTCCAATATATATTGTTGCGTGTTTAGTGTCAATCGATTGAATGCTTAACAAGTTCTTAGAGTAAAATCAATCCTCGTAATTGTTTGAATCGAATGATAACGAAAATGAAAACTGAACCAGTTTACGTGGTTCGGCTAGTGATATCTAGCCTACATCCACGGGCCATGGATCAAATCTTTATTGATGTTATCAGGGGCGATTTACAGCTCTCATGGGGATCTCTCACTTTCATGTTCACAACCTTTCGCGATTCACTCAAGAAAGAAAAGTTACGCACAGTGCAAAGTTCCACGATCTCACGATGAAAATCTGTTTTTCCTCATGCTCTTCTCAACAGAATCATGTGACACTGTTTTATCCAAATCCAATAATAAGCCAGCTCATAAAACGTCTTCAGTCTCAGCAATTCTATAAGTGGCTTCCCAATTCATCCAGCTCAGCAAATCATAAGTCGCTAGAACGGCTTCGAATCAAGATAAGTTCTTCAGCAACTCAATTCTTCAAAAGAACCATTTGCCGAGCTTCAGTGTTCTTGAATTAACTCCCACAAATCTCCACCTTAATTCACTAACACCATCTCTGATCCTCAGCACTCGGCCCCTTCGATCACAGAAAATAGGCACACCCAACCAGCTCTAGGCAATATTCAAATTTCTGACTTGAAACTGGTTTGGTAAACATGTCAGCGGGATTATGTTCCGTTGAGATTTCCTGACGCCAATCTCCCGACTCCACAATGTCTCGAATGAAATGAATTCTTACATCAACGTGCTTTGTCCGCTCATGATGTACATTGTCCTTCGCAAAGTGCACAGCTCCTGAATTGTCACAGAACACGTTCACTTTCAGCTGATTTGCCACAAGAAATTCACGAGTGAGTCCCTTTAGCCAAATGGCCTCTTTTGCTGCTTTGACTAATGCTATATACTCCGCCTCTGCTGTTGACAGCGCAACCACGATGGCTTTCTGGTGAAAACGTATACGGTTAAAGGCTTCCTGGTATCAATACATCCAGCGTAGTCAGAGTGGACTAACCCCTCAATCATACAATTTCTGCCATCAGTATGCTGTTTTCTTTTGAAAACCAAGCCCCTGCTCAATGAACCTCAGGCATATCTCAGTACCCATTTTAAAGCCCTTCAATGGTCCCTTCTTGGCTGAGCCATAAAGCGACTAACAACGCTGACCCAGTATGCTAGGTCTGGTCTGGTACAGACCATGGCATACATGAACATGAGTGTTCCCACGACATTTGCATATGGTATTTGGTTCATATACGCCTCCTCTTCCTTCGTGAGACCCTCTGCTGATTTACTGAGCTTAAAGTGAGCTCCCAATGGTGTCACGACAGCTTTAGAATCGCTCATCTCAAACCTTTTTAGAACAGATGCTAGGTAGCTTTTCTGATGCAGCTTTAACTAATTTCTGGTCGTGTCTCGATCCATTTCCATCCCAAGAATCATCCTTGCTGGCCCAAGATCTTTCATCTCAACTCGGACTTAAGAAGCTCCTTTACAGTCCCTATTTCTTCTTTGCTTTCACACGCCACCAGCATATCATCGACGTATAAAAGCAAATAACAGGTTTTCATGTTTGAGCATATTTCTATATAGATGAAGGGATCGTACTTGCTTCTCTTGAATTTATTCTTGATCATAAACTGATCGAACCTTTTATTCCATTGTCTTGGACTTTGATTAAGCCCATACAACGACCTCTTCAGCAGACAAACCATCTCCTCGTCGCCTTGCTTAACATACCCCTCCGGTTGAGTCATGTTTATGGTTTCTTCCGATCCGCCATAGAGAAAAGTCGTCTTTACGTCTATTTGCTCGAGCTCAACGTTGAACTGTGTTACAACGACAACATCAGTCTCATCGACCTTTGTTTCACCACAGGGGAAAAATGTCATTATAATATATCCCCTCCTTCTGAGTGAAGCCGCGAGCAACCAACCGTGCTTTATAACGGACTTTGAAGTCGCTTTCCTATTTCTTATAAATCCATTTGCAGGTTACAAGCTTTTGGTTCTTGGGCTTTTGAACTAGTTCCATGTGTTGTTTTTAATCAAGGAAACCATTTCTTCTTTCAATGCAGACCTCCAGTGAACCTTTTCAGCACTTCGTAACGCTTCATGGTATGACTTTGGCTCGCTCCCAGCTTCTTCTGCCATTATAAAAGCAAAAGCTATGATATCAGCCTCCCCGTAACGCTTAGGTGCGCTTGCTTCCCTTCGCAGCTAACACGGGCCAACATATAATCAGCTTCAGGTCTGAAATTTTCTCTATTCATCTCAGTTTCTACATTCTCTGGCTCGCTTTCTGTCTCATGATCCGGTTCCTCAGCTAGATCATCAAGATTGTCATCGTGTCTTGTATTCGATTTTCCAAGCTCCACCTCAAACTGAGTTTTCCCTAAGAAATCAGCCCCATTCATCATCTTAGTCCTTTCATCAACAGAATTTCTAGCTACGAATTTAGCCATGACAGATTCTGAATATACTACGTATCTTCTCAGAAAACACTTGCTCGTTCCCGGTTCCAGACTCCACAATTTATAGCCTTGACACCTTCGGGGTATCCTATGAAGATAGCTTTGACTGCTCGAGGCTCAAGCTTGTCCCCCTTAACATGTGCATAAGCAACACATTCGAAAACTTTCAGGTGCTCTAGGCTTGGTTTTGAACCGGATCAAAATTTCTTGAGGAGTTTTACATTTCAGAGCTGTAGACGGGCAACGATTCACAAGATATTGCGGCTGTTGTTAATGCTTCTGCCCAAAAAGATTTAGGTAGTCCAGCACTTAATAACATGCACCTCATTCGATCTTGTAACGTTCGATGCATTCTCTCGGCCAAACCGTTTTGTTGAGGTGTGTAGGGAACCGTTCGATGCCTTGTAATTCCCTCCGCTTCACAGTATGAGTTGAATTCATTTGAGCAGAACTCTAGTCCATGGTCTGTTCTCAACACCTTCACCTCCCTCCCTCTTTGCAGCTCAATAGATTTCTTCCAGCAGACGAACCTCTCAAACGCTTGATCATTTGATTTCAAGACAAGTGTCCATACCTTTCTCGAATAATCGTCTATAATGGTCATGAAATACCTTGCTCCACCATGCGACTTGATCGAGGCTGGCCCCCAAAGGTCTGAATGCAAGTAATCAAGGGGTCCTTTGGTGATGTGCCTCCCTGTTTCGAAACTCACCCTACGATGTTTCCCAAAGATGCACATTTCACAGAACTCTAGCTTATCTATCTTGTCCTTTCCAAATAACCCTTGCTTTGATAGCTCTTGGATACCTCAATCATTGACATGCCCAAGTCTTTTATGCCATAGACTTGTCATATTATCACAATCATCTGCAACAGATGCTGTCCCAATAATAGTCGACCCAAGGAATGAATAAGCACCATTTCCCTTAACACCTTTCATAACCAACATTAATCCTTTAAGCACTTTCATCTAGCCATCTCTAGTGTCTATGCAGTAACCGAGATCGTCTAACATGCCTGCAGATATCAGGTTCCTTTTCAGATCAGGGATATACCTCACATCATGCAAAGTCACCTCGCTTCCTGTATGCACTCGCAGCCTTACTGTGCCCATGCCACGAATTTCACAGGTGTATCATGCACTCCTTATGTTTATCAGATTCAATCACATTCAATACTTCAGCTGATTCGTACCAATCAGCCCCAGCAGATGCTTCTCCTTGCTCCTTTATTTTATGCTGAACTTGCTATTTTCTTTGAGGACATAGCCGCCTTATGTGCCCTCCTGCGTGGCAATAAGAGCATTTTATTTTTGCCTTCGATTAAACCTTGATTTTCTGCCTCCTTTCTTGACCTCCTTTGTATAAGTTCTGCCCCGAACATTCAAGCTTTCACCAGAACCCTGTGGTTTGATCTTAGTTCGCTCGTTCAACTCCCTCGAGTGAATAGCAGAGAGTACATCCTCGAGACTTAACTCTTCGTGTGCATAAAGTAAAGTTTCCTTGAAATGATCATAGCTTTTAGGAAGTGAACTCAACAACAACACGACTTGATCCTAATCTGCAATCTTGACCTCAATATTTTCCAGATCTAAGATTAGTTTCGATCATTTATCTAGCTGCTCTTCAATAGGTTTATCATCTTGCATTTTATGAATATAAAGCCTGCTTCAGATACAATCGATTCGCCAAAGATTTAGTCATGTATAGACTCTCCAACTTCGTCCATAGACAAGCCGCAGTGTCTCCTTTGAAACCTATCTCAGGACCTTATCGCCTAAATAAAGGATTATGACGCTGTGAGCCTTATCGATCATGGCTTTCTTCTCCCCTGGGGACAGTGCTGCAACCATCAAACTCCTCCTTCAGCACCTCAATCAGTCCTTGCTGTGTGAGTAGAGCTCTCATCTTCATCCTCCACAAGCTAAAATCATTCTGCCCGCTGAACTTCTCAACATCGAAACGTGCCGAGCTCATCTTCCTCGTTTGAATCTCCACGCTCATCGCAGCACTTGTTGCGTGTTTAGTGTCAATCGATCGAATGCTTAACAAGTTCTTAGATTAAAATCAATCCCCGCAACTATTTGAATCGAATGATAACGAAAATGAAAACTGAACCAGACAAAAACACAAGCAGTTTACGTGGTTCGGCAAGTGATATCTAGCCTACATCCACGGGCCAAGGATCAAAGCTTTATTGATGTTATCAGGTGCGATTTATAGCTCTCATGGGGATCTCTCACTTTCGTGTTTACAACCTTTCGTGATTCGCTCAAGAATCTTGAACAGATGAAAATCTGTTTTTCGTCATGCTCTTCTCAACACGTTCACGTGACACTGTTTTATCCAAATCCAATAATAAGCCAGCTCATATAACGTCTTCAGCCTCAACAATTCTCAACAGGATCATGTGACGAACTCTGTATAAATTCTATCCTTGAGATAAGGTAAAGCTAAGGTAATAATTCGATCTTGATCTCTAGAATGCTTCGATGATCTCTCTACAGATTGGGCACTTGTTCGATTGAACCCTTAATGCCTTGGCACATTCGCGGCACATACACTATCCCAAAGTACTTCGATTAGGGGACATTATATTACAAGGGAAAAAAGAAGCAGTAACTTCTTGACATAAACTATAATGTTCTTTCTTTACTTACCATGTGTCTGCATGGTAGAACAGTTATATCCTTCAGTTTAGTATTACCTTGAAAAGCTTGAAGATGATTACTCGGAGTGGTGTATGTGTAATCAGAGAGAACAGCATGAAGGGAAAACAAGATATTTTTATATTAGATAATGATAAAGATCAGCTTATGTTTATATAAAGCCTTAAGCTACAGTCGATGATGAAAGTAAATTACATTCTTTGTCCCTAATTACAAATAAGAATTCATCAAACAATCTTCATCTCCATCGATCAGTAGAGCTCGATTCATCTTCACTCATGGCCAAGCTGATATATCTATTTGAGCTTGAATAATCCAACACCCCCTGAAAGATGGACGATATATATTGATAATCGACATCTTGGATAACCGTGAGTTTAGTATAATCGCTGCAAAGGTTTGGTGAGAATATCTGCTAGCTGCAAATCACTTCGAACTGGTAATAACTTGATATGAACCATATTTAAATGATGTCGAACGAAGTGGCAATCAACTTCAATGTGTTTGCTAAGTTTGTGAAACCTCGGATTGGATGCAAGCTGAATTGCGGACCTATTATCACAATATATCGTAGGAACTTGTTCAGGTGCGTACCCAATTTCATCTAGTAGCTATCTTAACCAAAGAACTTCGCTAGTTACAGCTCCTAATGCCCTGTACTCTGCTTCCGTGGACGAGCGTGCTATAGTCGGTTATTTCTTTGATTTCCACGACACTAGGAATACCAAGAAAATGCAAGCCCGGTTACAGACTTCCTTGAATCGGAACACGTTGCCCAATCGGAGTCCGAGAAAGCTTTAATTTGTAGCTGTGAATTCGCTGACATGAACAGTCCTTGTCCAAGTGTGGACTTGAGATAACGCAGAAGGTGATGAACTGCCTTGAGGTGTGAGCTTCGAGGGCTGCTTATATACTGGCTTAGCTTATGTACTGCAAAAGAGATATCTGGTCTTGTAAAAGTGAGGTAAAGCAACCGCCCAATAAGGCGTCGGTATGGCGCTGGATTCTCCAGTAGTTCTCCTTCTGAAGCTGAAAGTTTTACTTTTGGATCCATTGGTGTGGCTAATGGCTTGCACGCAAGGTAGCCCTCATCTTCTAAAAGCTTCATCGTATATTGTCTCTGCGAAACAGAAACAGATATTCCCTCCACTTGCCTAGCAATTTCCAACCCAAGGAAATACTTCAATACACCTAAATCTTTGAGCTTGAACATGTCATGCAAGAGTTGTTTGGCTGCATTAATTTCTTCCAAGGAGGGACCTGCAAGGATCAAATCATCAACATAAACCAAAATAATGATAGTTTTCATACCTGATCCTTTCACAAACAAGGTGTGATCAGATTCTATTTGTTTGAAACTGGAAAGCAGCAACGATTGAGAAAGCTTGGAGTTCCATTGTCTAGACGCTTGCTTTAGACCATATATAGATTTTCCAAGCTTGCAAACGAGTTTCTGAGCATTTCTTTGATTTTCATGAGGATGTCCTCCAATTGGTAGGTCCATATAAACCACCTCAAGCAATTCTCCATTTAAAAATGCATTGTCAACATCCATATGAAATAAATTCCAATTCTTTAAAGCTGCCAAACTTAACACTACTTTGATTGTACTTGATTTCGCCACCGGTGGAAAGATATCAATAAAATCAACTCCTTCTTGTTGATTATATCCTTTTGCCACCAAACGAGCTTGAATCTTTCAATAGAACCATCAGCATGCCTCTTGATCTTATATATCCATCGACAGTCGATTGAATGTTTATCTTTGGGTAGCGGAACAACCGACCAAGTCTGATTATGTTCCAAGGCTTGTAACTCTTCTTTCATGGCTCTTCTCCACTCCCCGTGCTTCACAGCCTGATGATAGAACTGCGGCCCTTGATTATCAGAAATATTTAAAACGAAGGTTTTATACTGTTCGGACAATTTATCAAAGGATACAATGTCTGAAAGAGGATATGGGCTGTTCAGTTCATATGTAGAATTGCAGTAGAAGTCCCTTAAATGCGAAGGAAATTTAGATTGTCTAGATGATATTCGGACAGTATGCGGATTGGCTACAGAATCATTTGTGGGCAGCAACTCATTATCTTGTTGTCCAATTGATTGATGATACTCTGGTCCCTGTGATGTTGTTACGCCTTCATCTGTATTGTTTAACGAAGCTTCAAAATCTGAAGCATCCTGGCTTAAAATCAGCATAAAGCTTAGGCAAAGCAAATCTGGAAATGATCTTTTAGTCTGATCCTTACTCATTTCATGTCATGGAAAAACATGCTCGTAGAACTTAACATCCCTAGTTATAAAAATCTACTTTGTTTGTAAGTCCATCACATTATAAGCTTTCATACCATTCGGATAACCTACAAAGATACAAGACTTATTAGCCCTTGGTTCAAACTTCCTGTTTGCAGCCAAGGTTGAAAGCATAATACAAACAACCAAATGACCTTTATAATCTACTGACTTGCTAAACAACAACTCATATGGGGATTTATTTTTTAGAATAGCAGACGATGTCCTATTTATAAGAAATGTAGCTGTTAAAATACACTCATTCCAGTAATCTAAAGTAAGTCTCGATTGAAAATGTAAAGCTCTAGCCACATTTAACAAGTGTTGATGCTTCCTTTCCACCACCGAATTCTGCTGTGGTGTTTGCACACAAGAGAATTGATGCAAAGTTCCTCTACTAAGCAAAAATCTGTAAATCTAAGCTCCTTAGCATTATCCGACCTCAATACCTTAATCTTACTGTTAAACTGATTTTCAACAATATTAAAAAAAGGAAGGAATGACAGATTCCACATCAGATTTTTTTAAAGTAAGAAAGTCCATGTGTACCTTTTATGATCGTCGACAATTGTTAGGAAATATCGATGTCCAGTGTGTGATACTACTTTTAAGGGCCCCATATGTCACAATGTATCAAATCAAATGCTGAGCATGTCATGTTATTTTGTGAATTAAAGGCTAACCTTTTTTGTTTAGCCACCGGACATATTTTGCAGAAATCAAGTTTGTTAACTGTTTGTTGACACTTTAGTGTAGACTTCAGAGTATCTAGAATATGATAAGATGGATGTCCAAGTCGTTTGTGCCAAGTAACTAAGGAACCTTTTCTAAAACTGAACTAACAGAAAAAGGTACATCATGAATCATATTCGCAGTAGAATTATCACAAGCAAGAGAAACAATATCTAAAACACATAAACCAGCAAGTTTGCTACCCCTCCCAAACGTCAACCTTTGTGTTGAGTCCTGGATCAAGAAGTGATCATTAAAGAATGTCAAAATCATATTATTACTTGTGGCTAAGCAACTGACTGAAATGAGATTAAACTTGAATTGCGGAATAAATAATACATCTTTCAAGATTAAAGATGTTCCAATCTTGACAGTTCCTGCCATGTTCACCTTAATTGAACTATTATCATGTAATGTTATAGAAGAGTCAATTGATATAGAGTATGAAATAAAGTCGAACAGCAACATATGTCTCTCGAAGCACCCGAGCCAAATCTTTTCTGTTTTTAGATCAGGAATACTAAAAGAAAAGGACATACCTGCCTGATTACCTGTAGCAGAATTTTGATGAGTTATTTGATTGATTTCAGTATTGTTAATTAAAGATTTGAACTGCAAAAGCTGTTGCGAATTCAGCTGATGTATGAAATCTTCCGCTGCTGAAATGGCTAGACCAGGAATCCTGATAGCTTCTGTCCATGTCGGCTCCACTGTAATTTGATTAATTCTTATTGATCTAAACTTAGAATTCTGCTTAAAACCCGGTGGAAATCCATGAATCCGATAGCAGGTTTCCACGGTGTGTCCAGGTCTATTACAATGAGTACACTGTGGCTTATTTCCTTCTCTTTTGACACCAAACACTGGTTTTCTGACTTGCTGATGCGTTGCTGCTGTAGTGCCTGGATTCTTGGCAAGAAGGGTCATGTTCTGTTCAAGATCCTCTTGAGTATTGGATGAAGAAATTGATCTTTGTCTTTTCTGTCGAGATATAAGAGAAAACACCTTGTTGATCGAAGGTAGAGGTTCCATTAGGAGTATTTGTCCCCGTATGTGTGCATAGGAATCGTTAAGTCCCATGAGAAAGGTTATGACATAATCTCTTTCAAAATACGATTTCAACTCCTTCACTCCTCCACACCTGCAGCGTCCACATGAGCAGGAAGGTCTGAAATTGGATAACTCATCCCATAAAGTCTTGAGCCTGGTGTAGTATAATGCAACAGACGTCTGATTTTGAAAAAGATTCAACAAATCTCTCCTCAATTGATAAAAATTTTGGCTCATTCGATTCTTGAAATCTTTCTTGAAGATCAAGCCATATGTCCGTCGCAGATTCTGAGTACAAAACACTAGCCGAAATTTCCTTCGAACTTGAGTTCAAGATCCAAGAAATAACAATATTATTAATCCTTTTCCACGCAAGATGTAGTTTTTGATTGCCGGTGGTTTCTTGATTGATCCATCAATGAATCCCTTTTTATTCTTCACAGATAGAGCAATCGTCATTGCCCTGCTCCATGATGCGTAGTGTCGCCCGTTAGATGTTGATGAACGAGAACCAAATCAGGATTATCTGTGTGATGTAAGTAAAAAGGATGAGATTGATCATCCTTTGGAGAGATCTGAGCTTCGCTTGATCGATTTGGCTCAGATTGGGAAGAATTTTGATATGCCATATCTTGATGATGTTAGGTCTCTCATACCATATTACCGTGAAAAGCTTGAAGATGATTACTTGGAGTGGTGTATGTGTAATCAGAGAGAACGGTGTGAAGGGAAAACAAGAAATTTTTATGTTAGATAATGATAAAGATTACACAGCTTATGTCTATATAAAGCCTTAAGCTACTGTCGGTAATGAAAGCAAATTACATTCTTGTCCCTAATTACAAATAAGAATTCACCAAACAATCTTCATCTCCAACGATCAGTAGACCCTTTTGAAAGGGGACTTTTATGGAACATGGGTGTCAGGAAATAGAGGGATGACTCTTCGGTTGGCGTCTTCCTTGGCGAAGTAACAAATTGTGATGCTGTGTATCATATTAAAGAGAACAATAAATGTTAAAATAATTATTGTGTAGTTAGACAAAGAAGCAAATGTGGACACACGTCAATTATGTCATATCAACAGCCAAGAAAACAACATTAATATCCAAACAAGAACTAAGGAAAATATCAAGAAAGTGACCAAAACCAGCCAACCAAAGAACATAGCTGCAGCCCACAAAGAGAATGGATACAATGGTAAGACCCTAATAAACTAAACGAACTCACTGAAAAAGGACCCAATTTTTACACATAAAAACCCAAAAAGGCAACAAAAACAACTATCACCTCCCATCAAGCAACGGATCGAAGACGAAGGAGACAAGGTAATGATCGGGGTTCAATTCATCCACCTCAAGCGTAATTTTCAAGAAAAATACAGAATCCTACCTAATCCTACTTTTTTTTACGTCCCGAGCACACAACCTGGCTGATGGGCTAACTGCCACACACTCCAGAATTGAGACTAATCCCCGAGTCAAATGATACCACCAAATCCACCAAATAACGATAGTCATGGGCCTAAGGTTCATTGGGACTTCTCAAAGAAATGTGAGAAGTGGGATTTGATCCCTTGACCTCCTAGCTACATGACCTTTTCGGCCTCCCCCTCAACAACTAGGCCAAGGGGCCATTGGCATCCTAATCCTAATCCTAATTTTATATTGCTGAGAAAATTTTAATTTGTTCATAGAGGAAATAAGTATTGAATTTCATATGATTTCCAAACAACAGTTAAAATTAATACTTACAATAACCAGAGAGCATTAGGTATAATAAAGAAAGAAAATGACTCAAAATTATTGAGTTCGAATTCTTCTAACTTTAAAGAAGATATAATAAAACAGGCCGTTATCATTGTTTACGGAATAAAGCATTTATCATCTTTTCCAAAGTTATCAGTTTGAGTTAAATGCATGGTGACCCAAATTACTAATTGGTTCCTTATTGACATTTATTTTCATTTATTTATTTTTTAAAAAAAGAAAAGAATATCAACTCTTTTCGAGTCGACACTTTTGCTTAAAGCTACGAAGAATGTGCAGAGGTTCCACTATTTTAACAAGTCCAATACAATCTTTTTCCACTGCGCAACCAAAGTACTATTAACTCACTTATCAACTTGGTCCAAAAAGCTAATTTTCATAGAAGAGGTGTTCATCCATAAAATATTGTACCTCGAGATTTATTAAAAATAGATGAAGATATATAAAAAGAATTACATACATTATATTTAACAACTCAATAAAACTCGGGTCTTATCTTTTGCCAACCAAACACACATACCTTTAGATTGATCAAGGGCTAATTAGATGTCGGACCCTATTAGCAAATTCAAGTAGGTTTCAGGCCCTTTTATTGTTTTAAATAGGAATAAGGACCTAGCTCATATTCACGTTAGGAAAAAGGACCAATTCAGGCTGAAAAGACACCTTTACCCTTGTTTTTTGCAGAAATTACATCAGACTTCTTAGACTAAATCTCACGTGTTATAAAGTGGTACATAAATCTTATTTAGTGGTATTTATTAAGAATGAAGTGGTATTATGATCTGTAATAAGATATGCTGAGATTAAAAATCGATTTTCAGTACACAAACCCTAAAGTTAGCTTGCCAGCCTTCATCGAGAAAACCCGAAGAATTTTCTACAGATCTGAACCCTTAATCGATGAAACCCGACCGATTTCGACACTTCATCGACGAATCTTGCGATGGCTCCGAAGAAAAACCCCGTCGATCGGCAAGAAAGTGGCCGGAAGAAGAAGAAGGAAGTTGGAACAGCATCGAATGATGGCTCTGATTGTGTTTTGACTGTGTTTAGCACTTTTAGTGCTTTGAATGATTGTTCTGCTTATGTTTTTTTACTCTATTTTGCGTTTTGAACTAGTTCTACTTTCGTACCACATTACATGTAAATTATACCACTTAATAATATTCTGGTAACAATTTATACTCCATTCATAACAAAAAATAAGAACAACGCAAGCAAAAGCGTCTTGGGCCTATTACCGTCTCCATCTTTATACATGCGATGAGTTCAGAGCCTTTATACCAGAAATACTCATTTAAATCATCATAGTTGCACCAAGCTGAGTAAGAAGCCTTTCCATTCTTGCTTCTCTGGGCTTCCTGGGATCGATCGACAAACAGATGATCTTAAAACATAGCTGCAGCAGTTATATGATTTATGCTTTTATAGTTTTAGTTACCTTCTCAATGACGCGGTAGAGAGGCGTAACGACCTTCCGTAATACCACATCACATGTAAATTATACCACTTAAGTATAGTTTGATACCAATTTATACTCCACTCGTAACAAAAAATACCTAAAAGCTTCATGGCCTATTACCGTCTTCATATTTATAGAATACCACATCATACCACTTAATTATAGTTTGGTACCAGTTTATACTCCATTCGTAACAAAAAATAAGAACATTCCAGAAGTTCCATGGGCCTATTACCATCTCCATCTTATAATACCACATCACATGTAAATTATACCACTTAAGGATATTCTGGTTCGAATTTATACTCCACTCGTAACAGAAAATAGGAACATTCTAAAGCTTCATAGGCCATCGTCTCCATCTTTATACAATACCACATCACGTGTAAATTATACCACTTAAGTATATTCTGGTTCCAATTTATACTCCACTCGTAACAGAAAATAGGAACATTCCAAAGCTTCATAGGCCATCGTCTCCATCTTTATACAATACCACATCACGTGTAAATTATACCACTTAAGTATATTCTGGTACCAATTTATACTCCACTCGTAACAGAAAATAGGAACATTCCAAAACTTCATAGGCCATCGTCTCCATCTTTATACAATACCACATCACGTGTAAATTATACCACTTAAGTATATTCTGGTACCAATTTATACTCCGCTCGTAGCAGAAAATAAGAACATTCCAAAAGCTTCATAGGCCATCGTCTCCATCTTTATACAATACCACATCACATGTAAATTACCACTTAAGTATATTCTGGTACCAATTTATACTCCAATCGTAACAGAAAACTAAAAACATTCCAGAAGCTCCATGGGTATTACCATCTCCATCTTTGTAAAATACCACATCACATGTAAATCATACCACTTCACCGTAGTTTCGTACCAATTTATACTCCATTCATAAAATAAGAACATTCTAGAAGCTTCATGGACCGTTAGTGAATATGATCTCTCCATCTTTATATGATACCACATCACATGTAAATTATACCACTTAATAATATTTGATAACCATTTATACTATTCTGGTAACAAAACATTACGAAACAATACCACAGTAACTCGTTGTAATACCAGATCTGTACAATATAATGGTTCGAGTAATTTCGTAAATAGAAGTTGGTTTTTTCGGTTGTAGAAGAATAAAAAACATGGAAATATATGATTTGATGTATTTAAACCACCAAGTTCCTTGATTTTGTCACGTTTATGCATATATGATGTAAGTAGTCAAGTAATGAGGTTTGGATCATGTAAAATGTACACCAATGCAAATCCTAGACAACTATATTTACATCACATTGATATTTGTCATTATGAATTACAACAAATGTATCCTAACCAACATTATACGTCAATAAATAACAAATCTTACGATAATAAACCCCTAATCGTAACCCCGCAAACGTTTATCCTAAGACCCGATACTCTAAAACATAAAACTGGATACCCTAGCACGAAAACCGTAATCTGTAACACATATTGCGTTTCTGGTACCACATTATTACATGAATACATACTACATAAAAGTTCCCGCCCACAATAATGGTGAGATTTAGCTTTCCCGCCCAAAATAAAGTGGCTTGCTTATTACATAATAGTTCCCGCCCAAAACTATACCACTTCATGCCACTATTGTACCTAATCTTAGCAAAATTATACCACTTACACGTTTCTGATACCACATAACGAACACTCATTACAAAAAATAAAGAACATTCCAGAAGCTTCATGATCGATCAATGAATATTGATAAATATTTGTACCATACCAAAACACATGTAAAATATAACACTTCAGCGTAATGTAAAACGAAAAATAAGGAACATTCCAGAAGCTTCATGATCTGTCAATGAATATGGTCTCACCATCTTTATATGATACCACATCACATGTATGTCATACCATTTATACTGTCCTGGTAACAATAAACATCGAAACGATACCACATTATGTCGTATTGATACTAGATAATATATTATCTGTACCATATTAATGGATCGAATAATTTCGTAAATAAAAGTTGCTTTTTCGGTTGTGGAGGAATAAAAAATCATGGAAATATATGATTTGATGTATTTACGCCTCTTATCGTTGCTATATTGCTTTACGCCTCTACAATACTACTTTATGCTGTTTTAATACCGCATCATATGAAGTTGATATACCACTTTACCATTACTGTTTTAGTACCTCATCATATAATTGTCCGGACATATTAGAAGTAATATCTCATACCACTTTACGACTACATTGTACCGATTCTTATGGTCTCTATACCAGTTTATGCCATTCTCATACCACACAACGAACACTCATTTAAACTTTTCTTTTTCTGGCGATTTCAGTTTCAGGTCGTTAATCTTGAGGGACGAACGATTGAATCACCACTAAGGCGCGACGTAATTTTCAAGCTATGGGTCTCTCCAATTTATGCATATTAGCTTTAATTTCGACTAAAACATGCCCGATTTATCTTAAATAAATTTCTAGAAATTATTCCTCATAGATTTTAAATCTGAGGACGTAAATATCATTGACATCGTCGAGTACACATCAAACTTGGTTTTGTGCCCAGTATGCTCGAACATTTACGGTAAATCGATCGTTCAAATAGTTTTTTCGATTGATACCATTTGAATAACATCTGGTACCATAATAGTAGCGATTCATACCTCTTTATATAATGCCTACAAGGGGCATTTTCGTCAAATCAGTCTTTATGTTCTTTACTCTGAATTTTATTTAATTTTGGTCCTTAAACCTATATTTATTGTGAGGAGGGCCTGAATCCAAACAGAAAGTTACGATGGGGCCTGATATGAAACTTCCCCATTGATCAATGCATTTCTTTTACAAACAAATGTGTGATGTGCCCACCATTATGAATACTATAGGTGGCACACCCTATGTGTGTGCATGAAAATCGAAATTGATAACATTGAGTGATTTTTGTTTGAAGTTTGATTTTTATGTTTATATGTATTCTCTTAAAAATAGAATAGGCAGTTTTCTTTTTGGAGTTGACAGATTTTTCTTTGGAAGAACGTGACGTGGCCTACTTAGAAGTTAGAACGTTGTGAGTTGTTTCTTCTTTTTTTTTTAGTATTATTAGTTCAGAAATTGACACACCAAATTGGTATGTGACGGTTACTCTAAGGGGAAGAGACTTAATAAAATACAAAGATGAACATGAGTTTTTGTGAACAAAGAACTAATATTATAGCGCATCTTTACTGAATTAACATCACATGTAAATAATATGCAAGAAATACACCTGTACTAGTTAGTAGAAAGAAAACTTACACTGCTTTGCTTTATTATTCGAAGCTGTATTAAATCTTAAAGAAAAAACTGTAAAATTCTTCTAATTCTGATGATCATCATCTTCTTGAGGTGCATCTATCTGAATAACAAGTGGCTCTTGAAGATTCGCACCATGATCAGAGGTAATAGGTAAACCTGCTGGTAATAATGATGATGTAATATCGATATCCACATCCTCGTTTTCTGCTAATGCTTTCTCCAAAGCCGACTTTGCAACTCTCATGATACAAAATATTAGCCCCGCTGCAAGACAGTCCAAGCAGTGACTTAAAAATTGGTGTCGAAATCTTAAGCAAAGAAAATTGTGAAGTGTTTCAAATCCAGCCATTGTGGTTAGGTTTAACACTTACCAGAGACGCCGAGACCCAAGAAAATAAATGCCTGAATCAACATAAAGGTCGACGTCAAAATCAGAATCTAAGAGAATTCAGTTCCTTAAGATATCTTACCCATCGTGTTTTTGAAAATTCGCTCCATCCATGTGTTACGTCTGAAAGGTCCTTCAAAGTTGTCCCGACGTAGACCAAGGCAAAAGTTATTGGCTGCAGGGATTTAACACAATTGGGATTAATATCTATCTTTCTTTTTCCAGGACAGTAGTGGTTTGAAAACAGTTTAATAATAATGTCTTCTTACCATCATACCCAACCATGAAGCTAGCATGTAATGAGATAAAGGTACTGGGGTCACCGATAAGAGGTAGTTCAACATGTTAAAGGGAAGTAATGGCACAAGACGCAGCAGCAAAACAATCTGTACGGTGGAAGAAGGCGAAACAGTAACTTCACGAATCAAGAACGAGAAATTGGAGACATTTTTGTGAAGTTACGATGAAATTTACAGACCTTAAATCCCGATCTTCGTATGGCAATTGCAACTGCTCGGAACTTTGGGTAGTCTCTTAGCTTAGACATTACGAATGACCTTCCTATCTGTTCATAGAAAGAATATAAATATCCACTCTATTAAGTTATGTCACACCCTATCCTTTAAAAGGGAAAACGAAACAATGAGATGTATGAAATAGAAACGTACGGTTCGACCAAGAAGAAATGCAGCTCCAGCGCCTATCGTTGCACCTATGGAATCAGCGACAAAACCCACAGGCAAACCGAAGAGATAGCCACCGCCCAGCTGAAAAGAGAGAAGGTTGCCACCATTAATTAGTCTTTCACGAAATTTGTGAACAGGGGTTAGGATTGAAAGGATAAATTGTTTTAGGGGTTTTAGTTCTTACTGTGAGAATTGAGGCAGGAACTGCCAAGATTGTTAGAGGAATATACGCAAGAGCTCTGCAAAAATTGTGGACATTTACCAAATTCTTTTAGCTTATGAAAGATAACATTTTAGAAGTTGGAATACGCGATTCGTAGAAGACGAACGACATGAAAATGCACTTACAGTACTAGAGGGCCCCAAGGACCAAGATCTTGCTCTATCCATATCAAGAAATCCTTCAGAATCTGAAGAAAGAAACCATTCTGAGTTACTAAACATATGCACGGATAGCAACGTTTTCAGTAAGCTCAAACAAACAACAGTATTCACAGGCATAACATAAGTTCTACGGTGAAAATATCATAATGGGAGCTGAAGCAATATAGATAGCAGTGCAGAGTAAATTCTAACATGCTCACAAGCAGAGGAGAGGAGACTACATCTGATTGAAATAATTAAGAACAAATCAAATAACAAAATGCATACTAAGCTCGAGCATCACAGATACGTTTAACATTAAAAATAATTACCAATCTGTGAGACAACAGAAGGCAAAAGAAACAAACGAAGCTCATGGGTAAACCTTACCTTTTCAATAGGAAGAGTGAAACAAGCAACTACAATAGCCGCAATCAGCGTCAAAAGCAACAAAATCTTCATCAGAGAAACCCAACTGAGTTTAAAAGCCATGACTATCGACCGAGGTGATAAAAGTAAGATCTTCTTGCGCCAAGGTCTATGTATTTCTTCCTCAGGATCCTCTTGAAAAGGTTGCTTCGACGCCAAGCGAGGCCTCAAATTCAATCCACCTAAATTTGCCAGATTGAATCCGAAGGAAAAAGATAGCTATATATATACAATCTTTCAAACCCTTTTCTTCAAGAATGGCGGAACGGTTACTACTCTAGCTCCATCTGATCGAAAACAAAAAAAAAAAAAAACATTAATAACGGCAACATCGGCGGAAAATGTTCGCAAACCCCCATCGAAGAATGGGCATAAAAATGATGCCCCTATCCAAACTATAAGAAACAAGCAATTTCAAGGCTTAGGCGTGAAATGAAGTTTAATTGGCTTACTACGATCTTTCATCACCAACAGGGAAAACCCTTTTCAACAATGGCGTAATGATTCTGGCTCCTCGTATTTCCTTGGAAACACCAAAGTCTCAATTGAACGATAGTGTGTGGATAATGCGTGCGATCTATTCCTAATTGTGAAGGATTTCTTTCTGTGGATTTTCTTGGGTCTTGCTTTCGCTGTTGTGTTCTTACCGCAACGCCACGCTCAGAGCGATCGTGATCGTTCTTCTTTCCAAGCTACTAAGGTTACGGTTCGGACCCAACGGGTCAGGGTTTGAACCGACGATACTAATTGTGCTTTTTTGATTGGGCTTATTTAAATATATGGACTTCCATATTGGGCCTATGTTTATGGATATTTCATTACACGACGATACTTTCTCCGCCCAAGTTGTCCAGTTGCTAATGACAACTAAGTTTTAATTTATTTTTTATTTTTGCAATTTTTTGCCGGTCGGAGGTATTTTCCACATAAGAGCACTCTATTATATTATATTTCGCTCATTTAAAAAAAAAAGTGGAAATGAAAGAAAATAAAGCATGTATTAATGATATTTGTGAGCCGAAACTCCGATGATCGAAGCTGAAAGAATCGAAGAAAACTGAGTTAAAGGGAGAGATGGCTTCAGTTCAGGTTTGTGCAGTGAAGGCAAGATATACTGCTGAAGCAAGCTAACAGTTAATTGTTAGTTGGGATTTATAGTCGTTCGATCAAGCAATGTTAGATCTAATGGCTCAAGTTAAAAGTTGCACTTTCACTAATAGAAGTGTTAAGCACTTTATCAGTTAAAGGGGCAGCAGTTTACAGAGTGCTGAATCGTTAACAAAAACCTGCAATATATATCAGATTAGCAGTGGTCAAGTTGGGATCTTCGAGCGTTCGTATCTTTTCGTAGAGTGTGTTTCTGAGTGATTTGTAAACATAAGAGTTGGAGAGTAAGTTCGTGGCTTGTAATCCCTTCTCTTAAATTGAATAAAAAGTGCTCTGTTTGATCCGTGGAGTAGGCCAAAAAAAAGTGAGGCCGAACCACGTAAATCTGCGCATTTTCTCTATTTTCGTTTTCTTCTGTTTTCTGATTTGTTTGAGTTCAAGATCCAAATCTTGAACTGATAATCAATCACAGACGAAAGTACATTCAATCACGAACCTAGAGCAGCTGATTTCCCAACATGTATCATATCTGTAATTTAAAAAGATCAACCTTCAAGAGCTAAAGGCAATAGAGGAATCATAACAGAGGGGAGATGCCAATTATGAAGGGCCCCCTATGTTTACTAAGCGACTTAACTAATAGTTTAATATCTAATTATATACAGACTACGGTCATGCTCACGAGGGTTTGTGTTAGGATATGTGAAATTCCCGATAATTATTTGCCCCTGAAATGAATAAATAGAAGAGATGAAAATAAATTTGGACAGTGGACACGAGATTTACGTCGTTCGGTCAGAATTACCTACGTCCACAGGCCGGAGGGTAGAAATTCTTTATTATGTGGAGTGATTACAGACACGTACACTGACGTGGTACAAAAACAGCTGCAACAATATAAGTAGTAAGCTACAGAGAATATTAATCGGAGAGGAAGAAGATCTAGATCCGTGTTGTGGTCTTTTCTTCCTTCGCCAAATGATCCCTTTTATAGGTGAATTAGGCGGTCGATCTTGCATGTGAATACATCAAATATTTTCACTACACCTTTGAATATTGAATACTGTAGCCGAACCGAAACTTTTCTTCTTTCCATTAGCTTTTGCTTTGTCTGACTAATTCAATTATTATTATTGTTATCCATGTCTAGTTTCTTTTTACGTTTCATTTTCTTTTTAGTTATGTCAGGATATCACGAGTCACGATCCATGATCTTCACGCGTTCAGGCACGGCCTTATTCGTCAGGGGAGTTTCGCTATTTTTAACCTTCCTTTTCCCTTTCTTTTATCCGTTTTTACGTTGAGGACAACGTTGGACTTAAGTGTGGGGAGGGGAATTTAGGTTATGCAAGTAAATTTTTTTTTTTATGACGTGTTCGTGAGTCGTGCATTTCGTTAGAAAGGCATGAATTACTTAAATCAGGCATGATTGTTTGCGCTTATCTCGAGTTGGTCTGCATTATTATGAATTTTTGTGAGCAATTAGGATGCATGACTGATTGAATCGTGTCTGCCTGAATAGATATAGCACTGTCTTGAGAGATTCGTACACATAACCCTGTTTCGTTGTGAGAGTTTGAACCTGACGAGCTTATGCTCATTTTCTTGGTTGTGTGACGTGCCTAGTCTATATCTCTCTAGAACTTGCCTGTCTAATACGTGTTGAAACTATTTTGGTGCGTTAGTATGGAAATGACGAGGGCATTAGGAATTAAGTCAAGGGCCAGATTTCCCTACCTTGACTAACCCCATTAGTTAGCCACTTTGAGCCTGAGCCTATTTGTTTGCATTTCTCGTAAATCATATAAGCCATTGACCCGAATAAACCTCCAGAGATTATATGAACCCGAGTTGATTAGAAGAGAGCAGAAGTCGAACTTGAGAGTTACTGTTCAGTGTATGAGTTGATGTTCTTTTCTACTATTCATGAAATGACTCGTCCCTTACTTGACCATTTTCTGAAATGAGCCGATCCCTTCATAAGCCTGCCCATAACCCTTTGGCAAGATATAGGTTTTGGTAATAAGTATCCCTACGTACACGGCATTCGCTGTGACGATATATTCTTTGCGACAAAAGCCAAACCTTGATGTTTTTAGGGAATAAGGGTTGTGCACAAAAGTAGAGCGTAACTAACGTGAAAGGGCAGAAAATGAAAGGGAACTGAGTCGAAAGGGTTGGGCAGAAAAGTCTAGGATTTCAGAGAGAGAACATTGAGTCTTATGTTGGAGCATGTGACTGTCGGTTTAATCATGCCGTGTTCTTTGATATTTTTCGCTTACGTGTCATAGCTCTAAGATTACGTGTTCATTATACATGCTGTCACTTCATGATTACTCGACCCGTTTGCCCCGAAAAATCCTCAGATTTATGCTTGCCACTTTAAGTAGTAGAGATGCGATTAGCTTGCAAGTTTACGGTAGGTGCGGGACTAGTGCACGAATTGAGCGATTCACTATATACTAGCCTATACACTGAGTGATTTTGAGCGAATCCCTGTGAGATATGAGTCTAGATTGGCAGTGCGAAGGAAGTTTAGGTAGACAAGTGCAAGTCATCAGCGTGATGTCCATAATTGTTCGCTTGATTCTGTTTCATGTTTTCTAGCTTTGATGATAAATTGCGAACAATCGTGCCGTTATCTTGATTGGATACCTTTTCTGACTTCTAATTTACTTGAGGACAAGCAAATGCTTAAGTGTGGGGATGTTTAATAAACGTATTGTAGTACGTTTATCGTAGTAGTTAATTGGCTCATAATAGAGTTTTCGTAGTCATTTTATGCAATTATTGACCCCATTTCTACTTGTTTTGGTATTATAAGGCTCTAGGATGAGTTTCGGGTGAAAAGGAGCGAAAACGAGGCAGAACGGCGCGAAGACGATGAAAACTGGTGAAGGTCACGGCCGTGACACATAGTGCACTAGGCCGTGACGTTGGGCAGAGAGTTGGAATGAAGATGGTCACTGCCGTGACACTAATTGCACCAGGCCGTGACCCATAGCAGCAGCAACATTAGAAAATTCATATCTCTCAATCCATATCTCGGATTGAGAATCCCTTTGGTCAGAATCAAGATTGGCGAGTTCTATCTATGGTTAAAATTTCAGCTCAATCGGACATCGTTTACCCCTCCATCTGAGAGAAATACGAAACCATCGCAAGGCTGGAAAAGTGTCACGGCCGTGACACCTCTGCCGTGACGGGCCATGTCCCAGGCCGTGACAGTAGCGAAAATCGTTATAAAAACCCAAATTCGACCCAAAAAGAGGGGAACTCTTTCCAGATCTCAACCCTAACATATCAGAGACGAAAGAGAGCCGTCAAGAGCAGAGAAATGGCCCTAGAAGTGCAAGAGACGGATCAACGACGCAATCACGCCCAATTGAACAAAGAACGAAGACTCATCCACGCTTCCATCGCAGATCATCAGTACATCAAGATCATGAGTGTTTCTTCCTCGTTCCTTATTTCTCTCGTTGTTTTCCCGTTAATTATGCGTAGCTAAATCCCCTTTGTGTTTGTGATTAGATGAACGCTAGGATATTTCGTAATTAAGACATATGTGTATCGTGATTTGCATATTCTGACTATTTGTCGTTCTATGAATTTGTTTCGTCGCTTTAATACGTCTATGTGTTAAAGTGATCGTGTGGAAAATCGTTTAGGGCGACAGCTAAAGAACGATTAGGCCGTTCGTAGAAGATATGATTCGAGTATAGGGCGAAAGCAAATACTCGATCCTCGCCATTAGTAATTTTTGCGTTTTAGATCCCCGCGAGCGTTTAGGGCGACAGCAAACTCGCAAGCGGGTAGGAAATTACTGCGATCTAGTCAGAATCACGTAGGCACGATATTTTATTGTCTTAGTCGACAGTACCTAGCGGGATCGAATCCCGAGCACATCTTTATAACCTGAAAACTCTAGTACTAGTTAGCCGTGTTCTCTTAATCTCTTATTACTTTAGGCTTGCTCTGTTAGGGTAATTCATAAAATAACCTTCATATTTTATTTAGGCTAGATATCGAGTCGATAGGTCACTACTACTACTCAGTTTATTCCTTGTGTTCGATACTCGTTACTCACTTTACTGCACTACAAACGATATGTCCACTGCCTATCGCACGTTGGTGATAGTAATTAGGTATTCGTTTTATATTATCACTTGTCGTACCTGCACTTATTAGCACACCACGTGTCGATCAGCGTGTCGATCAAGTTTTGGCGCTGTTGCCGGGAATAGTTTGATATAGAAAACCTGAGTTCGGTAATTTAGCCACTCACTTATTTGTCACTTTATTCTGGTTTATCATAATTTCTTTGATTTGCGATTATTCTTCCGCTTGTGACTTGTTAATTAACTAACTGAATTCGTTGATTTCTTCAAGGGTACTTTTATGGTGAATGACCCGAAATCATCCATCGTATCCACTCATTGAAGAATCTCCGGATTTCGAGCGTACGTTGCGATGAAGAGTAAGGCATAAGTAATTGGAAGTTCTTCGTCCGCAATTCATTTCAGCTAGTTGATTATTCTCGACACAACAGAAGGTTCTCAGGACATGGCAGACACTTCTCAAATTGATATGTCAGTTGATAGTTCAGGGACACCAAAGGAGATGGCAGATCAAGAAGTTAATAACGAGGAGCAATCACTGCAAGATTTGCTCAAGCATGACGCACTTGGTGGTATGGAATCAGCAATCATGTGATACCACCTTTCGAGAGCAACACCTTCGAGTTGAAGCATTCGTGGCTTCAAATGATATTTCAGACGGCCCAATTTGGAGGAAGGTATGAAGATGATCCGTACAAACACATAAAGGCGTTTCTGACAATTACGGACACTATCAAGATTAATGGAGTTCCAAATGACACCATCAAGCTATGCTATTTCCATTTTCTCTCAAAGACAAAGCAAAGGAGTGGTTGGAGCTACTACCACCTAGGTCTGTCACTACTTGGGACGAGCTGCGAGGAGCTTTCCTGGGCTACTTCTTCCCACAATCGAAGGTACTTAGCTGCCTCTGAGGCCGCTATGTACTCTGCTTCGCAGGTGGATTCTACAGTAGTGCTCTGTTTGGAACTTTTCCAAGACACTGTTCCACCGTTGAGCGTAAAGACGAATCCTGAAGTGGATTTCTGGTCATCCATGTCAAACTGGAAATCCGAATCCGTATACCCTTCCACTTCCAATTCTCCATTACCATAGACCAACATCATATTCTTAATCCGTCTGAGGTACTTGAGGATAGTCTTGACTGCTTTCCAATGTTTCTTACCGGGGTCAGCCTAAAACTGACTGACTACGCTCACAGCGTGCGCCATGTCAGGTCGCGTGCAAAGCATCGCGTACATCAAGCTACCCACTGCGGATGCATAGGGGATTCCATTCATCTCTTTCTGCTCCAACTCACTTTGAGGGCCCAAAACACTTTCTCTCCTTATCAGTACACGTTGATGATCCATTTTAAGCCCGACTCTCTAGGTTCGACTCAATCAGCAAGGGAGGAATCCACGACTCCGGTAGTTACTTAGGCAATCCCGCAGTACCGGACCGTAACCAGATTCGAGTGCAAATTTCGACCGAGTCTTTATTCCAGAACCTTACTATAGATTATAGTACTACGTATAAACCCTTCAGCTGTGCCTGTGTCCCAATCGAGTGAGACCCATGGTCTATGTCAAACTCACTAAACTCGATTCTATGATAAAACGGAGACGAGGGAAATTACCAAACTACCCTCCATGTCTAACATGAGTTAGTTCAATACCTTGGCCAAGGATTTTGTAATTTCCCGTCACCGTCCTCATAGGACACTTATCTCGATTACTTGCGAGACTGTGAATCCGTACTCGGCGGTTTATGCCCGGCAATCACAAATCGTCATCAAGACCGCATCTGGCCCGCTGACCCATGCAACAACAAATTGGGTCGAGGGAACCAGTGACAGTCAGACTTCAAAGTCAACTCCGTCAAAGCCCATTTCGGTACGTAGACTACTATAGTGCTGTCGTCGGTCATTGACACTCCTTGTGTAATAAGCCTTGTTCGACCGTATGACCCATGAGTCAGAGTCCATGAAACGATTTAATCCCTTTATTTGATTCGTATCACAAGTCATGACCTCCGCTTCCAAGCGGGATATCGGCACAAGATATGTCATCGACAAATAGGCCGTGATCGGTTATCCTGCACCCAACTGGAGCCTCAGACTTATGGACTTTTTATGTTCGAGGTTAAGAGTCCACTGGTGCCTTCCTCTCTCGTGCCCATCGAGAACAATGACTCAACTCGACACATTTGGATTTGTTCATTTATTGCATTAACGGATGCTAAGTAAAGAACTCTTATATCCAATAAACGAACAATGCCTTTCATTAAACACATGAAAATATCTTATTATTCAAAAGGTCGAATGATAAATAATCTAATGCCCCTATACAATATAATCCTCATATAGCATGCGAGGGCATATTCCTAGCATGAACTTAGACGATGTCCAAGCTGCCCAGTACCCTTTTAGTGTTTCAAGTCATTTTTCGTAGTTCAATTTTTTTGTGGTGCCGAGCACAATTTATACTCATTTGGGCCAGGAGTGTCCGATGTTTAACCACACTGAACTATGTGGAATAAGTTAGCAATTTAGACATATGTGTTTATCTTTGATGTTTTCTTTTCACAGTTTAGACTAGTGCAGGGCAGGAGTAACATGTAGTTTAGACTCGTATGTCAAGAAGTAAGATGCAGTTTAGGCTCGTACGTTAAGGAAAAACATGCAGCTTAGGCTCGTACGTTAACGAGCAACATGCAGTTTAGGCTCGTACGTTAAAGAGTGTTTTTCTTCTATTTTTTTATTTCTTATTCTCTCTTTTTTTCTTATTTTTTTTTATGTATAATATCATTTCAAGAACTTGCCATTATTTGTGTAGGATATTACATGGAACAACGCAGTTGACATCATATTTTCCATTATTAATTCCAACCTGATCATACCTATTTCCAATAATTATGATAATTTGTTTGTCTTGTTACATCTAGCCGCTACATTTATGGAGATCAATGAGATTTGCTTGTACCAGCTCATCAAAGATTCTTGATACTTCTGAATCTAGGAATGTGTATTCTTTTGCTTGAAGCTCTCTAAACGTTAATTTTTTTTCTTTTAGTTCTGGCAGAGCATATTCTACCATGCCTTTCTTGCAATTTTCTCTTCCTCGAGGCTTGTGTGGTGTGACATTTATCGGATAGACTCTTTAGTTTGAGCTTTTGCAAAAGATTTGCCCCTTTCTCGGAATTCATTCGCCCACCGAATTTAGGAACGTCATGTATAGGTGCTCCATCTGCCCCACTTGTGGCCAGACTAAATTCCATATCATGAGCACGAGTTGCCAGTTTTTCAAAGGTTACGGGCCTAATCCCTTGCAGGATGTATTGTAGTCCCCACATCATCCCTTGAATGGACATTTCAATTCTTGAAGCTTCTGATAGCCGACCATGCAGTTAATAATTAGGTTCCTACATCGATTGTTGCAGTCAATGGCATGTCATCTTTTCACTGGCGAGCATTAGTGAGCTCGACCATGCTAACTATGCGTAGAGTGTTGTAGAAGCAGTTGAGCAATTCATGTTCCATTTATCCCAACTATCTGTCAAAACTACTTCCAAGTCGATACACCAGTAAAAAGCATTGCCCTTCAGTGAACGGACAAATTGTTTGATCAGGTGATCGCCATAAGTCCCTGCATCATTGCATGTCTCGACGAAGTGAGCCACATGCTGCTTCAGATCCTTTATCCATCAAAGTACTGAAATTTTGGAGGTTGTTATCCATATCTTAAAGTTGTTGATTCTTGAAGTATATGATTTAGAATACGTCGATGATGACTTGGAACCTCGGTCTGTCATTGTCCCTATGATGAACTCCTTTATCTGGCTAATATGAATCATTCCGTCATTGGGATCTAGGAAACTTCCCGAGGGCTTATCGACTTCTCTTCGTTCTTTGTTTTTGAATCGGCAAAAACTTCTTCTTCCCTTTCAAAAGCATGACTGTTATCAGCATTGTTGCTTTGTTAGCTAATTTTGCAATCTGAGCGTCTTGTTCTTGAGCTTGTTTCGTTAGCCCTGCAATTGCTCTAGTTAGACTTGCAATTTGTTCTTCTAAAACCGTGGCATTCGTCATCGTGACATGTGCTTCGCTTTTCGCAGAAGAATGGCTTGAAGCTGAGCGAGGAGAAGACGTCGAGTACTTGCTCTTGGCATCTTCATTTTCACAAGGTAAGTCGTATCATTTTCGTCTAACTCAACTTGGTGACTTATCGGTTGAGACCCGTTAGTCAACTTTAACATACTTCGAGTTACAATGCTAATTGCTTTGACCTGAAGAGCTCGAAGCCGTAAAGATCGATGAGTTAACACTTTGGGCTTGGGTATTATCGGACGTTTTGATCTATGGTACAAATACGAATAGAAAGAATTGAATGCTTCTAACGAAGCTTCACACTGTTTCGCCTTTGAATTCTAATCCGGTTAGGACAGCTTCGAAAGAATAATGCTTTTAACAAAAAGACTTATATCGTCTAACGAAGCTTCGCATCGTTTGCCTATGAATTCTGATCGAATACGAACAGCTTCGAAAGAATTGAATGCTTTTCACATAAGACTTATATTGTCTAACGAAGTTTCAAACTATTTCGCCTTTGAAGTATGATCCAAATACCAACAACTTCGAAAAAAATGAATGCTTTTTCACTGAAAGGGTTATATCTTCTAATGAAGTTTCACACTATCTGGCCTTTGAATCCCGATCCGAATACGAACAACTTTGAAAGAATTGAATGCTTTCACAGAAAGACTCGTATCGTCTAACTAAGATTTGTATTTGATTTCCATCTTTGGACTATGATTTTAAAGTCTTATATCGCCTCGCGAAGTTTCGCTTCGCTGTTGTCCTCTAACTTGTGTTACTGAACTTCCGAAGCCCCATATTTATAGGCAAAGGGAATTCATAACTATGAAATATATAATCTCTGGGTTGATCTTGTCCACTTCTAGGTTGATTCCATCCATATATGGTTTGATCCTGATTTGATTTGCAATCTTCCATATATGGCAATCTTCCATATATGGCTTGATTCTCTCAATATTTGCGGATTTCATAATATTTGATTCAATTCCGTTACTTATTTAACAAATATCTACACATATTATCATAATTTCGTATAAAAGGAATATATATTATCATATGTGATAATAATTTATTAATTAAATTAAATATATATTAACTTGTGATTAATCAATTACTTTATCTTATTTCTTGGAAGGAATATATTATATCACAATAATACAATTAATTTTTATTGTCTACAGTGATGTTCGCCAACTGCATAGAATACGGTATTTTAAAGTGTCGCTAATCATCAACAAAAGAGCGGCAAATGTAACGAAATGTTTCTTTACGAGAACCATCGTAGGTCGTTTCGCCAAAATCCAAAGTTGATTAAGTTGTCAAAGGATGCAAATATATATCCAAATTTGTTGCGACGTCCTGGACCTTAAAAACATAACCTATCATTTCGTACACATCCAGGGAGAAAGACTATACGGGGTTAGAATGGACCAACTAACAAGCGTATTGACTGCCGCTCATACTGTGCGGTGCAAGTCCATCAAAGCAAAGCCCTAAAGGTACATTTGGTGGGTCAGATGCAAAGTCCGCACATGCGGTTCAGATCCATGACAAGGATGACTCATCACTCCATCATCTATAATTCTCTGCAATCTTGATGTTAAGGGAAATTAGTTCAACCTTTTCTTAGAAACTCAAGTCCATGCGGGAAATTAATATTTCAACACAATTAACAATAAAATAAATTCAACACCATAAAAAATAAATAATTTCAACACCATAAAAAATAAATAAATTCAACAACATCGCCCATATATAAAATCAAATATCACCATAAATTCAAGATCAACAAGTCACGACACGACACAATACGATAAAATGAGCTCACAAACACAAATCACGAATAAGGTCAACACCATCCTAAATATTACAAAACAAAACATATCAATAGCGATTGACGATGTATCCACGCCCGTGCTCTCCAATTCTACAAAAAAATTAGCAATATTAAACAAGCGCAATTGTAATAAAGTAAAGCATATAATATAACGTAAACATAACATACCCTTCTCGATGTTCTCGATTTCGCTCAAGTCCTCCTCAAGATTTATTGGTTTCGAGTCGTGACGAATCCAATCTTGGACGCATATTAGAGCTTGTACAATTTTAGAGGACAATGAACTCCTAAACGCATCAAGCACACGACCACCCATACTAAAAGTGGACTCGGAAGCAACCGTAGAGACCGGAACGGCCAAAATATCTCGAGCCATCTTAGAAAGCACCGGGAAACGATGAGAATTTAGTTTCCACCACTTCAGTATGTCAAAGCCATCATATGGGTCTTCAATATCTTCGCCAAGTACTTATCCAATTCCGACTTCGCACGTTCACTTTTTCCGTCTCTCTTTCTCTTCATCATTTCCTCAAACAAATATGTTGCATTTGTAGCAATAGACAAGGAAGAATCGCCACAAACTTGTTGTTGAGCAATATGACGTGGTCGTGGACTATCGGGCGCTCCATATCTCAACTTGTACGCATTGAACAATTCGTGGATGCCAAACCTAACTTGTTCTTTCATCGTCGACGAGGTAAAACAATCGGGATACACCCGGTCAAATGAGAAATCAATCATCTTCCACTTGTAGCGAGGATCAAGAATCACGGCATAGTATACAATCTTGTTCACTTTCTCTATCGACCCCCAATATTTGTCGAATTTACTTTTCATTCGACGAGCCATGTTTTTGAGTTCTTCATCGCCTTCATCTAACCTACCTCGAAGAAGCAAGTCGACGGTAGTTATTTCATGAAAAACTACGTTCGACGTGACATACGAAGAGCCCGAAATACTCAACGTAAGCTTATAAAAATGGCTCAAAAGTTTTACCAACAACTTTGCCCTTTCCCAATCGTCCGCCGTGGGAACACCACAAAATGGCTCCTTTGATAAGTCATTAACAAAAGCCGCATCCACATCTCCAAATTTTTTAAACGCTCTAGAAAAATATATAGCCGACTCCAACATCAAATATGTGGAATTCCACCGAGTCGGCACATAAAGACTCAAGCCCTTAGTCATCTCTAACTTCACGGTTTTTGCACATTCGAAAAACCGTTTTAGCCTACTAGGAGAATTCCTAATGTATCGAACGGCTCCTCTAATACGAGAGATAGCATCATTTTTTTTCCTTCAATCCATCTTGCACGACAAGATTAATATATGAGCTATACATCTCACATGAATATACTTCCCCCCCCCCCCCAAAATGCTCATACCAACATCACAACTATTCTTTAAATGAGCAATTGCACCGTCATTTGACGATGCATTATCAACCGTAACGGTAAATACCTTATCAATTCCCCATTCAAGTAGGCATTGCTCGACGCCGTTGCCTACTTCTTCACCTTTGTGACCCAAAATCGGACCAAAGTTCAAAATCTTTTTTCTCAAAATCCAATCATCATCAATGAAGTGGGCCGTGAGGCACATATAGTTGATTCTTTGAATCGAAGTCCAAGTGTCAGTCGTAAGACAAACGGTTTGTGATTGGTTTCTTATGACCGACTTCAATCTATCCTTTTCCCCCACATACATGTTGTAAATGTCCTTCGTTATAGTTTTCCGTGTAAGAATTCTAAACATGGGACAAATAACCGACAAGAAGTGCCTAAAACCCTCGTTCTCTACGGTTTTAAAAGGTAACTCGTCAACGGCAATCATGTGACACAATGCATCAATCGCCTTACCTTGATCAAATCTCCAAGTGCCGAGTGTACCGTCTTGCTCATTCCCACGACTCCGAGATGGTTGAAAAGCAAGACGAGATTGACTTGTTTGAACTTCTTGCGGCTTCTTTTTACACGACTTGAAGTGATTCCTTATAGGATTGGTTCCATGCAGCCTTGGGTCGGCTTTAAGTGCACTACTACAATACTTGCACCTCCCCTTTTGCACTTTGTCGACTTCACAAAAGAATTTGTTGAAGTGTTCCCAATACGTTGACCTAGACGCCATTACGGTTCTATACGTTGACCTAGACGCCATTACGGTTTTAGTTTTCTTCCGAGCCTTTTCTTTACCTTCTACCTCCTCCTCGAGCTCCATATCATCGATATCGTCGACACTTTGACTTGGTGGAATATCTTGGGCTCCAACGTTGATATGGTGTTCGGTATCTTGAGATTCCCGAGCCTCTTTTTCAGTACGAACACCATCTCTAGTTGAAGCTTCACTTGAAACATGACTACTATGACTTGCCATCTACAAATCAAGCATAAAAAACATGTAAACATTCAAGAGCATCCAATACATTTTTAAAATCGATCATAATCCAAATATCAAATACTTATTAAAATTTGAAACCTAAATGGCAAATCAACACCCAAAATCGACCACCCATGAATTTAAACGTGTATAAAATATTAATACACATTCATAATCATCTTTGAAACTTAAAAATTCCAAAAAAATCAACAAAATTTAAAAAATAAAAATGGCTACATTGAAGTTAGACCTTAGTCCTTATGGACGGAAGGACGGTGGGCGGCCGACGATGCTGAGGTCGGATGGTTGACGGCGGCATGTGCGTGGTGATGCGAGTCGGCGATCGGTGGGTGGCGAGCCGTGAGGGTTTGCCATGCTATGACTTTGTCTGCCTTCTCGTCGTTCGTTGTTCTCTCTGTTCAGTGTTGTGAGGTGGTTCTTTTTTATTTATTTTATTTGGTCTAATTTAATGGTTTATGGTGGGCTATTTCTTTGGGTCAGATTTTAGTAAGTGCCAAACAAAGGGAGAAAATGGGTCGGCTGGATGGTTATCTAATGGTGGGCTGGTTTTATTGGGCCGGATTCTCGGGTACCCGATCGGGTATCGGGTTTAAACCCGATACCCAAAAAACCCGAATTTATTTTAAAAATCGAGTAAATACCCGATCGGGTCGGGTTGGATACCCGATACCCGAACCCGTTTACTCACCCCTAGTTCATGCATTGACAGCTCTAAGTCGCGTGTTGTATTGCATTTAGGGTTGACTCTATAAGCAACGGCTAAATAGTCATTTTACTACCCATAACTCGATTGATGTCGAGTGCTCGTAAAAGTAGTTCTGATGGGTTCCACCATAACCATCTACTTCCATTTTAGAAAACCTAATGTTTTACACCCATCTTGATGAGCTACGCAACGTCATAATTTTCACCCTAGTTATCCTAGGCATCATAATTTGGAAGGAACCAACTTTCCCATGAAATTACTTTGATTCAGAGACTTAACGAATTGTTTCACCCCATCCATACATTCCGGCTTTAAATAATTTTTCTCATTTTATTTAATATTGATTATATGTGCAAATTCATTAGGATACTGCCCAATAAAAAAATGACCAAAAACTCGGAATTTGTAGATAAACAACATCTAACATTAATTTATCAACTACAAACCATATTGTACGAGACTAATTGAACTAAAAGAAACAAAATATACTCGAAGAAACTGGATTAAAGACATCAGAGGGTGAGTAATTTAACGAGAAACTGTTGGGAAACCCCGGGTGACCTGAGGCCTTGCCCCGGACGCAGCGGAATTTCAAAATTTTTCCCGGGTTTCCCATATTGTTTCCCCATGATACTCGGTTTAATAAAGACAACTGCACGTTCGACATGTATAAAGGAATAGGGGTCTTACCCTCATCGCGAAGATCCTTAGCTCCTGTAGCTCACTAACTGTGCCGAAGTGAGTCACGCCGACCCCTTGACGTGCCACATACTTCACCTCCCCAAGGATGGCTAGAGGAATTGAAAAATGTTTTATAGAGATGTGTTTTAGTGTGTTTGATTTACTACAAACTCAAACACACTTAGGGTTTTCTTTAAGAACAACCTAAGGAGCTCTCACCACTCTCTAAACTCAAGTTTTAGTGTGAGAATGTATGGAATATGCTTATGGACGAAATTTCTCCAAGAAATATTAATCAAAGTCCATTTCCAACTTAGAAAATGACTTTAAGATCAATCAAATGAAATCATGTCCTACATGACTCATCTTTGCATTATTTCCTTTGAATTATATCATCTAATGACTAGATATTGTCCCACAATAATAACAAAAGAAGAACAAACGAAATTGGATTAGGTTTGGCCAAGAAAATGACATTATGATGCGCGTTCACGGTCTCAGACAAGCCTGTCACAGCCGTGACTCATCATTGGACATGTTCTGCCACTCGTCACGGCCACTGTCACGGCTGTGACAGTTGCCTGGAGGCCTTCACGGCCTCGGCAATAAGTGTCACGGCCGTGACACTGTCGGGCAGCTTCTGGCACGCATACTGCCGGTCGTCACGGCCACGTGCAAGACGTTCACGGCCGTGACACCTTTGACAGCATTGCAGCAGTTTCATATTTCTCTCGGATTGAGGGGTAAACGATGTCGATTGCCCTGAAATCATAACCATAGTTAAAAGACTCACTAGTCTTGATTCTGACCAAAGAGACGTTCAATCCGAGGTCTAGATTGGGAGATATGAATTTTTGAAGCTACTGTTACTTTGCAGATGTGCTTCACGACCGTAATAAGCCTTGCTCGTATTGTGAACCCTATTTACTCTTCAACTATTACCATTTTCGTTCGGTAAATTTCCGTCCATGTAAATATAGTTTCTAAACAATATATTTAATATTTTATTAACGCATCTAAAACCGTTAAATCATTTTACATCTCATATTAGTTAGGCACTATCACAGTGATCATTTTTAAGCCCGACTCTCTTTGTTCGTCTCAACCCGGCAAGGGAGGAATCCAAGAATTCGGTAAGCGCCTAGCCAATTCCGCGTTACCGAATAGATCCCTTGTTGAGTACGATCTTTGATCTACGAGCCGACTATAGATTATCGTCTTACGTATAGACCCTCACAGATGTCCCCATCGAGTGAGAGTCATGGTTACGCAAACTCACTAGACTCGACACTATGACTAATTCGTGACTGACGAAATTACTAAGCTGCCCTTACGTCCCACGTAAGTCAGTTTATAGCTTCGGCCAAAGACTTCGTAATTTCTCGTCCCCAAATATGCATAGGACACATATCTCGGTTACTAACGAGATAGTGAATCCCTCACAATAGTCTAAGCACGGCATTTACCCTTTGTTGTCAAGACCGCATGTCGCCGCCGACTCATGTTCGTCCCCGAACAAGGTGGGCCTAGCAAACTAGTGACAAGTCAAGACCCCAAAGTCAACTCCGTCAATGACCCTTCGGTCTAAGGTTCACGCACTTTACTATAGTGAATCGATCGATTATTGACGCTACCCAGAGTAACGATAAGGCCATGTGATCGTCGATTGCGAGTCGTATGCAAGTATAAGTTAATCCCCTGATTCAACTTATACCAATGTAACGACCTCCCGCTTCCCAAACGAATGGTTGTCACAACCATATTAGAGTCGTGAACAAATAAATCATGATCGACACTCAGTCACCCTACCGAGGTCTAAGACGTATGGACTTATTTAACATCAGAGACTAATAGCTCACCAGTGCCCCTCTCTCATCCCATGAGAATCGGTGACTAAACTCACGATATATGGGATTTATTTATTTACCGTCTCACTGGATGCCTAGTAAGACTGGATAGGTAAATAGATAATATGCCTTTTAAAGAATGAATAATAAAATATAAATTCCATTAATATGTATAAGAATACATTATTCAAATACAGAGCGAATAATACATTAAATATTAAATACATGCCCTATTCATTACATCCTCGAATGGCATTTCGAGGGCACATCCCCAACAGAAACAACGATATATAACATACATCGAAAAAGGGCAGCAAGCAAGGGGACCAGACAACGACCTGATGGCCAAAAGGAAAGAACCGGGCGAATAGGCAGCGAACGACATCAACAGTCACGACAAGTAAAATGTGACACAAAGCAAAGTAATTACCTCGTTGGTAGCATTGGCGAAGAGACTGGAATGCAATGAATGGATTGTCAACTGTCCGGACTAGAAGAAGAGGCCTGGTAATGGGATGGTGTGCAGTCAGAACCATAACGAGGTCAGGTGACGTGCGAGCAACGAGACCAATAGACGACGGGCAATAGATGGCGAGGGATGAACGGTGATTTAGCGGTTTGGGTTTTTTGGGACGTTTTGGGTTCAGGCCCAAGGACCTTGTCAGAAAAACATTAGTTTGAAGGACCTATTTCACAATTTAAGTTAGAATTAAGGTTGTTGGACGAAAATACCATTATAAAGAGTAGTTATGAAGAGGTATCCAGCGCGTCAGTTCTGTTATCAGTAATCACATTACATGAAGTGGTACTGTAAATCCATGAAGTGATATTGTAGACCCATGAGTGGTACGAGTGAACAATGAAGTGGTTGTGGCGCCCCGCCTTTCACCACTACTTTCTTAACTAGTCTACGCGACTAATGTCCTAATAATGAAATAGATCGTGTGAAATTTCGGATAAAATTTTTCCTTTTATAAAAAGGAATCGTAACGGTTCCTAGAAAATCATCATGGGTCCTATTTACAAAGGAAAGCGCGCATGCGGGTCAAAATAAATCTATCTACTGGGCCTCCACGAGTACTCATCCATGCACACACTTCCATCTCAAAGGCCCCCAGAAGCTTCAAAAGTTGGCCTCGCCGTGAAAATGATCGCGTACCGTGATCACGGGGTCCTACAACAGATAAAAACGTGGAATGAGCTTATAAAGCTCCGTAAGTGAAAACCATGCATGCAATGCACGTGTCCTAAATAGCTAAGGCATTCGCGCCAATGCTATTAACTTCTCTCATTCTTCTCGTTCTTTTCCTTTCATATTTGGGCCCTTTCGGCTTTCAATCTTACTATGTACCATATAGAGCTCAAACCCCTAAGGGTATAAATAAGTGGCAGTACACACACTGAGAGGCTAAACACGAGTACTCCATCTATGCTTAACCCTATGGCGCCTTTCAATCCCAATGTGGTCCACACTGAGAGGCTAATAATGCCTTTCAATCCCAATGCGTTCCCATTGAGAGGCTAGCCGGGGCACACAAATTTTGCTTTAACCCTAAGGCGCCTTTCCATCCCAATGCGGTCTGACACGCGGGCGCTTCTCACTGGTAGCTTACTACGAGGTCGCCAACACTCGAAGTTCCCTCGGTGCGCTCATTCCCTCGAGTCGCATCCTCCAGGTTGCATCTCCCGCTACGAGGTATTTACCTGCCTCTCGTGAATCAGGCAGTCGGCCTCGTGAATCGCCGTAATATATTTCCCTACCTCTCGTGAATCAGGTAATTCGGCCTCGTGAATCGCTGTGGTAGCATAGAAGAGCCGTGACTCATCATTGAGTCGACACAAATGCCCATATCGGCAAATATACATATCGCTTTCAAGCGATCCTATACTCATGCACGCTATCTCCATGACTCTCATCCTAGTCGTGCGTGCACATGCTCATGCCATGAGTATGCGTGTCATGTCATCGTATAACGTAATTAAATCACGTAAGAACTCACATAAAATCATATAAGCACATAGACACATCACATAAAATCATAAAAGCATATGACACATAATTTCATGCACATAAAAATTATGTGTTGTAGTGCGATTTTCACTTACCTGGTATCCTTAGCTTATCGTACGGTAAATCGTTAATCTTCAAACCCTAAGTATAGAAACATATAAAATTAGGGTTTATTAGTCTATTTACAATCTCACTAAAGTGGCTTATTGAAAACCCTAATTTTGACTTCTATAATTCAAAACCCTAAAAATTTAGAACTTTAACTAGTACCATTTCAGAGATAGATCTCGACATATTTGGGTATCTCGAGCTTGTAATGTGATTTATGAATCTCGAGCTTGATTAAGATATAAGTCTCGACATGAAGTTTATAAATCTCGATACGGTTTTCAAGATGAATCTCGAGTCATATAGCAACCTAGATCTCGACACATATAAACATGGATCTCGGCATGCTTTTCATTACAAATCTCGAAATGAATCTCGACTTCAATACTAACTTCCTTAAACATAAATGTCGACATGTGTTATAAAATGGATTTCGATATAGACTATGATTTCGAGCTTGGTGGTGGAACAAAATCTCAACATAAGACATGAAATGATTTCGACATTGTCCTCAAGATGTCGAGATGTACTAATAGGATTTCGAAATAAAATTCAATGATGGATGGATCTCATGACTTAGACATAAATCTCGATATGTATCTTAGGATAGATGTCGAGCTTGATCTTGTAATACCCATATAATTTAATTACGGAAGTTACGATCTAATTAGCGGTGAAAAATATTTAATTAGAAACTTTATTGAATTAATTAAATAAATAAGTTAGGACTTTGGGTGATACGATGCCTTCATGCTCCCATGCCTTTATGTGACTTATGTGTATATGATTTCATGGTACATGATTTATAATCTCCTATTTGTGTTATTGTACGCTACATGACTTATGACTTTTATGATGATAGGAAGTAATTAATTAATTTGACACCACAGTCGGACGATTTAAGGTAAAAACTTGGATAACCTTTGAGGATGTAATGCCCGTAAAATACGGGATATAGGATATAATGACTGTGTGAAGTTTGTAAATTAGGAGAGTTGTTATGGAAATTAAAGTGTGAAATTGAAAATATAAGCTATATCAGTTTTTCGAAACTTAACCAAATAATTGTCCAAAAATAATAAATAATAAATGAATTAAAACTTTGGGCTATTTGTTTTATTATTGGACATTTAACACAAGGCCCAATGATAAATATAGAACATAGTAAATACTTTCAGCCTAAGGAAAAGCCATCGATCAGAAGTGTCGAATCAGTATCACTTTCGACACCATCATCTTAGTATATATCCACAACTCAAGTTAAATTCTGACAACAACAAGGATATCATACGAAGCAAGGAAGAAAAAGAAACTTAGCTCCATAACTCAACAAGCTCGAAAACTTAAGTCGGGTATAACTTTCGAATCCTCTTGATAGATAAATAATGATTTCTTAGTTAGGTAACAAGCATAAGAGATTTTTTGACGTTATTATGCTTAGAAAGACCCTAGGTTCTCGAATTAAAGTCCATGTTCATGAATATATATATACACGTGATATATAAATTTATGGTATTTGAAGTATGTGATGTCTATGAGATTTATATATTTTAGTGCTTTAATACCTTACGTACCTACATAAAGCAATTCGAGTTTCAGTTATGCTAATCATAGTTTTGGGTTTCTAGAGGCCACGGTTTATAGTCATGGCTTATTTTAAGTTCTATCTATTTCATTATACGTTTCTGAGTGCTTAAGGTTGGAATTAGACTGTATTGCTTTCGGCGGAATTAGAGCTTTAGGTCTTAGAACCTTTATAGCAATACCTTAGGATAAATGGTTTTACACAAATTTAAGTGTCCAATCTATTTTTGATTTTATGAAGTTTTTTATATAATCAAGTTTTCGCATGATATGGAAAATTTCGGTATGATCTTAAGGTTTCGAGAAAATTAGATTTTTTTGACTTAGCACTATTTTCGGAAATCATATGATTTTGAAGACTAGATGAAGTCTAATTTTGGGGCTTGAAAATATTTAAAGTTCTTACAATATTCACTTTTCTTGAAGATATTAATTTTTGATCAAAAGTAGATAACTTTTATAAGGTGTTTCGAATGGTGATACGATTTTCCAGATGATGAATCTCGAAGCCATGTTAATGACTTCGAGATTAAGACTGATAATAAGAGGAGTTTGAAACAAAACTTGGACAGAATCTTGAAATAAAACCCGAGATACATGTCGAAATCCATTGTTAAAGTTGACTTCGAAATCCTTTATAGGATCTCGAAATTAGACCAAAGATCCATGTCGAAATGTTTAGGGTTGGAATGTCGAAATGTTGTGTAAGATCTCGAGTTCATGTCGAGGTTTAGCTTTAAAGGTTGACTACGAAATTTATGTAAGATCTCGAATGAAACTCTAGATCCATGTCGAGATTTATGTTTAATAAGATTTAGCTATCGAGCTCGAGATTAATCTCGAAATTAGGTCGAAATCCATGTTAGTATTAGTGTCGAGATTCAGTTATAATGTAGCTCGAAATCCATGCTAGAACTCGATATCCATGTCGACATCCATCTCAAAATCATGTCGAGATTCATGTCAAGGCTATGTCGAGATTCATGTCAAAGCCATGTCGAGATTCATGTCAAAGCTATGTCGAATTTATGTCTAAAACCATGTCGAGAACCATGTCGAAATTCCATGTTAAAGCTTAAGATCCATGTCGAGATCTATTCTTGCAATTGACCTCGAAATCCCACAATTAATTCGAAATACATGTCGAGATCCTCGTCGAGGTCGACTTCGAAATATTATATGTTATATGATCAACTCGAGAACCAAGTCTAAGGGAATTTCGAAATGAGTGGAAAACAGGTTTCGAGATTCTTGTGAATTTCAAAATGATACTTTTTTTAATTTAAGTCAAAATTCGGAATTTTAGGGTTTCGAAATTTATAGAAGTTGAAACTAGGGTTTTCAAACTAAGGTACTTTGTGAAACTGTAATTAGACTAACAAACCCTAATTTTATATATTTCTATACTTAGGGTTCGATGGTTAGCGATTTACCGCACGATAAGCTAAATAGCTATGGATACCAGGTAAGTGGAAATCTCAACTACAACACATAAATTATACGTGCATGAATTTCATGATTATGTGCTTCTATGGCATAACTAGTACTTCGGCATTATTCACGTACGCATTTTCACGAGCATACATGAGTCCCACGAAAGCTACAAGACACGAATATATGTCACGCACGATTTCTGGTACACGATAAATGTTTGCATTTAATGGCTCTTCTATGCTACCATGGTGATTTTATGTCACCGATTTCACGACATGACATGTCTTGGGCATGCATGTGGCGGAAAGTTGCGACCTGGAAGATGCAACCTGAGGAAACAAGCAGCACCAAGGGTATAATTGGTGTTAGCATCCTCGGAGTAGGTCTACCAGTGTGAAGCATCCGCGTGGCGTATGAAACCACATTGGGACAGAAAAGGCGCCCTAGGGTTAGTCTCCAATGAGTGGGTATTGCCATTTATATATTTATTTATCCCTAGTGGATTTGAGCTCTATGATGGTGCATAGCAAGATAAGTCAAGGGCCCTACATGTCAAGACAAGAGACGAATTAAATTAATTGACACGATTAGAAAGCATTGGCGCGAATGCATTTGCATTTTATGGCACGTGCACTGCATGCATTGTTTTCACTTACTGAGCTTTATAAGCTCATTCACGTTTTTATGTGTTGTAGGTACAATAGAGTCGGACGTTGAGAAACGTCATGACTAAGGCGGGCTGACGGCGGTACTCCAGGGTCTTTTGAGGGCAAGGTTGTACATGGATGACGACCTGTGGAGCAATGTTAGGATGTTTGATATGATATATATTTCGGGGCTTCTGCCTTTGTATGATTACGACGATGTAGGTTATGTTCGTCGTAATATATCATATTTTAGGAAAAAGTTTTTATAGAGGGGTCTCCCGCGACGTTGCGAAAATCCGCCACCAATTAGTATTAGAAAGTTAGGATCGCCACATATCTCGACATTTTATACTAACTTTTACATTGAACCTCGATATGAATATTGAGATAGATCTCGAGTTTGATAACAAAGTATACAGCATTTCTATGAAATCTCGAGGGGAATCTTGACATGGATTTTGAGATTGAAGTCATACAAGACTTTGAGATGGATGTCGATATTATAAGCAAAATGTCGAGCTGTATGTTACAATTATAAACAAGATTTCGATAGGTTAACATCAAAGACAGATTTCGAGATTAATTAAGCACTAAATGATTTCGAAGTGGACCTCGAGTTCCTTCACCCTCGTTATTAATCTCGAGATCGTACCTCCAAAGCTAATATGGTTTCGAGAATCATAATCTGGAGAATCCTATCATCGATCAAGATTTCTTCAAGCTACCTTCTTCTTCAAAGTACTGATTCCTAAACTTACCAAATTTTTCCTAGACATGATATACCTAACTCTGAGAACTAACGTTAGTATGATTCAGGGTCGAAACCCTAGAATTCATGTTTAACATCATAACCCTCTTCGAAAACTATTCCTAACCTAGAAAGTCTTACACTCTAGATCATTAAGTTTCTAATGAACATAATAATCTCTTAAGAACACCACGTAATTCAATATCTATTTAAACTCATACCCTATAACTAATAAGCCGAATCTTAAGTACCTAGGGTTTTCTAAGCCATGCTAAATATCGAACCCCTTAAGGTTAGTACAAGATTATATATGGACCTATACCTATTGGAAACATATAAGCATACTCAAATTTACTTGAGCTCAAGAATATTTGCATACCTTTCTTTGAGATATGTTGTTTGAACTTAATATTGCTCCCACAAAGCTTTGTCCTAACTTTCGTACTTCAGCTTATAGTTCTATTCGTTTCTTTAGCTCTCATTCCTTATAGTTTTCCTCACTTATTTGATATATATGATGTCTTTGATTCTTGTGTATGAGTAAACATTTAAAGTGACGTGTTTTCCTTTAGACTTAAGTAACATATGTATAAGGTTTATCTTGTAAGAACTTGGGCCAAATGAATATGTTAAACATAGCCCAAACCTCTTAAGTCTATATTATTATTTTACTAAATATGACCCAATATTATAAGTCTTTGTATTACTATTTATGGGTATTCTTTAATTAAATCTTTGATATTAATTTAATTTTTTTTCTTTTTTTAAGACTTAAATTTCTTTACCCAAGTCTTAATTCACAAAATTATCCAATTAATTACATTAAAACACCGTATTAAAATTTACGGGTATTACAGTGGTACTGTAGATCCTTGAAGTGGAACTGGGGAACAGTGAAGTGGTACAATAGACCCGTGAAGTGGTACTGGTGAACAGTGAAGTGGTACAACCTTTGTGAAGCATGAAGTGGTAAGGTTGAACGGAGAAGAAGTGCTACTGTAGACCCATGAAATGGTACTACTAACGAGAGAAGTGGTACAGCGTCTGTAGACCCATGAATTCCCAAATATTTCAGCAGTACCACTTCATGGGTCTACAATACCACTTATTCTATGTTCAATATTATCACTTCATGGGTGTACAATGCTGTACCACTTCACTGTTCACACATACCACTTCACTGTTCACTCATACCATATCATGGGTCTACAGTACCACTTCACTGTTCACCCGTACCACTTCATGGGTCTGTAGTACCATTTCATGGATCTACAGTACCACTTCATGTACAATGTATACCACTTCTTCATGGTTCCTTTTGAACGTTTGAATAAGACGATAGCATGCTTCGAAAGTTTTTTTGTTTATTATGGGCAAATATGTCTTTTGTCATAGATTTGGTCCTTTTTCTAAATGAAACTTCAATTTAGGGACTTCTATCTATTTGAAACATAAATGGGGCCTGAATAATAAAACAAACTTATTAAATGGGCCTGAAAGTTAATTACCTTTTGTTTTGGTGAAATGAAATGACGATTTAGAATGGGTCTAAGTCACAAATTTATTACCTTTAATTAAAATAGGGTGATTTAAACCCAAATTCGATAAAATAGGGTTATTTTGGTCGAAATTACTAAAATCAATTTTCCCTCAAATGCTGTTTATGTGTTCGATTCGATCCAAGTGAACGTCGGTGTAAGGAAGATAAGAGCTCGTCCTCGAATAGATGCGTAAGGTGTTTTTACAAAGTTCATATATTAGTAACTCTATATCAAAACATTAATTTATTTTATCTAATTTCTAGTTTCAGTGCAATTCTCACGGCGTCGCTGACGGGTGCAGTCCAAAATCGGAAGGAAATTGAAGGTTGCTTGGAAGAGATGCAAGGTTCGCATTTGACATATGAATGTTCAGTTTTATTTGTGTTAAATTATGACCATTATTCGATATTGAATCACGTGAAAATCTTTGAAAATTAGTGCCCACAACAACGCAAAGGGAGCGAGTTATGTGGATTATACGTCATGAGATACATGTACGATATAATCTGCAATCGTATCGGTAGAGATGATACATCCAACTTCCCAACGGTATTGAACTTTTAAAACCATCAGCTTCTTTAAGTTTCAAGTTTAATATGTTTATTAGTATGTTTAAACATTATCCTGTTTTATAGATACTAGAGCACTCCTCTTACGGCGACGAAAAGCTCAATGAAGTACGAATTGTGGGCGGAGCATTTTATATGCAATCTTTGATGTAGGTTAGACGACTTTTACGTTATGTCTGTGTTTATGTTACGAGAATTTGTTGGACTATGATGTAGAATTTGATTTTAATTACGACTATTAGTAATTTTATGAATGTTGGTGCTATTTTCTGTTGCATTGTTGATTTGGGAATTGATTTTGGGTTGCATTGTTGGGCATAAAAAAAGAAAAAAATATTAAAAAAAATTAGAGCATGGGCGACGCATTCTTCGTTAGAATGCGTCGCCCATGCTAAGAAGGGAAAAAAAAGTTAGAGCATTAGAATGCGTCCCCCATGCTAAGCAGGAAAAAATAAAAAAAAAAGTTAGAACATGGGCGACGCATTCTAGAAAAGGGATTATGGGCGACGGTTTGGAGGGAAGAAACCGTCGCCCATGAGTTTGCCAAAGGCAGCCCGTATACTGTCTTTGGCAACGGGTTTTCAAACAAACCGTCGCCCATAACTTATCTCAGCGACGCATGTTTGTCCGTCGCCCAAAATTGTGCTCATGGGCGACGTTGCTCTGGGCGACGCGTCGAACCCGTCGCCTATGAACCATAACAACCGTCGCCCATGAGCTTTTCTGTACTAGTGATGTTAAAATAGCCCAAACCTCTTAAGTCTATATTATTATTTTACTAAACATGACCCAATATTATAAGTCTTTGTATTACTATTTATGTGTATTCTTTAATTAAATCTTTGATATTAATTTAATTTTTTTTAAGACTTAAATTTTTTTACCCAAGTCTTAATTCACAACATTATCTAATTAATTACATTAAAACCCCGTATTAAAATTTACGGGTATTACAACCCCCCCCCCCAAAAAAAAAGGAATTTCGCCCCCGAAATTCCGTCGGTTGGAACAATTCAGGATAACGATTGGTAGGGAGTTGAACTGGCTTGGTTGGCTGATAGAAATTCACCCTAGGAAGTTATCAATGGAATCTCTAATAATTTTCGAGAATAGAAAGGAACAAGATCCTAATGAAGTCGATATGAAGATCATTCAAGTTAGTCGAACCTGCGTTGTCTTGAAGAGCTAACGAGAATAACTATAATTCTAACTCAGGTAGAGGTCAAAAATAGTTAACGTCCATCACACTTCTGTTGCGCCACTCTAATACTGAGAAAATATATTCTTCAGGATGAGCAGAAAGATTGGGGCATAGGGTTGTACCCCAAATACGACTGGATCTTAGGTTTTTTTCTAGGGAATTCGGGTACAACTTCCTATTTCGAAAGCTTATTTGCTACGATTACGACTCAGGTCGACACCCGAATTCGTATCAACTAAGTCGGCTAAAAGAATTCCTGAGTCTTACCACATAAGTGGTGGATACAAGAGAAAATGTGGCTCACGAGTCCACTAGAATGCATGTTGAAGTTTAATTGGTTACGTGGGTACCTTCCGTCTCGGATGGGTTGTTTTCAGCTTCTTCCGCCGTAAGCATGTATACCCGAGCGGGTACCTTATGTGGTTTAGTCGGGTTTGCTGCCTGACTTCCCAATGTATTCTCCGAGTAGGCTACAGAGTAGTGGCCTGTTTTGCCACATTTATAGCAAGTAGCATTTTGTGGAAAGCAGACGTCCAGATGACGTCGTGCACATTTTGGACATGTGGGTACATTTGGTTGGGGTCTCCCCTGATTCGTGTTAGTTTGCTGAAGTGGTTCGGGGTGGTTTTGGAAATTGGGTTTCACATTCTTAGAAACGAACGGTTTCTTCGGGTTATTTCCGTCCCATTTGGATCCTTGTCTTTTAATCTCCTGGGCTCGTACAATTCGAATTTCAGCTTGTTCAGCCATCAGGGCTCGTTCCACCATTTGGGCATAAGTAACCCCTTGGAATCCAGCCATGCCAACGTCACGATAGAGTTCTGGCTTCAGGCCCTCCATATCTCGTTCCATCTTCAGCGAGTCGGTGCTTACCATGTGGGTTGCGAATCAGAAAGTTGTTCGAACTTTCTAATATAGTCCGCCACTGTCATTGTTCCTTGGCGGAGATTGATGAATTCGTTCATCATGTGGGCACGGACGGGAGCAGTGAAATACTTATTTCGGAAAAGGTCTTTGAAACGCCACCAGGTCATTGTCAAGGGATCTTCGAGGGTTAATTGCTATCCCACCAACGACTTGCGCTTCCCTTAATAGGTAGGTAAGCGCACAAGACCTCTACTGTTTCAGGGGTACGGCTATGTTGGAACATAGTTTCTAGGGTTCGGAGCCAATCCTCAGCCGAGGTTGGGTCAAGAGCATCTTCGAAGGTTGGGGGGTTAAGTTTACGAAATCTTTCCCCGACCATTTCGATTCTGTCGGCCTGAGGGGGTCCATTGCTCGATTGCCAACCAGCGTTTTGTTGCTGGATCAGTTGCTGAATTTGGGCACATTGTTGGCGGACTAGTTCCGCGAGCTGAAGGATAGTCGCATCCCGACTATCAGTAGAGGCTGCGGGTTCTTTACCTTTATCTGCACCCCCACTATTTTCATTCCTTGTTCTACCCATCGTTCTTTTATCCTAACGTTTTTAAGGTCAATAAATTCATGTAATACCAGAAATTCATAAAAACATAAAACTTACGAGCAAGGCCACTTCCATGCTTTTGAGTGTGTGTACATGGACAGTTTGCAGAACCTATATCCTAAGCTCTGATACCACCTGTGGCGCCCCGCCTTTCACCACTACTTTCTTAACTAGACGCGCCTAATGTCCTAATAATGAAATAGATCGTATGGAATTTCGGATAAAATTTTTCCTCTTATAAAAGGAATCGCAACGGTTCCTACAAAATCATCATGGGTCCTATTTACAGAGGAAAGAGCGAATGCGGGTCAAAATAAATCTATCTACTGGGCCTCCACGAGTCGCATCCATGCACACACTTCCATCTCAAAAGCTCCCAGAAGTTTCAAAAGTTGGTCTCGCCGTGAAAATGATCACGTATCGTGATCGCGGGGTCCTACAACACATAAAAACGTAGAATGAGCTTATAAAGCTCAGTAAGTGAAAACCATGCATGCAATGCACGTGACCTAAATAGCTAAGGCATTCGTGCCAATGCTATTAACTTCTCTCATTCTTCTCGTTCTTTTCCTTTCATATTTGGACCCTTTCGGCTTTCAATCTTACTATGCACCATATAGAGCTCAAACCCCTAAGGGTATAAATAAGTGGCAGTACACACATTGGGAGGCTAAACCCGAGTACTCCATCAATGCTTAACCCTATGGCGCCTTTCAATCCCAATGTGGTCCATACTGAGAGGCTAATAATGCCTTTCAATCCCAATGCGTTCCCATTGAGAGGCTAGCCCGGGCACACAAATTTCGTTTTAACCCTAATGTGCCTTTCCATCCCAATGCGGTCGGACACGCGGGCGCTTCTCACTGGTAGCTTACTACGAGGTCGCCAACACTCGAGGTTCCCTCGGTGCCGCTCATTCCCTTGAGTCGCATCCTCCACGTTGCATCTCTCGCTACGGGGTATTTACCTACCTCTCGTGAATCATGCAGTCGGCCTCGTGAATCGCCGTAATATATTTCCCCTACCTCTCGTGAATCAGGTAATTCGGCCTCGTGAATCGCCGTGGTAGCATACAAGAGCCGTGACTCATCATTGCATCGACACAAATGCCCATATCGGCAAATATACATATCGCTTTCAAGCGATCCTATACTCATGCACGCTATATCCCTGACTCTCATACTAGTCGTGCGTGCACGTGCTCATGCCATGAGTATGTGTGTCATGTCATCGTATAACATAACTAAATCACGTAAGACCTCACATAAAATCATATAAGCACATAGACACGTCACATCATAAAAGCATATAACACATAATTTCATGCACATAAAAATTATGTGTTGTAGTTGCGATTTCACTTACCTGGTATCCTTAGCTTGTCGTACGGTAAATCGTTAATTTTCGAACCCTAAGTATAGAAACATACAAAATTAGGGTTTGTTAGTCTATTTACAATCTCACTAAAGTGGCTTAATTTGAAAACCCTGATTTTGACTTCTATAATTTTGAAACCCTAAAATTTAGAACTTTAACTACTACCATTTCAAAGATAGATCTCGACATATTTGGATTAAATAGATCTCGAGCTTGTAATGTGATTTATGAATCTCGAGCTTGAATAAGATATAAGTCTCGACATGAAGTTTATAAATCTCGATAGGGTTTTCAAGATGAATCTCGAGTTATATAGCAACCTAGTTCTGGACACAAAGAAACATGGATCCCGACATGCTTTTCATTATAAATCTCGAAATGAATCTCGAGTTCAATACTAACTTCCGTAAACATAAATCTGACATGTGTTATAGAATGGATTTCGATATAGACTATGATTTCGAGCTTAGTGGTGGAACAAAATCTCGACATAAGACATGAAATGATTTCGACATTGTCCTCAAGATGTCGAGATGTACTTATAGGATTTCGAAATAAAATTCAATGATGGGTCTCGACATGACTTAGACATTAATCTCGATATGTATCTTAGGATAGATGTCGAGCTTGCTTTCGACATTTTATACTAACTTTTACATTGAACCTCGATATGGATGTTGAGATAGATGTTGATTTTGATAACATAGTATACATCATTTCTAAGAAATCTCGTGGGGAATCTTGACATGGATTTCGACATTGAAGTCATACAAGACTTTGAGATGGATGTCGATATTATATGCAAAATGTCGAGCTGTACGTTACAATTATAAACAAGATTTCGATAGGTTAACATCAAAGACAGATTTCGAGATTAATTAAGCACTAAATGATTTCGAAGTGGACCTCGAGTTCCTTCTACCCTCGTTATTAATCTCGAGATCATACCTCCAAAGCTAATATGGTTTCGAGATTCATAATCTGAGAATCCTATCATCGATCAAGATTTCTTCAAGCTACCTTCTTCTTCAAAGTACTGATTCCTAAACTTCAACAAATTTTTCCTAGACATGATATACCTAACTCTAAGAACTAACGTTAGTATGATTCATGGTCGAAATCCTAGAATTCATGTTTAATGATCGACACGTGGTGTGCGAATGAAAAGTGCGACAAGTAATAATTAAAACGATTACCTAATTACTATCACCGACGTGCGATAGGCAGTGGACCTATCGTTTGTAGTGCAGTAAAGCGAGTAAACGAGTATCGAACACAAGGAATAACTCAAGTACTAGTAGTGACCTATCGACTCGATATTTAGCCTAAACAGAATACGCAGATTGTTTTATGACTTAACCTAACAGATTACTTCTAACTCAACTAGAGATTCAAATAACACGCTTAATACTGATACGAAGCTTCAGATAATAAAGATGTGCTCGGGATTCGAATCCCGCTAGGTGTTATCGACTAAGACAATAAAATCGTTCCTACGTGATTTTGACTAGATCGCAGTAATTTTCCTACCCGCTCGCGAGTTTGCTGTCGCCCTAAACGCTCGCGGGGATCTAAAATTCAGTAATTACTAACGGTGAGGATCGAGTATTTGCTTTCGCCCTATACTCGAATCCTATCTTCTACGAACGGCCTAAACGTTGTTTAGTTGTCGCCCTAAATGTTTTTCCATACAATTACTTTAACACATAGACATATTAAAGCAACGAACAGATTCATAGAACGATAAATAGTCAAAAACATCGTCACGATAATTATAAGTCTTAGCTACGAAACATCCTAGCGTTCATCTAATCCCAATCACAAAGGGGAATTAGCTACGCATAATAAACGGGAAAACAACGAAAGAAATAAGGAACGAGGAAGAAAGACTCATGATCTTGATTTATGGATGATCTGCGAAGGAAGTGTCGATGATTCTTCGTTCTTCGTTGAATTGGGCATGATTTCGTCGATGATCCGTCTCTTGCTCTCCGGGATGAGATTCTTCTATTATGCTACATTTCGTGTCTAGAGTGATTAGGTTTAATCTCTGACGAAAAAGTGCTTTTTCTGGGTTGAATTTGGGCTTTATATAGCGATTCCCGCAACGGTCACGGCCTGTGGGCCGTCACAGCCGTGGCCATCGCCGACTTAACTTGCTACGCTCACTGCCTAGTGTCACGGCCAGGTGCATAAGGTGTCACGGCCGTGACCATCATCAGTCGACCTCTCTGCCAAGCGTCACGGCCTGGTGCAAAGGTTGTCACGGCCGTGACGTTAGGCAGTGTCTTCTATTTCGGCCTCTGGTGGGTGTCACGGCCAATTGCATAGGGTGTCACGGCCGTGACGCATGACAGTGTTCTTCATTTTTGCACCGTTTTGCCTCCTTTTCGCTCCTTTTCGCCCAAAACTCGTGCTAAGCTCATTCAATAACAAAATAAGTGTAAATATATCGAATCAATGCATCAATTCATTGATAAAGTTCTATTATACCCCAAATAAATACTACGATAAACGCATTAATCATTTAACTTCATAACCCTCTTCGAAAACTATTCCTAACCTAGAAAGTCTTACACTCTTGATCATTAAGTTTCTAATGAACATAATAATCTCTTAAGAACACCACATAATTCAATATCTATTTAAACTCATACCCTATAACTAATAAGCCGAATCTGAAGTACCTAGGTTTTCTAAGCCATGCTAAATATCGAACCCCTTAAGGTTAGTACAAGATTATATATGGACCTATACCTATTGGAAACATATAAGCATACTCAAATTTACTTGAGCTCAAGAATATTTGCATACCTTTCTTTGAGATATGTTGTTTGAACTTAATATTGCTCGCACAAAGCTTTGTCCTAACTTTCGTACTTCAGCTTATAGTTCTATTCGTTTCTTTAGCTCTCATTCCTTATAGTTTTCCTCACTTATTTGATATATATGATGTCTTTGATTCTTGTGTATGAGTAAACATTTAAAGTGACGTGTTTTCCTTTAGACTTAAGTAACATATGTATAAGGTTTATCTTGTAAGAACTTGGGCCAAATGAATATGTTAAACATAGCCCAAACCTCTTAAGTCTATATTATTATTTTACTAAATATGACCCAATATTATAAGTCTTTGTATTACTATTTATGGGTATTCTTTAATTAAATCTTTGATATTAATTTAATTTTTTTTTCTTTTTTTAAGACTTAAATTTCTTTAACCAAGTCTTAATTCACAAAATTATCCAATTAATTACATTAAAACACCGTATTAAAATTTACGGGTATTACAGTGGTACTGTAGATCCTTGAAGTGAAACTGGGGAACAGTGAAGTGGTACAATAGACCCGTGAAGTGGTACTGGTGAACAGTGAAGTGGTACAACCTTTGTGAAGCATGAAGTGGTAAGGTTGAACGGAGAAGAAGTGCTACTGTAGACCCATGAAATGGTACTACTAACGAGAGAAGTGGTACAACGTCTGTAGACCCATGAATTCCCAAATATTTCAGCAGTACCACTTCATGGGTCTACAATACCACTTATTCTATGTTCAATATTATCACTTCATGGGTGTACAATGCTGTACCACTTCACTGTACAATGAAACTTCAATTTAGGGGCTTCTATCTATTTGAAACATAAATGGGGCCTGAATAATAAAGCAAACTTATTAAATGGGCCTGAAATTAATTACCTCTTTATTCTTTTGGTGAAATGAAATGACGATTTAGAATGGGTCTAAGTCACAAATTTATTACCTTTAATTAAAATAGGGTGATTTAAACCCAATTCGATAAAATACGGTTATTTTGGTCGAAATTACTAAAGTCGTGTGAAACGCGTTTAAGAAACGCGCAGCTGACGTGGCACTGAAACCCTCGCGAGGGCCCGATGGAGCCCGTGGGTGGCCCGCGTCGCGGTTATTGGCCGCGACGACGCGATTAATGAACGCGTCGCGTTGACCTAGACCCACCACTAAGCCCACTAAACCTAGTAAAGACGCCACTAAACCCACTAAAGTATTGGGCCACTATGCCGCGCTTAATGGACGCGACGTCGCGCTTAATAGCCGCGACGTCGTTGTTAATAATAACGGCGATTTCCCCTATTTAAGCCGCTCGATTTTCTGTTATTAATTCATAAAATTTCATACATATCCAATATGGTGTCTAAAAAAATTCAAGTAGTAGTTTATTATGGCGATGAAATCATACACGAATCAAACACCATACAGTATAGTCTTCAACCCATCGGTTATCGACGAATTAGTCGCGATACCAATTTCGATCAATTTATTAGTATGCTGTACGACATGACTTCCGTCGACAGCAATGCTTTGTCTTTAATGGTTCATGTGAAGAACGAATACTATCAACACTCACAACCGTATCATAATCTCCTACTAATGTCTAGTGATGCCGATCTCGCATACTTCTTGGATCCCGTCAACGAGCTCGATTACATTGAGGTCTTTGTCGAGGCAACTGACATTGTTCAGTTTGATCGGAACGTAGATCCTCCCGACGAGTACACGAATCCCGCGCCCATGGATTCGTTTCCTGACATTACTTCAGTTACTGAAGGATTGATGAATTTTTCGTTTGCCCCTCACGAAGATATACCTTCGAGTAGCCGTTGCGTTCCTATTAGTTCGACGGTGGCGCAACTTGAGACCGTTCATGACGTCGTCCGAGATAGTGACGTCAGTGACTCCGAAGCTGACGACGAGGGTGGGGCAGTAGACGATTTGCCAGATCCCACCGATGACGATGATGTTAATAATGACGAACCAGTGCCACGTGAACCAGAAGATAATAGAGCATTATGCCAGTCGGTGCCGTTTAATACCACTTATCAAATGGCTCCCCCAGAAGTTGAGGAAACTGGTGGTGATTTTTACAACAGGGACGACCCCGTATTTTTCGTAGTTATGACGATAGCAAAGAACATTTGAAATGTGTTGTTAACGATTACCATCTGAGGGTTGTTAGACGTGGGTACCACGTGACCGAAAGTAACATAACCGCATGGAGCGTGAGATGCAATCACAGCGACGACTGTAACTGGAAACCGCGAGCAGTCTTTCAAACCGAAATTTTTTTTGGAAGGTGACAAGATACGGAGGACCGCACACATGCTTCACGCACGAGTTGGCCAGCACGCATCGCAATGTTTCGCGTACTGAAATTGCCAGAATATTAATCCAAACGGTGAAGAATGACCCTCAGTATTTACCTAAAAACGTGCAGCAGCTCGTAAAAGATACTTTTGGGTACGACATCCCGTACATTCAAGCATGGCATGGACTCAAGCGAGCAAAAGAGATTGTTTATGGTACTTGGGAAATGTCAAACCAAAAACTTCCTATATTCATGAAAGCGTTGTGATGTTACAACCCCATAACGGTGGTGAAGTGGTGGCATCTTGAAGATATGTCTGGAGTGAAAAAATTCGGGTATATATTTTGGGCATTCAAACCTTGCATTGACGGCTTCAAGCATTGCCGTAGAGTGGTCTGTGTCGACGGTACGCACTTGTATTCGAAGTACAAACATAAAATGTTGATTGCATGTGCGCTCGATGCAAATCAGAAAATATTTCCACTTGCGTTTGCCATTGTTACAATCGAAAGCTTACATTCTTGGAGTTGGTTCTTGAACTTGCTTAATGTTCATGTACTGGAGGGACAAGCGGTATGCCAAGTTGTTGGTTTTTTTTATCCAAAATTAGTTCATGTTACCTACGAACTGTAATGCAGGTTTACTGTCTGCAGTAGAACAGCTCGACGCTTATAGGTATCCAAACGGCGTGCATTGTTATTATTTACATCACGTCATATCAAATTTTAACAAGGAGTTCAAAGACAGTGACCTAAAGAAATTGTGCCACAGAGCAGGGATGGCGCATACGGTTGAAAAATTCGAACGGATCATGGAGCATCTTAAGAGTCTTCGTGAAGAAGCTTACGATTGGTTGCGTGAGATTGATCGAGAAAAGTGGACATTTGCTTATGATGGTGGGCTTAGGTGTGGTTCAATGACGACGAACATCTCAGAAGCACTTAATGGTGTGTTCAAAGGGGCTCGCTTACTGCCTCCAAAAGCAATAGTCGACTTCAGCTTCCATCGGTGTTCCGCATACTTTCGTGATAGGTATCAACAGGCAGCTGCGGCGATGCAGAATTCGGAAACCGAATGGTCTCCTTATGCGTGGATGATGTATAGTGACTGGTCAAATGCCTCGTTCGGCCATTTTTTAACTGCATTTGACCCGCGAGCACAAACAGCAGAGGTGTATACTTCTTCGTCGGTGACTCAAAGAAAACACGTGGTGAACATTCAAGGAAGAACGTGCACTTGTGGAAAATGGGACCAACATTTCATTCTATGTTCTCATGCGCAGGCAGCGTGCCGCCAGTGGAATGTTAGTAGCACACAGTTCATTGCTCCTTTCTACGTAAAGTAGCATATTTTTAGTCATATCAGGGAACGTTTTATCCACTGCATGACGAGCGACATTGGGAGCCTGCTGATTTTTTGCTTGTCCATAATGAAGACCGACGTGAAAGAAGAGGACCGGGTAGGCCAAAGACAACTCGTATTCGCAACGAAATGGATCAGGGTAGCTCAAGTTGGAGACATCGTCATAGAGGTCGTGGACGTTGATTGTCTCATTCGCAGTTGGTTGATGTAGTATGTCGTTGTATCTGTTGGTTGTTATATTTTGTTGTATCTGTTGGTTGATGTAGTATGTTGTTGTATCCGTTGGTTGATGTAGTATGTTGTTGTATCTGTTGGTTGATGCTATATGTGTTTAAGTATTTGGAAGTATAATACCATCGATTTACGACTAAGAAAATTGCTAGAAATATAAAATAAGTTCGCAAACAGAACAACAAGAAACACAAATGAAAATCAACCGAAATCCTAATTAGATAAAAAATACAGAAAATAAAAACTAAGGTATATAATGTCCTCCAGTGCCACATCTACGTGGTCGTCTATTCCTGTGCAGATGGCCACAGTCAACAGGAGCTTCGGGCTGCTCAGGGCGACAACGTCGCTGCTGGGGTCGTGGCGGTGATTCCCGCATAAATGGCTGATACGGAGGCGTTGCTTCGTCGTCGTCATCATCATCATCGACGTAGCCGACACCGTAACCCGTGGGTGTAAGTAACTACCATCACCGTACTGTGACGTCCGACCACGTGATGACGGGCCAGGGTCCTGTGTTGGGCCACGCGAAGATGACGGGACACTCATGTGTGTCGGCGGGACATCAACGAACGACACAGGTCTTCGGTGTCGTCTGTCAACGAAAAGACTCTGCATCTGATGTATGATATCCAATCCTCCATGCAGATCTCCTCCTGTATATATCACCTCGGTCCTACGACGTGCTGTGCCTAATAGGTAACAAGTCGCATCTTAAATGACACACACAAAATAAAATAAAAAAACAAAGAAAGACAGGTAACTAACCATAACGTCGATAAATGAACTATCTCTTATCTGGAATCCTCGGTTCATGTGGATCGTCGATGGAGAGACGAACGACGGGTGACCCTCCAGTACCATGCATAATAATCTGGAGTGCAGTGCGCACCACCAACTACCTCCATCGCACCGACTATCCTCTCGTACCGAGACACCCATAAGGCTTCGTACTGCTCGTGGAAGGCCCTCCAATCCCTTCCCGCGACGTTACGTGTACTGTGCCGATGAAGATCAACGTCGAGCTGTCTCGAACGTTGCGGGACGGACTGAACCAGCCCGAACTGTCGTAGCACGCCATCGGGATAGTGCCACTCAACGATGTTATAGAAGATGAGTGGACACGACGACCGAACGCATGCTGGTCGAGAGTCGGCTCTCAACGCCATAATCTCTGGTGCCTGATCGTCTTAGGGTGCCCAGACGAACTGCTCCATCGACATGCTATCGATCTACTCACGAATCGCACGCAAATTCGAGTGCGTCGATGTCGTATGATCGAAAAGCGCATTCCACCTGAAATGAAAAATAAAATATAATTATTTTATTAAAATATATTAAAATAAAAACAAATATTTTAAATATAAATATTTTAACAAAAATATATTAAAATATTTTAGGAAAAAAATATTAAATATTTTAAGAAAAATAAGTAACATATATTAAATTTTATAAGAAAAATATGTTAAATATATTAAATATTTTAATAAAAATATTCTAGCAGTACGCAATAATTAATAAACATTGTCTTACTACCTCGCAGCATGTGGCGGCATGGGCAACTGAATTCCATCTTCCTCGGTGGGCACCATCCGCACTCGAGGACGGATAATAACGGGCTGCACAGGTAATATACGAATCCATTCCCATACCTACACAAAATTTAAATTAATATGTAAACACCTCAACAAAATTCAATTACACAAAAGAACGCACCTATAGCAACGGCAAAGCTCCACCGATGTTCATCTTCTGACGCTGGCACGAAGTACAAAGCTCTCTGTATAAGAAAGCCAGCATGGCACTGCCCCAACTGTAAGTGTGCACGGCTTCTATGTCTTCAAGCAGCGAGTAAAGTCGTGGACGTCGAGCTTCCGCTGGAGTCGGGGAACAAAACCGATCCCATGAGCAATAGCGCATATGCACGTGCCCGCTGATCGACCTCATAATCTGAGCTGTGATCATCGATCTCGTTGGCTTCTAGTCAGTCTGCAAATTTCCTCAGCGACACCTTCGTCCCGGTGTACGCCCCCACAGCAGGTCTGTAACCAGTCAGCTCCTCCAAGTAATCGAGCCACTGATCTTGCGTCCTGTGCTGGATAACACCAGTGACCGAGTGACCATCAACGGGGAGTCCCCACAGCACACCGACGTCCTCAAGAGTGACGGTGGCCTCACGCACAGGCAAGTGGAATGTATGCGTCTCCTTTCTCCACCTCTCTACGAGGGCTGTGATCAAATGTGGATCTAACTTCTGAGATCCACAACTATACACGATGTAGAAGGACATAGTATCCAACCTCTCCAGAATACGACTGTGCAACCGCACCGGTCGTGAAAGCTTACCCCAGACGACACTCTCCAAACCCCTAACGGTCAAAGGCGTGTCGAGGGCACCATCAGCGTTGGATAGTACATCGTTACAACGATGACTATCTTGGAATATCAGAAGTGATCTGTCGATCGGACCGTATTCATTCGTATCCATCCTAAATTAGCGTTTCAAAGTCAATATCGCAATAAATAATAATAAATAAACACATAAATTGACTCATGTACTAACAGATGAATCAAATTAGGTTTCGAAATTAGGGGAAATTCCTAAATCGAGTTAATTATGTAAAATTAATGTATTATATCAATCTACTAAGCAACCCACAATATGTAAAGCACACATTATACAAAAAACACAAACTTAAACGCAAGAATTCGGCGAAATTTAACGAAACATCAAAATCAAGATTTAAACAAATTAGGAGTTTCATAGCTTAATCGACGAAGAATGGATCTATCACGTGGTGTTGGCCGAAGTAATTCGCCGCTATAAATTGCCGGAATCGTTGGGGAGGAGAAGAGGGGAAGTGGTGAAGAAGAAGAAGAAGAGGCCGCGGCTTTATTATTCGCGTCGTCGCTGGTATTAAGCACGACGTCACGGCTAATAGCCGCGGCGCTTGGTTTACTGGGACATCACTCGGCCCAGACAATTGTTTTAAAAAAATCAGGCCCGGTTTTCAAATATCGGGCCTGATAAGGCCCGCGCGAAGCCCGTCGCGGCTAATAGATGCGTCGTCGCGTCTAATAAGCGCGATTTTCTCGATTTTTATTAATTTTGTCAAATTAGCCCTATTTTATCGAATTTGGGTTAATATAACCATATTTTAATTAAAACCCCAACATTCTGTAGCCTGTAACTATGATTACAAAGGATACAACAACTACAACATCTTTATCAGCTTCTGACATCGTAGTCGGTAATTCCTATTTTAGCGACTATAGATCTGTTGGTTGATACTACGTTAGCGATTGCCTCTATCTAATAGCGACTAAATATGTAGCAGGTATGCTGACTAAGAAAGGGTTTCTTCGTAGTTAGTTACTTATATAGTTAGTGACCATTAGTGTGTTGGTCGGTAAATGTAGTCGCTAGAATTGATTGTTTTGTAGCGATTGTCCACAAATTTTTTTCCGCATCCTCAATCTTGGGCGACGAGTTTTGACAATTGTCTCCCATCGTTTCCTTGCGTATTTAATATTTTGTATTAGTGGTCATTATCTATGTTTCCATTGAATTTTTCTATTGTATGAGTACTTGCTAACCATCGCCTCGCTAGGCTTAAAGTAGTTCAAAGTATTTCTGATTTGTTTTTGTTCTTGAAATACCAATGATGATATCCACGTTAATCAATTACATTTGTGGGAAAAGAAGTAAATAAAAGCCAAGATACGTTAAAGTTGGATTAATTTTCATGACAAGAACAAGTACAAGTAAGTAGGTGTTGCTAGTTTACGAAATGCAATGTTAATAAAACTACATTAATTATCGAATAGTCTCATGCAACTTAAGTGCATTGTCCAGATCACGATATGAAAGCCCAATGATTTTATTGCCTTTATAGTAGAGCATAATACTTTAGTATATAGGTAGTTGTTCGCAAGATACCAAACATTGGATAATATAATAATCATTAAGTGTCACCCTCACCCATTGGAGGGGCTCGTGATGGAGACCTTGCAGGCGGCGGTGGTGGAGATCGTAGAGGTGGTGGCGGGGAAGGAGGTGGAGGGGACCGCGGAGGAGACCTTGCAGGTGGTGCTGATGGAGATGGTGGAGGAGGAGATGGGGGTGGTGGAGAAGGTGGTGGTGGAGACGGTGGAGGAGGTGGTGGGGGAGATGGTGGGGGTGGGGATTGTTTAGGTGGAGGTGGTGACGGAGAAGGCGGCGGTGGGGATGGTGGAGGTGGTGGTGGAGATGAAGGAGGTGGCGATGGAGAAGGCGGTGGTGGGGAAGGCGGAGGTGGCGGAGGAGATGGTGGTGGGGGTGATGGTGGTGGCGGTGGAGGAGATGGTGGTGGTGGGGACCTAACGGGTGGCGGTGGAGATGGTGGAGGAGGAGATGGTGGTGGTGGGGAAGGGGGTGGTGGAGACGGAGAAGGCGGCGGGGGGGAAGGTGGAGGTGGTGGGGGAGATGACGGAGGAGGAGATGGCGGTGGTGGGGATGGCGGCGGTGGCGAGGGAGGAGGAGATGGCGGAGGAGGAGAGGGTGGTGGGGGAGATGGTGGTGGTGGGGACGGTTTTGGTGGTGGTGGGGATGGAGGAGGAGGAGGAGGAGGTGGTGGTGGTGATGGAGAAGGCGGCGGTGGAGATGGTGGAGATGGGGGAGGCGGCGATGGAGAAGGCGGTGGTGGGGGCGGGTGAGGTGGTGGAGGAGATGGTGGTGGGGGTGATGGTGGTGGCGGTGGTGGGGACCTAACAGGTGGCGGTGGAGATGGCGGAGGAGGAGATGGTGGTGGTGGTGGCGACGGAGAAGGCGGCGGTGGGGAAGGTGGAGGGGGTGGTGGAGATGGGGGAGGTGGCGATGGAGAAGGCGGTGGTGGGGGCGGCGGAGGTGGTGGAGGAGATGGTGATGGTGGTGGCGGTGGTGGAGATGGTGGTGGTGGGGACCTAACGGGTGGGGGGGGAGATGGCGGAGGAGGAGATGGTGGTGGTGGGGAAGGTGGAGGTGGTGGGGGAGATGATGGAGGAGGAGATGGTGGTGGTGGGGACGGGGGCGGTGGCGATGGAGGAGGAGATGGCGGAGGAGGTGATGGTGGTGGCGGTGGGGGAGATGGAGGTGGTGGGGACTGTTTTGGTGGTGGTGGGGATGGAGGAGGAGGAGATGGTGGTGGTGGTGATGGAGAAGGCGGCGGTGGGGATGGTGGAGGAGGAGGTGGAGATGGGGGAGGTGGCGATGGAGAAGGCGGTGGTGGGGGCGGCGGAGGTGGTGGAGGAGATGGTGGTGGGGGTGATCGTGGTGGCGGTGGAGGAGATGGTGGTGGTGGGGACCTAACGGGTGGCGGTGGAGATGGCGGAGGAGGAGATGGTGGTGGTGGGGAAGGGGGTGGTGGCGACGGAGAAGGCGGCGGAGGGGAAGGTGGAGGTGGTGGGGGAGATGACGGAGGAGGAGATGGCGGTGGTGGGGATGGCGGCGGTGGCGAGGGAGGAGGAGATGGCGGAGGAGGAGATGGTGGTGGGGGAGATGGTGGTGGTGGGGACTGTTTTGGTGGTGGTGGGGATGGAGGAGGAGGAGGAGGAGGTGGTGGTGGTGATGGAGAAGGCGGCGGTGGAGATGGTGGAGATGGGGGAGGCGGCGATGGAGAAGGCGGTGGTGGGGGCGGGTGAGGTGGTGGAGGAGATGGTGGTGGAGGTGATGGTGGTGGCGGTGGTGGGGACCTAACAGGTGGCGGTGGAGATGGCGGAGGAGGAGATGGTGGTGGTGGTGGCGACGGAGAAGGCGGCGGTGGGGAAGGTGGAGGTGGTGGTGGAGATGGGGGAGGTGGCGATGGAGAAGGCGGTGGTGGGGGCGGCGGAGGTGGTGGAGGAGATGGTGGTGGGGGTGATGGTGGTGGCGGTGGTGGAGATGGTGGTGGTGGGGACCTAACGGGTGGGGGTGGAGATGGCGGAGGAGGAGATGGTGGTGGTGGGGAAGGTGGAGGTGGTGGGGGAGATGATGGAGGAGGAGATGGTGGTGGTGGGGATGGGGGCGGTGGCGATGGAGGAGGAGATGGCGGAGGAGGTGATGGTGGTGGCGGTGGGGGAGATGGAGGTGGTGGGGATTGTTTTGGTGGTGGTGGGGATGGAGGAGGAGGAGGAGATGGTGGTGGTGGTGATGGAGAAGGCGGCGGTGGGGATGGTGGAGGAGGAGGTGGAGATGGGGGAGGTGGCGATGGAGAAGGCGGTGGTGGGGGCGGCGGAGGTGGTGGAGGAGATGGTGGTGGGGGTGATCGTGGTGGCGGTGGAGGAGATGGTGGTGGTGGGGACCTACCGGGTGGCGGTGGAGATGGCGGAGGAGGAGATGGTGGTGGTGGGGAAGGGGGTGGTGGCGGCGGAGGGGAAGGTGGAGGTGGTGGGGGAGATGACGGAGGAGGTGATGGTGGTGGCGGTGGGGGAGATGGAGGTGGTGGGGATTGTTTTGGTGGTGGTGGGGATGGAGGAGGAGGAGATGGTGGTGGTGGTGGTGATGGAGAAGGCGGCGGTGGGGATGGTGGAGGAGGAGGTGGAGATGGGGGAGGTGGCGATGGAGAAGGCGGTGGTGGGGGCGGCGGAGGTGGTGGAGGAGATGGTGGTGGGGGTGATGGTGGTGGCGGTGGTGGAGATGGTGGTGGTGGGGACCTAACGGGTGGGGGTGGAGATGGCGGAGGAGGAGATGGTGGTGGTGGGGAAGGTGGAGGTGGTGGGGGAGATGATGGAGGAGGAGATGGTGGTGGTGGGGACGGGGGCGGTGGCGATGGAGGAGGAGATGGCGGAGGAGGTGATGGTGGTGGCGGTGGGGGAGATGGAGGTGGTGGGGATTGTTTTGGTGGTGGTGGGGATGGAGGAGGAGGAGATGGTGGTGGTGGTGATGGAGAAGGCGGCGGTGGGGGTGGTGGAGGAGGAGGTGGAGATGGGGGAGGTGGCGATGGAGAAGGCGGTGGTGGGGGCGGCGGAGGTGGTGGAGGAGATGGTGGTGGGGGTGATCGTGGTGGCGGTGGAGGAGATGGTGGTGGCGGGGAGCTAACGGGTGGCGGTGGAGATGGCGGAGGAGGAGATGGTGGTGGTGGGGAAGGGGGTGGTGGCGACGGAGAAGGTGGTGGTGGCGACCGTTTAGGTGGCGGTGGGGAAGGTGGTGGGGGAGATGGTGGTGGTGGCGACCGTTTAGGTGGGGGTGGAGATGGCGGAGGAGGAGAAGGTGGTGGTGGAGATGGGGGTGGTGGGGAAGGTGGTGGAGGTGGAGGGGAGGGAGGAGGAGGTGATGGTGGTGGTGGTGGGGAAGTCTGTGGTGGCGTCTGTTTAGGTGGCGGTGGGGAAGGTGGTGGGGGTGATGGCGGTGGTGGGGATCGTTTTGGTGGGGGTGGAGATGGCGGCGGAGGAGATGGGGGTGGTGGAGATGGGGGTGGTGGGGACGGTGTAGGTGGTGGAGGCGAGGGAGGAGGAGGTGATGGTGGTGGTGGTGGGGAAGGCGGTGGGGGTGATGGTGGTGGTGGGGACCGTTTAGGTGGTGGTGGAGATGGCGGAGGTGGTTTTTGTGGTGGCGGTGGGGATGGCGGAGGTGGTGATTGTGGTGGTGGTGGGGATGGCGGTGGCGGAGATGGCGGTGGTGGGGACCGTTTAGGTGGTGGTGGAGATGGCGGAGGATGTGATGGTGGTGGTGGAGATGGTGGCGGTGGGGACGGTGGAGGTGGTGGAGGCGAGGGAGGAGGAGGTGATGGTGGTGGTGGTGGGGAAGGTGGTGGGGGAGATGGTGGTGGCGGGGACCGTTTAGGTGGTGGTGGAGATGGCGGAGGAGGAGACGGTGGTGGTGGAGATGGGGGTGGTGGGGACGGTGGTGGTGGTGGAGGCGAGGGAGGAGGAGGTGATGGTGGTGGGGAAGGTGGTGGGGGAGATGGTGGTGGTGGGGGAGATGGTGGAGGAGGTGATGGTGGTGGTGGGGACCGTTTAGGTGGTGGTGGAGGTGGTGGTGGTGGTGGAGGAGGTGAAGGTGGTGGTGGAGACGACGGAGGAGGAGATGGGGGCGGTGGGGATGGCGAAGGAGGTGGCGGTGGTGGTGGAGATGGTGGTGGTGGTGAAGGTGGCGGAGGAGATGGCGGAGGTGGAGGTGGTGACGGGGGTGGTGGAGATGGACAAATAGGTATTGTAAAAGGTGAAGGAAAAGACGGTGGGAATATAATAGATGAAGAAGAAAGTGGTAAAAACGGTGGTTTGGGTGGTAAAATTAGGCACAATTGACCATTAGGTAGTTTTCCAAACGTGGCATCAGTGCTTGAAATGAGTGAGCATGTTATCATTACTGTTATAAGAATCCATGTGTTAAGATTATCCATATTTGCTGTGCAAGAAATGTCGTAGTATTAGTGCCATTTATATAGCCATGCATCTTCTTTATTTTTTCCTGCACGTGTTGAAATTTCGTTTTCACATAGGTAAAAGTTGGAGTGGTACTTTTCAAACTTTATTTATTGCCTCCTGTCGTACCACATATTGGAAATGGAAATTCAACTTTACACTTCTTAATGCTCCATGTAAGACGTATAAACAATTGGGAGAAAACCCAATAAGGTCCATGATTTTTAGCGTGGACCAATTTCGTCCTTAATGTTGTCGGTTTTGAATAAATTTGGTCCTGTTGTTAGATGACCATTGATTTGAATGGAAAATTGATATGTGTCGACATGCGAATGAGCAGATTAATAAATCATAAATTAACATTAAATATAGGAAATATTTCAAAAAAGTAAAAAAAATACTAATAATTAAAATAAAATAAAAATAATAAGAGAATAAAAAATAATTAAAAATAATAAATCAAATAAAATAAATATAGAATAAAGAATAAATTAAAATTAATAAATTAAAATATGTAAAAAATGCAAAAAAATAGACAAAAAAGAGAGAGAAAACGTTGTAAGTAAAAATAATAAATAAGAAAGTAAAAATAAAATATATTTTTATTTATTATAAACTAAAAAACAAGTGAAAGCGAAAATAATGGTAAAAAGCCACTGGAAGTTTACGAGAATTCCCGACCCCGTCGCTGCCGAGTTAACGAGGACGAATCGTCCACTATTTTTGTTAAAAAAAGGTTCGAGAATTGGGACCATTTTGTCCTCGTTAGCTTCGCAGGGGCGGACTCAGGGATTTTTCGTGAACTTTGTAGTGGCATTTTTTTCCTTATTTTCATTTTTCCTTTTTTGTTAGTTTTTAATAAGTAAATATATTTTTATTTTTTAGCTTCTATGTATTATTTTTATTTTTAATTTCTCTCTCTTTCTTATTTATTTTTAATGTATTTTAATGTTCTTTTTTTAGTTTTATTTAAATTAATTTATTCAATATTTTTCTCTCTTTACTTTGATTTGATTTTTAATTTATTATTTTTATTCCCTCTTTATTTTATTTTATTCAATTTTTTATTTTTTTACTCTCTTTTTTTGAACTTTTTCCTCTTTCATTTGAATTTTTCTTTTTTTGGATGTTTTCCGTTATTTAATGGTAATTTATAATTTTTTAAGTCTGACTAATCGAATGTCGATACGTGTTGATTTTCCATCCTAATTGACGACCATCTAATGGCATAACTTGGTTCAAAATCGACAAATACAGTAAATTGGTCCATGCGAGAAACATCGGGGACCAGTTTGGGTTTTCACGGAGTTTCATAGCTTTAAAGAATATACCCATACATATATTTTATCGTTCAAGTACTTGAGAGTGTGTGTTAATAATATTACTATATATATATATATAGTAATATATATATGATGAATAATTTGTTCTTCTTTTTGTTTTTATTTTTCTTCCTTCTAAAGTTGACCTATAAGCATAGCAATTTAATACTTGCGAATTTGTGCCGTAACAAGGGTTCATTGTGAACAGTTCTGCAAATCTGTTGTACTGGAATTTATAATTTAGTCAGCTGATTATTTTGCTGTAGTATGTGGAAAGTAGATAGCAAATGAAGATAACTAAGGTAGTAGTACTTGATGTAGATAAACGGAGAAAGACTTTAGATATAATAATGTTAAAATTTTTCGTTTTTAATCAAGTTAAAAGTATAATAAATATTGTTCAACACGAATATAGTTCAAGCACGTAATGAATATTATAATGTTGTTTTCTCCAACTAAAATGAACTTTGTATTTGTCAAATAATGTTACATATATATTGTAGATGGGTAAACTTACAAATTTAGATCAAGAAATGGATTACTACTTTTGATCACTACTAGTTCAAGCCCGTGCGATGCACGGATAGCATTGTTGGTGACTTTATTTTTTTAGGTTATTACATCGGGTCCGTTTGGTGTCCTATATAAGCCCATATAACATATAGTTAATATTGGATAATACAGCGTTTGGTTTTATAATTGCAGCCCGATATTTATATTTCAGACCGATACTAGAGTAAAATCCTTGTACAAATATACTAATTTATCAGACCCGATATAACTTATAATGGGCTCAAACTAAATAATTAATGATGGGCTTTTATATTGCCCTTATAACCAAACGGGCCACAAAGGTCTGTTTGGTTTCCAATAAAAGGCCTGATAATATTATTAATATTATGTAATATAGTGTTTGGTTTGGTTATTCCAACCCGTTAATATGGGTGAGCCCGCTATTTGATGTGCATGCCTTATACAAGTAAGCTATGTTGGAGACTTGGAGAGGTCATATTATTTATCTCGGGCCTGAGTTAATTTTTATCATGGGCCTTATCGAGCTTTTATAACCAAACGCTGCCGAAGTGTAATGTATAGAGGGCCGGCGAGCCAGGCCCGCCCACCTTGCAAAAATTGATTTTTTTATTATTTTTGTTTTAAATTCTAAGTTACTTATAATATTTTAAGTAATTATGATATTTTTAATAGATTATGTATAAATATTCCATCAATTGTGTATTTACTAATAAATATATCATAGTAAAATTAATGAATCATTAAGTATTAATTTAATAAATATTTCCCTTATAATATATATTATATATTAATATATACAATAACTATAACTGGCGGGCCCGCCACGCCAAAGCCGGCGGGCCAAAAATATCACAGTCTGTGCTGAATTTTTATAAGTCATTTGATTTTTACATGTGGGTATGATGTTCTAAATTTCGCAAGTTACTTGCAATATTCAAGTATGTTGGTTTTACGAAATGAAGTTTGCGCGACTAACTAACACAACTTTTGCATTCAGCAGTCGTTATTTTTCAAAGATGTCAATATATGTATCATCTCAGTTTTGTAATGATATATTTTTGGGCAAAGGCTTAAAATAGTCCCCGATGTTTACCCTGTGGACCAATTAGTCCCCGATGTTTCGCGGGGAGCAATTTAGTGCCTGATGTTATCGAAAATTAACCAAATTGGTCGCTCCGTCAGTCCGAGTGTCAATTTAGACGGCAATGCTATTTGCGACGGCATTAGCGACGGAATCCGTCGCTAAATGAAAAATTTAAAAGAATGATAAATTAAACATTAGAAATGAGAAGAAAATCCAGAAAAGGAAAAAAATTCGAAAAATAGAGTAAAAATTAAAAAAAACGAGAGAATATTACTAATAAATTAAATAAAAATAAAATAAATAAAAACAAAATAATAATAAAATAAAAAACTAAAGTTCCAATAAGAAATTGTAAATATAAATTTATGATTTAAAAAAAGGAAAAAATAAAAATATATTTATTTACTAAAATTAAATAAAAATAAAATAAAATCTAACATTAAAATAAATTACCGATCTAGTCTTTGTCCAGTTACGGCGATGCAATCATCCCTGTATATTTGTTATAAAAATTCAAGAACTGGAACGATTATGTCCTCATTAACTTGGAGGGACGGGCTTCGTAAAACTTTTAGGGGCAATTATTATCCTTAATTTTGTTTTTCCTTTTTATATAATTTAAAAATAAATATATTTTTATTTTTTTGCTTTTTTATATCTTAAATATTTATCATTTTTCAGTTTAATTTTAGTTTTTCATTTAAATTTTAAGTAAATTAATATATTTTTATTTTTTCCTTTTTTGAAATGTTAAATTTATATTTATCATTTCTTATTTTAATTTTAGGGTTTTTAATTTATTTTTATTATTATTTATGTTTTGATATTTTTATTTAATTCATTAGTAATATTCTCTTGTTTTTTTTGAATTTTTTACTGTATTTTTTTAATTTTTTCCCTTTTTTTGGATTTTTTCCTCGTTTTTAATGTTTAATTTATCACTTTTTATTTTGATTTTCGTTTTTTACTTTGTTTTTATTATTATTTATTTTTTATTTAATTTATTAGTATTATTCTCTTGTTTTTTTTTATTTTACTCTATTTTTTGAATTTTTTTTTTTTTTTTTTGGATATTTTCCTTACTTTTAATGTTTAATTTATCAATTTTTAACTTTTTTTATCTAGCGACGGAATATCCATCGCTAATGCCGTCGCAAATAACATTGCCGTCTAAATTGACGCTCGGACTGACGGAGTGACCAATTTGGTTCATTTTCAATAACATCGGGGACTAAACTGGTCCCCGCGGAACATCGGGGACTAAATTGGTTCACAGGGTGAAGATTGGGGACTATCTAGGCTTTTGCCCATATATTTTTTGTTAAAAAAGGTCATAATACCAATACAATTTTCAGTCATGGGTTTTTTCAGTCGTGTATTTTGAAGTAGGTCAATATTTACATGTTGGTATGAATTGCTTAAATCATTGTCAGTAGTGCAAAATGAGATGTTTCTAGTGAATCGAAGTCGCTCAATAATTTTCTAAGAGTAGTGTAGGTCTTCATCAGTAGTGTATATCTTATATTTGCAATGTTTCTAATGAATCAAAGTTGCTCAATAATTTTGTAAGAGTTGTGTAAGTGTAGTGAATCATTGATAAGTTTTTAAGTCACCCAATTAGCACTTACTTAATATAAACTGCTTAAATGTCCGTCAATAGTGCAGGTGTTAGGTCCTGAATTATCAACTCGATTGATCTTAGGCAAGAATTCTAAGTGTAGAATACACTTTGTAATTGTGCTTTGATTTTATTAGCTGTCTTCGTAATTAGGGAATTTTATTGAATGTCCTTAGATTAGGACTAGCTTGTCACATATACCAAGTTTGTTTGGTATAAATACTATTGTAAACATTGTGCTTAATACTACCTTCGTCCCAAACGATTTTGGACATTTGAGGTTTTGCACGGGTTTTAAGAAACTGAATATTTTAATAATAGTACAATCAAAGGTAAAAAAGTGTATATTTTGGCACTTCTTTTGAGAATATTTAATATATTATATTGATTGTTTGTGATAGTTGTTTGCTAAATAAGGAAATGTCCAAAACGGTTTGGGACGCCCGATATAGTAAAATGTCCAAAATGGTTTGGGACGGAAGGAGTACATAAATTTATTAAATTGATCCGAAAGGATTCACAATCCAATTCTGTTTGCTGATATCGCCTGATGTCGCTTGTTGACAACCCAGGAGTCAACACCGTCTCACTAGGTTGGCTCGTCGTCACTTGAGGTTGTGACGGTTTGAGACTTCCATCCAATCCTCCAGCTGAATCCAAAGGATTCATGTCAATGGATGTTGTTACAAGTTCTGATTGAACTTGTGAATCAGACACTTGTTCTGGGCCGATAGTAATTGGAATCTGAATCTCGGCCTCAGTTGACGCGAGGGATTCGTGCTGCGGCTCAAGATTGAGCGAAGAAAGGTCCTCAGTACATGGAGTGATGATTGGCATCGTGTTTGAAGTAGTCATGGGGAGAGTAGTGTCAACGGGTTTAGTGGATGGGAGTTGAGATTGAGAAACCCGTGGGACAAATTGACCTCCTCGTCAGACTCCGTAGCTTCGGACGAGGTAGCCGTGTGAGGACTTAGTTCGTATTCAGCGTCCTCATGGGCTAGTGTTCGATTCAGGCATACTTGCCTCTTGAATTGGACTTGGCCGCGTTTCTGCTTCGAGTGGTGCCTCATTTGTTTGAACCTCCTCAATAAGCTCTTGAAGCACTTCCACAATGATGGGCTGTTCAACTGCAAGTTCTTCAGCCACCTCATCAATCATTGCATGGTCAAGACCTTGAGTTGAGTCCTCCACTTCGAGTTCCTGGGCTACTTCAGCAATCAAGGCAGCCTCAGGGTCGGGGTTCAGAGCTAACGTTGAAGTCTGTCGGGGGCCCTCTGATCATCGCCTCTGTGAGATGATGGTCCCGGCAGTACAACTGTACACGTCTTCCGTGGGGTCGGCAAGACGAAGTAGTTTGAAGGGAATAGGCATCGGTTGTAGCTGAAGGTCAACGGGCTTCGGATTGTGGAAGAAGTGCAACTTGGGTGGTGTATACTCACCACCCGAAGGTTGTCGTGGAATCTCCTCGTGAACCTCCATTAAGTGGCTGATGAGCAGATAGAACCATCGAGCATAGGGAAGATTCTTCGACTTCCTATTAGCCTTCTAATGAACTTGATCGATCAAGTCATTGCATATCAACTGGGCCATGTCATAGAGTTTCGAGAGAAAGCAGTCCCGAGAAATAGCCGAAGAATGTTCCCATTCCCTTTGTCAAAACCAGCATGCTTGGGAGACAGACACTTGTTGATAATCCCAAACAGTGTCTTCCACGGATGAGGAATTCCACTGCTCTGAAACTGAGCTAGTCATCCCAGCGGTGGCCTATAACCCATTTGGAGAAAGTCATGCACCAATTCAGCATACGTAGGAAGTGGGTCATAGTTCTAGCTAAATGATAGGTCTAACACCATCCCAAGCTGGTGCTTATCAATGTTGAGAGTCACATGCGGAGTTTTGTGGTGAACTGGTATTCCCCATTCACAATATGTCCAGTCATGCAGCACCAAAACTGCTGCAGGTATACCATGGGTACCGATGCTGTTAGAGTGAGAGCAGACCACATCTGATGACCTTTAAGGATTGACACGATGATCTCGTCTGGGCACCTGAAGGTGTCGAGATCGAGCTGAAAGTTTGTGTCTTGTACGTCTATGTATAGAGTGCGCCATCTGAAAACAAGGAAAACTTTGTTAGTTCAAATTTATTATTGAACAAGTTTGATCATAAAAAATGTTATAGAAATGTAGAGTGAGATAGTTTGAAGAAAAATTTCTAATTTTGGTGTTTTATCATGTAAATGACTTAGCGAAATTTCGTCCGTGCTTTTTATCGATCGAGAATAATATTCACTAAAGAATTTTTTCTAAGTGCTGTGATAGTTCTAATTATCATTGTTCACTCCGTGCAATTTTACGATCGAAATTTTATTCGCTGATTTCAACTACAACGATGATGACATAGTAAAATTATCTAAGTGTTGAATGATACGCGTATACTGTAGCCCCGCAATTTTACGATCGAGAGAATATTTACCGTGTAAATTTTTGATCGAGAAAAATGTTTTCCATGTAAATTTACGATCGTAAAAGATTTTCCCGAGGAATAAAATTTTTTGTACTAGCAATTTTCGAACGAGAAATAAAATTTTGATTAGAAATTTTTTCGAAGTGTTGAAAATTATGCAAAGTACTGTAGCCATCTAAGTTTACGATCGAGAAATGTTATTCGCTAAGGTCTACAGTGAAAAGGACTTAGAAAATTTATTGTTTGAGTTATATTGTATCCGTGTTATTTTAATAGCGAACAAAATTAATTTGTCAACGCTTATAGTTTTCGATCCAAAAATTTCGTTTAGGCAATTTAACGAGAGATAGAAGTGTTCTCGCTGCGAAGTTTGTCGATCGAATAAATTGTCAACGGGAAACTAAGTCAAACGCCGAAAAAAATTTCCGATCGAACAAAATGATTTCAAAACCTTAACAGGTTTTCGCTGCGAATATTTTACGATCGAGAAAGTCAGCGTTGACAAATTAATTTGGCCACCGTCAAATTTTACGATCGATAAAAACGACTTCTAAAATCAAGTTTTCGATAGTAAGTTTTTTGCTCGAGAAAATTTGCATCGAGAATTAATCAGTATCCAAGTAAGTTTTTAGCTCAAATAAAATCCTATTTAGAGTTAACATTTTCGAGGGTAAGTTTTCGGTCAAAGTCATCGATTATTCAGACTAACACAAAATTACCGATCGAAAATCATTTTCGATGCAAACAGTGTCTCAATCAAATAGGATTTAAATTGACACTGTTTGCGAGCGAGAAAGTTCTTCGACTTCTGTGAGCATTCAAAACCCAGTCAGTCGAAAATCGAAATTTCAAGCATTTTAAACACAGATTACCGAAGAACTATACTACCAGATAGTGCGAAAACACGAAAACTACCTTAAATCCCAGATATTATACTAGATATTCATATAAAAAGGCCTAAATCCCTGTGAAATAGCATTCTGTTTTAAAACTTTGAACTCAGACGAAAATTTCTAACACATAAACATGCGAAAAACTCCATAATATAGATGCAAACTATGATTAATAGCACGCAAACACCTAATAGTCGTCGATTCTACCTTAAAAAGACGATTATCTGTAGAAAATTAAAGATTTTGAATGGATTTGAGAGTCGTCTTTCTGACAGAGGTTTTCGCTAGAGAAACTTAATCGACACTGTTAATTTTTCGATTGAGGTTTTTGCGTGAGATAAAGGTTTTCGACTGCAAAAAGGTACTTTTCTCTAATGGGCTGACAAGACGCTATTGCACTTTTTTTATAAGACAGGCCCATTAGATTTTTCGCTCGAGAAACTCGGTTCGAAAAATTACATTTTGACCCAATCCTTTCGATAGTAAATTTCCTAATTTAACAGATTAGCCCAATTGCAATGAAATAACATGATTGCTCCCCCTAAAATTTATAAGAAATGCGATTAACTCCTTGAATGTCTGAATGGTAACGTCTGGCTCCTTGGACGTTTTGAAAATCTGTAGCAAGACATTAAAAATATTAGAGTTAATCCATCATGAAGATAAAAGTATGCCTAAGAGAGGGGTGCATTAGGCTTATAAAAAATTATGCTTCTTCCTTACAAAAATCCTACGATGTAGTATCCTAGAGATGTCTACTTATGCAAGTGATGAAGATGCCTCATATATCCTAGTTACATCATGTGTGTATTGGTTCTGTCTCACAGTAAAGAGGAAATAACTGAAAAGTAAATGCGAGACAGGATTTTTATAGAGGTTATATCCCAACTGGGGTTTACTCCTCTCCTTGAGGTTTGCTCCTCGAGAGTTTAATCAATAACTATATTGTCACTTAGCTGGTCATAAAACTGATTGATTAGCCCAATACACAACCGAAACAAGTCGCACACTAGTCACTACTAGGTTACCGCACGCCGAGTTTCGCTACTGTGAATCTCCAATTCCTGACAGGAAAGAGCTCGCTACCGAGGGCCCCTGGAACTCGTCCTTCCCTTCACGTGCGTGTAAACGACGACCTTGCCTCCTTGCGTATTGCTTACATCCGTAGACAACACGTCTAAAGACAGAATATATGGATGGAGGATGGTGATAATAAGGATGATTCACTCGTGCAGTTATGGAATCGCAAGTTAAAGCTCAGGTCGGCAGAAGGTGATCACAGGTATACGCTCAAATAGCCACAGGTATGTCGTAAGTGTGAGATGGCTATAAATAATAATGTTCTGCTAAAAAACTCTCGTGCTCGTATATTCACAAGTTCTTAGTCCGGCAATCTGAAGTGTTTCACATATATATAGACCTTTCCAATCATCACTCACATGCAAACTCAATCTCAAGATTATTTACCAAATTAAGCACATATCCATGTAATTTTCAAGTAAATAAATATGCCATGTAAATCATGCTATTCATAAATATTCACAACGGTTATAAGCTCACAATAGCATGATCATTGTCCATATAAAAGTTCAGATTCGTATTAAAGGCATATTCAACTAATTCAGATGATATTTTCCATAACAACACTTTTCATATGTGATATCCAGCTATCTAGAATAAATTAATCAGGATTTACTTTCCATATTTAGCCTACGATATAGCACCAGATCGGTATATTTTCCATATTCAGCATAGAGATAAGATCAAATCACATAATTCACGAATTCATATATTCTGATATCTTTACATATATCAGAGATCTCATCCATTTCAGCACATACCATATTTGTTACGTCCTCGAGAATGAACACCTATGATCCTAGACTTCAATCCTAAGTAATTCGATTAAAATTATATGAAATCTAAGTTCGATCGAGAAACTCAATTTGAAACCTCGAGAGAGAATTCGTTTGGTGAGAGAATGATTCTGCTGTTTATCTCTCTAGAATTGGATTGTGAAGCCTTTCGGATCAATTCAACTATTTTCTGTATTAAGCACAATGAATACAATTGTATTTATACCCAACAAGCTTAGGATATATAACAATTTAGTCCCAATCTAAGGACAAATAAAATAAAATCCCCTAATTACAAGGACATCTAATAAAATCAAAGCACAAGTCTAACGTATATTCCACATTCTCCCCCTTTGTGCTTGATTGCTCTTCTGCACTATCTGTCATCGTCGGGCGTAGAATGACTTGTGCAAGCCAACGCATGCTCGTAGTTCCTTATGGTGTTCCTCAGCTCTAACCGCTCGTCTATAGCTTCAAGTAGCTCAAGCCGAAGCCGTTTCTCTCTCACGAATTGATGTTGGAGAAGCATGGTGTCTTCGTTGATTTCTTCCAACCTTTTGTCTATATCCCTTCCTGAAGACTATAACCTTAGAGGTTTTCTTCAATACCTGTCTAAGGAAAACACAATTAAACACATAACATGTTGTACTAACAGCTTCCGCCCAGAACTGCTTAGTGTTAGGAATGTTTAGAAGTGTCCAATATATTTATTCTAAGTCTTGCTATTTCATTATGATGTATTTTATACGCTTTACTATACGTATATGGGTTGTCGTTGTAATGGGCTAGTTAGGGGCCCAATGGGCTTAAATATGTTCCAAGGTATTTAAGCTTAAACCCTAACAATGTTTTATCGAAGTATTCCATTTGTTAAAATCACTTTACGTACGCAAACTCTCTAAACCACAAAACATTGTTCAAGTATTCCACGAATGTTTTAATTTTTATCAAAGTGTTATTGGATAATCTGGCTTTATAAGTGGTATCAGAGCAAGCGTGTAGGTGAGGAAACTTCATTATGTAACGCAAAATCTGGGAGTGTGCCCTCGAAATGCCATACGAGGACTAGGAATAGTATAGGGCGCACGATGATGTATAGGTCGCTAGACTGTTTCATTGTATAAACTGTCAAAATAAAGTAGTGAATATTAATTTCATTATAATAAAGGCATTATTATTTATTTATCGAATTTAAATTTGCTTCGCATCCGGCGGTGCGATAAATAAATAACACCTGAATGTTTGAGTTGGACGTCTGATTCTCGTGGAGACGATGGAGGAGACACCGGACGGTCCTTAATCTCAGCATTAAATAAAAAGTCCGTAAGTCTAAGGATTCTAGGTGGTGACTAGATATCCGAATATGACATATCAATTGACGGCCACATAGTATCGGCAGTGTCACCGATTACCTGAGAGGTTGTGGGTCGTGATGGAGATATTGGTGATCGGAGAGATCTCGTATTCGGACATTCGGCTCATATTCGACTCGACCACATGACTATGATGTTGTCAATGATTGAACGAATGACTTTAGCAGCCTCAGACTGATAGGGTCATTGACGGATTTGCTTTCGCGATTTCGGCTTGTCGCTAGTTGGCTAGGCTCGCAAGTGTTCGGAAATGGAACACGGGCCAGCGACGAAACGCAACCGACTTTACGGAGGTGATTGCCGGGCTTTGACTGCTATCGGGATTCACTGCCTATATTCGTATAGGTTAACGTCCTATGAGGTAATCGAAGAACGACGATTATAAAGTCTTCGGTCGAAGCTTGGAAAGCTCACTCGTATTAGATACGGAGCGGAGTTTAAATAATCGGTTGGGTCTCGATTATAACATAGAGTTAGGTTAGTGAGTTTGACATTTACATGGCTCTCACCTAACCGGAACGCAAGTGAAAGGTGTAAGAGGTATTTAAATATATACACTATAGTCGGTTCGCCCGAATTTCGATTAGATCAAAATTCTTTCTAAACTGGGATCCGTCCGGTACCGCGGGATTGGCTAGGGGAATATCGGGACTCTCGAATTCCTCTCGTGCCAGTTGAGACGGACCTAGAGAGTCGCGCTTAAAAATGGTAATGACCCCGAACGAAAACGACGGGCTTTTCTCTAGAACCTAACGAATGGGATTCGTTAAGCTAGTGGCATGGTTGTACGAGGTGTCGACGATTTGGTTAAATTCCGGTGACGGTCACGGGAATTAGGACTTAAGATTGTTTTAAGTGCTTAATTAATTAACTAAATGAGGCTCAATTTTAATTAAAATAATTAGACTGAATTTAATTATTTTATTACTAAAATTGAGGGACTAAATTGAGAATTTAGAAACCTCAAAAGCCTAACTGAAATTATCACAATATATATATATATACATATATATGTATATGTATAAATATATATATATATATTTTAAGTAAGGCCACGTTGAAAGAGGTGGCTCATGAGTCACCTTCAAACTTGACATGTGTTAACTTGATTATTAAAGCTAATAAAATAAATATACATGCAATGGAACATTGAATGGAGATAAAAGCAACGTGGTCGTTGTAAGAAAATATAATTTTACTTGGTACTTTGCTTCAACTTGCCACATTACTCGGCAAATAGAATAGAGAAACAAAACAAAGAACATACGTGAGCTGAAGTAGAATTCTTAAGCTACGTACGCCAAGCCTCGGGATCGTTTGACGAGTCCCAATGCCCGAAACGAGTTGTGTCTAGCCGGGAGCAATCCCGTAGGTTCGATCAAGGACATACCGGCGTGACAATGTAGCCGGAGGCCCCGGGAACCAGGCGAGGCGCTGCGACGCTCATCCGAGGTGTAATCACGTACGCGGAATGTATATTTCGAACCCTACTGATTTGATTTTATGGAAAATAACAAACAACATCGGAATGATTCGAAAGACCCCACGTTGCAATCGTCGAGACGTGTAAAATCAATCTGGAAAATTTAATATTGATTGGAAATCAATTCGGTTATCAAAATGTCGAAAGACAGTAGACTGCCGCTTTAGTTGAATTGATAATTTCGAACCACAGATTTGATTTTGCTAAAAATATCAAACGACATGGGAATGATTCGAAAGACACCTCGCTGCGATGGTCGAAAGTGTAGAATCATATGCTAAATTTAGTATTAATCGGAAATCGTTTCGGTTGCCAAATAGTCGAAAAGCTGTCGGCTGCTGCTTTGTTCGAAATAGTTTGGAACAAAATTATTAATTCGAATAAATTTGTGTTAAATTCGATTTGGGAAATTCGAATTAGACGTGGTCTCTTGGGCTCTAGGTCAAGTTTAGATGTTGATAATCGAAAATTCGTTACCCTACGCTGCTCGGTTCAAAACGCGCTTTCGCTATCGCCACGTTGCTTAGTTCGGGGGCCGGCGTCGATTAATCTGGCCCACCCAAACAGTGGTATCAGAGCCAGGTTCATGAAATAGTTCGACCGAAGGTCTCGAAAGCCGATGTGGCGAACGAACGGTCGACGTAGTTGGAGACTATCGTCGCTCGTGACGTCGGTTAGGGTACCGGCGTCAAAATTCTGTGTTGCATGTTTATGTGGGACATTTACACGGGCTTAGGTTCAAACCGGGTTATTTGTTTAAGGGTCGTTTGCTGCCCCCGGTATGTACATGGATTGCGGGTTGTTCGGGAAATAATTCCCCCCGTGTTGTATTTTATCGCTTTATTAGATAAGTTAGATAAAATGGCGGTCGTTCGACGCAAGGCGAGATTGGACGGTTCGAAGGACCATTGTGACGATGTATTGACGTTTGAAGATGGAAGACCCCGGTCGTTTAACGACCCATGTAATAGGACCAGTTTAGAAATAGCCCACATATTTGTCCATTTAAATTGCTTTCCTACGGTTAGGAATTTAAATTAATGCATTTATGTGCTCGTGCTTAATTTTCGATTTGCTATGAGCACACAAAAGAATCTTCCAGTGAAATACTAAGCGAGTAAAGGAATTGGATGCCCTGTCTTCTATCAAGCTCGGGCTTAGTTGTTACGAAACCTAAATGCAAGGTTTGGTTCCGCGTATGCCGGTGCCTTGCATTTGCTTTCGTTTCGGCTTGCTCGAGTGCGTTAGCGCCGCGCGCCAAGACCACACTGTTCGGTAAAATGTACGGTTCAAGTGTGCGGTTTTGAGCGAAGTTGATAGGTCGCACTTAGACAGTCACACCGTCTTGTTTCGGGTTTGCCGGCGGGGGTCCCTGACTGAGACAAAGAGAGTTGAGACATTCGACGAGGTCGGATTCGTGCGGGGCACGACTTCGTGGGCCGCTGCAAACCAATAAAACAACAGAGGTTGAGGTTTGCATCTTCCCACGGGGACATCAACTCCACTATCGAAGTTATCAACGAAACTTCCAAAACATCCAATGGGAGGAAATGGTGTTTATGAAAGGATAGTGGGAGTCAAACGGAATAGAAGTCCTTGTTCGTGTTTGATGATCTATACAAACAACTTAATATGCATTTTATTTTCTGCAGCTTTTTCTGTCAGTGTTAATTATGTCTACCACTTTAAACATACTGCTCAAGGAGAATAGGTTGACTGTGTCAAACTATTCAGACTGGCTTCGCAACCTGAGGATTTTCCTTCAGATTGAGAACCTAGTGTATATCCTTGACTCCGACGCCGCCGGCCCCAAGGGCGCGGGCAACCGAGCAGGCTCGTGCCACTTATGACAAACGACTGCGCGACGAGCAGCTAGTAAAGGCTCATGTTCTCGGATCGATGAGTAACACGCTGCAGCGTGGCCATGAGAGTATTGCTGATGCTCGAGCGATGGTTCAGCATCTGAAAGAGCTTTACGGTGAGACGTATAGGACAGCTCGCTATGCGGTTCGTCGCTGCTCTTCCGATCGAGGATGTCTGAGGGTGAGAATGTTGGCGAACATGTTATGAACATGATCACCATGATTGAGAGGTTGAAGACTCTTAATTTTCGATTTGATCGAGAATTCCAAAACGATCTCATCTTGCAGTCTCTGCCTCCGTCCTTCAATGCATTCATAGTGAACTATCATCTGAACAGCATGATGCTGACGCTTCCTGATCTGATGAATCAGTTAGCAACGGCGCAAGGTCAGATGAAGAGGGCAAAGCAGACTGCACTTGTCGCCACCTCTTCGAAGCCCCAGAAAGGCAAAAAGAAAAAGGGCAACAAGCTCAAGCCAAAAGGGAAGGTTTCTAAGAAGAACAAATCTTCTGGGGAATCAAAGCAGATCGGTGTAAAGTCGACGGATAGGTGTCTGCATTGCGGTGCACTGGCCACTGGAAGCGGGACTGTCCGAAGCTCAAGGGTGAGCAGCTGCGTCAGATAAGGAACTTAATGTTTAAGAAACAATTTGTTCATCATCTGTATACTCTACTTCCTGGATATTGGATTCTGGAGCTAGTACTCACATTTGTGTGTCCACGCAGGGTCTGGAACCAAGTAGAGCGCTTGGGGAGCGGGAGATCGAGGTCAGAGTGGGAAGCGGGGATAGTCTCTCAGCAAGCCACATCGGATCAAGATCTCTTGTTTTGTTATCTGGGCATGTGTTGCGTTTGTACGATTGTCTTGTACTCCCGAGGAGTTTTAAGAACATCGTCTCCATTCCTGTTCTGAGCAGGAATGGTTATGTATTTAACTTTAATAATAATGCATGCCACATTATCTATCGGAATAAAAATGTTGGCAACGCGACACTGTTAATGGTTTGTACTATTTAGATACCCAGAACGACGTATCTGTGAATACTGTCAAAACGAAAGTTAGGAATAAATACGAGGTACTTGTGGCATCTTTGATTAGGTCATACGGGAGAACGCAAGATCCATGAGTTGAGAAAAATGGGATTTTGAAATCGTTGGGATCAGATCCCTATCCGACTTGTGCGTCGTGCCTCCAAGGTAAAATGACGCGATCACCCTTCACCAGGACATTTAATAGAGCCACGGAAATTCTCGGCTTGATTCACATGGACGTTTGCAGGCCATTGAATGTGAAGGCTCGAGGTGACTTCCATTATCTTATTACCTTCACGGATGATCACAGTCGTTACGGACTCGTGTATCTGATGAGGTATAAAGCTGATGCACTTGAAAGGTTCAAGGAGTATAAGGCTTTGGTGGAAAAACAAACGTCGAAACTCATTAAAGCCATTCGATCGGATCGAGGAGGCGAGTACATGAGTGTTGAGTTTGACCTGTTCTTGAAGGAGAATGGTATATTATCACAGATGACTCCGCCCGGCACGCCACAGTTGAATGGCGTGGCCAAACGTAGGAACCGAACTTTATTAGATTTGGTCCGTTCTATGTTAAGCTATACAGATTTACCAATGTCATTATGGGGATACACGCTTTTGACAGCGGCTTATACCATAAACCAGTGTCCCTCGAAGTCTGTTAACGGCATTCTGTATGAGATATGGACTGGTCGTTTATCCAGCTTATCACATATTAGGAATTGGGGTTGCCCGGCCTATGTGAAAAAGTTGAAGGCATACAAATGGAGTCTAGGTCTCTGGAAGGTCGTTTCATAGGTTACCCCGAAGACTCTATGGGGTACCTATTCTATTTTCACGATAATCAGAGGATCGTTGTGGGCCTACACGCACACTTTCTCGAGGAAGAGTTCATTCGAGATTGTGGCGTTGACCGAGAGGTCACTCTCGAGAAGCAGTTAACCGAAACGTCCTCACAAGTTTTGGGATCAGATGGTCCGAGCGAACCAGTCGTGCGACGATCTGAAAGGGTGCAACGCAAACCAGAGCGGTGAGGCATGTCACACGTCGAACACGATTATGTTACGACTATGGGACTTCTAAGAGAAGATCCAGCTACTTTCGATCAAGCTACATCCAATGTTGACTCAACGAGATGGGTTGAAGCTATGCGGGCTGAGATGGACTCAATGTACTCCAACAAAGTCTGGACTCTTGTAGACCTACCGAGCGGTTTTAGACCAATCGGTTGTAAATGGATCTACAAGAGAAAGATTGGATCTGACGGACAAGTTGAGACATACAAGGCCAGGTTGGTTGCCAAGGGCTATAACCAAAAGGAGGGAGTCGACTATGAGGAGACTTTCTCGCCTGTAGCCATGATCAAGTCTATCCTCATAATGCTCGCAGTAGCTGCGCACTATGATTATGAGATTTGGTAGATGGACGTCAACACGGCCTTTCTTAATGGATTCCTCAAGGAGGAGATCTATGGGAGCAGCCAAAAGGTCTTGAGTCGCATGCAGATGCTCACAAAGTGTGCAAACTGATCGGTCCATTTACGGACTGAAACAGGCCTCTCGCAGTTGGAACCTACGTTTTGATGAAGCAGTTCGGAACTTCGGATTCAAGAAAAACGTAGATGAGCCATGTGTCTACAGAAAGAGCGGTGGGAGTATGGTGTCGTTCCTTGTATTATACGTGGATGATATCCTTTTGATAGGAAACGACATCGGGATGCTCTCGTCGGTGAAAGCGTGGCTTTCAACCGAATTATCCATGAAAGATCTGGGAGAAGCGACGTATATACTTGGTATTCGCTTGTTCAAGGATCGAGCGAACAGAACGATTGGCTTATCTCATGCCCTTTACTTAGAAAAAATCCTGAAGAAATTCAGAATGGATGACTCTAAGAGAGGATCTTACCAATGCGACATGGGGTCGGTCCATTTGTCGAAATCAATGTCGCCTCAAAGTGAGGAAGACGGGCGACGGATGAGTGGAATATGAGTAACATTATGGGAGCATGACAAGTGTTGTAAAAAAAATTAATAAACAATGTTAGTGGGTTTTTCTAGAAGCAAAAATGAGACACCTCATGAACTTAGGTGTAAAAAAACTAAAAGATCCATGCATAAATAAAGAGTTCAAGCATGCAACATTAGTTTGTTTTCTAATCCTTAGAACTTGGTACATGCTCTCAAAAACTCAACTCAACAATAATAGAGAATAGAACAAAAGTGAGCTTAAGTTTTGAACTTCTCAAGCCACGTCAAGATACGGGATCGTTCCACAAAGCCCGACGCTCGAACCGAACTGCGTCTAGCCATCGGGAGCAGTCTCAGAGGTTCGATCAAGGACATACCGGCGTGACGATCTAGCCCGGAGGCCCCGGGTACCAGACGAGGCGCATCGATGTCCATCCGAGGTGTAATCACGTACTCCGATGGTATGTTTCGAACCTACTGATTTGATTTTACGAAAAATACCAAATGACAGTGGAATGGTTCGAAACAGCCATCGTTGAGATTGCTGGGAAGTGTAGAATCAGTCTGGAAAATTTGGTATGATTGGAAATCTTTTCAGTTATCAAACTGATGAAAGGCGACAGACTGCCTCTTTGCTCGAATTGATAATTTCGAACCACTGATTTGATTTTTCAAAAATACCAAACGACATTGGAATGATTCGAAAGATCCCTCGTTGTGATCGTTGGGAAGTGTAGAATCATTCGGGAAAATTTGGTATCGATCGGAAATCGCTTCAATCGCCAAATAGTCGAAACATTGTCGTTGCCGCTTCGTTCGAACTAGTTTTGAATAAAATTATCAAATCGAACAAATTGTATCAATTTGGGAAATTCGAATTAGACATGGTCTCCTGAGGCTCAGGGTAGTATCTTGGGCCCTCGAAAGAAGCCCAGGGCGCTAGGTCGAATTTAGATGTTGAAAATCGAAAATTCGGCACCCTACGCCGCTCGGTTCAAAATGCGCTTCCGCTATTGCCACGTTGAGCTGTTTGGGAGTCGGCGTCGATTAATCGGGCCCACCCCAACAATGAGACCTCAAGATTCCAGCAAATTCAAACTTTTTGCAGCTACATGAAACTTTTTCGCTCACGGAGTCCAATCTGACTGTGTGTTGATGGCGCTTATTGGAAGTGGAAACCTTGTACTCGGATATTGTTCCATACTCACTAGATAGCTCAACAAATAAATCATAAGCCTTCTAGAATTCAGATTCAAATAACTGGAAGACTTCCTGCGTGTAGATATTTGAAGCGGTGTCTCAAGATCTGAATCGGGTATGCTTTCGTGGTTGTCTGCCTCATCACAAAATCAGCCTTTAGCTCCTTATATCGGCGATCGTCGATTAACCTTTAAAAATGCTCAAAAAAAGGTAACAGCTTCATTTTATAGCTCACGTATCTTTTTAAAGAACTATGCATGCTCTCGTTGCGCTGAGTACTGATCATATCTGCACAAAACACTTGGCGTTCGTACACTAACACCCATTTTTCTTTAATGTTAAACAACCTTTCAAGCCACTCATTATTTTCCAACCCATACATCCTCAACATTTCCTTCCACGCCTTGAGAAAACCATCTTCCTCTTCATAATCGTATATACACCTAGAAAAATCTTTAGCAAATTCGCTGAACCTAGAAAAAACATTATCAAGGTGTGTAGCTGCATTTTGATAAATATGCCAAATGCACAAACGATGGCATCTTTCAGGCCATACTGCGGATATAACTTTTGCCATCGTGGCATCTTGATCTGTAAGAATAGTAGTAGGCTTTTTCCACCCATTGACCGAACAGAGGTATCAAATAGCCACACAAGTGTTTCAGCTGTTTTCATCATATAGCAATGCCGCTCCAAAAATAATTGACTGTTTATGGTGATTGACACCGACAAAAAGCGCAAACGGTCTATCTTCTTTATTTTTTCTATAGGTGGTGTCAAAGGACACCACATCGCCAAAATGAACGTAGTCGATCATCATTTCTCCATCTGCAAAGAAAATATTTGTTATTAAGCCTGTCGTATCGACCTGGATGGCGTAACAGAAATTTGGATCTTCAGTCTGTTTTTTCTGTAAATATTCCAGTACACCTCCTACATCTCCTGGTTTCGCCTCTACTGTTCTTTTCGATCGCAAATAGTTTTTATAGTCTTCAATAACAATACCAACATTCTCGCGTCATCCAGCTTGATTGACCAAAGATTGGAGTCTTGTCGTTGGGGGATGCCACATTTGTCTAGGTTATCCATCTGCTTTACTTGCTTTGCAGTCAGTTTCTTGTGCGACCTATAGAAGTGACACTTGTTTGGACTGACAAGTTCGTGTCCGCTATGCTCTGCAATAAACTTGACCACGTGATATTTGCCAGATTTACGTGCGTTTATCTTCATTTTTGCACCACAACCACTTCTAGTCTCAAGACGATGAGATTTGATGTCCACATATCGATTATCTTTTCGTATACGACCCTCGCTAGAACAACAGAATACACGATCCAAAAGTCTTCCATCAATACTGTCGTAATGAATGGTGTGCCTCCTAATTCCAAAACCAATACTACGTGCATAGTCATTATAAAAGTTTTGCATCTTCTTCAGTCTCAAATTCCATATCCACAGCTGGGATTTTTGTTTTCGGTGTGAAAAAATGTCCTACGTCAATGTTAGATGGTGTACCTATCAACTCGCGAGCTTCATTCGTTCCACCCGATAGCTTGTCAACTGTTTCAAAATCAAGCATGCGACGCGGAGAGGAAAATGCTACATCGTGACGAGCATAATATAGAACATTAAAATAAATACTCAAATGTAGCCTTGGTATAACTAGAATCAGAACAAAAATACAAAAGATCATAGCTGAATTATATTTACCATGAGATCTTCGCGCGCAATATTATGAACGCCCATAATTCTTAGTTCCGAAAGACAATGTTAATTAGCAAATCTGTAGATCACATAAGATAATTAAAACAAAATTAGCAAAATAAGTATACGTTGGTTACTAATACAAGACGCAACTGTCAGCAACTTGAATTGAACGATGCCCTCTCCACGATTATTATTATTAGCACATCGAATTGATCAATACGACAAAACATAGCATAACGATAGTAAAAAAAAATTATGCAAGGTGGTATAAGAAATTAGCATGATCTCGTCTCCTCAATAATCAATGAAGCTTCATTATTGCAAAAAATTGTATGCTACAATATCGATTTACCTGTTGGTTTATTGGATGTGATTAGGACGGCCGAATAGTTTTAGGGTTTTAGTGATGATAGACAGAATATTACGAGTCGAGCCGCGAGAAGAGATCACGTTGCTTTACAGTATGTAATGATTTATTTTCTTTTATGATATTTACAAGTATAGTAAATCATTAGGAGAGAGATTGCATTAGTGGACGTGGTATGATGAATAGGAGAGATAATAAGCTATTTAAATTAATATTTTAATAGTGGAATAGGGATTGGGACAGGGATTTTAATAGGTGATCTCGGTCGCGGTGCGGTTGAGATCACATATTCCACTCGTATTCCAACGAACGAATACTTACATCCATGTATTTCATTACAACAAGTGTTTAAACAAAGAAATCACATTATTACATATTTTTCTAATATGGTGTAGAAAAATCAGTATTATATATTAAAATAGAAAAATACGTAATAATGAGTTTTTTTTCTTGTTTAAACACTTGTTGTAATGAAAGGTATAGGTGTAATGATGTTTACGGGTGCTTTAACACTTGATGGGGGGAGGTGTAACGATTTTCGTTTGTTGGAATACGGAGTGGAAGGTTGAGATCACCTATTCCACTCGTGTATTCCACTACGTATTTTCCAAAGAAAGAAAATCGTTACACCTCCCCCCGTCAAGTGTTAAAACACCCGTAAACATCATTACACCTATAAATTTCATCAACAAGTGTTTTAAAGAAAGCCCATTATTACGTATTTTTTCTTCAGACGTTTGGAATTTTCTGGCAGTATTTTCAATTATTTAATTTCTACCTTAACGACAGTCAATGTGCACGAGAGGGGAATGAGATTTATATTAATAAGACAATTTAACCACGACTTTATAATTGATTGATGTATATTTGGCATTGTTTCGTAATCATTTCACTCATAGTACTGCAGTCTTATGGTCAAATATGTTTGCATTTGGGAAGGGAACGTATTGAATGTTGGGTATGCAAACCCTATCCCACACCGAATAAATACAAGAAAAATTGAGTGACTTATAAGCTTGTGGGCTCACTCCCTCTATTGCCAATTGATTTTAGAGAGGAACCCCACAAGTTTATATGGGCCTGGGTTTTGAGCTAGAATTGGGCCTGAAAAAATCCCTACATGGTGCGGTGAACATGGACGAATACGTGAGGTGCCTTCAGATGAGAAAAATTCTAGCCCGGATACGGTGTGGGTGGTGTGTCCCCGACCCTTGTAAGACGATTGGTGAACTGCGATGAAAAAAAGCGTTTGGTGCAGCGATTGCGGGGAAGCGCTTGACACAGATAATCGTCGTAAGGGAGGCCCGTTTGTGGTCTTGAGTTTGAGGGGAGGATTGTTGGGTATGCAAACCCTATCCCACACCGAATAAATACAAAAATTGAGTAACTTATAAGCTTGTGCTTTCACTCCCTCTATTGCCAATTGGTTTTAGAAAGGAACCTCACAAGCTTATACGTTCGGGGTTTGAGCTAGAATTGGGCCTGAAAATCCCTACAATTTTGATCAATAAAACAGAGTAAGCGATTGATATAGGTGATTCGTTGAAAGTATTTTCTACTAATATCCGTAGTTTTATTCTTGAGTTAAATATAAAGTTAATGTGCCATACTGATGAAAATTGCAAAAAGAGAGCAAAAAAAAAACCCATGTCTGAACCCAAATTGAGTCCAAGAAAAACTCTAGATAAAGCCCATAGGAAATAGATATATTTTCAAGGAAATAATAAGGGCCTGTTTAAAAAACCCTCTAACCAAACACATCATCAATTAATGCTAATCCCTAATACCCCAAACTAAACGCCGCTAATAGTAATCGTTTTACTTCGGCGGCGTAGTATATCGTATGAATTTGGGGCACATTGGGCCTCGACGACCCTCAGCAAATTAGGCAAGCACAAATATGCATCCTCACAAGTTGATCTCCATGAAACTCAGTAAGCTATAAATCTAGTGCACCTCTAGCGATCAAATAGACTATTAAGAATCAAATAACACAAATCTCGAGTTTTTTTTTCCTTAAATCGAACTAGCAATAGCGTATAGAGTTGTTTTACCAATTACATTATTATTAAATGTTGTCTTGAAACTTCAAGGAGTAGTAGTCGTCAGATTCTTGCAGTTGCAGCAGCATATTTCTCTCTACATCCTTTCCTCCCACTCTGAATAAACAGATGAGCTGCTAGCATGAGTCGCACATTGTACTCTACATAAACATTCTTACGCAAAATACAAATCTGCTTAAGTCAATATCTTTCGCATTTGTCACCTCCAAGGTTGTAATATTATAGGGTTCTTTTCAAGACTCTCCATATGATAGCCAAGCACTCATATCTTTCTTGATCAAATCATCCTCAAGAGCTATTAATCTCTCCCAACTTCAGTTCCATTCTTATTAGAATGACAGAACACCTCCATATGATGTAAAGACGCGTTCTTTGTTCTTGAATGTATCGAGAACACTTCTTCCATGGACGGAGCTTGTGATCTCTTTGATCATCCAAGCTGCCCATGTTAGCTAATCTACTCCTCTTTGAATCTACGACAAGACGAAACTGATAAACAGAAAAAATAAATATATGGGCTTGAACTTGTTTTCTCTTGTTTGAGATAACAATGCTCTATATATAAACGTAAAGGGCCTTGTATATTCTAACTTTACTTGGTTGTAATAATAGATATACTGGGGATATGATTGTGGTGTGGTGGCCTATGAATATTATGATGCTTGGTTCTGAGACAACTTGTAAAAGGTCCCAATATAATTTGTTTTCGTTTGGTTTATTTATATATTGGAAAAGGGTCACGTCCATAATTAGAAGAAAAAGATAAAATATGCCGCATCATCAATTCGTTTACGTGCCAATTCTCCTGGACGTATGCCCATCAGCTTATCTAAAATAGATAATTTTAAACTATTTACTGTTGTTTTCATCTGTTTTGTCTTTGTCTGCGGTTGGAAAATCGAAAATCTTGAACAAAGCCCTGATTTTAAGGACGAGAGACTTGGAAGTTAGTGTCTGTAAGAAAATATTTTATATTCACTGTCTGCTGGTGAGGCTTGGCCTTGGCACACAGTGCAGTTGTTATGTATTTGTCGATCTCTTACTTAATGATTCCATAAATCAAGAAATCGTTTATGTATTACGTGCAATTGAAAATTTCTTTTGTTTGCATAATTATCTTAAGCTCTATACTGTATGAAGTTATCAAGCCATCTCCCTTGCACATCAGGTTTTCGTAGAACAATAACGCCCATGGCACTTTTCTTTTCTGCGGTAGTTATTACATTTCGAGGGGTACGTACAAAGGTGTAGGGACATTTTGTACCCTATTTGTACCCTAACAGTACAATTACATCACGAGTGCATATAACTCTCTCTCTCTCTCCTTGTAAGTCCGCGTTCGAAAATTGAAACACCTTCGCATCGGTCAAATCTGCTGCTACTGATCGCTTGACAAACGAAGGTTTAAGGGGCAATTACGTATCAGGCCCTAGAAAAGTTTCAATTTAGTGATCAGGCCCTATCAGGATAATATTTAGTTTGAAGGACCAGTTTTTTGAAAAATTCAAAGGTAAAGACCCAACTATGTTTTGACTAAAATACCCTTCATAATGGGTTCTGTGAAGAGGTATTCGACGCCATATTTATGTTACAGATATCTGACGATTTGTTACCGAAATAATCATAAACGTTACTTTAAACTGATAATATGTTACTTCGCGATAGTAAAATGTTTTTTTAACAGATTTATATTTATTCGGCTAATCGAAACCCAGTTTTCACATAATCGAGCACAATCGACTACCCCATCAACCAATCAATGTCGACGTGCCACGTAGGATTTATCTGATATTGTTGAAGTACGATGTAAGAATTTTGATGAATTTTTATACGGTTTCAAATTCGAGAAAAAACGGGCCAAATCGAACTATACTTTCGTAGCAATTGCAGCTAATCTTTGTGAATTCGAGATACCCATCGTTTGGGCATTTCATAGACTCTGTCAATTTTGAACAATCGTCACCTCATCACTTTTGAAATGTACGTTGTGTGAAAGTGGTCGTATGGAAGGCATCGATTCATCTGGAATAAGTGTTACTATTTTATGCATTATTGTTACTGATTTATGTTTTCGTGTTATAAACGTACGAACAAAGTGTATCATGATACAAAAGGTAACTTATAATCGATTTGGTCATCTTTGGTATATTATGACCTAATTTTGTTTCTCAAAAGTATTGTTGTGGTATTTTGTTTAACGGACCTGTTTCGATAATTTTTGGCACAGAACTGTTACTTCATGAAATAGAAACGTTACTTGGATTGTCTAAGATGGTATATTATGACGTATTTTTGTTTTAAGTGTCGATGTTTTATTTTATTTTTCTTAGCAGACCTGTTACAATAATTTGGGCACTTAATTGTTACTACCTCAAAAGTTACTTGGAATATCCGAGGTGGTATATTCTGATCTCCTTTTGTTTTTCATAAGTATTGGTATGGTATTTTATTAGCAGGCTGTTTCGATAATTTGGCATAGAACTGTTACTACATGAAATCGAACCGTTACTTTTTTTATCTGAATTGTTATACTACGGCCTACTTTTGTTTTCATATGTATTGATGTATGTTTTTTAGCAGACCTGTTTCGATTTATTTGACGTGGAACTTTTACTAAATAAAATAGAAGCGTTACTTGTTCTATCGAAAGCGTTACTAAAATGGAACTGTTACGTTTTTTAGAAGGCATGTTTCGATATTTTTTGACATTGAAACTGTTACTACATAAAACTAAAGCGTTACTTGTTGTTATCGGAACTGTTACTAAAAGTACAGAATTTGTCACTAAATAAACAATAAATATTATTGTATTGCCATGAAGTGGTACTATACTTGCTAAATTTTGGGCGGGATTTGTGGATTGATTGGGTTAATTGGGCGGGATATTGGTTTTGGCTAGATTTGGATGGATTTACTGTACTTGCTAAATTTTGGGCGGAATTTGTGGATTGGTTGGGTTAATTGGGCGGGATTTATGCAACGATTGAGATTTTAGCGGGATTGCTAAATCAGTGCAAATGTGTCACTAATAACTATTTAACTGTTATCCATTTAGTTAGATATGTTACTAAAAGTTGCTTATGTGTTACCAACTGCTGTAGTTGTCGCACCAAGGTTTAGGGTTATGTGTTTATGGAGATTAAGGTTTAATGTTTCAGGGTTACCCTTAAGGTTTCAGGATTTACGACATATAAACTGATATTTGTGGTTTAATTTTGAATTTTGATGGCATTCGTGCTGAAACTCATATGTGATGTTTCAATGAACAAAGTAATAGTTTATGTTTTGAATAACTATTGACCTCGAACATTCACTATCATCCACCTCAATCGAACAATGTAGCTTTTAAAGGAATTTGGTGTGATAAATGCATCAAATCATACATTTACAAGATGTTAATCTTGTAAATCTCGAACAATGTGCTTTTATGAACGAAATTAATCGGATTAGTATTGTGGTACTGGAAACCTGTTATGTGGTATCATTATGTGTAAACACGTTATTGTATAGGTTCGCATTGTTATTTTATAGCAAACATGTAGTATTACGTGCGGGCAATCTGGTACTGGTGACGTTAACGAATCATCCTGTTAATATTCCTTAACAAATAACTTCGAAAATGTATCAAATACAGATTTACGACATATAAAATGATATTTGTGGTTTAATTTGCACTTTGAATATGTTTGTGATAAAATTCGTAACGTTATGTCATTAAAAGAGATACTAGTGTATGTTGTGAAGAAAGAGCTATATGTTTACATGATATTTTATCTCAACTTTCACATATTGATATCAACATTCACAAAACATGTCTTTTAATGAAATTTTGTGATTTACCTTCATCATATCATCTATTTCCATGAATGTCAATCTTATATATCCGAACGAAATGAATATATGAACGAAATTTAATCGAAATAGTAATGTGGTATTGATTAGCTATTCTGTGGTACTTGTAGCTACAAATTTGTTATAAATTTTGCGTATATTGGTATTTTTTATCGGACATGTGGTATTATTTGCAGGCAATGTGTTAATATCTCTGACAATCATGAACCTTCTAGAATGTTCTTCATGATATGTTACCCAGAATGCGTGACTTGTTACCCAGAATGCGTGAATTGTTACTCAGAATACATGAAGTGTTACCAACCAACTTTTTGATTGACAAACGTTCCAATATTATGTCTCATCAAAATTCTTCGTTATCACATTATCAACATTAATAATCTCATTCAATTAAAATGACTCGTGATCAAACTTAGTCGAATCTACCTTATTAGTTCATTAAAGTCGAGATTCACATAATTACATTTTCCATGATAAATTTCAGATTCCGTTATTTACATGAAAAATTGACATCGATTTAACCTTATTGTGTCATTTATTTTGGAGATTCGAGCGGTTTCAATTTTATTTGGATCTCGATTTTTTTTTACGATCTATTCCTCTTTGCCTTTACTTGGGTATTAGACGTGTTATTTACGGGTGACGAGTCGTTATTATTTTCTCGTTATATGTTCGTTTTGCGGATATATTGGTTATAAATATCAAGAAATATGGTATTATTGTTCCACGAATTGTTACCCAGAAAGCATGAAGTGTTATTCAGTAACCATTTTAATTAGCAAACGTTTACCGCTTAGATCTCATCAAAATTCTTCGTTATTCCATGATTAATATCAATAATTGTCGTCGATAACTAAGGCCCATGATGAAATTGTGTCGAATTTACATTATTCCGGTCATTAAAGTCGAGATTTCACCGTATTAAACGACATTCCGAATTATGTTTGTAGCATTCGTGCTTTATGAACTTCGAAAATTCTCTTTGATTATGAATACACATGAAAAATTGAAGCCGATACAACTTTATGTTGTTGGTAACGTGGAGATTGGGTCGGATTTGGAACGTGAATTTTTTCTTTCGAACGCTTGAGTGTAAGGAATGCGTTATTGCAGGAAGGCGGTATTGTTTTTGAATGATGTGTTACTTCTGCGACATTATTTGTTATTTACTAATAGAAACGTGGTATTTTCTGCTATACGGGCAATATTTATTTTCTCACAATTAACGTCACTAATTATCCAAACTTATCAACACTTATGATCAAATTAAAGATAATTTCACCTTATATAATCACAATCGTGGAGATCTGTTCGGGTCTGAACGTGAAATCTCATTCGATCGATGCGTCGCTTGTTGGGAGAGATCGATGCGAAACTGTTATTATTTTTTTTGAAACTTGTTATCGCATCTTCAGGTATTTTTCGTCGATTTGGCATATGTTTTGTTAATATGTGTTATTACATCATTTATGTATTTTTCTCTGATGTATTCGTTTTATTAGTATTGGTATTATAATTGATAAAGTTGTTACTAAATATATGCGATATTGTACTCAATACAGACAATTTGTTATCCAAATGAATAGAAATGTTTTTTTTCAGCCCAAAAATGTTATAATTATTTTGACAACTGTAATCGGATCATTTGGGTATTCTGTGGTAAATTTCGGATATGTCAGGGATAATTATGTCTTTTCGTAGCCTTTAGGTAGTTTTCACTGAATTTTCTGAAAAGTAGGTCCTTTATCCTAATTCAAATTCAAATGGGGCCTGAACACAAAGTTAAACTTCTTAATAGGGCCTGATCTTTAATTAACCCAAGGTTTAATTCCTTATCACCCCCTTTCAAGTTTTTAACTTACCTTTAAAATATCCCTCAAATTATTTCTTTTTTATAAATATCCATTTGAAAATTTCTTCCAGTTCAGTACCTATTTTCACGTTAAAAATTCGAAAATACCCCTGTCTCACATATTCAAAAAAGTTGAATAATTATTTTCACATGCATTATACCAAAAAAATTCGTTATTATACCAATAAAATTGGACATTATACGAGAAAATATTGAAATTATATCATCTTTTTTCTTTATTATACCAGAAATAACGATATTCGAATTTTATACAATGAAATTTATACCAACTGATTATGTTATTCTACCAGAAATTATATAAATTGTACCATCTGTTTTCGTAATTATACCAATAAATAAAGGTATTATAGTTTTATAAAAGAAAAATTAGGCATTATATAAACTGAATTTGCTATTATACTAGAAATTGAGGAAATTATACCAAAACAATATTTCGTTATTATACCAACAGAATTGGGCATTATACTAGAATGTTGAAACTATACCATCTGTTTTCGTTATCATACCAGTAACTAATGAGATTCGAATTTTATACAATGAAAGTGGAAATTATACCAACTGATTATGCTTTTATACCAGAAATTATAGAAATTGTATCATCTGTTTTCGTACTTATACCAATAAATAAAGCTATTATAATTTTATACGAGGAAATTAGACATTATACCAACTGATTTTGAAATTATACCAGAAATTGAGGAAATTATACCTTCTGTTTTCGTTATCGTACCAAACGTTACTATAATTTTATACAGCGAAACTGGACATTTATACCAACCGATTTTGAAATTACACCAGAAATTGTAGAACTTATACCATCTGTTTTGGTTATCATACCGGTAAATAACGTTATTATAATTTATACAGCGAATTTGACATTTATACCAACTGATTTAGAAATTATATTAGAAATTGTAGAAATTATACCAACTGTTTTCGTAATTATACCAACAGAATTGTACACTATACCAGTTGATATAATATTGATAACAGTTGGTATAATTAGAATAACAGTTGGTATGGTGTCCAATTTAATTTCAGGAAAGGGTATTTTTGTCCGTTCATTGTTTGGGGTATTAATTACTCAGCTTTTTCGCAGATGGGTACTGAAAATGATGATTTTTTGCTACGGATACTGATAAGGAAGTTCAGATCTTGAAAGGGCATGATAAGGAATTTACCCGCCAAACGAATAAGGACCTAAGAAATAGTTTGAACCACACGTATAATAATCGACTTTTCTTGGACCCAATGCATTTATTTATATTGCAAGAACCTCTCATTTTGTCCGTACATAAACGAGTGCGAACAGCTGTAATAATCTTGACTTAATGATATCAAAACCCTCAAGATCTTATTTGGTAATACTCTCTGATGATTATTTGGTAAAATCATCAGTGTGATTGTGTGATAGAATTGTTTGGAACGGGCTTTAAATGCTTTTTAACTTGCATGTTCGTTCCCATGCACAAAAGAGTGGCAGAGCCGCAGAGGGGACATATAATAGCGTATCTTATCCTTTAGGTGTGAGCAAAAGAATCGTCTAAGATAAGATTTGTTGTAAGAACATTGTATTGTCGATGTTGGACCTGATAAGTATTTCACTAATCCAATCGACTAAATACAAGTAGGGTTGCAAATGAACCGAATATTTTCGGTTCGGTTCGAGATTTGATTCGAAATTTAAGATTAGAATTCGAAATAAACGAATACGAATACGAATACAAAACTTTTTCTGATTCGAATAATTTCGAATACGAATAAGAATATGTCTGTATTCGATTCGAAAAATTAACGAATATTCGATTCGTTTAATGTAATATATATATATATATATATATATATATTTAAATAATATAATATACTATATATGTACTTGCCCAAATAAAATATTAGACCCAAACTATTTATTTGTTTTAACCCATAAAAAGCAAATAAATCAACAAGACAAAACCCTTCATATGTTTCAAGTCACGGCTCCATCTCACAGACGATCACCACCGTATAGTTTTTCTCTTGCTGACAGCCACCCGTCGTCTTGTAGCCATCGACATAGAGTTGTTTCTCGATTTTGTAATGTTTCGGAATTATTTTGTATTATTTTGTATTTCTAACAGGTTTTATGGGGAAAAAACTGAATTTTTTTCCAATACTCGAATATTCGTGAATATATTCGAATATCGTTATCGAATCGAATCGAATCGATTTTCAGTATGCGAATACGAATCGAATCGAATACGAATACTTGAAAAAATTAACAAATACAAATTGAATATTATGATATTCGATTCGATTCGGCTCCATCTCTCACATATGCATTACAGAATAAAGAGAAAACATAAACTCTCGTGATGAAATGAAACTAAGCCTAAATTGCATCTTGAATTGTTACTAGTCATCCGTAGACCTGGGTTTTGGGCAGGGCCAACCGGAACCGGCCCAAAACCGGCCCATTAATCCGCCCCAGAACCGGAACCGGTAGATCCGAATCTGGAACCGGTAACCGGTCCAGTTAAAATGAACTGGGCCGGTTCGCGGAACTCGGAACCGCGGATTACCGGTTCCGCGGTTCCAGTTTCGGTTCTGAACCGGAACCGGCCAAAATGTCTCTTTATTATTATTTTTTTAATTCGAAAAATACATTAAAAAAATAAAAAAAAAATAGGAAAAAATTAAATGGGCCGGTTCCGGTTGCCCGTGGTCCAGCTCCGCGGTTCTGGTTCGGTCCCGGGAAAATGGTCCCAGAATCGGAACCGGAACCGGAACAGTGCCGGAACCGGTTGAACCGGAACCGGTGGAACCGGAACCGGTAGAACCGGCCTGGAACCGGCCCAATTCGGCACAAAGCCCAGGTCTAGTCATCCGTTGACAGTGATACACTGATACTACTGGGGATGCAATAATGCTTACACTTAAAAAGGTATGTATGTTATATATTATCTTGGTGATGGGCCGTATTGGGTTGGATTTCTTGATCTTTTTTTCTTCGGTCTCTTACTGTGCCTTGGAGTCCAATCCAAGAAGTCTTGGGCGACGAACTATTGTTGAAAACTCAAGTAGGAATATCGTGGGACTGATTCTGTTTTGTTCGAATATGCGAAAAGAAAGATAATTATAAAATTCAAGAAAATGGGAGCTTATCTACATTTGACCACCCCGATTTCACAAGAATGGTCTTATTTACTTCTCATTTTACTCTATTTTCTTCTCATTGGAGCAATTAATTCAGACTTTCCTTCTTTACATCTCGATTCTTCGCGATTACTTGCACGTAGACGCCATCAACGTCACCGAGCATTTTGCAGAATCACTTGCGAAGATGTCGTGCTTAGCGACGTGTTGTGCTTCTCTAACATGTGGGCTTTGCACATCTGTAGCTTCGGGCATAACGAAGAAGTCTGCGAGGCTCGCCTACTGTGGACTGTTCGGCGTGTCTTTGATCGTTTCTTGGATTCTCAGAGAAGTTGGTCAACCACTCTTGAAACATTTCTCATGTAAGTCTGATCAAAGAAGATGATAATTATGATGATGCGAATGGGAAATATGTGTTTTCTCAAGTTGTTTTAATGGGGTTTCATGGCGTCGATTAGCTATTCGCCTTATTCGGTGTAGATTGCAGCTAAAACAGTGTCTCTTCGAAGTGTGGGTTTGATGTTCTTGTGTCTTTTCTGTATGAAAAAGGGAACTTATGGTCTAAAGGTAGCTCCTTTACGTGTGGGATGGTAATTCTGTATCTTAATTTTACAGCTGATTTCCTGTCTGATATTAAAACTGAAGGATTCTTACAGTCCCAGAGGCTTTTGGTACTTGATGGAAGAATAAACAATCTATCAATCTTGATAGAGATTCAGTTAAATTTGTCTTTAGATTTCAGTTGAGTGCTGCCCTCACCTAACTAATTACAGGGATAGACGCACCAAATGATGCAACTAAAGAATGGTATCAGATGCAAGCAGTTCTCCGCGTCAGCTTGGGGAATTTTTTGTTCTTCGCCGTCTTAGCGATCATAATGATCGGCGTGAAAGACCAAAACGACAAGCGTGAATCCATACACCACGGCGGATGGATAGCAAAGATGGCAGTCTGGGCTTTACTCATACTTCTAATGTTCTTCGTCCCCACTGTTCTCATCACGATCTACGGTAGGTCTCCAAAAAGTTTGTAAATTCAGCGTTACATTTCTTTCCCATTCTTCACTCAGCATGGGAATGCAATTTCCATAGGGATACTATCGAAGTTCGGCGCTGGGCTATTCTTACTCGTCCAAGTCCTACTTCTATTAGACGCAACGCATGCTTGGAACGACTCATGGGTCGCCAAAGACGAACAGAAATGGTAGTACACGAACATTTTTTCGAATCCCCTCTTTTTTTTCTGTAGCGTAACGTGTATTATCTTCTCAGGTACATGGCATTGCTCGGCGTATCAATAGTGTGCTACATAGCAGCTTTCGCACTATCAGGAATCTTATTCATATGGTTCAATCCATCAGGCCACGATTGCGGCCTCAACGTCTTCTTCCTCTCGACGACCATCATCTTCGCCTTCGTTTTCGCCGTCGTCGCGTTGCATCCAAAGGTATAAAGTAAAAGTAAGCCAATTTCCTCGAGCTAAGAATCTTAGTTTCTCATTCTGTGGCTTCTCCATAGGTCAACGGAAGCTTATTGCCCGCATCGGTGATATCTGTGTACTGTGCTTATCTGTGCTACACTGGGCTTTCGAGCGAGCCACGTGGCTACGTATGCAATGGCCTTCACCACAAGTCGAAGGCCGTCTCCACTGGGACGCTCGTCCTCGGAATGCTCACCACGGTTTTGTCGGTCCTTTATTCCGCTCTTCGTGCTGGATCTTCCACCACGCTCTTATCTCCGCCGTCTTCTCCAAAAGCAGGTATTTTGTGGAGTTAATTATTTAGTCCTGTAATTTATGGCATTATAGGGACATCGAATTTAGGCGGTGACATTATACTGGTAGTAATTATGTAATTTACGTCGGAACCCTAGATTTTGGGCCAAATTTTTAGGGTTCTGACGAATTTAAGGTGTGACATTATACGGTCAATAACTTTTAAGTATTTTTTGGACAAAATCTAGGATTCCAGCATGTAATGTCCCTAAATTGCAGAATTTTTTAAATGTGTTACAATAAAAGGACAGTATCTTCCAGGATTGCTGACAAAATCTAGAGTTTTTGGTGTATAATGTCTCTGAGTTGCTTAAATCTGAAAGCCATTGTCCATATAATGACACTCTCTAAATCATCTTTCCATATAATGCCACCACCGCTGAATTACATGATCGGAAAAATAATTAACCTGGTATTTAAATCCATTCGTTTGACAAAAAAAAAAAGTCGTTTCTTTGATTTAAAAAGGCCAACAAGCCTTGACCTGACGAAAAAACCGACCTTTTTTATCTACAGGGACGAGGAAATCCCTCCTCGAATCGGACGACCTCGAGTCGGGGAAGGACAAGAAGGAAGGCGAAGCACGCCCGGTTAGTTACTCGTATACGTTCTTCCACCTTATATTTGCTTTGGCTAGTATGTACTCGGCCATGCTTCTCTCGGGATGGACCAGCGACTCGGAGAGCACGGACCTCATCGACGTGGGCTGGACTTCGGTTTGGGTTCGTATTTGCACCGAGTGGGTCACCGCCGGGCTCTATCTCTGGTCCCTCGTCGCTCCTCTCGTACTTCCCGACCGCGAATTCTATTGAAGCCTTTGGGCTCTATAAATGTGGCTGTGGTTTGTATATGAATGCATTTCTATGGATATGTGTGTGTGAATTATGTGTTAAATGTTGTGGAGAGACAGACAAACAAATATGTATAAGACTCAATCTTATTTAAGAAACAAGGTACTTGCAAAGCCAGATGACAAAATCTATTCGATTGGCAAAGCTATTACACAACACGATATGGAGATATTCTTACATAATCAAGCCATAGTTTAGAATAGATGCAAGAAAGTTCAACATATAGTCATACTTTCAGTTTCTTTCTTTTCTGCAGTTGTATATTTCTTCCCTTTATTCTGTTTTTCATTTGATGATGTATTTTTTCAGCCAGTTGATCATGTCCGAATGAGCCTCCTCGGCACTGTTGACAGCAAATTCATCTTCAGAGCTGTAACGCATGGTCCATCCATGGCCTACTCGAGGGAATATCTTCACCAAGCAATCAACCTGTAATTAATTTAAAATCATATCCATATTCTAATTTGATGTTTATGCTTGTTATGTTTAATGATGAAGAAAACAAAATATTTATACCTCTCCTTTAGAAGATAGCAGTTCTCCAAGTTTCTTCAAGTGCTCAGGCGGAGAAAGACTATCTGTTTCTGCTCCAAATATAGCGAGTGGAACCTTTACCTCTGAGTCAAACTTAGTATCAGTCGACGATATCACTTTAACTGGTTATTGCTTGAAGAAGAAGAAGAAGAAGAAGAAGAAGAAGAAGAAGACATTTTAGTTTCAGACCATTTATTTCTTCTTCTGTGATCGGACCAGGATGGAGTGAAACCCCAGCTTGTATGCAATCATACTTTGCCAGTCTAACTACAACCATTCCTGTAATAAACCATAGGGAGAGGACGGAGAGGATCTTTTTACAAAATTGGAAAAATACTGTACAAAAGTATGATGAATGGTTTGTGGCGTTGTTTAATCTATCGGTCCAGTTATCAAGCTGTAAACAGTTTGATCCCATTCGGATATTCCAGTCGATATGCCATAAATCAAAATAAAAATAAAATAATTTTTTTGTGACCGTTAGAATTAAATCGTCGAATACAAGGTTTTTTACATAATAAAATTTTCATTCAATTAATTCAATCGGTAACAGCCATCGCCATCAAACGCCTTCCTTTCGGCAACAGGGGCTTGCCCAGAGCTGATACAAAATTAATCAAAATAAAATTTTATTACAACCTTTATCCAAAATTTAATTCTTTAATCGATTTTCAAAAGATTTTTGTAAGAAAATATTAAATACATCATATTAATATATATATATATGTATATACTAAATATAATATAAAATCATGATTAAAGTATTAAGTTGTCTTGGTGTAGTTTAACGAAGGGATTTATTTAGCCTTCCATTAAGGCTATGTGAGACAAAAACAAAATATACTAAAACAAAATAAAACTTACTTGTAAGAGGAAATCGTACAAGAAACTTCAACGTTTATTGCTTGAAATATTTTACAACAAAGAGAGAATTACAACGAAGTGAAAGTGAGAGGGAAAGTGAGTGCGTAAGAAAAAACGTACATAGCATATAGCTTAAGGCCATATTTATAGAAAAAGAAAACAAAATAAAGTACATAGTAAACATCAATAATTCGCCAAAGAATTTCTTCGACTCTTGTTCTTGCTTGATGAGCTCGCTCCATCATCTTTAAATGTTGGCCGTTCCTTTTTAAAGGATGAACAATAATTTGTCGCTGCTTTATTAAAGTAATCAACTTTACCTTGAAAGTCTTCGTAATTATTCTTACTTTAGAAAGTGGACAAAGTGAGCATTATTTCTTCTTATCTTTTTCTTGAACCTTCTTGGTAATCGCATCTTTGAAGAGGTAGATTGCGTCATCCACCATAATATTGTCCGGATCTTCCGGTTCTTGTCCTTCTCCACCAAGGCAAAATTCGTCATCTTTTGGCGAGGTATCCATTGAGAAATCCACTGAAGCTTCAATACCAAGATTCTTGTGGATATCTTATCGCATAATGTCGAAATAAGCTTGAACAATTTTTTCAGTCTTCACCTTTCCTGTTTGAATATTCATTCTTATTGAAATAATTTCAAAAAGACTCGGAGGCTCTCTTTGTAGATGATTATTAATCATCTCTTTGTATTGAGAAATTTTCTCTTCAATTTTATCAATTTTCTGTTGGCTCTCAAATTCGCCAGTAGCAGTCTTTCTAATCATTTTTTTTCCAAAAGTTTATATAAAAATTTCGCTAAGACATGAAATTTTTTTTGGGTAACCCACTCCTGGAGTCCATCTCCAAATCAATGAAATATTGAATTCAATATAAAGAAGTCATTCCTTCAATACATTCTTGTTTATGCTCCGCTCTAATAATGGTTCTTTAAGAATTTCAATCGAAGCTCCATAAGAAAGCCACCATTGATAAAATCAATTAGGAATTTCAAGCTTATAAACATCCGCACAAATTTTTATCCACCAAGGATGTTTTTTTGTTTTCGTTCTGGTATAAAAAGACTTTATAAAAGGCATCGATATAATCATAATAATTAAATTTAATTATAGTTTTTAACTCATATTGAAAATATTCTCTATCCTTTAAAGCGAAATAATTTGCTTGAAAATAATTTTACTAAAGGTATAACCCATTTTCAAAGCAGTTTGGGAGTTAAATGTTCATGTGGATTTAAAATATTTTCATAATTATCATGATCTTTATAAAACTAGGCATCGTAATGATGCTCTATCTAAATACCTCGACATTAAAGTCCAAGGTTCATCAGACCATTATAAATCTTTAAACTCGAGTAATATTATTACCTCTGTATGAGAAATTTTCTCATAGTCAACATCATCTTCTTCTTCCGCAATAACTAGGGGAGTTCATAGCTCGGTATACCGACCGAAAAATCCGAAATACCGAAAATTCGGTACAAAACCGAACCGAACCGAAAAAATTTGGTTCGGTATTCGGTACATAGGTTTAAAAATTTCGATATTTCGGTTCGGTATAGAATTTTTGGTTCGGTAATTTCGGTATACCGAATTACCGAAATTTTTAATTAAAATATATTACATTATAAATTGAAAATATAAATATAATTATATTAAATTATATATATTATTTAAATATTACAGAAATTGTTTATTTTTTACTTTTTTATCGGAAATTCGGTTATTTCGGTAAAAACCGAATTTACCGAAAAAATTTCGGTAAAAACCGAATACCGAACCGAGAAATTCGGTTCGGTATTCGGTACCTAAAGTAGGTGTACCGAAATTTCGGATACCGAAATGTCAGTTCGGTTCGGTAAGGTATGTACCGAACGAACACCCCTAGCAATAACTTTAGCGTAAGAAGTGCCTTCATTAGAAGACTTAGATTTCTGCTTCTTGAATTCAAGAAATTCTTTATAAATTTGTTGATCCTGCTCAAGGTATTACCTGAAGAGACAGAGAATTTTTCTTTGACCAGCATTTTATTGCCCATTTGAGCAATAACGTTCTTGCCACCTCTTCCACCTCTATTAGAGGGGAAATTTCGCCCATATTGGGACATATCTGCAAAATTCATGAAAGATATTCACGTGTTACATATCAGGAAGGCTATTATCATTTCCTTTCTTATAAATAATTTCAAAATAAAATGGGGCTAAATGAACCTGTCATCTCGCAAACATTTGTTTAGAGACATCATGTTTAAAATCTTTCTGAAACATAAATTTTGCAACTTGACAATCAGTTTTTATCAAAAACTTCTGATTATATAAATCATCTTGAAATGTAAGAACGCATTTAAAAACTGATTGTCAGGTTTGATAACCATTTAAATGTGTTCTTAAATTTCAAGATGATTTATATAATCAGGTTTTTGATAAAAGCTGATTGTCAGGCTGCAAAATTTATGTTTCGGAAAGATTTTAAACATGATGCCTCTAAACAAATATTTGCGAGATGGCAGGCTCATGTAGCCCAATTTGATTTTGAAATTATTTATAAGAAAAGAAGTGATAATAGCCTTCCTGGTTATCTAACGCGTGAATATCTTTCATGAATTTTGCAGATATGTCCCAATATGGGTGAAATTTCCCCTCTAATAGAGGTGGAAGAGGTGGCAAGAACGTTATTGCTGGGCAATAAAATGCTGGTAAAAAAAATTTCTTTGTCTCTTCAGGTAATACCTTGAGCAGTAAAGATCAACATATTTATAAAGAATCTCTTGAATTCAAGAAGCAGATCTAAGTCTTCTAATGAAGGCACTTCTTACGCTAAAGTTATTGCGGAAGAAGAAGATGATGTAATTTCTCATACAGAGGTAAGAATATTACTCCAGTTTAAAGATTTAAAATGGTCTGATGAACCTTGGACTTTAATGTCGAGGTATTTAGATAGAGCATCATATGCTGCCAAGTTTTATAAAAATCATGATAATTATGAAAACATTCATAAATCCACAGGAACGTTGATTTTGAACATTTTACAACGGAAAACTCCCAAACTACTTTAAAAAGGGGTTATACCTTTAGTAAAATTATTTTCAAGCAAATTATTTCGCCTGAAAAATGTGCTATTCATCCTTTCAAGGATAGAGAATATTTTCATCCTGAGTTAAAAACTCTAATTAAATTTAATTATTATGATTATATCGATGCATTTTATAGTCTTTTTTTATACCAGAACGAAAACAAAAAACATTCTTGGTGGATAAAAATTTGTGCGGATGCTTATAAGTTTGAAATTCCTAATTGGCTTTATCAATGGTGGCTTTTTTATGGAGATTCGATTGAAATTTTTAAACACCATTTTTTGATATGGGTAAAAATTTCTCCGAATCTAATAGAAGCGGAGCATAAACATGAATGTATTGAAGAAATGGCTTCTTTACACTTATATTGAATTCGATATTCCATGGATTTGGAGATGGACTCCAGAAGTGGGTTATACCCAACAAAAAATTCCGTGTCTTAAGCGAAATTTTTATATAAAGTTTTGGGAAAAAATTATTAGAAAGACTGCTACTGACGAATATGAAAGCCAGCAGAAAATTGATAAAATTGAAGATTTCTCAATACAAAGAGATGATTATTAATCATGAACAAGAGAGCCTCCGAGTCCTTTTGAAATTATTTCAAGAAGAATGAATTTAAAAAAGGAAAGATGAAGACTGAAGAAATTGTTCAGGCTTATTTCGACATTATGCGAAAAGATATCCACAAGAATCTTGGTATTGAAGCTTCAGTGATTTCTCAATGGAGACCTCGCCAAAAGATGACGAATTTTGCCTTGGTGGAGAAGGACAAGAACCAGAAGATCCGGACAATATTATGATGGATGACACAATCGACCTCCTCAAAGATGCGATTACCAAGAAGGTTCAAGAAAAAGATAAGAAGAAATAATGCCCACTTTGTCCACTTTCTAAAGTGAGGATAATTACAAAGGCTTTCATGGTAAAGTTGATTGCTTTAATAAAGCAGCGCCAATTATTGTTCATCCTTTAAAAAGGAACGACCAACATTTAAAGATGATGGAGCGAGCTCATCAAGCAAGAATAAGAGTCGAAGAAATTCTTTGGCGAATTATTGATGCTTACTATGTACTTTATTTTGTTTTCTTTGTCTATAACTATGACCTTAAGTTATATGCTATGCACGCCTTTTTTTTTACGCACTCACTTTCCCTTCGTTGTCATTTCCTCTGTTGTAAAATATTTCAAGAAATAAAAGTTGAAGTTTCTTGTACGATTCCTCTTACAAGTAAGTTTTATATTTTGTTTTTGTATATTTTATTTTAGTGTCACTTAGCCTCAGTGGAAGGCTAATCCCTTCGTTAAACTGTACCAAAACAACTTAATACTTTAATCATGGTTTTATATCATATTTAATATATATTAATATGATGTTTTTCTTTTACAAAATATTTTGAAAATTGATCAAAGAATTAAATTTTGGATAAAGGTTGTAATAAAATTTGATTTTGATTAATTTTGTATCGGCTCTTGGCAAGCACGTGTTGCCGAAAGGAAGGTATTTGAGGGCGACGTCTGTTACCGATTGAATTAATTGAATGAAAATTTTATTATGTAAAAATCATTGTATTCGATGATTTAATTCTAACAGCCACAAAACAATTTTTATTTTATTTTTATTTTGATTTATGTTATATCGGTTGGACTACCTTTGGACCGGATCAAACTGTTTACGGTTTGAAACTTATTACTATACCTCCCCAACAGAAGCCAACAGCTCCTACTTTGCTGACTCCTTTGCTTTTCAAGAATCCGATTACCGTCTTAGCATCCTCGCAACCTTTGTCCTAAGATAATGTTGACAGTCTTCACACAAGAAAACAAAACTGCTGCTATTGGAACTTAATTAATGCTAAAGAACAGTCTTAACATCGCAAGAAACTAACCGGGCCATGGGCTTTTATCCACGAATCTCGGTCGATCACAGGCTTTTCTGGGTTGTATGGATCGCCATAGTAGAAGTCGGGCACCACAACGAAGTACCCTAAAGCTGAAACTTTGTCTGCTAATTTCCTACAGCGTTAGAGTTTAAGGATATATCATGTACATGCATCACCGAATTAAGCAGTACAGTGTTTAAGTCATACCTCAAGCTTGGAGTCTCAAACCCTGCAAAATTACAGATATTTCTGAAGTTAGTTAAAATTGGATTCAACGGAGAGTTGAGTACTGAATTTTATTACCAAACGCATCTGCAATCATAAGGACTGCAAGATTAGAATGTTGATCTCCGCTGACATATGTCTTAAGGCCTTCAATCTCTTGAATTTTGTCCTCATCGTTGTTAGCTGAGCTGAGTGATGGTGGATTATCAGTGCATCGAGGGCCCAACATATTAGACTTTTTTTTTTTTTTTTTTGCTTTCTTTCGTTTTTCAAACTCTCATCAAATCTTTTGTTAGGAATCAGTTTTATACTTCAGTGGTTGTGGATAAAAAAAGACAAAGATCATCGGTCATGGCTTACGTTCACAGTGAATAGAAAATTACTTCTGGTTGATGTAACCGCTATTAATAAATAGATTCTACCTAACATAGTAGGATAGGAGTATGATTTACCAAGTGATTGAAAGATAATAAAAAAAAATTATAATTTTAGGTCGGAAAAATGAATAATGGGCCTTAAGTGGGCTAGGAAACAAAGCTGTTAGGTGTAAGAAGTGGGACTTAAATGGGCTGACTTGTACCACATTAGTGCCATGTCTTCGGTTTGCTTTGGTTGGACTTTCAATTATTTATCAAACAAATGAAGTCGTTAGAATACTACAAATGCACTATTTAAGTCTAAATTAATGTCAAATCGTTTCAAATGCCACGCCATCCAAACATGCTAGGATGGATTTTTTGGGGACTGCTTAGCTGTCGAGGACAAAAAGAGATATACCTCTAAATAGGGCTGGGGAAAAATACCGAAATACCGAAATACTGTCCTTATCGTATCGCATCATATCGAAAATATCGAAAATTTTGGTATCCGAAGTTTTTGGTAAGGTATGATACCGTACCGAAAATTTTCGGTACGGTAATGGTATGAAAGTTTTAAAATTAGGTATACCGATTATATCGAATACTGAAATACTAAAATTTTTAATATATTTATATATATATATATATATATACACACCTTCATATATTAATTATTTCAAAAAATATAAAATGAAAAATTAAGGATCTTCATAAACTTATTTAGTCCATAAATTATTAACTTATATACAACTTTCTAAGATTAGGCCTACCATATTTTACTTATGTAACTCAAGTAACGTTTAATTTTTGCCTTTTTAATGTGTGTTTTTTCAGGATTTTGAAAGCGTGAAGATGCAATGCAATTACTTTTTGTTAATCTTCTTTTTTAATATTGCCGCTTCGTTCTAATTAATCTGTATATAAAGTTGTATTTTGTGAGAAGTAAAGTTTTTTGCCTTACTAAGGATACTGGCTAAAATATATAAATTATTTATGGTTAAAAAATCTTTTTATTTTAAAAATTTAGTATTAATAATCTATCTTATTGGGGCCGAAGGAGTTTGAATTGATTAAAAATTCCAAAGCAACGAATTAACGAGTTACGAGACATGCATGGTAAAACCCTCCGTGTGAATGGTATAGAAGGTATGATACCGATACCATACCAAAATTTCGGTATGATACCGTATCGAAAGTTAAGGTATACCGAAATTTTGGTATGGTATTGGTATGATTTTTTTGGATACCGAAATTTCGGTACGGTATACGATGTCACAGTTTTGGTACGGTATACCGCACCGAACCACCCCTACCTTTAAACGTGTGTTTGGTTAGTGAGTTAAAATAAACACATGTGACGGGGTGTGTTTATCTAAATCTGTCTGCATGAGTTTAGAGTGGTTTTATATAAACCCATGGTTTCGATAAACCTACCAACCAAACACACTAAGATATCATAAACCCACCTTTAAAATACTTAAACCCTCCAACCAAAGAAGCACTAAAAGTCATTAAGTCTATTCTTTTTCTTTCGAAATATAAAAACCGATCAACTTGCGAGGGAAAAAGGAAACTTGAGACGAGACCCCAACTTAAACAGTTTCCTTCCCTCATCATTTCCATCTCTTGAGACGTTCCCCCTAAGTTCAATATCTTTCATATCAATACTTATATATATATGTGCATATATATATATATATATTGATGAATGATATGGTGCTCACCTTATGTGGGCACTTGCTGATTTGGCACCGATTCGTGCCAAATCAGCATGCCATTTAAACGTCAAATGTGATGTGGCATTCATGTCATCAGTATTATATTTGTCGATCTATGACGACTAAGATGTGTTGATAATACCACATCATATTTGATGTTGAATTGGCATGCTAATTTGGCACGAATCAATGTCAAATCAGCAGGTGCCATATAAGGTGTTCACCTTCATTCCTCTCTCTCTATATATATACACACACGTACTCGTACACGAACCTAGCAATGCATATAATTACCAAACCCAAAGCCATCGATCAGACTTGTAATAAGCAACGTCTTCGTCATATCTGATTCTTGATTGTCGCTTCAAAAACAGAGCAAATGGATCAAATCCAAAGCGACCCAAGCATCCGCCTCCAAATACTCGACCCGACAAACACCGCCGACCCGCCCAACACGCTGCTAGGGGTGTTCATTCGGTAAAAACCGAACCGAATCGAAAATTCGGTTACCTAAAAATTCGGTTTTTTATTTTAAGAACCGAAAACCGAACCGATGGTTTCGGTTAAAACCGATTTTTTTCAGTTCGATTTCGGTTAAAACCGAAAAACCGAAATAAAAAATAAAATCTAAATTTTGGGGAAAAATAATATTTTAATACGAAAACCGAATTAATTATATATATATTTATATTAATTTATTAAATATATATAGAAAAAATAATATTTTAATACCAAAACCGAATTAATTTTATATATATATATATTAATTAATATATTAAATATAGGGATAAAACCTAAAATGGTCCCCGATGTTTACCCCGTGACCAATTTAGTCCTCGATGTTTCGCGTGAACCAATTTAGTCCCGATGTTATCGAAAATGAACCAAATTGGTCCCTCCGTCAATTCGTCCGTCAATTTAGACGGAGATTGCATTTGTGACGGCTTTAGCGACGGAGCTAACTGAAAATTTAAAAAAATAATAAATTAAATATTAAAAATGAGGAAAAATGCAAAAAAAAAGGAATAAATTCAAAAAATACAGTAAAAAATTCAAAAAATAATAATAAAAAATAAAAATAATAAAAGTAAAATAAAAACTAAATTTAAAATAGAAAATGATAAATTAAACATTAAAAATGAGGAAAAAAATACTAAATAAAAATAAATAATAATAAAAATTAGAAAATAATAAAAGTAAAGTAAAAACTAAATTTAAAAGAGGAAATGTTAAATTAAACATTAAAAATGAGGAAAAAAATCCAAAAAACAGGAAAAAAAATTCAGAAAATAGAATAAAAATTCAGAAAAACTAATAAATTAAAAATAAATAATAATAAAAAGATTATAATTATTAATTTATGATTTAAAAAATAAAAAAATACGTTAATTTATTATTATTATTTATTTTTATTATTATTTTGTTATTTTTTTATTATTTATTTTTTAGTTTATTAGTAACATTCTCTTATTTTGAATTTTTACTCTTTTTTCTTTGAATTTTTTTTCCTTTTTGGATTTTTTCCTCATTTTTAAGGTTTAATTTATCATTTTCTATTTTAAATTATTTTACTTTTATTACTTTTTATTATTATTATTTATTTTTTATTTAGTTTTTGGTAATATTGTCTCTTTTTTTTTTTGAATTTTTGTTTTTTGAATTTTTTACTCTGTTTTTTGGATTTTTATTCCTATTTTAGTATTTTTTTCCTCATTTTTAATGTTTAATTTATCATTTACTATTTTAAATTTAGTTTTTATTTTACTTTTATTATTTTCTATTTTTTATTATTATTATTTATTTATTATTTAATTTTTGGTAATATTCTCTCTTTTTTAGTTTTTTACTGTATTTTTTGAATTTTTTTCCTTTTTTTTTACATTTTTTCCTCATTTTAAATTTAATTTATTATTTTTTTAAATTTTCAATTAGCGGCGGATTCCGTCGCTAATAGCCGTCGCAAATGCAATCTCCGTCTAAATTGTCGGACGAATTGACTGAGGGACCAATTTGGTTCATTTTCGATAACATCGGGGACTAAATTGGTTCATGCGAAACATCGGGGACTAAATTGGTTCATAGGGTAAACATCGGGGACCATTTTAGGTTTTAATCCATTTAAATATATATATATATATATATGTTTTAGTTAATTTATTAAAATTCGTTTTTTCGGTTTTTATTCGGTTAACCGAATTACCGAACCGAAAAATTCGGTTTTCAATTTTTAAGAACCGAAAACCGAACCGAACCCATACCGAATTTTTCGATTTTCGGTTCGGTAATTCGGTTAAACCGACTTTTGATCACCCCTACACGCCGCCTCCGCCAACCCCACCACCACTCCCAATAAAAGCCCCCGAGAAAAAACTAACCCTCTTCGCCCTCCGCCTAGCTGTCCTAGAAAAAGTAGCATCAAGAATCGGAACCCTAGGCTTCGTCTGGGCCACTGTCGTCCTCCTCGGCGGCTTCGCCATCACCCTCTCCACCACCGATTTCTGGTTCGTCACCGTCATACTCCTAATCGAAGGCGCTTGAGTCTTCAGCCGCAGCCACGAGCTCGAATGGCAGCACCAAGCCACGTGGACCATCACAGACCTCTCCATCAGCAGCTTCCGAGCAATAAAATCGAGCTCCAACTCCATCCTCAGGGCGGTCAACGAATTCTGCCGGCCGGTCAACGAATTCTGCCGGCCGGTCAACGAATTCTGCCGGCCGGTCAACGGAACATCTCAGAGCAGCCGCCGAGAGCTGAAGCCTAGCCTCCGCCGCCCCAATTTGGACGCCAATCAGAGGTTGCCCACGAGGACGTGGACCAGCGCCGACGTCCCAATCTTTCCTTACATACGATGGATGTTCATTTCAAGAAACGTCAGCAAGCTCTTACTGGCTACAGATAGCCTCCGCCGCCGCGTGCGTGGGCCTCTCCACCACCAAGCTCGTCCGCTGCGACTTTGGGGAGGTGGCCAAGGGAGACACCGACAAGAGAAACAGAAAGGCGGTGCTGATCATCTTCTACTCCTTGGCAATATTATAAAATTTGCTAGACGCTAGTCGGGCGCTCGAGGGGGCCTAGGCGGTTTCTAGGCGGAAATTAGACGGTATTTATTTTTTTATTATTTTATATATCAAATATATAAAAACTAACTTTAGTATAAAAATATGTTAAAAATGATGTTGGACGAAGTTATCCTAATTTTATAGTTTATATTATATCTTATTTAATATTTTTGCCACATATAACAAACTTTCTTAGTTAAATAAAAAATATTTATATGTTTTAATAGGTAAAGTTCTATTTGTTAAGTATTAAATGAATGTTCAATGAATAAATATATTAGTTATTTTTTTTTCAAATGAGCTAATCGATGTTGTAGTTTAATTTAATTATTGTTTGTGAATCTCGCCACTTACTGTCCCGCACCGATGGACCTTACAATTAAAGCTGAAACATGTACTATAATGCATATCAAGTTGCTTTTATTTCATCAGCCTAGCTACCCACAAAGTGGGCTTATAATGGGCCTTCTTAAGTTTAAAAATTACCTGACCGGCTTTTAGTGGGCGTTTAAATAATTTAATTAGTTGGCCGATTAATCGACCGATTAGTCCGATTAACGCGACTATTCGCCCGATTAGTTATTTTGACGATTTGGCGGCCGTTTATGCTATATTCGCCTCCGTAGGTGCCATCTAGCGCCTAGCCGCGCCTAGGCGGGCGCCTAGACCGCGTTTTATAACACTGCTCATTGGCCCTCGCCGAGGCTCTTCTCTTCCTCCTTGAGAAGGCTTATGGGAATACAAGGTGAGCTTCAAAAGGCTATTAGACACAGTGAGCCACGAGTGCAACCTAGGAGATGACTCGGGCCTCATCTCAGTGAAGAGGTTATTCTACGACGCCTTCTCAAGTTGCATCAATGGAAGCATCTTTTATGGTCTGAAAATGGACATGGTCACCTTCTCCATGGAACTCCTCGAATCGAACTCCCCCGACGAGCAGCTCATAGGCTCGAGGATCCTCAAAAGCTTCTGCAAAAACCCAAGTGTAACATCCCGTCCCATACCGGGTGTCACTGTAGCATCCGTCCCTACCGGGACCTGTGGGGTTGGGCCCACCACACTCCGACTGATAGTCTGGCCCCACTGTACCACCACTTAACCTTTCAGCGTGCTTCGTCCTCGCTCACACGCACCCTGGGCAAACTTCCCAGGGGGTCACCCATCCTAAGATTGCTTCGAGTCAAGCACGCTTAACTTCGAAGTTCTTTCGGATGGACTCCCGAAAAGGTAGGTCGACCTTGGTGATATGAGTAGTACTATCAATTCTTTTATACGACTCTTAGCCTGACACGCCCATACATTGTCAGTCTCAGGATCCCCCCTCATTCGGGTGTCGGATCGGTTCGTTCATGTACCCCTTCGCCTAGAAGCCTGCCAGGAGCCGCTCCTTGTTCGTGCATCTCTTTGGCACCGGCGATCACTCCCGGCCCTCGTCGGCCCCGGGCGTCACACCAAGTTTCTCCGAAGACACTCTTCAGAAGATCGGCGTGAACATCTCCATCATCGAGAGGTTAGTCAACATGCTGAGCTGGAAAGATCGAGATAAGGAAGAACTAAGGCTCTCCGCGGCGGAAATTGTCCCGAAGCTCGCCGGCAAGAAGCAGAACTCATTGCGCATCGCTGGCATCGCCGGCGCAATGGAGTCGATATCGAGCTTACTGCACGTGAGCTGAGACCATCGATGCGCGTGCGATCAGATATCTGAGAAGAAGGTCGTCTTCGACGGTTCTTGGGAGCTGAACCACTTGGGGCTTCAGATTCTGGAGAAGTTGGCGGCGGGCGACCACGATATTTGCGGGAAGATAGGGAACACTGGAGGGCTTTTGCCTAAGATCGTCAACTTTGCGCACGCCGAGGAGAGGGTTCTCGGGCAGTTGACTCGCAGATTCAGAGGGTGGAACGTTCCCTTCAGGTGCTGAAGATGCTGGCGATCGCGTCGGGCAGTTCGGGCAGGCAGCTGAGGAAGGAGATTTTGGAGATCATCTTTACGATCGACTATGTTAGGGATACTTTGAGGTATGGGGAGAGATGAACCGAGCTTAGGGTTTTGGGGTGCGAGATACTTACGAGCTTGGCCATTGAGGTGGATGCGACTAAGAGGATCATTAGGATGGGTGGCGTACTGAAGGAGCTTTTCGATATTTTCTTTGACAGAGAGTGCAGCCGTCGGGGGGACGTGGGGACGGCCGCCGGGGAAGCGCTTGCCATGCTCCCGTTGCAGAGCGAGGTCCCCTGTAGGAAGATTTTGTAGATGAAGGTCGGCGGGGAACTTATTAGGGCTCTCGATTGCCTTCCTTGAGGATCAAGGCGTGCAGGATACTGAGGAACGTGTTTTCTTACAGCAGGGAAGATCAATCTGGCGAGCTTAAGGGATTCACTTCTGCATCGCCCTTCATTTGTATCTGTCTATCTCCATATACATCCAACACATCACTAACGTTTAGCCTGATTTATTTCTTGTATAGCCTTAGACGTGTAATTTGCATTTAATGGATGGTTGTGAGGTTTGTAAGCTCTCATAGGTTTTTCGATTACCTCTAGCTCAAACTCATAAGCCTTGTAGGGTTTCATCTAAAACCAATTGGCAATGCAGATAGTAGACCACAAGCTTATACACGACTCATAACTATTCCACATATTCAGTGTGTGATTGAGTTTGACACCCCAACATATATCATGCCGAATAACTGAATAACCACTTTCCCTAAGAGTTTATGCTTGAAGGCAGTGCATCACATTATAAAGTTTATATAATTTCCAACGCTCTGCAGATTCTCGAAGCGGTGACGAACGAGGACGAGGAGGACAACAAGCTGCAAGAGGTGATGCTCGGGGCGGCCGCGTCGAGCTTCAAGTTCATGTCTCCCAAGGAATCGAAGGCCATGTTCGAAAAAATTAGGGTTCGACCTGGCCCGTCGGGTTTTCTCGATTCCGAGCAAGTACGAACGTCCTTCGATCAAAGTCCCGAGCATGAGGAGGTACGCAGTAGAGCTGGCGATTTGGATGATGAAAAGCGACGGGCCGAACACGAGGATCTTTGCGGGCCTCGACATTGTGAAGGAGCTCGAGAACGTATTAGAGACGACGTCCGAGCTCGAGAACGTATTAGAGACGACGTCCGAGCTCGAGAGCTTCAACATATTTTCGGGCACCGTAGGGCTGCGTAGGCACGGCATTACCATGCAGGGCTGGTTGAAGAAGCCTTGGAGCTATTACTGATGTGGATGAATTGTAGTGATCTTCCGTTCTATTGAACGTAATTAGTTCACTTTAATTCGTTATTCTGTTATGTACTTGTAAATGTCATAAATTTTATTTCATCCTCAATTTCTTGTTTCTAGGGAGAGGTGTCAAAATGGGCCGGAGGGACGGGCCGGCCCGTAGTCCGCCAAAGCCTGCCGCTGGCGGGGCGGGCGCGTTCAAGCCCGCCAACTGGCGGGTCTGAGAAATGAAGGCCCGCCCATTTTTACAAAAAATAAAAAAATAGGAAAAAAAATTTGAAGAATTCAAATTGGAAAATATACTACTTAATCAACTTCTTTAATATTAAAAGTATAAATCATAGCTCCAAAAACAAAAAAATCAATATAATTTATTTATGGGGTTTTGACACTTAAATACCTATTCATATAACAAAAAATTGAATTCAGTACCCTGTCAGACTTCTTTTTCTCTGAGGTACCTATTTCAAACTTTTATTATATTTAAGTAATTAATGACAAAAATAACCTTGAAGCTTAGCATATTTACAAACATATATCCAACTAATACATTTAAAAGAAAAATAAAAAAAAAAAAGAAGTAAACACACGATAGAATACAACCTCCATTAAAAAGCTCATTATCTTCCTGCACTCAAAACCCACAATCAAGCTATCTCTCAATAGATAAATACAACTACGCATCTGCTTGTCGGCATTCTTCCTTGGTATGCTTTTTCTCCTTCACATTTTACGGTAGGTACTTTTACCCAATTTGACCCTAATCGATCTCCCAATTATTGTTTCCTTTAACATTAATGTATGTTCCTTCTTTTCGAATGGATCGATTTGTTGTGGTCGATTTGAGTCTTTTCGAATGGTTCAATTTACTATGGTCGATCTGGGTTATTTCGAATGGGATGATTTATTGTGGTCGATTTGGTTTTTTCGAATGGTGTCAATTTGTTTTGGTACTACATGATCATTGTATTTGGTACCATCTGTTTGAGCAAATTGGTACCCCCTGTGTGAATAAAATGGTACTGCTTCTTCGTTACTCGCTGACATTTTTTGCTTTTTTGCAGAAATGGCACCAAAGGCACATATCTGATCTTTCTTCCAGGTGCCATCTGCTCTCTTTCGATCTACCATAAGCAAATTGACGGGAAGAGCATAAGATGACCTGGACCGCTAGAGCATTCGTAAGTTTTAACATTGGCCATATTCCGCCGACTGTTTTGCAGTTCTGCGTTAATGTCGTTTTTATATTGTGCAGGCTCATTTTCTGACAAATTATTGGGCACGGAAGTATGGGTATCTATAAGAAGACCGTGGATCCAGAGTTTAACCGGTCCCAATTTGGCGACGTAGACTGTGGGGTGCATGCCTCATTAGCCATAGAGGAATACGTTGTCGCACCCTATCAAGAAATATGGCAATGAAGTCAATATGGATGTGTATCGTGCTTCTATGGACTTTACTTGATGAGCACAGTTGTATGTTAGATCTATTTCGTTAAGTTATTTTACTTAGTTGTGAGCCTGTTTAGAGAATTTGTCATTTACGTTTATTGTGTAGTTCTATGAGGCTTCGTCCGTATTTTATGAAGTACCATATCTTTTTATATTAACTTACCTTTATTTATACATATATAATACCATAATCTGCAAGTTTATCGTACCATTATGTATATATATATAGCATATCATACCTAGAACATATGAAGTATATCTTTTATATTAGTGTACCTTATCTTTTACATATATAGTACCATAATCTGCAAGTTTCCCGTACCATTATGTATATATAGCGTACCTACCTAGAATATATGAAGTACCTTATCTTTTATAGTAACGTACCTTATTTTTATATATATATAGTACCATAATCTGCAAGTTTACCGTACCATTACGTATATATATAGCGTTCCATAACCAGAATATATGAAGTACATTATCTTTTATAGTAACGTACCTTATCTTTTACATATATAGTACCATAATCTGCAGGTTTATCGTATCGTTATGTATACGTATATAGTACCCTACTTTGCAAGTTTAACGTACCATTTGTTCTAATCCCCGTCCCCATCCCCGCGATACATTCGGGGACGAAATTGTAACGCCCCGTTTTTCTCTTTCCGTATTTGCGCAGCTAGAACATTTTTCGCATAAAATTTTTCGCTTTTCTTCCTTTCCATAAAACATAAACGAGGGCGTACATCTGGTCTATTCACTTTCACACATAGTGTAGATAATAATAACACATGTAATTATTTAACAACATACAAAAATTACTAATGTTCCTTAAACTATATGCATACGATGAACTCTGAGAGTAGGATGAGAGTGTAGCCGACAGACCTGGAATCCATGCGCTACTAGAGAAGCCCTCTACGGCGCCTGTTAATTATCTACAAAACTGTGGACAGCATTCACTGAGTATGATCGCAACATGTTATTCTATAAAATAGTAATAACAAAAACTATAACTTGAAATAAATAATCTTTTCTTTTCTATCAATATTCACGTAAACAATTTCATCTTAATTTTCTATCATATCATCGAAGCAAATAAGTAATTTTTTCTGCCAATATTTACTTAAAACAATTGCGTGAGTACCATTCGTAAGATCAATAATAAAATAAAATAAATAAAATCAATATTTAGATTCCTTACCCAGAACATTCACATAACTCATTTTCATATAATATTCCATCGTATACCATTGTCCATAAAATTATATAAAAACCGTTCATAAATTATTATTCATAAGTTCCTT